>OY796658.1:2635479-3835479 GCA_963680705.1 Rhagium mordax
GGTTGGATAAGTATAGCCTTTTGTTGGAGGTGTGGGTGGTGGCGTCCTTGGTGGTGGTGGAGGAGGTGGTCTAGTTACGGGCGGTGGTGGTGGGTAAGTTCTTATTGTAGGTGGAGGAGGAGGAAAGGTCCTTCGTGTGGTTGGAGTGGGATATGTAAATGTGATAGAAGGGGTTGGATAAGTATACCCTTTTGTTGGAGGTGTGGGTGGTGGAGTCCTTGGTGGTGGTGGAGGAGGTGGTCTAGTTACCGGTGGTGGTGGTGGATATGTTCTTAAGGTTGGTGGTGGTGGAGGAAAAGTTCTCCGTGTAGTTTGAGTGGGATAAGTAAATGTGATAGAAGGGGTTGGATAAGTGTATCCTTTTGTTGGAGGTGTGGGTGGTGGAGTTCTTAGTGTAGGTGGTGGTGGTGGAGGAGGTGGTCTAGTTATTGGAGGTGGTCTTGTTACAGGTGGTGGTGGTGGATATGTTCTTATAGTTGGTGGTGGCGGAGGAAACGTCCTCTGTGTAGTTCTGGTGGGATACGTAAATGTGATAGAAGGGGTTGGGTACGTATATCCTTTTGTTGGAGGGGTAGGTGGTGGAGTCCTTATTGTAGGTGGTGGAGGTGGTCTAGTTACCGGTGGTGGTGGTGGATATGTCCTTATGGTTGGTGGTGGCGGAGGAAACGTTCTCTGTGTAGTTCTGGTAGGATATGTAAAAGTGATAGAAGGAGTTGGATAAGTATATCCTTTTGTTGGAGGTGTGGGTGGTGGAGTTCTTATTGTAGGTGGTGGAGGAGGTGGTCTAGTTACTGGAGGTGGTGGTGGATAGGTCCTTATGGTTGGTGGTGGTGGAGGAAACGTCCTTTGTGTAGTACTGGTGGGATACGTAAATGTGATAGAAGGGGTTGGATAAGTATATCCTTTGGTTGGCGGTGTGGGTGGAGGAGTCCTTATTGTGGGCGGTGGTGGTGGAGGAGGTGGTCTAGTTACCGGTGGAGGAGGTCTTGTTACCGGTGGTGGTGGTGGATATGTTCTTATGGTTGGTGGTGGCGGAGGAAATGTCCTCTGTGTAGTACTGGTGGGATACGTAAATGTGATAGAAGGAGTGGGATAAGTATATCCTCTTGTTGGAGGCGTAGGTGGAGGAGTCCTTATTGTGGGCGGCGGTGGTGGCGGAGGAGGTCTAGTTACTGGTGGAGGTGGTGGATACGTCCTTATAGTTGGTGGTGGTGGAGGAAATGTCCTCTGTGTAGTTTTGGTGGGATAAGTAAACGTGATAGTAGGGGTTGAATAGGTATATCCACCTGTTGGGGGCGTATAAGACGGTGGAGGAGTCCTTATTGTGGGTGGTGGTGGCGGCGGTGGAGTTCTTATCGTCGGTGGTGGTGGAGGTCTAGTGGGTGGTGGAGGAGGGTACGTCCTTTGTGTTGTTCTAGTGGGATACGTAAATGGAATACTAGGGGTCGTATAGGTATATCCTGTTGATGGTGGAGGAGTTCTTATAGTAGGTGGTGGTGGTGGTGGTGGTGGTGGAGTAGTCCTAATTGGTGGTGGCGGTGGATATGTCCTTACTGTAGTGCTAGTTGGAATTGTAAATGTAATTTTAGGGGTAGGATATGTATATCCTTCTGTGGGTGGTCTATAAGTTGTCCTAATAGTAGGTGGTGGCGGCGGAGGAGTTTTTATTATCGGCGGTGGCGGGGGTGTTGCCCTGTAGAAGAAAATAAATATAAATACTAGCGCACTAACATTAATAATATATAAAACTGTTTGTTAACTATATAAAAAACTGCAAAATTGAACACGATATGCACTTACCGAGTGGTAGGCGGCGTGAAGGTTGTCCTTCTGGTAGTTTCTATCTCAAAAGGAATCAGCGGCGGTTCATACACATAACCCTCTTGTCTTCTAACTCTTTTCAACGGATCCAATAATTTGGAACTGACACAGCGGATGAATGTTTCTGGCTTGGCACAGGGATCAAGTGTCTCATCATATGTTGCACTTAGCACCAGAGGTGCTAAGATGCACATGAAGAAGAGGAGTCTCTGTAGATAAAAAAAAATAGATTAGTAGTGCGAGCCAGAAATTGAACCATTATATGCAAAATGCATTCCGCGCTGTAGGGAAGAGTAGAATGTAAATCGAATACATTGCTAAGCATCTCGCGCACACACACGTACGCAGGGTAATAAAATCTGAATTATTTATCATCGCAGGTGTTTATGATTAAAATAGATTACGCAAGGACATCATCCTAGAGAAATATTGAACAAAACGGAATATAATTGCACATAGTTAAAAGGTTAACAATATGTAGTATAAGCTTATACAGGGTGAACCCCAACTTATTTAATTTCTTTTAAGGGATGGTAAGACCCTTAAGTTTGTCACCTTTCTTTTTCATATTTTTTTTGTTAAATATTAACATGCCTCATGCAACAAATATACACTTTTTGCACTAGTTACACAAATAACTATAAGACTCTGTCCGAAAAACCGTAAAATACCCTATTACATTCAATTCAAATCTAATTGAAAACTAGTCATTTTTGTTACTTATCGTACTTAATGCATTTGTAAGAAATACCACGCAAACGAATTTTATTGCTTTTTAGAGTTAGGGCTGAAATGCCTGGTTGTGCAGCAGCATGCAATTTTCTGCTGCTGTAACTCTGCAAAAAAGAGCTTTTTAATGAAACGCTTCCCCCAGTAAGGAGAAAAGAATGGTTTATCAAAATGAGAAGAGATAATTGGATATTTTTCATATAGTTTTTTCGATATTAAAAAAAAAATCGTTTTTTTATCATCATACGTATCACTAAATAATTTGTTTATTATTATGATTGTCCTGTCGCCGTTGCTGAGGATTCTGTCAACTCCCATCTTGCTCTTAAACGTGAAAGTAAACTTAACAAAATATCAGGGAACGCCATATAAGAAATAATTTTTTTAAAACTTAATAATCATTACCATTACATAAACTCAGGTACCATGAAAGTTCAACAGTTTATTTATTTTTAACAGTCTGTTGCAAAACATCAAGTAATAGTATCGCAACAAATAGGCACCTGTTTAATTAAGGAAAATATTTTTGGAAATAAAAATATGACATTTCAATAATTTACTAAACTACTAAAATCCAGTACACTAATTTGTAACTGACTTATACATATCAATTAATAAAACAATAAATACAGGGTGTCAGCTCATTCTTTTGATAGAAACATTTTACCCACTCCCGCAGGTTCCTATTTTGACCAGCGCATCCGGCATAACGCATAATGTTTACCGTAAATTATTTTGTTCGTAAATAATTTACATAAATAACAAAAAAAATTATTTAAACGATGGAATTAAACATCGGTATATAAATTTGTCTGTATCCTCCACCGTACTTATTTATTACGTTATACAAATTACATATATTTGAATTTATTATTGGATTTCTATTCTTAAGTCACATTCCTTTTTATCGTAAAAAAAGGAACCAAATCGAGGACCTTGACATTTCTTTTTTAAGGAAAAGGATAACATTTTACACTCTACCTTATACATATATATTTTGTCTAGTTTACTGTTTTTGTTATTATAATCGTTTAATTAATTATTGCCGTGGATTTTTTTACAAACAAAAGTTCAGCTGAGTGGCAATGATGGGTCGCCTTAGCCTTCAAAAATACTGGGGACATCCAATTGAGAAGTCTAAGTCACAGCCTTCTCAACGACATTCCGTTATATACAGCGTGTTACAAATAGTGTGAAGATTTCAGTTTTCGAAAGCATATCAAAATTTGATCTAAATAAATTACTAACATTTTAGCAATTAAAAATATTAATTTATTTTTTACCAAAAGTTTTCTTCTTAAAATATTATTACCGATTATTTTATGGAGTTGCTTAACTGACCGCGTGTACTTGATTGTTAGATAATTTTACCTCAATTCAAATGTCGCCTTTATAGTTTCTACATTATTCTGGGATTCCACAAAATATTCAGAAGTTAGCATCATTTAAATATGAAATATGTAAATGTTAAATTTCAATATTCTTTATAAACAAGTACTATTTCCCCATTTAAATATCAATAAAATTTGAAATTTTGCATAATTAAGTAAAGTGTTATTTACAGTTAATTTAAAAAATTAGGTAATAGAGCCTTCACAGAACCATATTAGACCATAAATTCCAATAAAAATTATGTTATTAATAAAATTATACATTCCGTACGTTTATTTCGTTGACCTTTCTGCGGCGTATGCAAATATTTTATTATGATCCTAAATAATCCTAATTATTATCATTACAAAGATTTCCACAGCCGCATCGTCATAGACGTACGCGGATATCACGTCCAAGATGAACTTAAAGCCATATTTAGAACGTTACCTTTACAATAAACAATTGTATAGAAAGCAGCAAAGTTATGAAATTCATTGCCGATTATTTTAAGAACTGTATGTAAGGATAATTCTGAATATAACTAGTTCGCGGCCCTCCGGGCCGCCATTGCAAACGTCAAGATGCCTCAGGCAAGGCCCATTTATTTTGCAATGCTTTCCAAACACATTGCAAGTCGGGCACTGTGACAAGCAGATGGGCAATCAATGATCAATGATCCTCGCTTGTTCATTAACTATATTACGTAACTTATTCAAATTACGGCTGATGTATCAATATTGGGCTCCTCAGTTTGACAAGTGAGTAGCCAGCAGGTTGTATGTGGAGCGATCATGTTCGATTTCCATGTAGAATTGTCAGTAATTATGGTAATAAGTAATTGTTTGTGAAATTTCTGTTGAAGCATAATTTATTACGAAAATGAAGATGCGGGCATCTTGTAATTGTGCGGTTGTGTAATTTATTCAAATTTATTCTAATTGTTGCTGCCGAATGTTCGTACCAACTACCGGCAGACGATTCCGCCCATTTTTCTGTTTATGGGTCCAATTAGCTTAGTTCTTGCGCTTATGTAATTAATTTACTACCTCATTTTGTTTGATCGTAGCGAATAATTAATATGTTGGATATTGTTTTGGCAAAAATTGTTGATGGTATAAAATACAGGGTGAATCATTAAGTGGGGGTCATATGTTTATGGGTTAATAGTACTAGTCGTCAGGAATATGAATCCGAATTTTTTTCTTTGCAAGTTGTAAAACGGCCGAGTTAAGAGTTTTTAAAAAAATTCGCGGTTAAAATGTAATTTCGGCGCCACTGGGCAAGCTTTCGGTGCACTTACGCCTGACCGGTCGACAGTGTTGCCATTTTAATTAAAGCTTAGATGATATAAAACCAATGCGGTGTATGTAATCAAATAAAAGGCATTTTAGCTTTACTTAAGGTGGATTTATGCAGTCTACTTACATTTAAATCTTCAATTTTCATTTACAATCCAGAGATATCCAATCAAGAGAGAAAGAGATAAGGGTAGTGAAAATAAAAAATTAATTTAATTGCAGTTTTAACTTTCATAATGAAAATAATTGTAATGCAAAAGAAAATAAAAAAATCGGCTGCATAAATCCGCCTTTAGTTACTAAATTATTATGACACAAAATACAAAATAAAACAGATTTTAAGAACATAATTCGGTTATAGGACCTTTTCTCTATATCACTTTTGTTACTCAGTCGCTGAACTTTACTGCTCCTTTACTATTACTGACCTAGTTTTCAAATGCAGCAGGTGTGCGTTAACAAAGAATAGCGCTAAGGAACGTAAACAAACGATGGTTGTCGGGAGAGGGGTTGCCATACACGAGCCAGTTATAATAACTAGATTGGTCATTTGTGACAGTATTGACTAAATTAGTTTGCAAATTACTTAGCCTTAGTACCCCCAACATAATCCTTTGGCATTTATTTTCTAGAACCGTCCTTCTCGTTCCTTAAATTTTTTTTTTTCGATTTTTGCTCGATTCGCTTTACTAATTGGGGCTTTTTTAAATTTTTTCAATGTTAAAGAAGAAACCCCAAATTTGTTTTGGGTTGTCCGCTTTGCTTTTTTTTATTTTTTCAATTTTAAAGAAGAAACCTAATGTTCTTTTCTCAAAAAAGACAGCCCCATAGGGACTGTCCGCTTTTTTTAAATTTCTTCAATTTTAAAGAAGAAACTCTAAATTTTTTTGGGCTGTCCGCTTTATTTTTTTAATTTTTTCAATTTTAAAGAAGAAAGCCTAAAGTTCTTATTTAAAAAAGACGTCCCATCGGTGGTTGTCCGCTTTTTTTTATTTTTTAAATTTTAAAAAAGAAACTAATTTTTTTTTTAAAGACAGGGGCTGTCCACTTTATTTTTTTTTATTTTTTCAATTTTAGAGAAACCCTAAATTTTTTCTGAGCTGTCCGCTGTTTTTTTAATCTTTTCAATTTTAAAGAAGGAACCCTGAACTTCTTCTTTACTAAAAGACACTGTCCGCTTTGTTTTTTTATCTTTTTCTATTTTAAAGAAGAAACCCTAAATTGCTTCTGGACTGTCCGCGTTATTTTATTTAATTATAAAGAAGAAACTAAATTTTTTTTGGGCTGTCCACTTTATTTTTTTAATTTTTTTCAGTATTAAAGAAGAAACCCTAAATTTCTTATTTCAAAAAAGACAGCAGGGGCTGTCAATTTTTTCAATTTTAAAGAAGAAAGCCTAAAGTTCTTTATTCAAAAAAGACAGCCCCGAAGTTGCTATCCGCTTTTTTAAAAATGTTTTCAATTGAAAGAAGAAACTCTAATTATTTTTTTAAAAAGACAGGGCTCTCCGCTTTATTTTTTTCAATTTTAAAGAAGAAACCCTACATTTGTTCTAGGCTATCCGCTTTGATTTTTTAATTTTTCCAATTTTAAAGAAGAAACCCTAAATTCCTTCTTTAATAAAAGACACTGTCCACTTTCTTTTTTTAATTTTTCAATTTTAAAGAAGAAACCCTAAATTTCTTCTTTCAAAAAAGACATGCAGGGGCTCTCCGCTTTGATTTTTAATTTTTCAATTTTAAAGAAGAAACCTTAAATCCTTCTTTAATAAAAGACACTGTCCGCTTTGTTCTTTTTAACTTTTTTAATTTTAAAGAAGCAACCCTAAATTTCTTTTAGTCTGTCCTCTTTGTTTTTTAATTTTTTTAATTTTATAGAAGAAACCCTAAATTTTTTCTTTGACACTGTCCGCTTTATTTTTTTAAATTTTTCCATTTTAAAGAAGGAACCCTAAATTTTTTCTTCAAAGAGACACGCAGGGGCTGTCCGCTTTGTTTGTTTAAATTTTTTTGGATTGTCCGCCTTATTTCTTTAAATTTTTTCAATGTTAAAGAAGGAACCCTAAATTTTTCTGGGCTGTCCGCTTTATTTTTTTTAAATTTTTCAATTTTAAAGAAGAAAGCCTAAAGTTCTTATTTCAAAAAAGATAGCCCCGCGGTGGTTGTCCGCTTTTTTATTTTTTCAATTTTAAAAAAGAAACTCTAAATTTTTTTTTAAAGACAGGGGCTGTCCACTTTATTTTTTTAAATTTTTTCAATTTTAGAGAAACCCTAAATTTTTCTGAGCTGTCCGCTGTTTTTTTAATCTTTTCAATTTTAAAGAAGGAACCCTGAATTTCTTCTTTACTAAAAGACACTGTCCGCTTTGTTTTTTTAACTTTTTCTATTTTAAAGGAGAAACCCTAAATTGCTTTTTAACTGTCCGCTTTATTTTATTTAATTATAAAGAAGAAGCTAAATTTATTTTGAGCTGTCCGTTTTATTTTTTAAATTTAAAAAAAGAAACCCTAAAATCCTTCTCTAATGACACTGTTCGCTTTGTTTTTTTTTTAACTTTTTTAATTTTAAAGAAGAAACCCTAAATTTCTTCTGGGCTTTTTAATTATTTCAATTTTAAGAAGAAATCCTAAATTTTTTCTTTAAAAAAACACACTCTCCGCTATATTATTTTATATATTTTCAATTTTAAAGAAGAAACTAAATTTCTTCTTTCAAAAAAGACACGCAGGGGTTGTCAATTTTTTCAATTTTAAAGAAGAAAGCCTGAAGTTCTTAATTAAAAAAAGACAGCCCCGAAGTTGCTGTCCGCTTTTTTAAAAATGTTTTCAATTTTAAAGAAGAAATTATTTTTTTTAAATGAAACCCTAAATTCCTTCTCTAATAAAAGACACTGTCCACTTTCTTTTTTTAATTTTTCAATTTTAAAAAAGAAACTCTAAGTTTCTTCTTTCAAATAAAACACGCAGGGGCTGGCCGCTGTGTATTTTTTAATTGTTTCAATTTTTAAGAAGATACCCTAAATTTCTTCTGGGCTGTCCGCTTTGTTTTTTAATTTTTTCAATTTTAAAGAAGAAACCCTAATTTTTTTCTGGGCTGTCCGCTTTGTTTTTTAATTCTTTCAATTTTAAAGAAGAAACCTTAAATCCTTCTTTAATAAAAGACACTGTCCGCTTTGTATTTTTTAATTGTTTCAATTTTAAAGAAGAAACCCTAAATTTCTTCAGGGCTGTCCGCTTTGTTTTTTAATTTTTTCTATTTTAAAGAAGAAACCTTAAATCCTTCTTTAATAAAAGACCCTGTCCGCTTTGTTTTTTAAACTTTTCAATTTTAAAGACGAAACCCTAAATTTTTCCTTTAAAAGTACACTGTCCGCTTTATTATTTTTTATTTTTTCAATTTTAAAGAAGAAACCCTAAATTCCTTCTTTAATAAAGGACACTGTCCGCTTTGTTCTTTTTAACTTTTTCAATTTTAAAGAAGAAACCCTAAATTTCTTTTAGGCTGTCCTCTTTGTTTTTTAATTTCTTCAATTTTATAGAAGAAACCCTAAATTTTTTCTTTAAAAAAGATAGTGTCCGCTAAATTTTTTCTTCAAAAAATAGCTAAGCAGGGGCTGTCCGCTTTGTTTGTTTTAATTTTAAAAAAGAAACCCTAAATTTTTTTGGATTGTCCGCCTTATTTTTTAAATTTTTTCAATGTTAAAGAAGAAACCTTAAATTTTTTCTGGGCTGTCCACTTAATTTTTTTAATTTTTTCAATTGTAAAGAAGAAATCCCAAAGGTCTTATTTCAAAAAATGCAGCCCCGCAGGGGCTGTCCGCTTTTTGTAATTTTTTACAATTTTAAAGAAGAAACTCTAAATTTTAAAGAAGAAAGACAGGGGCTGTCCGCTTTATTTTATTTATTTTTTTCAATTTTAAAGGAGAAACTCTAATTTTTTTTAAAAGAAGACAGGTGCTCAGCTGTCCGCCTTATTTTTTAAATTTTTTCAATTTTAAAGAAAAAAAGCCCTAAATTTTCGTTATCTCTCTCTACCCCGAAACTTCGCCGGATTTCTGCCCGATACAAAAAAAAAAACAAAAAAAATACCATAGCAAAATACAACTATAGAGGTTCAGCCTCGCAGAGTTTTTATTTAACTAATGAATGAATGAATTAATAATTGTTGTACACATACATACATATACATATAACGATATAACGGTACATATCTTACACAGGGAGGTAAAAAAAAATATCGCAGTTGGCTGTGGGTTCAGAATCGTGCGTCTTTGATTAGTTACTTTACTGCTTGGCACTACAGAAAATTACGTCTTCCACTAAGAACGTAACTAATCAAAGACACACGGTTCTTAATCTGTGACTGGTTTACCTCTCTTTGTATAATCAAACGGATGCAGCGTAGTAAGGATAATCTATATTATTAATTATTCAACAAGAATTTATATTTATATATTCATTCATCAGGCAGCGCAGAGGAATTTATATAAAAATAGAATTCGTATCATAAATAATTTAAATGGTACTCTTTCCACATTTTAATTTGTTTATGTCTTTGTTTGTTTATTAATTTGGCCTTAGCGCTTCCTCTGATGACGGAGCCGTTTCGATTATAATAGGATTTTTTTGACATGGAATAATCTTTATTTTGTCGCACACGCCTTGACCAGCGATTAGTATTTGTCACTGATCCGGAAAACCGATATGAATTTATTTATAAGGTGCGTTAAAAACCGAAAATATTTCAAATGCAATACGCCGACTCAGTGACGTAGAAAAAGGGGCCACGTGACACATTTTTTCTATAAAAAATTTGAGGTTAGGTGTTTTTAAAATATCGTCTCTTTTTCAAAAGCTGCTCTTCTAAAATATATCTAGATGCCTTCGTTTTCGAGATATCCTCAATTTTATGCAGCAATGCAATTTCGCAAATATTGCTACATAAAATCGAAGGTCCCTGTCCTATGAGAAACATCGTGTTGAACGTAACGGAATTTACTTTACTACTACTACTGGTAATATGACCTTTTCGTTGCGCGTGATTATGGCCGTATTGTTCGTAGCATTTAAAGCCTATCCTGGTTCTGACGTCTTGACACGCTCAGGTCCGGCCTCGGCGTGTATCGCAAAGGGTATTGCACTCGAGACGATGCTCCTCTCTTGCAACTCTTGCTAATAAATCTGACCCAAATGTAAGAAATATTACCGATTATATAACTCTCAGTTTACAATTCATTATAAACGGACCGATAAGAATTTACAAGATTTTGGATTCCAATAGACGTGTAACCGGCGATAGAAGGAACGTTATAGGAAACATTCCTGTGCACTTCGAAATATCTTTGTATTATATGCTAATTTTATTGGTACGGAGAGTACATTGTTCGGAATAAGTGGAGAAACCGCGATATAAAAAATCTCCGGCACGTTAATAAAATAGAAATTTTAATTGTTTGTTGGAGTTTTTTTGGTATTGGGTAATATACAGGGTGGCCGCTCTGAAGCCGAAACTCGTTTTGCTTAATAAAAATGTTGTGTATAAGGTGATTCAAAATTGCTTTAAATTTTGTATTTTTTATATACAGGATGTCTCAGCCTCGCCGCGCAAGTATTCTGACTCTTTTATAAAATATATCGAAAATTTTTAAAAACGGGTTGGTAAAAAGCATATATATCTATTTTTAAATATACCTACAGGGTAATCCATTAGGTGTGATTTTTATAAAGTTGCGTTTCTTATATGGAACCCTCGGTATATTATTGCATATTTGATTTCTCCTTTTAAGGGCAATTTAAACGATATGTCACTTGATGGGTCTGCGATGGGTCGATGTCTCTCCCTCTAATATCTTTTTGTCGCGTCGGGCGGAAATAATGCATAGGATCAATTAAAGTAGACTATAGAACGAGAAGAATAAGCTTGAATTTATGATCCTACAATAAACAGTTTCCGAGATACAGAGCGTCAAAGTTGGGTTTGCAAAATTTCAAATTTTACATTTCTTTCGTGTCTCTCCCTCCTATGTTTTTAACGCTTCGGGCGACAATAATGCACATAGGGCCAACTAAAGTAAAATAAATAATCAGTAGAATAAGCTTGAATTTTTGATCCTACAATAAAAAAATTCAGTGATACAGAGCGTCAAAGTGTGGTTTGCAAGATCTCAAAATAATACATTTTCTTTTTACGTCTCTTCCTCTAATATCTTTTTGCCACTTCGATAAGTCTGAATTCTTGATCCTCCAATAAACAGCTCAGTCAGAGCGTCAAAATTTGGTTTACAAGATTAAAAAAATTACGTTTTTTCTTCATGTCTCTTCCTTTATATTTTGGTCGCTTCAGGCGATAATAATGTATGTAGGATCAACTAAAGTAGACTATAGAACGAGAAGAATAGGCTTGAATCTGTGACCCTACTATAAACAGTTTCGGTGATACACAGCGTTAAAGTTTGGTTTGCAAGATCGCAAAATATTACGTTTTTCCCGTATGTCTCTCCCTCTAATATCTTTCTGTCGCTTCAGGTGATAAAAATGTATTTCTAAGATGAGCCATAGCCATAACAGTTCTTAAAGTTTTAATAGCTACAAAGCCTGAGACATATTGGTTTGAAATAGACGTATTCCTTCTGCAATTTTGAAGTTTTTAGATTTGACATTTGACAGCTGTCAAATTATTGTTTTGTCATAATGGACCTACGAAAGCTTATAGTAGGCTCGTTCATAAAAAATACATTTTTGTACCAAGTTGACACCAAGATTGACGTCTGTCAAATTCTAATTTTGACATCACTGCAATTTTCAGTACAATCCACCAGTGAGAAAAGAAATTCACTGCAGGGTGTAAATATTTTCGCAAAAATGTATTTTTTGCTATTTTTTCTCCTTAAATTGCTCAGTTTTAGTTGTCAAGCAAAGTAGAAAAAAAACAAATTTACGAAGATTCAATAACCCTAAACATATATTGAAGGATTTATATGGCAGTTTATTTTAGCGGAAAATTGAGAGAGACAGCCACTTTGCAAGGGGTGGCAAAAGTACATAAAAAAAATCGAAATGCAAAAATAAAACATTGATGGCAAATTGATCACCATAAAAAAATAGACGTGAAGTTTTTTGAGAAAACTGTGATTTTTTAAGATATTGATAGAAACCCACTTTGGCCCCCTTTACGCTCCTCTAGCAAAACGAAGTCTTTATATCTTTATAGACTGCAGAATATTTTTCCTTGTTCCAATCAGTTTTGAGCTCTTTTTCCTCCCAAGACAGAAAATAAAAAGTATAGAATGTACTGCAAATGTTTGGAGCATTTTTGGAGTTAATGACCTTGAAAATAATATTTTAGTCAAACACAAAATAGCAAAGCATTGGGTGAAAACGCATAGGATTTAAACAATAACATTTAAATCTAATCTGCCACCTGCTTAGATAGATTTTTGAAAAATCGAACAAAATATAAAAAAAAAATTATCCTGTTTTACGTTATTATCAGCTTTGGAGCTAAATATTTTGTTTTAATCTGATTTATTTGAAACATATTATAAGTTTCATCCCTTAAGAGCAAGACATTTAGGACCACCCTGTATATTTTTTCAATATCTCAGTAATAAAAGCAAAAATATAAATACGCCATTTAGAATATTACGTTTAGAATAACGAACACAATATAAATGTATATTTAAAAAATTTTAATCTACAGGGCGTTCCATTGAGTGTAACACCCTGATAAGTTCCTTAATTCTTATCCGATTTGAGCCAAATTTATCTTAAAGCTAGAAGACATTAAGGGTTACTTATGGCCAAAATACTATTATTTGCCTTCAAATGCAATGCCACCTGCGATTTCAAAATATGTACCTAAATAGAAAAAATAAAAAAATATTCTGTATTTTTTTATCTGACAATTTTACTTACAAAAGTTGTTCGCAATTGCCTAAAAAGCATTTTGATCAAATTTAAATAATATTAGAATTTTATTTAGAAAAACCACAATTACGAAAATATTGTTTTAATGGGTTTTTGCGATTTGGCAGTGATAATTTTATTTGAAATAAAACACACTGCCTAGCAAATGCCAAGTAATTGTAAGTAATTTTTTTGCTTCCTGTGTGTTTTGCATATTTTTTTTAAACAAAATTTTAATATTTTCTAAAATTGAGCAAACTTTTAAAACTTTGGACTCAAGCTGTTTGGCAAATTATGAACAAATTGTGTCAGTAAAATTTCCCGAGAAGAAAAAACGCAGAATATAATTTTTTTATGTTTTCCATAATGTATTTTGGTATCGCAGGTGGCTTTACATTTGAGGGGGTTGATAGGATTATGGCCATAATTATTTTTGAATAAAATATATAGACATACATTTTAAAAATCACTTTTTTACATTCCAACAAAATAAAATTGGCCCACCCCACGCCCCTTTTTTACGTAAAATCCTTTACTCCAAAAAAAAAATTACGCGCATGTTCAACTCATACAACACACTGTATAGGTACTAAATTTGGCTCAACTCAAGCACAGACACTTGTCAGGTCGTCGCAAAACCGCCCCACAAAGGCACACAACTGAAAATCACTCCGTGTGTAAATCACCAAAAACGATCAGCCAGGTGGTCCACCGATATATAGGTAACGGCGCGCGAACGAGCGTGAAGAAATGAAGATGTACCTACCATTTTGCTCCTGCCCGACCCCGATTAGGCAGTTCTGACAGCAGCCACACGACACAAAACAATAATAAGCGCTATTTTGTTAGAGGGGCTCTTTTATATTATCAAAACGAAGGTAAGCAGGTTACCAACTTACCTCCTACAATTTCAGACTCTTCTTCGGCCGAAAGTGTCCGCATGTCATCGCACCGTTCCGACGTGTGCTTTTTTATTCGATTCAAAATCGGTTTCATTGATTACCATTTAATGATTCCGCTGACATATACGTTTAGGTTACGTGGAAATGGCAAGGATTTGTTTGTGTCTGATGGAGTCGGTAAGTGCTGTTTAATTATCTACTTAGGCTTGAAATATCACCAAAAAAATTTACATATCCACATCTAGAATGGTTTTTTCTCTTGGATCTACTGACTTAACAATCGAATAAATGTGTGTTTTTTTTCTCGGGTAATTTATCTGACGAAATTTGTCCATAATTGCCCAAAAAGCTCGAGTCCAAAGTTTGAAAAGTTTGCTCAATTTTAAAAAATATTAAAATTTTGTTTAAAAAAAATATGCAAAACACGCAGGAAGCAAAAAAATTACTTACAATTACTTGGCAATTGCTAGGCAGTTTGTGTTTTATTTCAAATAAAATTATCGCTGCCAAATCGCAAAAACCCATTGAAACAATATTTTCGTAATTGTGGTTTTTCTAAATAATATTTTAATATTTTTTAAATTTGTTCAAAATTCTTTTTCGGCAATTGCGAACAACTTTTGTGAGTAAAATTGTCAGATAAAAAAATACTGAATATTTTTTTATTTTTTCTATTTACATATTTTGAAATCGCAGATGGCATTGCATTTGAAGGCAAATAATAGTTTTTTTGGCCATAAGTAACCATTCATGTCTTCTATCTTTGAGAAAAATTTGGTTCAAATCGGATGAAAATTAAAGAATTTATCAGGTTGTTACACTCAATGGAACACTCTGTAGATTATAATTTTTTAAATATATATTTATATTGTGTTCGTTATTCTAAGCGCAATATTCTAAATGGCGTATTTATATTTTTGCTTTTATTACTGAGATATTGAAAAAAATATACAGGGTGGTCCTAAATGTCTTGCTCTTAAGGGATGATACTTATAATATGTTTCAAATAAATCAGATTAAACCCAGAATATTTAGCTCCAAAGCTCATAAAAACGTAAAACAGGATGTAATTTTTTTTTAATATTTTGTTTGATTTTTCAAAAATCTATCTAAGCAGGTGGCAGATTAATTTAAATGTTATTTTTTAAATCCAATGCGTTTTCACCCAATGGTTTCCTATTTTGTGTTTGACTAATATATTATTTTCAAGGTCATTAACTCCAAAAAATGCTCCAAACATTTGCAGTACATTCTATACTTTTTATTTTCTGTCTTGGGAGGAAAAAGAGCTCAAAACTGATTGGAACAAGGAAGAATATTCTGCAGTCTATAAAGACATAAAGACTTCTTTTTGCTAGAGGAGCGTAAAGGGGGCCAAAGTGGGTTTCTATCAATATCTTAAAAAATCACACTTTTCTCAAAAAACTTCGCGTCTATTTTTTTATGGTGATCAATTTGCCATCAATTTTTTATTTTTGCATTTCGATTTTTTTTATGTACTTTTTCCACCCCTTGCAAAGTGGCTGTCTCTCTCAATTTTCCGCTAAAATAAGCTGCCATATAAATCCTTCAATATATGTTTAGGGTTATTGAATCTTCGTAAATTTGTTTTTTTTTCTACTTTGCTTGACAACGAAAACTGGGCAATTTAAGGAGAAAATAGCGAAATAGCGAAAAATGAATTTTTGCGAAAATAACTATTTGCACCCTGCAGAGAATTTCTTTTCTCACTGGTGGATTGTACTGAAAATTGCAGTGATGTCAAAATTAAAATTTGACAGATGTCAATCTTAGTGTCAACTTGATACAGAAATGTATTTTTTATGAACGAGCCTACTATAAGCTTTCGTAGGTCCATGATGACAAAACAATAATTTGACAGCTGTCAAATGTCAAATCTAAAAACTTCAAAATTGCAGAAGGAATACGTCTATTTCAAACCAATATGTCTCAGGCTTTGTAGCTATTAAAACTTTAAGAACTGTTATGGCTATGGCTCATCTTAGAAATATTATTATCACCTGAAGCGACAAAAAGATATTAGAGGGAGAGACATACAGGAAAAAAGTAAAATTTTGAGATCTTGCAATCCAAAGTTTGACACTATGTATCACCGAAACTGTTTATTGTAGGGTAACAGATTCAAACCTATTCTTCTCGTTATATAGTCTACTTTAGTTGATCCTATATAAATTATTATCGCCTGAAGCGACCAAAATAAATTAGAGGAAGAGACATGAAGAAAAAACGTATTTTTTTATCTTGTAAACCAAATTTTGACGCTCTGACTGGACTGTTTATTGGAGGATTAAAAATTCAGGCTTATTCTTCTCGATACTTTAATTAATTTCACCTGAGTTATTGTCGCTTGAAGCGGCAAAAAGTTATTAGAGGAAGAGACGTGAAAAGAAAATCTATTTTATTGAGATCTGCAAATCAAACTTTGGCGCTCTGTATCACCGAAACTGTTTATAGTAGGATCATAAATTCAAACCTATTATTTTCGTTATATAGTCTACTTTAGTTGATCCTACGTACATTATTATCGCCTGAAGCGACAAAATATATTAGAGGAAGAGACATGCAGAAAAAACGTAATTTTTTTTATCTTGTAAACTAAATTTTGACGCTCTGATTGAGCTGTTTATTGGATGATCAAGAATTCAGGCTTGTTCTTCTCATTATTTAGTTGAATTCACATACATTATTGTCGCCCGAAGTGACAAAAAAATATTACGGGAAGACACATGAAGTAAAAACGTAAGATGTTGCTGTTCAATATATCCAAGTTTTATTATTCGGATTAATATTTCTAGCATTTAGTTAGCCTTGGTACCGGCATTTATCCTTAACCACAAAATCTGCTAGTGTCATTTACATATTGGACTTAAAAAATTACAGATTTTAAAACCGTCTTAAGATCGCTTAAATAAATAAGTGGGTAATGACAAAATTATATTTATCGTTCATAAGTAAACAAATCCATAAATTTTATTTAAATAAATAGTATACCTAGACAGCTGTTATTTATAATCCACAAGTACTATTTTAAAATTACATCACTTATAGTTAACACATCTACTACATATTGCGGTTGTTGGTTGTTTAATTTTGGATTTGCATACGCATGTTATTTATTTGTTTGCATATAAGGTAGATATTTATCATTACCAAAATTTGCACATTTTATGTTATGAAGCAATGTTAAATATTCGATTTTTGTCGGACTAATTTATTTTGCTGCAAAAAGTTTTAAGGTATAAAGAGGTTCCAAGTTTCTCGAGGAATTTTTACAAGAATGTTACAAGTTATTTTTATTTTACATGTTATACAACCATATTAGCCATTTTGAACACCAATTAAATTTATTTAGTTACTTTTCTTATGAATGAATCGCTCAGGAATGTCCTCCATCTTATGTTTAACCGAAATTTTGCATAATTTATAAAACGTAATAAAAAGTTGCCAAGAGGGAAAAGCATATATTTTATTAATTAGATACCGTCTATATATCACCGGCCCAGACCAAAACACGTCATGGCCAAACAAGAGATTTTTACTTATTTTATCATTTTCTGTCTACGATATAGAAACATTTTTTTATTTGTTTAACAAAATTTACACCCAGTTAAATTGTGAATGTTTTGGGGATGTACAACGAGAAAGGCAAAGGGTAAAAGTAAAGACATAAAAAACTTATTTAGTCTACTTTAGTTGGTTTTATGTGCATTATTGTCGCCCGAACCTACAAAAAGATATTAGAGGGAGAGACATGAAGAAAACACGTATTATTTTGAGATCAAACTTTGGCGCTCTATATCACTGAAATTTTTTATTGGACTACCGTGAATTCAAGCTTATTCTACTCATTATTCAATCTACGTTAGTTGATTCTACGTGCAGTATTATCGATAGAAGGGATAAAAAGATATTAGAGGGAGAGACATGGAGAAAAAACGTAATGTTCTGAGATCTTACAAACTTAACTTTAGCGCTCTGTATCTCCGAAACTCTAGAATTCAAGCTTATTCTATTTATTACTTAATCTACTTTAGTTGATCCTACGTAAATTGTTATCGACGGAAAAGACAAAAAGTTATTACAGGGAGAGACACGAAAGAAAAACGTAAAATTTGAGATCTTGCAAATCTAACTTTGACTCTCTGTATCTCCGAAACTCTTTATTGTAGGATCATAAATTCAAGTCTGTTCTTTTCGTTATATAGTCTACTTTAGTTGATCCTACATGCATCATTGTCGCCTGAAGCGGCAAAAAAATATTAGAGGGAGAGACGCGAGTGAATTGCAATCCAACTTTGACGCTCTGTATCACCGAAACTATTTATTGTAGGATCTTGAATTCAAGCTTATTCTACTCATTATTGAATCTACTTTAGTTGATCCTACGTGCATTATTGTCAAAGGACTGGGTAAAAAGATATTAGAGGGAGAGACATGAAGAGAAAATGTAGTGTTCTGAAATCTTGCGAACCTAACTTTGGCGCTCTGTATCTCCGAAACTGTTTATTGTGCGATCAAGAATTCAAGCTCATTATTCTCGTTATTTAGTCTACTTGAGCTGATCCTAAGTGCATTATTATCACCGGAAGCGTCAAAAGGATATTAGAGGGATAGACACGAAAGGAAAATGTAAAAATTTCAGATTTTGCAAACCCAAATTTGGCGTTCTGTATCTGCGAAACTGCTTATTGTAGGATTATGAATTCAGGTTTATTCTTCTCGTTAATAGTCTACTTTAGTTGATCCTACATGCATTATTATCGTCCGAAGAGACAAAAAGATATTAGAGGAAGAGACATGAAGGAAAACGATCTTGCATGCAAATCCAGCTTTGACGCTCTGTATCTGTTTATTGTAGGATCACAAATTCATGAAGGAAGAACGTAATATTTTCCTGTTAATACATCCAAGCTTGTTGCGGAGGATATTGGGAATTAAAAAATACTTTACCTAATAATTGGGATATCCTTTTTCGATTGGCAGCCATAATGAATGAATTTTGTGGTAAGTTTTTTATTTCAATATTTTTTGCTTTGGACGCTATGAATTATGTGATATAATCCAATGTTTTATAACGTAGTTGTAAAAAGTAGTTGTTTTTAAGTAATAATTGCGTAGGGCATAAATATATCAAATTTGATATGTTTGTTATTATTATGTGAAACCTAAATAAAGTTATTTATAAATAATACATATCAAGCAAACAAAGTAGAGTAATTTTTTTTCCTAACCATTCAACCAGCTTATTTTTCGTCAGAAAAAACACGTACAAGACGTTTATAATATATTAAAGGTTTGAACATTTTTATTGTTATTTCCCTATAGTTATAAGGATTTAAATTATGTACTTGAATCACACGAACTATTTGAAAAAAAACAAGTTTCTTCAATCACGGACTTCAATGGATTTTCTGATAAACTAGTAAAAATAATGATGGATACTTCAACCAAATTTTTAGCGTAAAATTTTTATATTTAAATATGTTTTTTTAGGTATTAAAATTAAAATATGAGAATAAATTAAATGTGTAAAACCAATAAAGCAAACGTTGACCTTACTAAAGGTATGTCGTTTTTTCTATGTTAAATAGTTTGCGCTATATCGATTTCTGATAAACATACTAATTTCTAAGCCTGAAATATGGCGCCCTTAAAATATATTGAAACGTCATCAAACTATTGGGGGCAGCCAGACAGACAGACAGACCGTCAAGCGAATGTTTATTAAAAAGATGTTTTTCTGCAAGACAAAGATTTTCTTGTTATCGACGGTACAGACAGACCGACAGACATTTTCAAATATCAACATTTGCCTTGATTTTCACGTAAAACCAAGTCATTTTCTCACAAAAAATTCAAATATTTATTTTTATTTCCCGGTCGCTGTAAAAATAAAAATAAATTTTTGATTTTTTTGTGAGAAAAAGGCTTTTGGTTTTCTTTCAATAATTTTGTTTTACTTGGAGGCGCTTGCTTACGTTTCTTCTATATTTTGTATATCGAAATTGCCTATCGTCGCGTCCGTTAAAATTATAATGACATAAGTTAGGACTCGCCCTGTACACAGCCTTGGATAAATAGGCACAATGCACATCATTTTATTACAATTATTTATTAATTCCCATCTAAATGTTAACAAAAGTTGCAAAATGTCATATGTCAACGACGAGTATTTTTAAATATTTTACTATTTACATTCCCACTAGGAAAAGAAAGTGCATTTCTCGCTAAGTCACTGTTTATGGAATACATATCGGAATTATGAAGGTATTAAGGTTGTTTAAAAAACGACCCACACGACGTTAAATATCGCGTGATTTATAGTCTCTTAATACTTTGTTGGACAACCAAGTGTTGAAATTAAGGAGATAGTTTTTTTGCTAGATTTCCCAAGAAAATGTCGTATACAATTTATATTACAAATTATTTTGAAAATAGTTGCAAAATGTTTGTAATCCTTGCGTTACTGGCGCATTCACCAAATATTTAAAATTTTAAATAAAATTGCAAATATTTTATGTATAGTACATTTATTAAAAAAAAACTGAGACATGGAATAATAAAATCAAAAACAAAAAACACTCTGGTATTTTTTAGGAACCATGTTAGGAACAAGTTACTCAAATCAGAGTCAAGTTTTTTAAAAATAAAGTGCCATTTATTGTCACTTAAAAAAGATTTCGGGTAATATTAATTTTGTTAAATAATGTCATAATTATTTTTTAATGAAAATATTTCTATTTTTAAGTCACGTTGTATAGTAAAAAAAATATTACATTTGCAAAACAAGTGCTCTTTACAAGGCACTTCCTAATTCGTTATTTCCAAGTGGGCACTTGACACTGAAAAGAAACTATTTGTCAGTCAGTAAATAGCTGAATCTAAAAAAAGGTTAATAATCATATACAGGGTGTTTCATGACGAACTGTACATGCTTCTAAGGATGATGAAATTTGTCTGTTGCGCTTAATTACTGAGGTACAGGGTGATAAACTACTTATAGCCAATATTTCTTTATTTGGCCAGAACTTCCTTACTATTTGTCACAATTTGTTCAAATTTTATACAACTTGTGCACTTATCACAGTTGTTATAATGCCGCTTTTAATATTTAAAAATTCCAGGACCGGACTTTTTTAATTCAAGTTTTTTTATTTCTGTAGAGAAAATCACCCTGTATAATATTTTTTTCAAATTATATGGGGAATTATAAAAGGCCATACATCAGTAAACACAAGCATGTGAACAGATTTTTTGTCGCACCTTCTTGATTTTTTTACAAGCGATTGAATTGGCGAAATTTACTTAGTAGGTAACATGGCAATATTTGTTGTTAAAATATCTTCGGTCGTCAATAAAAAATGCAAAACAATTATAAGTATCATCATGTTACCTTACTCATCTCATACCTAAGTTAATTTATAGACACGTTAATTATACAATAAAAAAGTTTCAAAAACAGACCTAAAACCGTTTAATAGATTTCAGCAAGCAGTAAATAAAAATGTCAAGGCTTTCAGTAAACATAAAACAATACCTGATATTCGCAGAATAACGTAAGTTGATTTAATATTTATTATGTTATGTAATGCTGCTCATCGAACGCATATAGTAGAAGTAAATTAGCTATAAATTTGTCGCACTGAGATGCTTGAGGACAATTTGGTGCTATTTTTCTAGACCAGTTTGAAATACTTCAGTCGCATTTTGACGAAACTGAAATTACTTTAAACCAAGTGCAAAAATTTGGACACCGATACGACCACGTATCACTTATCAGCATTCCTTCTAAACAGAGATAGCGAAAAAAGAACCGCTAAAGAAATAAGTAGTTCTAGCTACAATATAAAGTAAATTTTGTAGTTAAATTCAATTTTTTTTGTTATTTTTCCATCAATAAAAGAAATTATTATTATTATTATTATGTACAAATAAGAAACTTCCACAGCAGAAGCGACTTAGATGGCTTGTGTCCATCAAGAGCGGCCATTTAAATGTGCAAGAAGTGATAGGCAATGACTAAAGGGTGTGCAAGAAGTGCTCCGGTGTTAAGGGGGCTGTCTTGAGTGGGGTGGTTAGAAAAGCATGCATGCACAGTAGATCCTTTCGATATAACTCTCAAACTGCTGGAAATGTTTAAAATATGTAAAGTAATTTGATTTGTTCGTTATTGTGGGGTATTCTGGTTCATGTGACGTCATACCTACACTTGTTTTTTTCCATTGGTAATCCTTTCGTGCACTATTAGACCAAGCTGTATGGGCTCATTCCTTTCGAACTAATTTCGAATAGAATTTTTTGGAATCTACCTGGTCTGATATTGTTTAAAATAACTTTGTTTATACCAAAGAGAAAAATAACATTTTTTTCCATCAATCAATTTTTTTAAATATTTTTTGACCGAAGTTGGCATTTTCCATTTTATTAATTTTTAAAAATTGAAAAAACGTCAATTTCTCATTTTTTTGACGCTCTAAAAGCATAATAAAAACTTGTTGTACAAAAAGTATCATAGAATCTAAAAAAAATAAAAATTTGTGGCCAGGACCAGTGGCGTAGAAGTTCTGGCAGGGAAAAGGGGTCCACTACCCCCCCCCCCAGGTTGACGCCACTGGTAATGTTCAGCAACTTTTGTAATAGGGGAAACATTAGTGCTTCACGAGATATTTTACATCACCAAATATTTTTTTAATATTGCCATTCGTTTGAAAGATATTTAAAAAATCATTTAAAAAATATAAACTATCTCCAAAACCATGCCTTTTATTTAGAGGCAATGTTTATAAAGCAAACTCATATTAAAATAGCTTTTTATTATCCCAAGATACTACAAATTTTCGAAACTTAATTAATATTAGGTATATATATACAGTGTGACCCATTTGTTTGCGGGCCACCCCTTCTGTAAAGTGGCTATTTTTGGTCCGATTTTGATCAACTTTTTTTAGATTGTTGCTCATGGAAAACTGCATTTTGTGGCAAATTGATAGATGTCTATCACAAAAATCAAGGCCTACTTTGCTATTTTTTGGAGCGAAAATTCGAGAAATCATATTAGCGATTTTTTTACGTGAAAACTAAGTACGCCACTGTGTTCAAAGTCTCCTAAAATGGGTCTGTACCAAATTTCATCCAAAAATATCGCATGTTAAAAATTTAAATTATTACTTTTAAAAATTAGTTTATACCCGGAAATGCGTTGTGAACATCAAGTAACTCATGAAATAAGTGAATAAAAGCAACTCATAAACAAATTATTTTATTGAGACGATTATTTGAACATTTCTGGGTATAAATTAATTTTTAAAAGTAATAATATCAATTTTTAACATGCGATATTTTTTTATGAAATTTGGTACAGACCCATGTTAGGGGACGCTGAACACAGTGGTGTACTTAGTTTTCACGTAAAAAAATCGCTTATTTGATTTCTTGAATTTTCGCTCCAAAAAAATTGCAAAGTAGGTCTTGATTTATATGGTAGACATCTATCGATTTGCCACAAAATGCAGTTTTCCATGAGCAACAATCTAAAAAAAAGTTGATCAAAATCGGACCAAAAATAGCCACTTTACAGGGGTGGCCCGTCAACAAATGGGTCACCCTATACAGGGTGTTTCATTTTTAAATGTCGTCCTTTAAGGAGGTGATAGAGCATCGAAAAATAAGTCGACCAGCCAAAAAAAAAATATCCAGTGGCGTGGGAAATAGGGTGAGAAATAGAGGGCGTCACCCCGGTATCTACGCCACTGGTGATTTTTGACATGAGTTATTCGTATAGGATTGTGGGTATGTAGTTCAGTACTGCCTGTGCAAAATTTGGTTAAAATCGGTTGTATGGTCTAGAAGTTATGAGAAAAAAACGATTTTTTTATTCCAACTTTGAAGGCCTGTAACTTCGTTATTATGCATTTTTGATATAGGTTTTTGGGGCAGGTCGACCTATTTTTCGATGCTCTATCACCTCCTTAAAGGACGACATTTAAAAATGAAACACCCTGTACTATACCGGGTGTAAACGAATAGTGGGCTACCCACCCCTGCAACTTCCTCGTTTTTAAAGATATCGAGATAAAATTTTGTATGGTGAAATTAGGTAAGTTTTCCAACTTTTTGAGACCTATCAGTCATATTTGTCACTTCCGGTTTCACCGGAAATGGCCCCAATAGTCTTTTCTAAATGTACCACCCTGTATGTTTTTACATTTTTGAGGTAAAGATCACATTTTGGATACATTTATACTATTTTGAACAATTTATACAGGGTTGCACGAAAGATAATTCGAATTTTAGTTGTCAATCTAGATGGCTGCGAATATGTTAAAATTATTTTTGTTCTAATGTAATTCATATAAAAAATACGAAAACGTCCATATGTCCAATAATACATTATACAGGGTGCTCTAAACTCATTAATGTCAAATTTTTCAAAATAACTCTTTTTTTTAAATATTATGATATGGGACACCCGGTTATTCAGAAAGCTCTATTTAGTAGGGGTTAAACGGTACCAAAAGTTGCGTAATGTGTAATCGGTACCGGCAGGAATGACAATTTTTCTTAAGAAATTTATGATTTACATATATCTAACTTCAATTAAATTTTGATCAACCCTGTATATTTGTGTTAATATTTTATGATATGCAACAAGAATGAGTCAGAATCCTATTCTGATTAACACAAATATACAGGGTTGATCGAAATTTAATTGAACTTCGATATATTATAAATCATAAATTTCTTAAGAAAAATTGTCATCCCTGCCGGTAACGATTACACATTACGGAAATTTTGGTACCGTTTAACCCCTACTAAATAGAGCTTTCTGAATTTCTGGTTGGCCCATATCATAATATTAAAAAAAAAAGAGTTATTTTGAAAAATGTGATATTAATGAGTTTAGAGCACCCTGTATAATGAATTATTGGACGTATTGACGTTTTCGTATTTTTTTTATGAATTACATTGGAACAAAAATAATTTTAACATATTCGCAGCCATCTAGATTGACAACTAAAATTCGAATTATTTTTCTTGCAACCCTGTATAAATTGTCCAAAATTGTATAAATGTATCGAAAATGTGACCTTTATTTCAAAAATGTAAAAACATACAGGGTGGTCCATTTAGAAATGACTATTGGGACCATTTCCGGTGAAACCGAAAGTGACAAATATGGCGGATAGGTCTCAAAAAGTTGTAAATCTTACCTAATTTCACCATACAAAAATTTATCCTGATATTTTTAAAGACGAGGAAGTTACAGGGGTGGCCCACTATTCGTTTACACCCGGTGTATAAAAAAGTTAAACTGATATATTTTTCGATGTTCTATCGTTCCGCCATGGAACCCGGACCACCCTGTATATACCAAGAAAAAACACTATTATTAACAAATTAATTACCTATATATAAAATTATTTAATATCATCTATACCTATTTTACATTCAGCGAAAGAGATACTGATGTAACGTTGTTTGGTATCATAAATAGTAAATAATAGAATGTATATACCAATGCTACAATATAGAGCCTGCTACTGTGGGTACTATAATCAACCATTAAAGCTTTTATGATTTTCTGACAATTACTTACGGCCAATAAATCAGCATTAACAAATTCTGGCGAGCAAGTAAAAGTAAACTGCTGAAGTTTTAATAAGGTAGTGATTACATTACAAAAGATGAATAATTAAACACTATGTAATTTATCGACTGTACGATCATAGTGTAGAGTTAATTGTGTATAATAGTTTTAAATAATTTGAAGAAAAATAAATATTTAGAAAATTATATAAAGATTGTTGAAACCAATTTTATTTGTTAATTATAGTAGTATTTTATTAGCTTTTAAATGTTTCTGTTTTTATTTGTTTATGTAAATTGCCATTAGAATAGATGCGGCTTATTAACTAAAAAGGTGTTTAACAATCGTGCATCGTGCTGATACAATCAATCAATCTATTATGTTTTCTCCGGCGACTTTGATTTGCAGAGAGGCAGGGCCGGCGTCAGCCGAGAGGTGCGCCGCCCTGGGCTGACGGGTCATGGACATGGACAAGCGAGAGAACGACCAACAAAAAATAAAGAAAAGTATATTGACGTATTTTCAAAAAAACACCGTTGAGTGAAAATTCAAAAGAATAATTGCTGACATCAACAGGACCGACGAGTTATCGCTTAGGGCTTCCATTTACTACGAAAATGTTCTCTTGACAAAATAATATACCTAACTGTTATAATGTATAACTTTTTTGTCTTTGGGTAAATAAAGTCTTATTATTTATTTGTATTGGTTTTCAAAACGGGTAAAAAAATAGTTATAATAATATATGTCTTGTATAAGCAGTATAAATGTGTATATATAGTCAAGGTTATTTTTTGTCATAATAATGATAATAAAGTAACAATGTTGAAAGATGCATAATCACATAAATAAGAACGGAAAAGGTTACAAACTTTTAAATTATACTAATAATAGTTTTTAATCGGCGGGATTTGTACCGTTTTATAAATTCGATAATTGGAACTTTTACAGCTATTAAAAAATCGGAAATTAGCCAAAAAACTTTTAAACATTTTGGGCTCGACAACAAGCTATTTATCTTTAAATTTCATTGGAGTGGAGCCTTGTGCCCTTGCGCTTCTTAAATCTAGTTAGAATTGCAGTCTCCGTTTGTCCAACATACTTGAAGCCCCAATCTTTACAAATAATTTGGTAAATCCGAAATCCCACCACTTGACTGGACCTAAATCAAATTTAATGATTTAATACATTTTTAATTAATACCGCACCTACATTTGGACGATGTATCGTAAATCTTTACAAAAAGATCTTATCTACAAACTAATAAATTGTTATTCAGTGGTCAAGTTTTTAATAACATGGAATTTGTTGTGTACTGAAGGACATTAAGACTAACAACCTGTTTTTAATTCCCATCACTTCATCATTGGGAACATCAAAAGTGCCAATTAATATTTGTAATTCTGGACATCATTTGTGGACCAGAATTCGACTATGTGTGGGTGTTTGTTAGCTCAATCAAAACCTGTTGCGTACCAAAACATAAATATTTATGAGTTGTTACTTTGCATTAAGTTAATTTCTCTTACGGATAATTTATAAATTTGTCAATAATTTTATTAGCAGGTAGGTATTTGGGATTCTGTATTACAAATAATTTACGCAGAACTAGAGAAAACTAGATGTATAGTATAGGTATCTTATAAGCCAAGGTTCCTTATTTCAGCAATTGAGTAAAACTGATTTATTTATTTATGTAAATGCCCACATATTTAACGCATTTTAATTTTAATGAGGATGAGTTTAACGTATACTATTTCTCATGGGTATTCAAATGTCGCACACGTTGTTGCATAAATATTCCGTTTGGCCAAAGGCATTATAAACACTAGTATATAAATACATAATCATATTAATTTTTAAAATTAGGATATGATGATTGAACAGTCAAAAAACTATGCATAGGTCACTCCTTTCCTATGATATAAATAATTACAAGGTCGCAAAATGTGGACTTTAACGGATGTGAGCCACCTTTCTCTATAAAGCAGAAGAGGTCCGAAGGTATAATTGGTATAAACAAACCCTTCACGAAATAATTTATACGAAATCCTTACCCGTTTTATTCTTATAAACTGTCTATGCGGGTAATCACAACCATGCTATTATGTTACCAGAAGAATCACATTTTAACAGCCTTTTTAATGAATAAACCTCGGAATAAGCATTTATTTGGAAATAATAATTTTACTTCATGTAATTTGTATTTCTGAATCCTTTTAAAAATTTCGGCAACGTCGCATAAATTAAGTGTCAATTTTATTATGCAAAAGAGTTGATAACAAAGGGCTCGAACATATCTTCATATTTTACATAATATTTAATGTTATTTTACTATAGTCTGATAGTCTCCGCCTATGTTGTTGGAGGAAGCGTTGACAGAAACATAACCACACTTTCTCTGAACTCAGAACATCTATAAGAAATGATAGCACTACTAATCTCTCTTGTTTATATATATCCATGATTTTACTATTGTGCAAAAATTACATTTTTTAGTAGGAAGAAATGAAGAAAACTTTAGGACTCCATATACTTTTTTATTGTAGGAAATATGCAGCGACGACAACTACTGTGACAAGTATTAAAAAAAGATCGTCCCCTAGTGTATCAACGAACGCACCACCAGGGTACACGCCCATCCTTTGAAATTTGTGAATGCGCTTGTTCCAGACTGTTTTGTTGACAGATGTGACATTTATGTGAAAATCGAATAACATAAAGTAAATAAAGAAAATAGTGAAGAAGTAATAGTTCGAAAACTATGTAAGTTTCACAATATAAATATTTACTTTTTCTCGTAAAAGACAGCTCATGCGTAGTGCTTTATCATTTATTTATTGAAGTTAGACCAGATTTGTTTAATTAATTTAGAATAGGTACACAAAGTAGAACAGAATAACTACCAGTCATCGGTGGAGTGTTCTATTTTTATACTACCTACTTTTATTTTCCAGATTTTGAAAATGGACGAAGACGACCACGATGAACTATTGCAGTGCACTGATGACGAAACGCTGTCCGAAACAGAAGACCAATGTCTCCCGATAGACCAGCCGGAAGAAAACTACAGACACACCTTGACTTACTTCAGCCACACCAAACTAGAGTTTCTAACAACAAAGTTGACGTTAATTTTCTCCACTACCGTGATGCTAATATTGCTACCACTTTACTTAGAAGCTATAAACGTCCGAGGCAATGCATATTCCATGATTCTGACAAATACATCGATATCTACGTTGCTTTTTGTTGTAACGATGGTGATCGCCAAGTGTTTCTGTGAGAAGTACAGGAATATAAAGATATGCAGCTTCCCAGTAAAGTTTTCCAGGCTTCTTCAGCTTTCTGGAGTGTATTTCGTTTGCGCTTTTATGGCTGTGTACGCCTTGGACAGGAAAAGAGTGATTTGTCACCTTCAGGACCCCATCAAAGGGGTGGTGTTGGTGTTTTCCCTGCTGTATTACTTCTTCTTTTGCCGAAAACGTAAGTACAAGTAGAGAGTCCTAAAAAGATATTTATTGTGAATTAACCTTTCAGTAATGGGACTGCAGAGAATATTCTCTGCGACCACAATCATCGTAGGGTTATTTATCGCCGTCGACTATGGGCTGTGTGACGAGTTTAGATGCCGAGGCTTTGAACGTGAGAAGATAGCGGATGATACAGGGTCCTGGAGTTGGCAAACGCACGCGATTTGGACAACCGTTTACATTGCTGGATTGGCTTTGTTTGCTGCATATTTTACTTTGCTGGATAGATACATCTTAACCAATAATGAAATGGTGAGAAAAAATGTTTTGAATAAATTCCTTTTAATTATTTGTAAAATTCAATTTTTTTATAGGAATTCCACAATATTAACATTACCTCGACATCCGTGAGCACAGTTTCAAGGTCTATCTCGTTTCCGAACACTACCAACGCTGCTCCTACCCAGTTTATAGGAACCACGCCACCGGATAACTCGCATTTAACCAAGAAACATTCAGTGGTACATTTAGCCATGTGGATTCACATCGTAGGTTTGGTTTTTATTTTGCTGCTATTCTGGGTCGATTTTATACCTGCCGTTGGGAAGGTAAGTGAAAGAAATAGCATTAAGTTATAAAGAGTTTTGAATAAATCACAAAGTGACAATTTTTAACTTTGAAATTATAGCGAAAGTATTTAAAATATATATCGATGGTGTCACATCATATTTTAACTTCTTTTAGCCACAAATATACAAACGCTTGAATTTTTACCATCTTCTTAGGGTTCGAATGGAGCAGATTTTTGGAACTACACAGTAAACGGGCTGATTTGCCACTTCCAAAAGCCAGTCCCGCCAAACATGGGACAGTCCCCGTGCGGAAATGTCTTCCTTTTCTCTTGGATTTTCATGTGCTCCTACGTTCTGTTTGTGGTGATGTCTATAAAATTCCTTATCCTCTCCCAGTCAGCCGTGTACACCATCGCTTCCATGTCTACGTCTCTGCCACTGGTTGGAATTTGGTGGTCGCTGTTCCATGCCGCGCCGCACACTAACGGTAAGATAATTTTTTTGCAATAGCTAACGTTTTCGCAAAAGATATGACAGTCCAAGAAATCTTCAAATGAAATGTGAAATTGATTCAGTAAGTTAAAATTTCGGTAGGTCTTGTGTACGTAACCTAACATATCACGGGCCATCAAATTAATTTTTCTTAACTAACTTTCACGAGGCATCCAACAATTTTTAAAAATGTAAAATCTTAATTAAGAAAAACTTTGCATACATGGAGTAATAAAAAAAATAATCATGTGTCAAATTCAATGCCTACTTTTTATAAAATTCAAAAATTAAAGCCGCAGGGCCCATGTTCCTATTTGTGTTTTTCATTTTTTTCACATTTTTGGCGTCATTTTCTTAAAAAATGCCAACTTGTGACATATCACTGAAATCATAATTTCATAGTGAGCAAGATAATGCAAAAATATACAGGGCGATCCATTTAAAATAAGAAAGTTGTCATTTTTGGTTAGACCGCAAGTAGTATTTCGTGCACAACTATGTCAGATTCTAGCTTTAGTGATGTAGTATCCACGTTCCAAATTTTGAAACTCTATCTTTCATAATAACCGTGTTATCCCATAAGCAATACTTTCGGTATTTTATTAATCAACTACCTTCAGTCAAATTTAAAAAAATTCATTAAGCTGTAGCATGCCTTCTATGAAAAATGACATTGTTTTATTAAAATTTTCTGTGTATAAGAAATATTATTTTAATTCCAGCAAGTATTATTTTTAATTCAGGTTTATTGGTTTGGTCCCCGTCATTGACAGGTGAACTCATATGTGCGCTGCTCGGACTTCCCATCGTAATGATTGGTTTGTTCTTGCTTTGCAAGGCCCATTTCAAGGACTACCAATGGTCTCGGCTTACCACAATGCACGTTATGCCTGCTAACCATTTCGCCTGAAAATTCAGTTGCCATAAACTTCCGTTTGCTTTAGAGGGCTCGATGGTTTCGTTGCGATTATTACAATTTTAATTTGTGATAGGATTGTGATTTAGTTTTAAAATCATGCAACCTAAAATTATTAAAACGAGAGAAACGCCAAATTTTTGTTAGCATATGTAGGAGCTAACTTTTCTTTACTGGAAAGACTGATTTTTCTGTAGACTACATAACTACAAACTAAAATAGATATTCTTAAACTCGCCCGTTAGCTACATTTTTGTTGTATAACTTTTGTAAAATACCTGTCGTGACTGTTACGTAAATTTTAATCACATTGCTCACGAAAAATATAGCTGTAAGAAGTATATGTAACTATTTGCAAGTGTCAAATACATGAATATTATGCCGTTAGAAGCTTCTACATGTAGATGCTTCACCACATAATAACTACGTTTATAAACGTACCGTTAGCAAACTAAGATTATATTATTTTGAAGTTTTCGTTTGACTGCTGAAATAGTATTATACAATCGTATTATAGTAACAGTTGAGTATATGACATCATAATCTTATTGTATAATGTACAGGATGTCTCTGAATAAAATGACCAAATCTCAGCAGATGCAAACAACAAATTTTAATTCATGCACCACTGAGTAGATCGACTAGATTGAGATTTGGTAATTTCCTTGCGTCATACGCTTTACAATATATCTGTGCACCCTGTATGTGAAACTGTTATAAATGTATATACACATTGTAAACAATTGGCTCTTCCACATTTCTTTTAGTATTCAAGTATTTTTAATCTTATGTCAAACAATTAGATTACAATTTTTAACGTATACCTATTTTAATGAAATATTTACTCACTTGTTAGATGTTAGACTTTTAAAGTATTCATTCTAAATAAGTCAACAGAAGATAATATTTAAATACAATAATTCAACTTTTTAATAATTGTAAGAGATACATGAAAGTGTTTGTATTTACTGGGTTCGTTGGGTGAATGTGGACAGAAAAATTTTGCCTTTTCTCAGCTGGGAGTCACATTCCTGGATGCAAAGTTAGCGTATGAAATTTGTCGTTTAAAAATCTACCGCCATACTTATTCCTTATACAACTGAGTTTATAAAATATCCTGGCTCGGGATAATAGTAACGGTTTTCAAGTTGTTTCTGCTTCTTCTTCTATATACAGGATGTCATAAGACAACGGAAACAGTTTGACAATTGCTGCATATAACACCATCCTATTTGCAAACTGGAATGTGTCCAAAATATTTTTTTCTTGAATCTTAAAATTTTCTCAAGAAATATTTTATATTCTGTCGTTTTTTATTTGAAATTGAATTTCCAACTAAATAAAAGCCTTGCATAAATCTACTATTAAACACAATATCCAGTAATTCCTTGATTTACAAATCGTAAATGCATAAAATTACTGTACAAAATGCCAATTATGGAAATTTTAACATTTTCAAAATCATTCTCTAGTAGCTTTATGTAAATGACGATTTGTAAATTCTCACTGATTCTAAACAAATTAAATGGTATTGTGACGTCCAAGACAAGGTACAAACGTCGGCCAAAGTATTATAAGCTTTAGCAGTATTTTTATTGTTGCCATATTCTAATCATTAATAATACTTGATATAATATTATTAAGTGTAAAATAAGAAATATCCTATTTAAGATGTGATTAATTATAATTAACAATGTAGTAATCTTAGTGCCAAATTTAAATAATTTTATTCATTTGTTTATGAAACGTGGTATTTAGAAAAGATGGTCGTTACAATGATAGTTTAAAACTATAAATAGTTATTGCGAGAGAAGTGAAAACTGCAAAAAAATTCAGGGCCAAATCTACCATGTTGCCACATTTTTTCCCTTGCCAATTTTTTCACTTAGGTATACAGGGTGTCCCATTTATTGTACTCGCCATGGGTATCTTGGAAAACGGTAAGAGAAACAAGGTAGGTTAAACGACACCAAATGTAGAGCTTATCAAGGCTTACTATTATGTGCAAAAAGTAAAACAACTCATTAGTGGGACACCCTGTATATGTAACACTTATGGGTCAAGATAAAAAATGGAATATAGTGTTTTTAAGAACGTTGGAATTGTACGGTTAATTGTGTTGATATTGCTATAAAAGTTATTACTAAACGTAGAAACCGGTACCTTTCCACGTAATAATTGTGCCAAAATGTAACAATTCAATACAAAGTCTAATTTTAATGCCGTCTCTTGCATCAACGAAAAACTAATCAAATTAATACAAATTTAAAAGCAGTACAAATGTATTATAACGGATAATAAACATCATGTCAAGTTCTACTGTTTCATCCTACATATTAAGATCACATTTTGAAAAATATAGAAACATCACACGTGCTGTCAGCCTCTTATCTATATTACTATATTTAAGTGTTGTAAAGATGCAAAGACGTTTAGAAAGTTTACTAGTTCGGACGGTTGTTCTAATATTTAAAACATTTACACAAAATAAAAAAACTAAAAATCGACTTTCTAAACCGCAATAATCATCTTAACTGATGCACAATTGAAGTGGATATTCAAAAAATATGAGCATCATTTTAACGTCCACGTTTTTGGAAGAACATGGTTAATGTTGGTGCGGTTTTTCGTAACTATTGGCAATATTCATTGACCATCGACAGTTGTTAATTGATCATGCACATCATATGACTAACATAACCTTAAATTTTTTGTTTTTGCAGATTTATTTTCAAGTTTAATTTTAATTTTTGTAGTTTTAGCTTGGATCCGTTATAATATTTAAAAACTCTCTCAGACAGTAGATTTATAAAATTTCAATATTGTAGATTATTAAAAATAGACTGCTAATTATAGGTTGGAATTCCAACCAACAAATAGCATCTTATTTTATGAGATCAAGGCAATTAAAACTTCATAAATAATGCACCGAACAAGATTTTGGTTGATAGTACAGGATCCAAGTGGAAATTTTGATAAAATTGACGTAATATTCGAAAATTATTTTAGATAAATGCATATTTTTTAGGTTAGTTTTGACGTCACGTGCGCGTCACCCATATATTTCAATATGGTTGTTTCTTATCTACAGGGTGATTAGCTACAGCTTTACTTTTTTGTTAAACGAATTGCTTATTATGTAAGCAGTATATTAAAAGAAATCCAAATATTTGTTTTGTAATCTGAGAGAACAATGAAATTTAATGTAAATAATGTATCGCTCCATAATTTAATAAACCCTTTTTGGTAACGATTATAAGAGCCTTATCAAGATTAACCATCTCGTTCCAGAAATTAGAACTTCAAATATGGTCCATATATTTATTCAATATGTGCACCAGTTTATTTTATTCTTTGCTCTAAGCCCATTGTACCGTATAATATTATATCTATATTCTAATGTTATACAATTAATGTGCTACTGTTTGTAGTATATTCGCATTTAAAAATATATATTATTAAAATGTTGTTGCTCAATTTAATTGTCATATAACTGACTATAAATTATTGTGTGTTATATAATAAATTTTTATTGTAAACAGAATTAGTTTTCTTAATACGAATCTTAACCTCCCGATCTAAAGATGAATTTTTACTAAAATCGCATTTTGATTGGCTTCATATTGTGCCGCAGTAACCCAAAAACAAAACCATGGACAATCAAGTAAAAATAGACGAGCAAGATATCTTCTCGTCAAAATAAATCTGGGTGTAATTACGGTAACCATTTTTACAATTTAAGAATTTAAAAAAATTGTATGGATAGTGGGTAGCCACGAAGTTAGACGCCCTGCCCTGTACATATAAAAAATTAGTTATATCGAAGCTCAAAATAAGTTGTAGGTAACCGAATGGCATCAAGCATGTTTTATTTCCAAAACATTAATATTTAACGAATGAGTCAAAAATGTATTGATTGCCCCTAGCAAATATTGATATAAAATTGCTGCAAAAATAAACCCGTCTCTGTAAAAGCGATTCAGAGCTGCGCTTATTTAAAGGAAACGTAAACAGTTATTATAAATAAAATTTGAATAAACCCGATGCAAATGCAGCCAACTTAACCGATTAACATGCACATGCACTTTGTCAATGATGGCTCCTATCAGCTGGAGATGCGCATGCGCACAGTATCGAGTGTGATCTCCGGACAGTGCGCGTACGTGCTCCTAGCGCTGGCTTCGCCCTATGCTAAATTAATGCAAAGTTTGTTATTTGTTTGTTGATATTAACCTAAAATGCAATAGTACAGTGTAAAATGGATGTGAAAAGTGTTGATGGTGAGCCAGGGCACGTCCCCAAAGCGATATGCTGGCGGACAACTCGAGATTAACCTCATTTGGGTAAGTAGTCTCGATGACAGTTTGTATGTGTGTCCTTGATAGAAGGGTGTATTATTTACGGTAAATGTTGAATCCAATCGCAGGTGCCTTGGTGCATTGCATACGTCAATTGTTTACAAATGGATCCTAACGAAATTTCTTTGATTATTCCGTGAGAATTTGGAGGACGTCCCGACCGAGAAGTAGCCTACGACTTCAGGCTGTCATTTTAAGTGGGCTAAGTCGAGTGAGTTACTGCCTTGCTCATTTTGGCTTCATGCACTAGGTGATTGTGGAATATTTTATTGATGTTCTGGTGAAAGGGTATCCGTTGGGGTTGATTCTATGTAAATTGTTATCGTCCAACTGTTTGGTTTCACTGATAGATAGGGTGTTTTATCAGTTGTTGTGCGGGTGATACGGCTAAATATCGACCTAAAGTCTGTTGAATCCATTCCACATTTTACAATCCCCCAACCAGCCGGATTATAGGGACAATGAACGGTATTTGGTATTCGATTTTGGGTAATTTCTAAAATATGTAGCTATTGTTGAAAGTAAATATCTGTTTAAAAAAAAATTTTGCACACGAAGGGCGTTGATATCGGGAATTTTGGGTTTTTACAAAGTAGTTTTCAAAAAAAAAATAATCTTTAGATTTTACATTTTGCACGGTTAATAAAATAAGCAGACATTAATCAGTATTTTGAATTCAATTAAAATGTTTTTTTACTAAATACCTATCCGAGTTTTGAGTTTTATGGTGTGCCAGGAGACACCGTTAAAAAAAAGAGCAAAAAGCCTTATTACTATGTTTAATAAAGACCATATTTGTTTGCGCGATTTCAGCACTACTCGATTGTTTAACAGCAAGGGATATTCCTTGTACCTAAAAGCACACTAATTTGTACCATGGAACAACGAACGAAATTATTGTAATTTTAGACATTGCACTAAACAGATCATAAACAAAAATAGATACCTAATGGCATGATTTATAACTGCATGTTTCGAAATTTATAAATTTGGAAAAACTTTTTCGAGACAATTTTGAATTCGTAGGTATTCTAATTCTACTTAGGTAGGTACCAGTTTGTTTAATCTAAAAAGACTTAAAGTAGTGATTAAAGTTTGCCAAATGCCACGTGCGACATATCGCTGAAATCAGAATTTCATGATACCGAAAATTTTATTCTTGTAGTAGGTCTGATGGACATTTCCCAATTTGTTTCTATTTTAAAATATCGCAAATGTTTTGCACCATAAGTAGAGAAGGAATACCGAGAGGAATACAAAGAATTTCCAATCTTGTTGACCTGCCATTCTTATATTTCAGCTTAACTCTACTTAAATAAGCAATTATTTTCCTCACAGATTTCAGAATTCAATGTTAATATTTGCATTATTATCCAGGTACAGGACCTCACCCTGTTTATCTAGTAAGCCGAGGATTAACTAATAGAATGCCATTAGGCCAAGCCAAAAACGTAGATAATGCATTTTTCTCAGAAAATGGTAGTTTTGGGGGTACCTACCTACCTAATAGAGCCTTTCAAAGTGTTCAGAAATGGAATGCACCATTCTTTTGTACCTTTTGACAAAACCCGATAGCATGTCAGGCCAAAAAAACGAGAGTCCGATCGAGTTTCCTTTCTAACCGCTCACTTCATCTTGTGATCGGTAGAGTATCGTCTGACAGTCTGTACCAACTTTGGGGTACCACAAGGATCCGTCCTGTGGCCCTCTGCGTTCCTCATTCTCATTAACGACTTACTCTCAGCAACAGTCGATCTTTTACAGTTTCGCTGATGCTCCGTGCAAGCTCGTTCTTTCGGGGCCTAATTGATGCGACCGATTCTTACACCTCCAAATGTTCAGATCCACTCTATTCCTATTAACTCGAGCCTATCGAAGTAGTCGAAAAAAATCGTGTTGATTTTAATCCTTATAAAACAGTGCTGTGTGAACTCAAAAAAAAACTAACGAACTAACAAAAAAAACTAACAAAAATGAGCCACGCCAGACAAGGTCATGTCTGGGAGCCTTTCGATATCTATATCATCTACAATAATCTTCCTTAGCACACACAAAATCTTTATACATTAAACTATAATAAATATAGGGTGTTTAAAATTTTTTTACCCCTTGTATTTTTGAACAGATTTCGAAAATATTTCTCAAGATGCTTAAGCTTCATAAAAACTTGTTTCATTTAATTTTTTTAACGACTTAAATCGATAATAACTAAGGGAAATAAGGCGGGGGGCGAGGGGGTGTGTCGATTTTAAGTGACATACCTTGTACACTGTACAGGGGTTTTTCTTATATTTAGCCCCCCTCTTATGTATACAAAAGTTTTTTCTTGAATTTTAATAATCTGTCAATAAAACAAACAAATGACAATCGCAAAATGCGAAATTCTATAAACTTATATATGCCATTCACATTTTATTTACATAAGGGGAGGCTATGATATGTTTTTCTTAGGTTGTCTCAGAGTTGTCTACTATTGATAAAATATTGAAGTGTTAGATTTAATTGATCGTCACTGTCATTTATTTTTGGCTGAATTGCCAATTTTTTTATTGATGACATCACTGTGCTTTCTTTAGGGTCTCACTCTGGCAACTATGTAGAACCAATTTAAATTTGTGGTTATGTTTTTGACTTTTCAACATAACCTCAGTAATTAAAACAGTCATTCATACCAACAGAATGCAGATTTTCCAAATCCTACTCTAATGTAAATAAAATGTGAATGACATATAGTCATTTTGCGATTGTCATTTGTTGTGTGTTCCAAGACTTCCACGCTTATTGTACCATTTGTACCATATAAAAGTCATATACGTTTCTCAGGCATCCGAGAACTAAATAAAATAAGCGACACCGGGTATGTATTTCCTTTGGCCATTGTAACACAATATATCTTCCCGGTCGCGTAGGCTGATCCAAAACAGTGTCACGTTGCCCATCGCCTTTGCTGTGCTGTAATCATTCATGCATCGTAGAATTATGGTAACATTGATTTCCTTTTAGTCCGCCAGTTCTTAAAATAATCTATCATTTCGAAATGACTGACTGCTTTCCTCGATGGCCTACTTAAATGGCAATGGCGAAAAAATCGCCTGTAATGGACCGAGTTATTATCGGAATTATGTAACACGGCGGTCAATTAAATGTAAAGGCCAAGGCTTGCCGGCTAGTGTAATTATTTTTAAAAAAGGAGGTGTTGTATCGGCATTTTAATAACGCTTAAAAATTGGAGAATAAGTGAGGTGGAATCTCGGGTGGAATTGATGTAGAAGATATTGTAAATACTGGTAGGGCTTTTTCAGTTAACGATTCTGAAGTTGTTAATGCTTACTCTTTTGTTTTTGTCACTGTCACTACGTGAAATTTATTTTTTTACAATTTATTTTATATTTTAGACCCCATTTATTGTCTACGCCTATGTTGTTGGAGGAAGCTTTGACAGAAACATAACCACACTTTCTTTGATTCACAGATAAGTTGCATCACGGCATTCTATATGAAATGGTAGCAATAACCAATAACCCTCTTGTATACAGGGTGGTCGGGCTAAGTTTATTCAGAAATGTAAATTACTCGAACACGGTTCGGTTTATCGAAACGTAACAAGAGTACTTTTTTCTCTATCCAGTTTGAAAAAACTTCACAATTTATCTCGTTTATCCATTACTGTCGGGGATAAAGCTTTACATAACTCATCATAATTAAAAACATATTTCATCAGCACCGGATGATTGTTCGATTAATTATAATTGCTGTTTGCAAATGTGTCGTAATTTGATTGGTTTATTTCGCTTAACAACAAAAATGGGGACGTTTATAAAAAAAACTAGGAAGTCACCTCGGAAGTCACATTTTAAAATTAAAAGTTGAAGATAGGTCCAAACGAGGATCCAAATAAGTTTAGATTGCCTTGGAAGTTTTCTATGATAAAAAAATCAAAACAGTGCGCTATGGAAACAAATATTAGTTTTATTTATCAAGTTAAAAATGTAGAGTAAGTACCTACTGGTACTTAAATTAAATGTTTAGTAAAAGTAAAACTTAATATTGTGGTATCAGTGATTTCATGTCTAACAGTGCGAGATAAAAACAAACATTTTTAATACTACTAGCATCTCGACTAGCATATTTAAGTACTCACAGTTAAATAGTAGTTTATTCCACAAGCATATAATGGTCTATATTATTCACAAGGATGAAAGTTTACGACACGAGACAAAGGCGAGTGTTGTAAATCACCCGAGTGAATAATGGCCATTATATGCGAGTAGAATACCCTATTTTATTCACGACTATTAAATATTTTTGACTAAATCTCTTACTGAAGAAATTTATAAGTACTATTATTTTTAACATTTTTTATGAGCAGGCCGTTATGTCAAAAGAACGGCCTGCTCATAAAACGTCAACGTTGTTTACAATTAATTTCGTGCTTTGACTTTAATGATATTTTTGACAAATATCCGATACGTTGTCATAGAAACTGTGTTCATTATTCACTGCAATGAATAATGAAATCATTCACTGCAGGGAATAATGAATAAACACTTTTATTCCCTTTTTAACCTCGTTTTTAACGATACTCTACAGTTTTTTATTTTTCACATCAAGACCACAAACTTAAAAAAGTGAAAGAAAATTAAAAACGATTTATTTTTAAATAATGTTAGAGTGCGTTGAAACAGTTGAAAACAAACAAAACCTGCAGGTTGAAAACACTTGTCAAAGGAGTAACAGTTAATTATTCACTTGTTTTAGTTGCATTTAGTTTCAAACGAGATTTCAAAGCACCCTAATAATAAAAAATTTGTTAATTTGAATAATTAGTTTATTAGGTAATTAAAATTGTGTTTTGCTTTTTGTTTTCAAAACAAAAATGCCAGTTCGTATCTGTATTGACATTACTACTCCCATCGATATCTACCATTTTGGGAGCGTTATTGTTAATAGCCCACGGGCGCCAAATATCTTAAGACGGCCCTGATTAGAGATGGTCATAAACAACTAGGTACAGATTTATTTGGATATAAAATGGTTTCTCTTTCTGGTTAGTATTTATTGAAGTTTTAAGGCCAGTTTCGGGATATTATTTTTAATTCTGTAACATTAAAATGATGAAATATCTAAGCTTTTTAAATGGAATAGCCGAGGTACTTTACCAAAAGATAGAGAACATTGAGGTGATCTTAAATCCCCATACAGTAATGGCTAAAGTTGCTCCGTTTCCGAAATACAGGGTGTTTGATATTTTTAGATGGTTTTTCTTTTCGCCATATATCTGTAATATGTAAACGGAATTCAATGAAATTTTGTATTTTGTATTTCACCTCGTATTTCACCATTAAATGCCTGAGATATTAATAAAATATCAGGGCCGGACCCAGAATAAAAATATTTTTAAATTATTCCCAGAAAAAGAAAATAACACTGTATACTGTTTATAAAATTCTTGATATTGAAATATTAATTTTCACCTATAAACAAACCTTACAATATCTCATAAAAAATACTCGAAAAAATATGTTGGCACCATTTCATTGTTTAAATAAAAAAGTAAACTGTTAAAAAATCTTTTTTTTTTTGAGAAATTGAAGAAAAAATGAAAAAATTCACTTCATATATTAGTAACATATTTTTTTATTCTTTGTCTTGGACTTGGTCTTCTTTATGCATTAACGTTTTACCTGCAAATGCAAATTAGTACTTTTCATTAGCATAATTTGTACCCATAAGTACCTCGAATTGAATTTTGGGAAACAAAAATAATGTTAATATTGCAGAAATTATTTTGTCCTCGGAAGAGCATTGCACTCCACGTTGCATTTTCTTGCGAATTGCTAAAATCATAAGTACAGGCCGTGGAGCAAAAATTTTTACACCATTCAGTTAGTGAAACAGCAAACACCTTACTAGAATTATTTAACTGGCTAAAATTATTTGCAAATAATTACTCATTTTCATCATTGGCCATATTTCCTGTATGGCAGGTGGTGGTGGTGGTTGAAATGCATCTTCCTAGTAAAATATTTATTTTTCAACGATTAACGATGTTGACTCATCCGATGAACTTGCACCTATAATAATAATAATAATAATAATAAGTTTATTGTCCAACTGAACTTTTACAAAAAAATTATGGGACTCGTCTTCGATTAGCGATTAGAACTGAACCCACCATTTTTCTCATAATAACCTTTACTGTAACTATCTCCGTTCCCGTTCTCCCAAGCCATTTGAAACAAAAATGAAATATTACCGAATCTTCAGAATTTCGTAAAAGTCGATTAATTTTGTTTACCGAAACGTTCGACCGGCTTAATCCGCCTTGACGTTGTTTATTGTATGGGTGTTACGGTGCATCTTTTCGTTTTGTCCAAGTAACCAAATAACGTTAAAATGTGCGTCCAGGGCGTTGACCTTTGAATCTGGAAGACATGGGCTACTGTTTCTTTGCTGGCGTATGTACGTGGCTCTCCGGTGTTGTCAGATATGGGGATCGGTTTGGTTCGTTTTTAATTCCTCTGGGAAATGTGCCCCAATTATTGACGAGTTAAATCCCGAAAAGGGGATGCTTGAAACTTCTTTTTTGATTTTCAGAAAACGAAGTTAAAAAAAATACAGTTATGTAGAGAATTAAAAGACCTTTCAAAATATATACCACTCGACCTCCTTTGCCGTTTAAATTTTTTGGTGGCTGTGTAGGGTAGAGGGATGACATACATATAAGTATTACATTAAAGTATGTCCTCCTTGGAGACGAGGTCCACGTGTTTCTTCAATTTTTCAGAAAATTGTTACCTCCAAAGATATTCGTCTACTTGGTTGTGACACCCTGTATATGCGCATCATTACATTTACCTGAAAGTTCTGATTATAACATCTCTTAATTTTAATCAATTTTTCGCATAAACACATTTTGGCCATGGTCGCCAATTTATTACCTCAGGCGCAATTTTCGCGACACCCTGTATATGTATTTTTAATTTTTTTGTTTGCCGACTTCAGCGTGGGAATTTTTGCCTTATCCGGCAACACTGCAGGAAATGAACGTTGAAAACAACGCTACCAAATTTATAACCCGTTTAAATTTAATCGGGAATTCTCATTTCGTTTCTCGAGCCGTTTCAAAAACTCGTGTATTGACACACTTTCGGATGCAGCGATGATGCAATTATATATAGTTTTTGCTTCTATAATTAGGTAAAATTTCAAGTTAAGGCAACACTTTGAAGCGAAGGCTCTCCTCGGACTTAATTATTGTAACAAATGTCTTTCAATTAAGATGATCGCGTTGACTCATTAATTTGTGGAAAATAAAAACAATTTTTTATAATGATTTTTTTTTATTTATATTTTTCTTGCTTTTTGGCATTACGGAACAAAAAGTCAAAACAGCAAGCAACGCTTTTAAGCAAATTAATCAAATCGGTCAAGTTTTTAAAAAATAAAATGTCACTTGTCACTTGTCAAAAAATTTCGGATAGTTTTCATTTTTAGTTTTAGTTTTAATTTTTTTGAATGTCAAAATTATTTTTTTAAATCTGTCATAATGTAATATATTTTGCATGCAGTTGTTTTGTTATTTTCGATTTTTTTAATTGTTTTTAAATGTTAATAAAATAATAAATAAATTCAATTTATTATCTTCATTGATATGAGTTCCTCCAGTAGAATTGTGTTATTTATAGTTTATTTTTGAAGTTGCACTTGACGAATGCGTTGTTTATTTTAAATCAGTTTCTACTGATTATATAATACCCACTCGTGTTAGCGTTCATTGCATAGTAGGTAATGTGCAAAGGTAAAAATAAAAACATTTAAAAATAATCACAATCGCACTTCCAAATAGTTTACGGTGTAAACCTCTATGTAAATATTGGGAAACAGCAATTTTATTTTTCTTTTGGCAAACACGACTGAAACAAAGGGAGTCGCTCATTTATAACAATTTTATCTTGTTCCATTGTCTATGTGGTAATTCACATTCTAATCTCAAAATACCAAAGCAAATACGAAGAGGTATATATACTTTGTGTAGACGGTCCAGATTTGTTTGTGAATCATCAAAGAGCCAAATTGCTTATACCAAATATACAGACAATATATCAATTGTATAACCCAGACAAGAGAACTTAATTCGAACAGATAATTTAATCTGCACCAGCCTATCCTCATAATCCTCCAGCTCATCCCCTATGGGTTTGATTTCGATGAGGAGTTGGAATTCATCCTCAGATGAGCTCGACTAGTAGTAAAGTAGGTTGGTTGGCTGCTACTCGCTTCCTTTTATTCGAGGTTACCGTGTCCAAATTTTTACCAGCGTCGACGGATTTCGGTTTCCTCTCGCTGGTCAACTTCCTCTTCTGTTGAGGTTTCTTGTCTGTGCTCTTTGGTTTATGAGATTCCTAGGAAGTTTCACTTGTACAGGATTTAGGCGGTTCTGTTATGTGATCCTCAACAGGAATAACTTCCTGCACCTGTGGAGCTGAGTCAGTTTTCATAGTCTTTATCGTTGTCTATGACTTGAGTACTTTGCCTTGATTCTATTCTTTGGGACTCTAAAAGAGCCTCAAATTGGGAGTCGTCGGAGCTCCAATACTCCACCAAGATGTTCTGTTTGCCACTCGTGCATTTTCTCTGACTTTTTCTGCTAGCAACTCCAATGCACTCCTTTAGTTCTTGTTCAAGGTTTATGCAATTGTCCTCGGCTTTTGCGTTCTTTCTATAGACCCTTTTTTAGTGGTTTTGTTTAAACTGAACTCATCGTCTGTCGATTCCGAGTTGGTTCGAGGTCTCTTTCAATTCTTTGCCTTTAATTTCTTTTTAACATCGGTTTTTTTAATGTCAGGTTTAGATATTACAGTAGTTTTGGTGTCTGAATGTGAATGGACAGTTTCTAAATTATCTAGTTTATTCTCTAACAGTTGATCGAAAAGTTGGTTTATTTCATTTTCTGATAGCTTTGGTTTTGCGACTTCCTCATTTTTGATAACCTTCTTACAATTAGCCACGTAACTTTCGATTACCTGGCTGTTGTCGATCACAGGTATATCCCTGATCTCTTCATCTATGTCCTCAATTTTAGACTTGGCCGCATTTTTTAATATCCTTCCCATGATCATACATTTTTTCTTGGTTATATTTTCCTGGGTTTTTGGTTTCTTTGACGAACTAGAAGATACGCTGAAAGTAATGGATTGACCTTCGACGCTGAAAGAATCCAAGTAGTCTCTGCTTTCTGTGTCACTTTCCGGTTCTAGAGCCGTTTCACTTGATTTCATATTTCTAAAAGTACGAAAATCAGGCTTAGTGAACACGTCTGTATTGTCTTGTGTTTCTTCGAAATCATAGATATCGTGCGTTTTAAGGTCATCATCTTTCTTATTCGTATTGGTCGGAGACACAACTTTTTTCTTGTTCATTTTAAACAAAAGGTTACTGCCAAACTGCGACATTGTTTTTGACTGGTTTTGACTTTCGTGCCGTTCGGGAAAGCTTACATTGGAACGACGCGGCTTCCTCGGTCAACTTAGCGTTCTCCACAAAGTTTTGAATATTAACAATTTCCATCTTCTTGGACTTGGGACTGCAGTTCAGAACTTCCCCTAAATTTAGCTCTTCGGTGGGAATAGACACTCTGAGCCCTTCAAAAACTTTTCTGGCGCCTTTGGTGATTACTTTCTTGTTATCTCTTGTAGAGCCATCGCTCAAATTCTCCTGCTTCTTTTCGGACAGCTTCTCTTTGCAGTTTTCAGTAACAAATTTTTTTCTGGAAAAACACAAACGTAATTAATAAAATGATAAGCGATATTTTTATAAATTGTTTACATTACAGTTAAATCGATTGATTAAAGCTAATGTAAAATTCTCTTCCTGGGAAACTCAGGACTGTTAGTTTTTAATGCATTTGCTACGTTCTTCAAAAAGACAAAGGGATGTACTTAAATGTCATAATCATACAACATTGCATATTTTTTAATTATTTAATACAAAGAACATATTCCTATTTTTCCCCCCCATATGTATAGTATTGTATTTTTGAATTGACACGCTGTTTATCTACAATTTTTGTGAATAATGTCCTTTTAGAGATATTGTTTTTTCAGTAAAAACCGTTAATACTTTCTACTTTTAACTGACCTTGTAGCCATGATTTTCACATACAGTGATATTTGGAAATGTTAAATTTTTATCTACATTTGCAATAAACAAAATTCGATAAAAAAAACAAATAAAGTGAAAAAACATGAAAAGGTTGACCTATGCCTATGTTAAATATACTACTTTACACGTTTCAGAAACATTAAATTAGCATTAAGATACTGAAAATTATCCCTTGCTCTCAACAAATATGTAATATTAGATTTTTATACACAAAGCCATAATTAATAAGTCAGAGTCCCCATTCAGTTAGAGAAACGATATATACTTTAAAATCCTTGCAAAATCTTACCTAATAATTTTGTGTACAGTGTTTATCTGGTCGTTGATCGTCTTCGACAGGATTCCCCCAAATTTAGAAATAGAACTTTTACTTTTCTGATCGCATTCTTCGTATTCGTTCAAAACATCCTCAAAAGAGAAACTTTTGCTGGCGGAATCCGGTTTCTCCTGCGATATATCCTCAAAGACAGACACCTTCTTGTTCATGTTCCAATTTGAAGATATGGTGTTGGAATTGGAGGCATCGTCGTCGTAACTGTAGCCCAACAGGCTGGGAATCCGGGAATTATCGTCGGAATAGTCATGTGTAACTTCATACAGGAGTTTTTGCACCAAACTCTTCCTCTACAGCCACTCGAATTCGTCGCACTGCTTCAAGCCCATAAAGTTCAAAACCTTATATTATGCGACTTTTTATTCGAATAGGTAACTAGAGACTTCCGAACTACTTTTAAGTAAACTACAGCACTCCAGGAACAATTCCTCATCCCTGTTCAAAGTCTTTCTTAATTTTTGATCTTCATAATTCCTCAGATTAATACTATCCTCGGAAATTTCCTCATATTGTGATGATTTAAGGAAACTATCGTCGGTACTAGGTTTCAGAACATTATTTCTTGTATAAGTTATATTGCTCGTCTTGTTTTAGACTTAACTCCGATGGGCTCACCCTGGCCGAATTATTTTCCAACACATTGTTTTCAGAGTTGTTTGAGGACATGGAAATATCGTCTATATAATTCACGCCAGTTTGGTTTTCAATTATGTTTTCCAATAGGCTTATTTGTTTTTCCAAGATGGTCGTTTTGGAGACGTATGGCTCCGTTATGGGTAGCTGCTGAGGTTCGATTGGTTCCGAATCAAAGCTCTTACGATCCCCCAGACTTTTGTACCTCCTGTACTCAGGTTGGACCTCTGCGTTGTTTTGCATTATGATATCTGAAAAGCTACTGTGTTTTTCGTTGTCGCCTTCCAAAACAGGCTTGTTCAAAACGTCGTTTATTATGTCGGCTAGTTTTAACGAGTGGTTGTTCGCAAAAGAGGAATGCACCATGGGAGACTGTGCCTCGCTTGGTTTATTAGTATCTTGCAAAATATCGCTAATGTTTATGTCAGTTTTGGACAAATCTGACATAACTTTAGACGACTCTGATGTTATTTCTATGATAGAATCAGATGTCTTTGAGGACTCGTTTTGGGCTTGGTCGACTTTGGATTTCTTCGCAGCCTCCTTGGCTTCTATTTCAGACAGTTTTTGTATATGCGTCAGAGTGCGTTTATGCTTTATCAAATTTTCTATTCGGATAAAGGATTTGTTGCAAATTTCACAGTAATTAGTTTTATCAGTTTTCGCAGACCTAGTTTTGCTGTCTACGCTGGAGTCGTGTATGTCAGGAGTAGTAGGGATGGAAATGGTTTCCAAGACAGAACCATTTAGGACCGAGTTGGAATTGTCTTCTACTTGCGGCCTGGATGGAGACGCGTTTCGCCTTGGAAGCTTCTTGTGAATTTTTCTTTTGCATTCCGACAGCAAAAAGTCATCTTGTATTTGGTCATCGCTCTCAGGACTTTCAGTGAACTCATAGATCTTATCAATGTCTTTTTCATCCTTATTTTTATCAACGATGGCATTGTGTATGAGAAACGTTGAATTCTCCAGGATGTTCTCGAAAACGTTTTCAAAGTTTTCGTCGTTAAAGTCTCTGGACGATTCTTCCAAGTTACTGAGGAACGAGTTTGACGGTTTTGGAATGTAGATGGTCTCTTTTGACGACGCTTTCAACAAGTCAGTCAGTCAAACAGTTCATCGCTGTTTAATTTCTTCGCTGGTTCTTTGGTTTTCTTCACAATCTTACTCTCGACTACAGCAATACCTTCAATATCCTCTGTCTTTTCCTTCTTCCGATTTTTTCTCTTACCATCTATTTCGTCCAGAAGCGGATCGACTAGGTCGTTTTCATTGTTCGAAGCTATCTTTCTAGAGCCCCTTCTGCTTCTCCTCAGCTCCTGGTTGTTTTCTTCTGTAAGCAATTCGCTCTTTAGAGCTGCCTCCATATTGAATTCAGTCAGGGTCACTTCAGAATCTGGTTTGCTTTTGGCTGGTTTTGTTCTTTTCTTCATCTCTATTTGAGCAGTGTTTAATTCTCTTTCGATGCTGTTCTCTAATTCTTCCAGCCCAGTTAAATCTTCAGCTAAATCTGCTAGTAATTGGGATTCTTTTATATCGTCTGGTAGTTGATCCAACTCTTCAAGCAGATCAATCTTCTGAGCTTTGTTTTTCTTAGCCACTTCATCCGAAGTAGAAATTATTACCTCTTCGCTCAATTCCTGTCCATCATTCGTTTTTGGATTCTCTGAGCCTTTAGCTAACTCAGCCAGTGGAGTGGAGTCCTCCGTTTCCTTTGGCAGCTCTTGGTCTTCAAGCAACTTTGGAGTACTTTGAGTTTTGTTTTGTCTTTTGTTAGTTTTCTTCTTAGTTAAATTATCTGAGATTGGTGAGTTTTCTTCGGGAGGGATGACTTTGTATTTATCCAAGTCTCTGTTTCTTTCGCTCTCAGTTAATTCAGCTAAAGCATCATCGTGGTTATGCTCCAAAGCCGTTACTTTGGCGCTTCTTATGGATTTTCTCCTACCATTTTCCGGTACACTGTTATCAATGTTGTTTTCTTTGATTTCTCCAGTGCTTTTGCTTTCTTCGGTTTCAGGGTTCGTATTGAAATCGTCCCTGCCTAATTTTGATTTTCTTTTTGCCACTGGTTTGGATACTATTTCTTCAGCGTTGTCATCTGTATCTAGTTTTAAATCTTTTGGCCAATCCACAAGAGGAACCACATCAGCGCTATCATCTACTTTATATCTTAAATTGTCTGTTGTTTCTGAGAATGACTTGGTTTGCTTTCGTGCCGGTCTTTTCGGTTTCTCTACAGGTAAGTCGATTTCCAAATCATCGAATTCTGTGAAGGCATAGATGCTGTCTATGTCCTTTTCTTTGGTGAATATTGGATCCCGACTCAAAATTTCCAGCGTGGAATTGGGCTCTTCCATCGGTTCAACAACTTCAGAAAGATTAGATTTAGACTTCTTTCTCTTACTTCTCTTAGGCTTACCTTCACTTGGGTTGGAAGTCGACTCGGTGGTCTCAGTTTCTTTGGTAACATTGTCGGTTAGCTCACCAAAATCTAATGGATCTCCCTCTAGGTCGGCTTGCACTTCTTTTTTATTGTTATATTTCAATTTTTCTAATTGAATCGTCTTGTTTTAGGCTTAACTCCGATGGGCTCCCCTGGCCAAATTTTTTCCCAACACGTTTTCCAAGTAGTTTGAGGGCATCGTCAATAGATCACACCAATTTGGTTTTCAATTATGTTTTCCAGTAGGATTATTTGTTTTTCCAAGATAGTCGTTTTGGGGTCGTATGGTTCTGTTATGTTGAGGTTCGATTGATTCGGAATCAAAGCTCTTCGCTCTCCAGATTTTTGCACCTTCTATCAGGCTTGTTCAAACTATTGCTTCATCTGTCAGGAAACACTTTATTTCAATATTAAAATGTTGTCTTGAATATTTTTTCTGGTGTGCTATTTGTTGTTACCTAGTGAAGAAAAAGTTGTTTAACCGCAATTCGACGTTAATGTTGCCGCACCGTGAGTAAACAACGGATTTATTTCAGTTTGAGATCTCCCGCAAACGGTGGCAAACCTCCCGGGCCGAATTGTAACTGAAATTTGCGCCAATTAATCGTCGCACCCATTACTGAATAATAATTTAATCCGGGAGCTAACAGCTTCATTATACCATCAACAAATTATGTCGTTTTTGAAATGAGTTGGATCATAAAATTCGGCGCGTTTAATAAGCTGCAGGTTTAGTTATCTGAAGACGGAAGTTGATATATATAGACGCGGATTTTCCACCCTAGTCTGAAACTTGGTTAAGTAATTAAATTTTTTAGTACTTGCAGTATTTTTTTGCTTGCGTGCCAATTTTAAAAAAAAACCTTTTACCGAGCCTTTTGCTATCAGAATTTTCAGTCTTTGGCGTCATTTCCAAATTATTCAATACAAAGCTTTATTAACCTCTTCTAAATCAAAACATTGAATCAAATCGACGCTTTATTATTCCCGAAGTGATAACAATTTTATTGTAAAATGTGTTCATAGAATTTTTAGAATAATTTACATATCATTATGTAGATTTGTTCAATGAAATGATTACTGATAGAGTAACATGTGTATATAAATCTACGCGTGTGTCACTGAACTTATCGCTGTACTTGTTTACATTAAAAAAAAGTATATAAGTACTCGTGTATAATCGTAAATGTAAATTGATAACGTGAGAAAATTATGATTTGTGCTGTTTATGTAATAAATAAAAATAACAAAATTGAATGATGGATTTTAACTGGGTTTGTCAAAAATATGGAATTTTTTATCAGATGCCAATTTTCAGTTTTAATTTAATTATGTATATAGAAATTCTTTTTATTTATTAAGAAAATAAAATACCGAAAGTTAAGTTAAGAAGTCAAATAAATGTTTGTACCTACCTACCTATTAAAAAAAATATAAAAAAATCATGATTATTTTTAATAAATCAGCGATTTTTGATTTTTTATTAAAAATCATGATTTTTATCAACACTGAATTCGCAGTTTGTTTCATTTCGTTGTAATATTCGGATCGGGCCATTCGCACATTATAAAGGCGGGCGGCCATTTTGTTGTGACAGGAATGTTCCTGAAATGTTAATTTTGCGGTTAATTGCAAATCTTTGGCAAAATCCGTAATATTTAAAAAATGAATAAATTAGCTGTCTTTGTAAGAGCTGAAATTTCAGAGAGCAATTTTGAAACAAGCAACAAAAATACCGTGAAATAAATGAATAAAAGCTTTAGAGACACCAAGAATTTGTTACTCAAATTTTAATAATGCTCATCCTGCCAAGTAAAGGACTAAATAATTTCATAATCAACGATCGATTCGGCTCAAAATATTTCAAGTATTTTGTTGCAGAAACGTGTTCATGATATTTAATATTATAGGGGAGCTTGCTGATGTTTTATGGTGTAAGTAATTATACCTTATATTGGCTTTTTAACGGAAAAGGGTGTTTTAGTAGCACGTGTACTTACAAGGCGTGAAGTAGCTTGGTCATATCCGTTCAAAACTGGCGGTAAAGTTAAATGAGGGAAAATTGCGTTTAGAAACCGTTCCTTCCAATATTTTAATAAAAATAATTAACCGTAGAATTTTCCTCAACAAATTCGTTTAAATACAGCTTGGTTATTTTTACTAAAATATGTATAGGATTGGTTTTCAGGCACCTACTCTGTAAACTGATAAGATAAAATTTTGAAGCAGTCACTTACGTGATAACTATTATTCTCTTGAGAGAATTTTTAATTAATAACATCCTGTTACTTCACCGATTCCAAATAATTATTTACGATTTCATTAATAAACAGAAATTGCATAACTTAACTGAGGATTATTAATAGTTATTAAAATATCAATAATGAATAAACACTATAATTACTGATCTATTCGCGTTGTGTAATAACCGCGATCACAAATAATTTTATACTTTGAAAAGTTTTTGCATTAAATTACATTTTTTGCCAAATTATTACAACCACTAATGCCGTTGAATTGACAGGAAATTTCAAAAACCGCCTGACCGCCTAGTTTTAATCACGATACACTTACAATGGTGCGCTTGTACGTCGACACTAGTTTATTTAGACCGCGCATGACGTCACCTCTGAGTAAAAGCGTGTGAAAGTGAGGTTATGTGTTGCTCGGTATCAAGGTTGAAACAGGGGAGTTAAATTCGCCTGGTATATCCTGTGGTCGAACTATTTTTGCGTCGTCGCAAGAATATCTACTTGAGTTTTCTATAGAAATTGCGCCCCGAAAAAAATTGAACATCAACATGAGTGTGTCTCTGAAGTAACAGACCCTCTTGATATTAGGTGTGTATAAATCGATTGTGACGATTTATATTATCGTTATTAATGATGCGTAGAGTCTATTAATATAAATGTAATTTAATTTAAATTGAACCAATTATCTTGCTTTGAGTTCCAAGACATCTATCAAAAAACGTAGAATAACGATGGTCTCTTTTAGATTTTACTGACACGTGACCGATACAAACTTGTCTGTCTTATTTTATTTTTACTATTTAGATTAATACCTCGTTAAATACGTATATAAGACTTATGAGGGACATTTACTAGGCTAGTAAATGATTTAAAAATTCCTTTGACAACGTTTTTTAGTTTTTAGTTTTAATAGATGTGTAAAACTTATGGAAAGAGAGGAGATTACACCAATTTGTCCCTTTAACCGGATAGTAAATGTTTTAAAATTACCTTTTTTGGCTAATAAAAGTTCTCGTAATATTAAAAGAAAAGGTTGATTTTACTGACATGTCATTGTGACAAGATACAAAATTTTCACTTTTACTACACAAGCTGTAAAAATCTTATTTTAATGGTATTTAATTACCACTTTCACTGTTTGTAGGTAGTAAAGCAGACACTTTAGTAACGTAGACTTATGAGGGAGGTGAAATTGCACTAAGCTATTCATTTACCCAACTAGTAAATGTTTTTAAAGTCGCCTCTTTTAGCTAATAATCGTAAGTTTGCACTGATTGACATTAATAGGTTGATTTTACTGGCACAAAAATATCGCTTCTGCTGCAGTAGCTGTAAAAGTGGCAACTACTAAAGTGTTGTGTTGCTTTTAGTACCTGTTAAATAATATTATAATTAAAATTAGATTTCAGTAAATGTGTAAAATTTATTTAACCGGCTAGTAAATATTTTTAAAATTGTCGTTTATGGCCAAAAATGGTAAGTTCTCGTAATATTAAAATTTTAATTTTAGTGACGTGAGAGGTACAAAACTATTACTTTTAGTGAACGAGCTGTAACAGGGGCATTGTTTTATTTTAAACGTATAATACCCCTTTTACTATTTGTAAGTAAAAGCAATACTTTAGTAGCTGTTAAATGATATTAACATCGAAATTAGATTTAAATTTAATTTTATTTACCCGGCTAGTAAATGTTTTTAAAATTTTTTCTTTTGACAAATAATGGTTGACTGACATTAAAATGTTCATTTTACTGACATTGAACAGGCACAGAAATGTCACTTGCTACTTTTATTACCTATAAGTACTTTGGTAGCTGTTAAATTACTTTAAAATCAAAATTAGTTAATAAACGTGGAAAATTTATTGAGGGAGAAAAAATTGAACTAATTTAACCTCGAATTTAACCCTTTAACCGGCTAGTAAATGTTTCTAAAATTACCCTTTTTTTGGTTAATATAATAATGGGTTCTCGTAATATTAAAAGTTTGATTTTATTGATGTAGCAGATACAAAATTGTCACTTTTATTGCGCGAGCTGCAAATGTGGCACCGTCTTATTTTAATGATATTTAAGAACAACTTTGCTGTTTGTAGGTAGTAAAACCGACACTTTAGTAGCTCCTAAATAACACCAAAATTAAATATAAGTGCGTATAACGTAGACTTATGCACGAAACTAATCATTTACCTGGCTAGTAAATGTTTTTAAAATTACTTAATTTGGCTAATAATGGTAAGTTTGCACTGACTGACATTAATAGGTTAATTTTGCTGACATTTGACAGGCACAAAATTATCATTCATTCTGAATGAGCTGTAAAAATGGCATCGTGGTATTTTAATTGTTTATAACTGTCAGTTTTACTGCTTATAAGTAATAGAAGCAACACTTTAATCGCTGTTAAATGATATTTAAATCAAAATTAGATTTAAATAAAAGTGTAATACTTATTGAGAGATACGATTGCGCTAAGCTATTCCTTTAACCTGCTAGTAAATGTTTTTAAACTATTGTTTATGGTTAATGATGGTAATTGTAATATTAAAAATTTAGTTTTAAAACTCACTTTTAATACATAAGATGTAATAGGGGCATTGTCTTATTTTAAAAACACTTTAGTAGCTGTTAAATGCCATTAAAGGCCATTAAAATCAAAATTAGTTTTTATGAACGTGTAAAATTTATTGTGGGAGAAAAAAATGCACTAATTTATCTCTTTAACCGGCTAGTAAATGTTTCTAAAATTACCCTTTTTTGGCTAATAATAGCGATAATTGGTTCTCGTAATATTAAAAGTTTGATTTTATTGATGTAACAGATACAAAATTGTCACTTTTAATGATCGAGCTGTAAAAGTGGCACCGTCTTATTTTAATGATATTTAAATACAACTTTTGCTGTTTGTAGGTAGTAAAACCGACACTTTAGTAGCTCCTAAATAACACCAAAATTAGATTTAAGTGCGTATAACGTAGACTTATGCACAAAACTAATCATTTACCTGGCTAGTAAATGTTTTTAAAATTACTTAATTTGGCTAATAATGGTAAGTTTGCACTGACTGACATTAATAGGTTGATTTTGCTGACATTTGACAGGCACAAAATTATCATTTATGCTGCATTAGCTGTAAAAATGGCGTCGTGGCATTTTAATTGTTTATAACTGTCAGTTTTACTGCTTATAAGTAATAGAAGCAACACTTTAGTAGCTGTTAAATGATATTTAAATCAGAATCAGATTTAAATAAAGTGTAATACTTATTGAGAGATACGATTGCACTAAGCTATTCCTTTAAGCTGCTAGTAAATGTTTTAAAATTACCGTTTATGGTTAATAATGGTAATGGTAATATTAAAAGTTTAGTTTTAAAACTATCACTTTTAATACATAAGCTGTAATAGGGGCATTGTCTTATTTTAAAGGTTCAATACCGTTTTTACTATTTGTAGGTAGTAAAAGCAACACTTAGTAGCTGTTAGATGATATTAACATCGAAGTTAGATTTAAATACGTGTGTAGGACTTATGAGAGACATAAAATGTCACTAAACTATTTATTTACCTGGCTAGTAAATGTTTTTAAAATTACTCCACTTGGCTAATAATGTTAAGTTTGCTTCGACAGACGTTAAAATGTTGATTTTAGTAACATTTGACGGGCACAAAAGTCTCATTTTTGCTGCTTATAGATAACAAAAGCAACATTGCCTCATTGAGAGATGAAACTACATTAAAGTATCCCTTTAACCGGCTAGTAAATGTTTCTAAAATTACCTTTTTGGGCTAATAATAATAAGTTTGCACCTACTGACATTACAAGGTTATTTTACTAACATTTGACAGGCATAAAAATGTCACTTGCCGCACGAGCTGTACCTAAATGTGGCATTGTGGTAGTTTAGAGGTATACATATAAATATCAGTTTTACTTTACTTTTTATATGTAATTAAAAAGCATCACTTCAGTAGTTCTTAAATGACAACATCAAAATTAGATTTAAATACGCGTGTAGGGCTTATGGGAAAGATGAAATTGCACGAAATTGTTCATTTACTCGGCTAGTAAATGTTTTTAAAATTACCTTCTTTGGCTAATAATAATAAATTCTAATAGACTGACATTAAAATTATATTTAAATAAATGAAGATAAAATTGTACTAAACTATCCCTTTCACCGGCTAGTAAATGTTTTTAAAATTTTCTTCTTTGGCTAATTATGGTAAGATCTCGCCGACTAACATTAAAAATTTGATTTTACTGATATGTCATAGGCACAAAAGTGTGTGTGTGTGTCAATTTTCAAAGTATATTTTAACACAAATGCATATATAACTCGTTAAATATCTAGACCTCATCGGTGTGGAGTTGGAGCAGAAATAAATCAATAAACAAATTGCAATGCAAATAGATTATGATGGAACTGAATAAGTAATGTAACATTTCAAACCACAGACTATGTAGAGGCGCCTAACTTTAGTTCCTTGTATTCAAGCAACTGGATTAAAAATCGTAATTAATTTTAACTTATAAACGGTGTTCGCATATTTTAGTAATTAAATTTGCATATTAAATTACATCCTGTGCGTATATACTCGATTCTTTTACATTAATTTCCTTTTTGTATACATACGTAAAATTTTTTAATTGAACCGTATTAAAAATACTTTTTTCAATTTTGTTTTCCAATGTGATAAAATATAATATACCTAATAATAATAGTAACTATCACTATCAATAATACTTATCACAGTTGATATAATGCCGGTTTTAATATTTAAAAATTCCAGGACCGGACTTTTTTAATTTAAGTTTTTTATTTCTGTATTGAAAAGCACCCTGTATTTCTGATCATTTCTGACAGTTTACCACTAGATTTTGTGAAATATATTTTGGTAAGAAATAAAACAAAGGAACATCAGAAAGTAAACTGTCAGTAATTATCTGAAATATTTTGCCATTTTTGTTTTATTTCATAGCAATCTATGTTCCATGCTGTATTGTTTTTCTTTCTTCATCAAACGCATCGATATCACATTTCGCAGTCAGTAAATGCGTTTCCGTTACAAATGTTATGTTATGGAAATATTCCTCTCGGCCTGTGTGTACCTACATGTAGAAATCGAGTAAATTTCATGCTTGGACGTGCGATGTGTGGCGTCTGCACATTTATCCGAGTCCATTAAACTGACACTATTTACAATTTAAACTAGTGGTATTTTTCGCATTCAAATTGATGAATATCTTTGTTGCAGACAAGGAGACAACCATACAGTATGGTGAATAGTGGTTCCTTCGACTCGGACGGGCAAGGGGATCGAAATGCGAAAGTCGGTTGCACGCAGCCACACAACGCCTCGGATAGCACGCAGTCCTCGAGTCCAGTCACTGCCAGCGCTGCCACATCGTGTAAAACTGACTTCTCTCAAACAGCTGATAGTGACCTGCCCTCCGTCGCGCACGCGATCGAGCCGACGCCAACAAAAACAGAATTTAACTGCGATATGCCCGTCGAAAATTTCACGAATCTCTCCTCTGTCGACGGGGCCGTGGAGGAGAGTGAGAATCCGCCAGGCTCCGCTGCCGAAGACGAGAAAACCAGCCTCTGCTGCAGCCTGCCTCTAGACAAGGTCCAGGGGGTGCTCACCCCGTACCACCCACCACCATCAGCGACAAAGGCTGACGATGACGGGACGAAAGTAAAGCAGCCGACGCGAAAGCTGTTGTGTTTATACTGTGACCGGTCGTTTGTTAGTGCAAATTTGAGGCAGAAACACGTCGAACGCATCCATTCCGTGAAGCAGAATCGCCGGTTCAGCTCTCGCAGGCAAAACCAACTCACCGTGACACCATGTGTATATTGTGATAAAATTAACGGTACCGAAAACACCTTGAAAGATCTCTTCCAACATCTCATCAACGAACACTCTAGCAAATACTTCGGCTGTCTTCCCTGTGAAGATAGATTCCTCACTTCTTCTCTCCTTGCCGACCACAATGTCTCCAACCATAACTCTAGTACGCCACAGTCCGGCAGCAACCTCGAAACATCCACGGGTGCCAATAAAACCGCCCTAAAAGTGCCTAAGGTGGACGACGTCAAGGTTGAGGCTGAGGAAGAAGCACCTGAAGATATCCCCGTTAAACTCACCAGAAGCCGGATGAGGCCGAAACCCGACGCCGAGAACGAAACGGCCAAAAAGGCCATCATCAGTAACAAAAAGAAATCCACGAAGTTAAAAGAAATGCGCAACAAGAAGCTGTCCGTCAAGAGCTCGAGGATTGCGCTGAAGCGAAGGGAAAGCAAGAGACTCCAAGCAATAGCAAAAATGGCGGACACTCAAAAGAAGAAGCGAGCGAAACCCGGCACGGAGAAGAAACAGTCAACTATCAGCAAAACGGAGCAAGCCAACAGTACAAAGTCGACTGAGAAAACAAAGTCAAATTCAGCCTGTATAAACCCTTACCCGGAATTTGACCACTTTTACCGCGTCAAGAAAATTACGGATCATTCCATTGACAATTTAAAAATTAGTTCCCTAACGTTCGACGATGTCTTTGACAAAGCATTCTTCAACCGTATCAAGTGCAATATCGAAGAGAACCTGCTCCATCACATTGATGGTAAACTCTTCAAAAACGAGGAATCGGAAAGCAGGATATCGAATTTCGAGAAAGTATCGAACGTCCCCCAAGAAATCCAGAACCCCAATTCCGAAAACTATGGTTGTGAACTGTCCCTAAACGCCGTCACCCCCGTCGCCTCCCTGTCGCTCAACTCCCAGTTCGGAGAGGATTTCGAATCTCAGATCGAATACGGTTCGAAGCCCTCGAAGAAAAAAACCCAGACCAGGAAGGACGAGATACACTACAAGTATTTCACGAGGCGCAAGTACCAGGCCAGCATTTTGGAGCACAAGGAAAACAGAGATCTCAGCAAACTGGACATGTGGACCCAGTTGGTGATCAAAAAGCGCCAGCAGAAGATGTTGGACGACAAGAAAAGTGCCAAGGAAATCTTGGAGTACACCACGTGCGACGAATACAAAAACAAAATGCAGCGCGAAGAGCTCAACAGGATCTTGGACAGGCGCGGGCCCTTCGAAGACCTTAAGGAGGAGGCCAGCAAGAAAGCCGCCTTGGACAAGTTGAACTCGGTCTCCGACAACAGCATAAGTCAGGAGAGTTTCACGGAAGTCAGGGAGGTTTTGAACGAAATACTGAACAGGGTTTTCGCGGCTACCGACGATGCAACAGTAGAAGTAGAAGCCGCGGCGGAAAAAACAACGTGCAACAAAAAACCAGACCTACGGGAGATTCCTGGCTACTTAAACCTGCGGCGCTCCTCCTCCCTGCCTAGCGACGGGGAAATCGACAAATCGGACAAAATAGCGCTGATCTGCTCCTCCCAGGAAACCGAGAACTTCGAATTGCCGACCAACCAAGTGCGCGGGAAAAACGAGCTCATCGAACTGACGGGGGAATGGGCGCGGTGCCGGATGTACATTTGCGCGGCGTGCGGCGCCAAGTTGCCCAACATGAAGTACCTGTTGGAACACAAAAGCCTCTACCACCAGAACGTGTGGGTGCAGCATTACGAGTTCGTGGGCAACCAAAGTGAACTGTACAGACACCTCAGCATTCCCGCTTTGGGGAAGGTGGGCGCGGTCGAGGAGAGTGTCCAGTGCAAGTTGTGGAGGCGCAGCGACGCCAGGCTGTGCACCAAGTGTGGCAAACAGTGCAATGCCCTGGGGGAGCTCCACAGGCACATCTTGGAGTGCGGCGGCGATTGGACGTGGATGCTGGCCAGGAAAAAGTGCAAATACAGGCCGTTTGGGGCGAAGTCCAGGCGGAAGAGGAGAGGTGAGTTGGTTTTGTTTTGGTTTTTCCGCGCCCCGGTACCTCTCTGACGTTTAGAAATCTGACGCGGGTCCCTCCGCCGGGTATTGCAGGAAGTAGCGCTGCTGTCTTTGTTTTTCTTGCGTCTAAATGTGCAAATGTACATATTTTCACTTCACTTGTTTGAGCATCACAACTTAAGCAGATTTAGACTATTATTATTATTATTAATTGAGATTTAGACTATTATTATTATTATTAATTGAGAAGCTTCTTGTTTTAGGGAAGTCGGTTAAGGTAATGTAATTTTTTTGGTCAATTCTCATGTTTCTTTATCTACCAAAATGGTGTTAAAATCCGAATTGACCGGTTTGCAAATTGGTTGAGCAAATAAATAAGTCAGTGGTATCGGTAAATGCGGCAACTGTGGAAGTTTGAATAACAAATATTGAATCCGTTTATGTACACAATTTTGGGGCCAGCGATCGTCTACCGAGGTCGTCTTAATCCAAGAAGATCGTTCCTCCGTTTGCCCACACTTCATACATAATTAATGCTCTAAAAATAGGTATACAAATACCTAAATAGAATTTTAAAACCGATACATGGTATCCCAATAAAAGGAAACCACGAAGTAAAGAGTAAGTTCAGCAGTGAAAAAAAGTAGAAAAACTTTTGCATTTTCCAAAATTTATACATTTGACATATTACTGATCTATGTTATGCATTTGTTTCACTACATTCCATGGCTGGTGCTAAGTATCTCCCGTTCGCCCTAAAACAAAATTCCTGTTTTAAAAAATACGCCAATATTTTATTACAATTAAACTTTATAGGTTATATTTTGTTGCAATATTTTGATTTAGTTTTTATTCTCGAAGCCTACTATGATTTTTTTTTTATGTCTTAATTGGTTAAGTTCCTTTTTAATTTTCGTGGCGAGAAATTGAGAGTAGCAGTTAGTGCCTACCCAGGTGTCAAGTTTGGGGGTGAGTAGGGCGAAAAAGAGAATTAATTAGAAAAAAAGAAAAACTTTCAATTTCGCAATAAAAACATTTTTTCACTTAACTTGGTACGAAAACTTCGTGTGACGGATTTCCGAATCCAGTGGTGTAGTTAAATTTAAAAAATCTCGAAAAAAATACTATCAGAATTTTTTTTTTTTATTGTAGGTAAAATATGAGCTTTGAGAATTAAAACTGAATCCCTAAATTGCCTACCTCAGAATCAGAAGTTTTTAATACAAATTTTTCCATTTATGGGTCATACTGGACATATCTTTGTGTTTCAAGTTTTACTACAGGCAAAGGCATTTTAAGAGAAAGCAACATTGTTTGTTTAATTAAGTTGCGTAATATTCAGTTTAATTCATTTATTTAGCCCGTAATAGAATATGTAAACGACTACGTTCTGGGTCAAGATTAACTCAGCAGTTACACACGAGATTAAAGTTGCAGGTGGAAATTGGCCGTCTTCAGCTAATTCATCGAAAACAGCAATTAATGCATCATTTGATGATAACCCTGTATATATTAATCTCAAGCGTACAAGTATTAGTTGGCCCCATTGGTTATTAAACTGTCAATCAAGATAACTCAAGTAACGTATTAGTCGTAGTTGTACTAGTTTTATGATGCTTTGTGAGTTATCACCAATATTATTTACATTTCAATCAAAAAGTTCATCTCGGTCTCGATTAGTTTCATTTTGTTTACTATCAGTGATTAGTTAGTTAGAATAATTAATTTTTCTTCAAGAGTCTGGAAGAGATAGGAAAATATTTAGTTTTTTAAAACTGATCCATTTTTTATGACCAGTCCAATACTTAACCTGAATTGTACAAATTTTCATGATTTTTAATTAGGTACTTGGCCAAATAATTTTTTTTTAAATTCGAGTTTGTGGTACAAATACTTAGGCTGGCCCACAATTTTTTTACCATTATATCAATAATTAAAAAACTCGGACTGCTCTCTTTTTAAGTTGGAAACGTTTTTTTCTTATAACAGTTTTGGTTAGCTCAAAAATTATTTATACCTAAATGGCTAGCCGCTACGAACAGTACATAAACGTGGACCCCAACCAAGCAAGAAATCACGACCAGAGGGGTGAGTACCAGACTGAAATAACATATTTGAAACCCCTCACAATGTTTGTAATCATTCGCTACATATTTAATTTCCCTCTGGTATCTTTGCCCCATTTGGGAAACTGAAAGCGAACCAGTTTATAAAGCGTAAACTTATGTGGCGACTGTCCACGTGGGTATAAATAATCTTTGATTTCATTTTAAATACCTAGTTAATCTGGTGGGTAAGTAGCATCGCATCAGGTACAAGAATGAGGATGCCAATCTAGCTTTCCATCGTGACCTTTTCTTCTCTGGACGTTTCCTGCTTTCTAATAAATATTCCCATAATTACACAAATAACAAAATATTTTAATGTTCGACGCCACACGCACATAAAATAGTAAAATATATTTATTAAATGCGCTTACGCCGGACCTGAGCGCGTCATTGCGTCAAAACCAGGATAGGCTCTAGCAAGTATAAATAGCATGATTTAAGTCCTATATTGCCATTTATTGCCGGTTATTGCCGACGAAGTGGCGGAGCCAAAGTTTAAATTAAAACAGAGGGCGCCCGTATCACTAAATATTTGTCGCAAAATTTCCGCCTGCAGAGGTACCGTGCGACCCTGTTTTTGAAGTAACTATTAAGTTTTTTGGAAAAACAAAAATAATGCCACGAAGACAAAGAATACGTGCATGTTTGTATCGTCTTATTTTTCCAATAATCTTTTTCTAAATATTTAAAAAAAAAAATGACAAAAGTACGCAAATTTCCGCTAATTACCCTGCGTCTAATTAATTGCTAATTATTATTTTAAAAATACCAAGACGATAGGAACATCTATTGACATGTTTTCTGTCGATTGATTTTTGTTTGAATTTCTAAATTGCAATCACATAATTATAAACAGGGGCGCACGACACGACGTTTTAGAAATATTTTGTGCGGCAAAAAGTATTTGTTCCGTTCCCTTCCAACCAATTGTACTTTTGATAAAATTACTTTTTATCGTAATTGTTTGTAAACACGACTTTTTTCTTTTGATCTCGAGAAAGTCAATTCTATTTTTAATTCCGTTTGTACACGATGCAACTCCCGACGCTTTGTTTCCCAGTAACTTTGAGATAACGTGTTGATGCAGAACAATTAGTTTTCATTTGGAAAGGGGCATCCCCCATTATCTCACCCGGTCGATCTGCTCCACATATAAAAGAATTTAGATCGATACAAATGCGAGGTCGAAAGGTGACTGTACTAGACTGGAACCTGATTTTTTTATAATCGTCGCATGAAATAATAATTGTACTTACTGAATCAGTTTTACACGATTCCATCTGCCTTGGGAGTGTCCTTGAACTATCCGAATTCAGTCTGTGGTCTTGAATCTAAGCGTTTGTTTTGTTTGGCAGTGGTACTGTGATTTCTCGCAAATTATTTTTAATGTATACATACGTAATAATATAACGAAATACTTGAGCACCTACTTGACTAAATTCTCGCTGTGGGTAAGTCATTTTAATGTAAGTGCAAAAAGCGAACGATGAAGTTTTGTTTGTTGACATTTTTAACACTTCCAACTGCCGGTTTTTTAAAACCTCACAGCTGCCAAGTGGGGGGGGGGGGGGGGTGAAAACTTTGTTGAAACATTAAATTGTAAAAAAATATTTAGAATTTTTTCCCCACAATTTCATGTCATATAATTTTACTTTATTAAATAATTAATATCGAATTTTGGGAAAAAAAATTATTCTGCCATTTAAGTAGTATCCCTATACCAAGGCGGTGTGTGTATATTAAGAAAACCCGAGATAGCGTCTAAACTATGAATTAGATTTTATCGCAAATAGGTAATAAATAATTATAGTATTCCAACGATGTTTACGTGTTTATTTACGCATGCATATACACTTCCATTTCCGTTAAACACATAACCAGTATGTTTAATCAAAAATGATGGCCGTACCATCATCTTTGGTTTAATTAAAAGTAGAATAATAATTACCTTCGCGGTTGGTCGCTATCATGTAGATGATTTAATCTTACCAAACATAACGATCCAATTTTGTGCAGTAAAAATAAGAGATCGTTTACAATTTTTTCTAGATAGATTTTCTATATAAAATATTACACAATTTAGCTGTAATTTAAAATATTTTTAGGTGTAATCACCCTAAGAGTGGATTCAATAATTGCAACAAGAACATTAAGCCACTAATCACTTACTAAATTATTCACTACTAGTCACTGTTCTTTTTCTGTTGTGTTCAGTCCACTTTCCAATATTCCACTGCCTGCAGAATATTGGAAATTGACGTCATGTATGAGACGACTGCTGAACCACCTCCTTGCTTTTGCTGGACTTTAATTATGACAGCTCAGAATAGTTTACCTGCTACTGACACGTGTCTTGTTTGACAGTTGTTTACAATATTACGCGTATGTATCAAACCAGTGAAATATTTGCGAGCATCCTTAGAAGGTGCATAAAATCCATTTTGAGACATATTTGAGGTTAGGTACAGAAGTTTCTTCGATCCTTGAAGGGGAAGACTAGTGACATGTGACGTCATAAATGGTAATGAACGAAAATTTTTTACTTGTGACATAACCTCAAATATATGGCATTTTAAAGACATCCGTCTTTGGGTTTAAAATTTGCAGGCCTGTCCTGTGCAGCCTTTCGGGGCAGTAAATATTTAAAGCAACCTTTGCATTAATTTTTTCACCCTTTGTTTCAATGCATCTTGTATTCAGCGTTTACAAACACTCGACAACGTCCTTAAAATCCCCATTTTTATTATTTATAGTAATAATTATGATGATCAGATGGATTCTTGGAATTGCCTATTGCGTAACATGTCGGGTCGGAATTCGGTAAGCTTTCAGATCGATTCAACGGCATCACGTGTACTGTCACTTTTTAACCTTCAATGTTTAGAACCAAATTACGGCGAGGATAAGGTATGTTTACTGTTGTTAAACTATTTAAAAATTTAGCCGCTAGTTAGACAAGTATATTAAGTAATTATTCATCCAGATGCAGATCGTTTAATAACAGGGTTTAGTGAGAATAGGGTCGTCTCGCATTTACAGTACTCTTCGCTGGTCCAAATGCGTATTAAGACAATATTGTTTTGGCTTGGGGGAAGGCGGCGTTTACATACCAAAATCTACCCTCTGACACACGGACATTGTTTAATCTGGCGAGTCGGCCGCACAGTAGGCTTATTTTAACAAAATTCTAATTTGCGACAGTCTTATTTTAGCGCTACGAGAAAAATCAAATTGTTAAAGTGTCGAACTTTCCAATGAGATAAAAGAAGTTTGTACCGGATGAATTCACATGATTTTTGCTTACGAGACTGCAGAATGCTAGTTTTAAAACCGTAATTTTGATTTTTGTTTTGCAAATAAATCTCGAGGCGGTTATTTTTTAAAGTACCTAATGACACGTACTTTTAGTAAATATGGCAACAGCGCGTACCATAACGAACTTTCGCAAATTTGACAGCTGACAGCTGACATTTACTATGACACTATGACAGAATGTCTTGGAAACCTGCAAATCTCTGTATATTTCTAAATAAGCTCCAATTTCAACTTATTCGAAAAAATATGTATTTAACCAACCTCGTTTTGTTTCGTGATTTGTCTAAATGTTACTTCTGGAAAATGCTGGAACCATTGGAACGATGGTAGCACTATTATAGTTTCCTCAAATACTAAGACACTAACATTGCACTCAACGTGTTTCGTCAACCAAGTTGGCATCATCGGGATGCGATTCAAACTAATTTACTATTTTATCTCGTTGTTTGAATCAGCTAAATTCTTGTTCGATGCTCTCGTCGACTTTGACTCATTCAACCAACAGTCGGAAATGAAATGTTACTAGAGTTGTTTAAAATGTCAGATGTCAATTGTCGACTTTATAGAAGTTACGAAAATATACTTTAATAAAACTAAAACGTAAGTGCAAAGCCATCCATGCATCTGTGGAACAAGCAGACATCAATAATAATTACAAAAGAAGAAGAAGAACGTTGCATTCTGTTATAATAATATTCATTTGTGTTTTATCGTAAAGTTAGCTGCTGTTTAGGTAGGTAATGTAGGCATCTGCTCAGTGAAATGACAGTTTCTGGTTGTGGCTAAAGCGCGCCTTAAATTTTAATTTGCTACGGTTATAACGGTTTTTAATTTAAACGATATGATATAAAGAGGTAGATGTTTTCATGTTAATCATTATTCGCGAAAATCGCGAAGTGGGCGACATCTATATTTTTTGGCGTAATCTCAATATGATGAACGACAAACCGCTGTCACTACTGTCACTGTCAGTTCACGGGTTTCTTAAATTTATCTTGTGATTTTTAAAATTAAAAGTACGTTTAATGTTATATTTAACTAGTTTATAAACAATATAGCAATGCAATCAATAAAACGGTTGACACGACACTTTAATAGAAAAAGATTATTACTAGAATTAACCTCTAAATTTATCGTAAATGTCAAAACACTGTCAAAGGTTTGTTGTTCACCACTTGGTTTATACACCACTAGATTTTCAGCGCCATCTCGCGGTACGTGATTTTCGCGAATTCTTATCTACTTGATTGCCTTGGTTATACAACGCTTCTAGAAATTAGGGCTGGGCGATTGTGAAATATGTATAACAATCGATTATTGATTATTAAAAATAATCGATTATTTCTGATTAATCGGCAGTCGATTAGATTGTTTAAAAAACTGTAATCAAATAGTCGATTAATCGATTATTTTTCGGTTACTAAATAGAATGCTGTGGGTGTCAGTGTGGGCCAAAGCGAACTGCCAATATGGCCCGATATGGCCAGATAATTTGCTTTATTTGACTATTTTAGTGGCAAAATTTTTCGGGAAAGCTTGCTAATGCAATGATGATAAAATATGTATAACCGTAAAACGTCGATAAACCATTTGTAGATCAATTAATAATCAATGGATGATCGATTGTAATCAAATCTAGATTAATAATTGATTGATAAATTGAATCGGTCAATCGATTATTTTACCCAGTCTCACTAGAAATAGTATTTGCCTGTTTAATTTATCTCTCAGCGAAATAGTTTTTGTAGAAAAGCTGCAATGTTTGGCATATCATAGTGTAAAAACTTAAAAAGTGTAATATACACTAACGATAGTGTAAATAGTGAACGTGAAAGAAAATCAAATGTACATCCATTTTGTCTTCTATGACGTTTTACGTGATCTATGCAATGACAGCAGAAGTGTGGCTAACTTCGTTCAAACCAAAGCAACTTCCGGTTCTGTTTTTAAAATATTGCTCTCCTGTGAAAAACAGTTCTTTTAATAAATAAATGTTAGATTGTTGTTAAAACTCCTTAAAATATGATTTTCAGGTTATATTTGTGCAAAATGTCGTTTTTAAAATACCTACTGAATTGAAAACAGTAGAGAAAATTTGATGGAAATTTTTTTTTTCTAGAAAAAATATTGCCCGATAGACTCATGCCGATAGTAAATTGTATGCCAAGGGGTTTCAACATTCCTACATTCGGGAGTTTTTTCTAACCAATTTTTTGTATGTATTCAGTTGGGTAATAAATCAGTTCATTGTGGGATCCTGTGACTAGACTACTAGCAATAATCAAAATTAATTTAAATAAGCGTTGTGGTGACAATAATTCAGCAAGGAGGACAATATCAAACAAATTGGCTGCCTTATTTCGTGTTCATCCGCCTCTTAACCTTGAGACTTGACCACTGACTAATTAGTTCTGTTACCTAAAATATTTCTTCATTTTTATTTTACCACTTTCTACTCAGCCTTAGGTAGCCAATTAATTTGTTGATTTTCCTTATTGAAATCAACATCAATAATATTGGAAACCAAACTATTTTATAGGCTGTTCTGCTTTTATTCGGTGGGTACTTGTATTTTATCTAGTTTATCTCGTTTTATCATAACTTAGTAACAGCTAAGTCACCACTAAAATAGGAAAATAGATAGGATGTAAATAATATATTTATATTCGATAAAATAAAACTAGCAGAAATATAAAATTTCACTGAAAATTAAAAAATAGGAAAAATCCAACATTCTAATTTAATTACAGTTTGCAAGCAAAAAAAGAGCAAATTATTACTTACCTGATAAGAACCAATCTGGTTTATCCGAATAAACAGGGGTAATAAATTTTAGCCCAAATATACAAGGTGTAATAAATTTTACCTTGCTGACTTTGAAGTCGAAGTCAAAGTGATAAATAGATGTATGTTATCGTATAAATTTAGGCGCAGAAATAATTATTTCTTTTCTGAGGTACGGGGCGTCAGATTGTTCTTGAATTTCTACCGTTTCTAATTTATGTTTCTTTCCCAGGTTTGCTACACAGATTTCACCACAAACAAAAGACTGAACCGACGGAGAAGAAGACATACAAGAAGACGTTCGATGGCCCTCGGCAAAGACCCAGTGACGGTAATCCCCACTGCCTAATTTTATTTCATCTCTTTATTACGTGTGCTTTATATTGCAGCTGATACTATTCAACGTATGTTGGCGAATTTACCAGCCAAGAGATCCACCAGGAAGCTGATTTCGCTACAGGATGGGATCTATCGAGCCAGAAAGAAGTCCCAGATAAATAATATTAATCAAAACAAAATAAAATGTGGAAAAGTGATATACAAAAGTTCCAGTAGAAAGGAAACAACCGAAAAAACCATAAACACGTCAATTAGTGTTACGGGCAAAAAACAGAAGAATAAACCTTCTTCGAATAGGCGATCGTTGCGCAGTTTAAATAAAGTTTTAGCTAGCAGAATTTTAGACACAAACACAAAACTGTCGGTTAAGCGTAAAATAAAAGTTCTTAACGAGCAGAGGAGAACCAGGCGAACTCAGTTGCTCCTGGAAGAGATTAAAGAAACAGTTATCGAAGAAAACTCTACTACTGTCTCCGTTTCCCCACTTCCAGAGAAAGTAAAACCAAAACCCGCCAAGAAAGAGTTTAAAGAGCTGCCAGAACCCGAACCTGCAATCAAACGGAGTTCTCCCAGGGCTAGTCCTAAAAATGTGACGACAAAAATGTCAGTGAAGAAGTTACTAACAGGAAAAATTAACATAAAATCATTCTTCCCTGTTAAAAAGAGGAAAAATAGAAAGACTCTTACGGAAAACCAGAATCCGTTGGATACAAAGTCAGAGGTAGAAAATTCCGATGTCAAAACTAGAAGTAAAAGAAAATCTAAAGAAATTCCTGATAAAGAAGAGGAGAAAAAGGAAGAAGTTGTCATTCCCAAGGCAGAAAACAAGAAAAGTAAAAGCGAAACGTTTAGTAACCTCGTAAGATCTTTAAGCATTCATAAAAAGAAAAGTACAAAAACCGTAGTAGAAGGTAAAACTTGCGAGTCGACCTTGAACCACAAAGAAATTAAAGAGCAAGTAACGATAACTGATCATTCGAAAGCTTCCAACAAGGACTCGCTGGCGTCTGTAGAAGATAAGAAAGCCCAACTTGAGACCACCAATAAAAAACGTAAATTAAAGCGTAGTTTTCGCAACGTAATAAGTAGAGTTAAGAAACTAAAAATCGACAGTGCTTCTGAGAAAATTGCACAAGTGAAAGAATTGCCTGATAATCCAAAAAACCACGCGAGTACTTTTTTAGAGCAAAGCAAACCGGACGAGTCCGTACCACCCGCTCAGCCAGAGAAGATAGTAATCCCTTCAATCTTAGAAGCAAAAGAAAATACAGCTGACATATCCATACCTGCTCCTATTGTGATGGATTTCCACGACACAAACGAAAACCCTCCGATTCCAGAAACCATTTTTAAGCTAGAGTCAAATAACGAGAAAAGCCTCCAGGCCAAAGGCGAATTAAATTTTGATACGCAGCCGTTTAGTATAAGTACGAATAGTGAACCTTTGCCTGTAGACACACAGACTGCCTTAGAATATAATGAAAAAACTCAACCCATTAGCATAGAAACCTCTGTAAAACCTAAAGTAGTTCCTTTAGTTTCTCCCAATATGAAAGGCAAAATAAGGAAGCCAGCTAGGGGCTTAAATGACTGCATTGCCATGTTAACAAGCAAGCTACAGCAGAAAATAGAAGAAAAGCCTAGTACATTCGCTCTGTTGACGCCGAGTATTAGAGAAGCCAGTCCAGCTAAAGCGGAGTGTATTTTGCGTATTCCGACGTTTAAAACTCATGTAACGTACTCCGAAGTGGAAGAAACTGCGTTGGACCTCAGTACCAAGTCTTCAAGTAATAAGGATCTGTCAGAAAAACTAGATTCATCAGGGGACTTGACGAGTAAAGACATCAACGGGAGAATGGTGGGAGCAGAGGAGATAGAAAAAATTGTCGAAAGCAGAGAATCGGTGGAAACAGAAACTGAAAAGGTGCGCAATTCTGTGGACAGAGTAATCGAGGACGTTGTGGAAAACAAAACTCAGGCGATACCACAAAGTAAATGGAACTCTGTTGACGAAACTATAGAAAACGTTGTAGAGAATCACCATCCGCTAGACTCAACGCTACCCAACAGAAATACGGTTGATGCCGTAATTGATTTTGTGGTTGAGTACGGACACGATAAAGATATTAATAAAACAATTGAGAGTAAGACTGTCGAATCAAATAATGCGGTTCGGAAAATTGGTTCGGGCAGGAAACCGAAAAATAAAAAATCCATTATTAAACCTGCAGAACTTGACGTTGCTGTTATAGTACAAGGTGAGGAGACCAACGAAGCAACAGATAATGCCAAATCAAGCGTTGAAAATTCTTTGGATAGCGCTGTAAAGGTAGTGGGCTCTTTGAGGAAGAAAAAAGGGTTAAAACTAGGACATGGTGAAACCACTACAAAAACCAAGCTCAAGAAAGCAATCCTTGAAAAAACAACTAAGGCTCTAGATAATGATATTGAAAATAATGTCCTAGAGAAAATTAACGCGTATTTGAACGAAGCTTTTATCCAGACGCCCGACACGGCAATTGCGAAAAATAAAAAAGGTAGCAGAAAAATCGGCCAAATTAGAAATAGATCTCGGTCCAAAAAAAATACTCCAGCTGACAAATTGTTGCTGGAAACTAACTTGGATACCTTATTGGACGTCAAAGAAATCAGTGCAAATCCAGACATGTCTGCTTCGTTATTTATTGGAGACGAAACGACAATGACAAAGGACAAAGAAATAAAAAATTTGTCCAATGAAGACGAACCTCACTTGTTGGAAAATAAAGCGATGACTCCGCAACCGAAACCTAGTGCGTTGCCAAGCGATTCCGAAGACGACATACCACTTGCGGCGTTAGTTAAACCGGAGGAGTCTGCTAAAAACTGTGGGAAAGATAAAACGCAGCAGAAAGCGGAAGATAGGGAGAGAAATGAAATCTTCGACAGCGATGATGTTCCACCAATTTTATTGCCTGAAAATATAGATACTCACGTGGATAGCTCTCTAGTTTCAGTGGATGCTGACGTTTGTAAAAAAGTGACAAAGTCGATCAAAAGAAAAAGTGAAGATAAGTCGTTTGCTGCTGATACCGTTTCTTCAGCTGAAAATGTTCCTGACGCTAGTCCGTCTGTGGCAGCGGAAATTGAAGCAAGTTTCGAAGAAAATGCCCTGAAAGGTGGCACAGAACCCAGAGACAACAGTAGCGTTACTAAGAAGAGAACTGGACTAAATGCTAAACCTGACACTCATAGTGTTGATGTGGGAATTAATAAGGAAAAAGAATCGATTGAAGATCTCGCCTTAAATGCAACCAACGTTGGCAAGAAGGTGCAAAAAAGGAAACCTAGATCAGGTAAAAGAAACGCGGAACTGAGCGTTGATGATAATGTTAAAGAGGATATAGATTTAGATGACGAGTTGGCTCGAATTTTCTATACAAAGGAAATCCAACCTGTCGGGGAGAATTCTGGTGATGGCGTCAACAACGTACAAAAAAGCGTCAACTTGGATTGTCCACTATTTGATAATCTTCAGATGGAAACTGATGTAGAGCCTAAAAAATCGATTGAAGAAAGTCCAAGGTCCTTAGCAATTGCGGGCACCGACAAAGCTGACGAAACTAAACTGACAGTGACTGATATAAATAAAAATCCTGAAGGAAGTTTGGTTGAACCGCCTTTAGATAATATTACTGAGATAGGTTCAAACAAGATTGTCGTGGACGTGGAGACAGCTGAAAATATTATAATTTCAGCAAGCGTTGTAGATTCCGCACGACTTGTTGAAACAAAGAAAACTCCCAAAAAGAGAGGCAGGCCCCCAAAAAAGAAAAATACAACCAGCGAAAGTAATGAAACTATTTTGCAACTTAATAGTAGTAGTGAAAACGTTGCCATTAACGGTACGAATGTAGAACAAGAGCAAACAGACATACAATATAAAACCTCCGGGGGTTCCGCCAAGGATGTTTTATATTTCGCAGAAATAAAACCGAGTAAGAAGAGATCAAGATCGTTAAAAAAGAACAGTGCCTCAGCAGACCATACTTTAGTTTCCAGCACAAGTGCTCTCCTTAACGAAATTACTGCTGTCGAAAGTACTTATGAAGAAACAGATAAAAATATAGAAGAAACACTTATGCATACCGAACCTGAGCGTGATGTTGCTAAGAATATTTTGGCTTCAGAGTCTGCGCTCGAAATAATAAAACCGGGCGAAACATCAGTATCGGAAAACTTACTCGGCGAATCGGAAGAAACTAGTTTAATTCCTGCAAATACTGAAATTGAATGTAATAATGAAGCAAGTACTAAATTTATACAACAGACTGATGTGCCTGAAGATCTTGCTACAAATAGTTTAGACTGTGCAGATTTCATACCCGAACAGAAGAAGAAGCCAGCCAAAAGAAGATCAAAAAAGAAAAATGTGAACAGCAAAACTGACGAACCTATTTTGGAACCGAGTATTACTTCTGCAAGCGAGAGTAGTTATGAAGAGGTACAGGACTTAAGAGAACCAGAATTCGTGGAGCCACTGGTGAAAACCGTAAAAACCACAAGGAAGGGGTCAAAATCGTTGAAAAGAATGAACTCAAGAGGCGAGTCTCCAATTGACTCTCTTCTGAGCGATTCATCACTTAACAGCAGTGATGATTTTGGAGAAACGCAACCCGCACTCATTGCAGAGGCTGTTGCGAAGAAAGTGCCGAAGAGAAGATCCAGATCCCAAAAAAGCCAAAGCTCGTTGGAGGGTGAAGATAAATTTAGTGACATATCCGAGCCAGAAGATACTTCCAAATTGAATGAAAAGCTTGCCACACAAGCTAATACTTTTTACGAAACAAAAGATATGCTACCTCTACTACAAGTTAAAATTGCAAGAAATAGATCCTTGAAGAAAAAATCTACATCTATTGCAGACACAAATTCAAACTCGGGAGTCAGTGATATATCCGCTACTTCTGTAGAAAGCGTAATGAATGGAATCGAAGATAAGTCACAAGTAGATGCAGCAGGAGATGAGTCAGATACTAAGTCAAAAGAGCCCACAGACAAAAACTCAGTAGCAACGGAGGTTGTAGGTCCAAACACCGCGGAGTTGTTAAATAACTCGAGTGGTATTCAGTCAAATGAAATAGCTGAACAATCAGAAGTGGGATTTATTGAGCCAGCAATTCAAACCAAAAAGAGAAGATCAAGATCAGTTATAAAGAAACCCATAATAGACTGTGCTGATAGCGAAGAGGAAAGTAGTTTTGAGCAATCCGGAGACGATGCAGAATCCAACAAAACAAACAAAAGGGCTTTGAAGAAAAGACCTGTAATGGGTAAAAGCGAACAAATGACTAACGCTGTAGAGGTTCAAGACGTAGCTGATGATTTACTGAAGGCTGTAGAACTGGAAACAAAAAAGAAAGGAAGAACCAAATTGAAAAATCTGCTCGCCCCTGGAGACATTTCCGACATTGAAAGCGTATCTTTAAATTGTAACCTAGAAAATGATGGCATTCTGCCCTTAGATGCCAAGGTTGAAAGCAGCGGCATTAAAAATAACATCAAACCCAAAGTGAAACGAAAAACTACTTTGAAGAACTCTCACAAGGCTAAAAATAAAGAAAGTAAGATAATTTCTCCGCAAGTTGAAATCGAAAAACGGACAGAAAGCGAGAGAGATGCTCCTGCTGATATTGCACTTCAATCTGAAGAAACAGTTGATGAAAAGCCTAAAGAAAACTGCGAGCTGCACGTTGAAACCGTAACCGAAACATCTGCCGTTACCGACAAAACTAGCGACACCGCAGAAAGCTCCAACATAAATTGCCTGGAACCTCCGATCAAAATAATCATTAATAAACAGAAAACCAGACGGAAGTCAAAAAGTTTCAAGAAGGTTGATTTAAAAGGCCAAAACGATTTATTCGAAGATTTTGCCTTGGTCATCAAGAAACCAAAACGGATCATCCCTATGATCACATACACACCTCTTGATGCGTTCTCGAAAGAGCTGTATCCAAATTACATCAAGAAACCCGTAGAGCAACCACCACCAGTTCCGAAGTCAGCGCCGGAAGATCCAGTGGAAGAAATACCAGCAGATTTAGATGCGACAGTGGAGGAAATGGACATGGAACTCGACGAAATCCCCATAACCTCAAATATTATAGAAAACCTAAGCTTCACAGCTACGCCACCAGCTGGAGATTTGTATAGCAAGGTGGATATAGAACGTCTTATTGTAACAGAAAAAGAGGTCGTCCCTGAAAAAGGACAGGTCACTAAGAAAAGAGGTAGACCTGCTAAAAACAAGGCTTTGAAAGATATTCAAAATGAAGAAGTATTTCAACCACCTGATAAAGATCTAGCACTGGCCACGGAGGTGGACGAAGAGTTTCTGTATGAGGCCAACAGAAGGTCTAACAGAAACAAAAATATTGACGATATCGTAGCATTTGTCCTGCAAGCAGATATGCCGAGTAGAAAACACAAGCCTAAGGCTAGAGTAAAAAATTCCTTGGAAGCGTCTTTCGAACAAGCGGAGGATATAAACAAATTTGATTCTATTCCTGAAGAGTTAAGGGACACGGAGATAAATTTAACCGGCAAATTTGTTGACAAAACAGTTGAAAGCGTAGCAAATATATTCGATTTTATCTCTGGAATCAGCAACAAAGACAAAGGAAGCCCAGACGTTCTTGACGAGCCGCCCGCGTTGAATAAAAAACCTAAAAAATTGAAATATAACAACAAAAAAGAAGTGCAAGCCGACCTTGAGGGAGATCCATCAGATTTTGGTGAGCTAACCGACTATGTTACCAAAGAAATTGAGACCATCGAGGCGACTTCCAACCCAAGTGAGGGTAAGCCTAAGAGAGGTAAGAGGAAGAAGTCTAAATCTAATCTTCCTGAAGTTGAACCGGTGAAAGAACCCAATTCCACGCTGGAAATTTTGAGTCAGGATCCAATATTCACCAAAGAAAAGGATATAGACAGCATCTATGCCTTCACAGAATTCGATGATTTGGAAATCGACTTACCTGTAGAGAAGCCGAAAAGATCGGCACGAAAGCAAACCAAGTCATTCTCAGAAACAACGGACAATTTAAGAGATAAAGTAGATGATGGCACTGTTGTGGTTCCTCTTGTGAATTCGCCAAAAGATTTAAAACTAGATACAGATGACAACGCTGAAGAAATAGTATCCAAACCAGTGGCAAAAAGAAAATCAAAATCAGGCAGGGACGCTTTCAATACGAACCCTGAAACCGAAGAAAGCAAAAGCACTGGAGAAATCAAAGAAAACAACATTGATAACAGTTTACCGGAAAATGGTAGGAGAAAATCCATAAGAAGCGCCAAAGTAAAGGCTTTGGAGCATATCCACGATGATGCTTTAGCTGAATTAACTGAGAGCGAAAGAAACAGAGACTTGGAAAAAGACAAAGTCATCCCTCCCGACGAAAACTCACCAATCTCAGATAATTTAACTAAGAAGAAAACTAACAAAAGACAAAACAAAACTCAAAGTGCTCCAAAGTTGCTTGAAGACCAAGAGCTGCCAAAAGAAACGGAGGACTCCACTCCACTGGCTGAGTTAGCTAAACGCTCAGAGAAGCCAAAAACGAATGATGGACAGGAATTGAGCGAAGAGGTAATAATTTCTACTTCGGATGAAGTAGCTAAGAAAAGCAAAGCTCAGAAGATTGATCTGCTTGAAGATTTGGATCAACTACCAGACGATATAAAAGAATCCCAATTACTAGCAGATTTAGCTGAAGATTTAACTGGGCTGGAAGAATTAGAGAACAGCATCGAAAGAGAATTAAACACTGCTCAAATAGAGATGAAGAAAAGAACAAAACCAGCCAAAAGCAAACCAGATTCTGAAGTGACCCTGACTGAATTCAATATGGAAGCAGCCCTAAAGAGCGAATTGCTGGTAGACGAAAACAACCAGGAGCTGAGGAGAAGCAGAAGGGGCTCTAGAAAGATAGCTTCGTACAATGAAAACGACCTAGTCGATCCGCTTCTGGACGAAATAGATGGTAAGAGAAAAAATCGGAAGAAGGAAAAGACAGAGGATATTGAAGGTATTCCTGTAGTCGAGAGTAAGATTGTGAAGAAAGCCAAAGAACCAGCGAAGAAATTAAACAGCGATGAACTGTTTGACTTGTTGAAAGCGTCGTCAAAAGAGACCATCTACATTCCAAAAGCGCCAAACTCATTCCTCAGTAACTTGGAAGAATCGTCAAGAGACTTTAACGACGATAACTTTGAAAATGTCTTCGAGAACATCCTGGAGAACTCAACGTTTCTCATACACAACGCCATCGTTGATAAAAGTAAGGAACAAAAAGACATTGATAAGATCTATGAGTTCACCGAAAGTCCTGAGAGCGATGGCCAAATACAAGATGACTTTTTGCTGTCGGATTGCAAAAGAAAAATTCACAAGAAGCTTCCAAGGCGAAACGCGTCTCCATCCAGGCCGCACGTAGAAGACAATTCCAACTCGGTCCTAAATGGTTCTGTCTCGGAAACAATTTCCATCCCTACTACTCCTGACATACACGACTCCAGCGTAGACAGCAAAACTAGGTCTGCGAAAACTGATAAAACTAATTACTGTGAAATTTGCAACAAATCCTTTATCCGAATAGAAAATTTGATAAAGCATAAACGCACTCTGACGCATATACAAAAACTGTCTGAAATAGAAGCCAAGGAGGCTGCGAAGAAATCCAAAGTCGACCAAGCCCAAAACGAGTCCTCAAAGACATCTGATTCTATCATAGAAATAACATCGGAGTCGTCTAAAGTTATGTCAGACTTGTCCAAAACTGACATAAACATTAGCAATATTTTGCAAGAAACTAATAAACCAAGCGAGGCACAGTCTCCCATGGTGCATTCCTCTTTTGCGAACAACCACTCGTTAAAACTGGCCGACATAATAAACGACGTTTTGAACAAGCCTGTTTTGGAAGGCGACAACGAAAAACACAGTAGCTTTTCAGATATTATAATGCAAAACAATGCAGAGGTCCAACCTGAGTACAGGAGATACAAAAGTCTGGGGGAGCGTAAAAGCTTTGATTCGGAACCAATTGAACCTCAGCAGCTACCCTTAACGGAGCCATACGTCTCCAAAACGACCATCTTGGAAAAACAAATAAGCCTATTGGAAAACATAATTGAAAACCAAACTGGCGTGAATTATATAGACGATATTTCCATGTCCTCAAACAACTCTGAAAACAACGTGTTGGAAAATAATTCGGCCAGGGAGAGCCCATCAGAGTTAAGCCTAAAACAAGACGATTCAAGCAATATAACTTATACAAGAAATAATGTTCTGAAACCTAGTACCGACGATAGTTTCCTTAAACCATCACAATATGAGGAAATTTCCGAGGACAGTATTAACTTGCGGAATTATGAAGATCAAAAATTAAGAAAGACTTTGAACAGGGATGAGGAATTGTTCCTGGAGTGCTGTAGTTTACTTAAAAGCGGTTCGGAAGTCTCTAGTTATTCGAATAAAAAGTCGCATAATAAGGTTTTGAACTCTATGGGCTTGAAGCAGTGCGACGAACCCGAGTGGCTGGAGAGAAAGAGCTTGGTGCAAAAACCCCTGTATGAAGTTGCACATGACTATTCCAACGATAATTCCAGGATTCCCACCCCATTGGGCGACAGTTACGACGATGATGCCTCCAATTCCAACACCATATCTTCAAATTGGAACATGAACAAGAAGGTGTGTGTCTTTGAGGATATATCACAGGAGAAACCGGAATCCGCCAACAAAAGTTTCTCTTTTGAGGAAGTTTTGAACGAATACGAAGAATGCGATAAGAAAAGTAAAAGTTCTATTTCTAAATTTGGGGGAATCCTGTCGAAGACGATCAACGACCAGATAAACACTGTACACAAAATTATTAGGTAAGATTTTTGCAAGGATTTTAAAGTATATATCGTTTCTCTAACTGAATGGGGACTCTGACTTATTAATTATGGCTTTGTGTATAAAAACTAATATTACATATTTGTTGAGTGCAAGGGATAATTTTCAGCATCTTAATGCTAATTTAATGTTAGTGAAACGTGTAAAGTAGTATATTTAACATAGGCACAGGTCAACCTTTTCACGTTTTTTCACTTTGTTTTTTTTTTATCGAATTTTGTTTATTGCAAATGTAGATAAAAATTTAACATTTCCAAATATCACTGTATGTGAAAATCATGGCTACAAGGTCAGTTAAAAGTAGAAAGTATAATTAACGGTTTTTACTGAAAAAACAATATCTCTAAAAGGACATTATTCACAAAAATTGTAGATAAACGTGTCAATTCAAAAATATGCAATGTTGTATGATTATGACATTTAAGTACATCCCTTGGTCTTTTTGAAGAACGTAGCAAATGCATTTAAAACTAACAGTCCTGAGTTTCCCAGGAAGAGAATTTTACATTAGCTTTAATCAATCGATTTTACTGCAATGTAAACAATTTATAAAAATATCGCTCATCATTTTATTAATTACGTTTGTGTTTTTCCAGAAAACCATTTGTTACTGAAAACTGCAAAGAGAAGCTGTCCGAAAAGAAGCAGGAGGATTTGAGCGATGGCTCCACAAGCGATAACAAGAAAGTAATCACCAAAGGTGCCAGAAAAGTTTTTGAAGGGCTCAGAGTGTCTATACCCACCGAAGAGCTGAATTTAGAGGAAGTTCTGAACTGCAGTCCCAAGTCCAAGAAGATGGAAATCGTTAATATTCAAAACTTTGTGGAGAACGCTAAGTTGACCGAAGAAGCCCCGTCGTTCCAATGTAAGCCTTCCCGAACAGCACGAAAGTCAAAACCAGTCAAAAACAAGTCGCAGTTTGGCAGTAACCTTTTGTTTAAAATGAACAAGAAAAAAGTCGTGTCTCCGACCAATACGAAAAAGAAAGACGATGACCTTAAAACGCACGATATCTATGATTTCGAAGAAACACAAGACAATACAGACGTGTTCACTAAGCCTGATTTTCGTACTTTTAGAAATATGAAATCAAGTGAAACGGCTCTAGAACCAGAAAGTGACACAGAAAGCAGAGACTACTTGGATTCTTTCAGCGTCGAAGGTCAATCCATTACTTCCAGCGTATCTTCTAGTTCGTCAAAGAAACCAAAAACCCAGGAAAATATAACCAAGAAAAAATGTATGATCATGGGAAGGATATTCAAAAATGCGGCCAAGTCTAAAATTGAGGACATAGATGAAGAGATCAGGGATATACCTGTGATCGACAACAGCCAGTTAATCGAAAGTTACGTGGCTAATTGTAAGAAGGTTATCAAAAATGAGGAAGTCGCAAAACCAAAGCTATCAGAAAATGAAATAAACCAACTTTTCGATCAACTGTTAGAGAACAAACTAGATAATTTAGAAACTGTCCATTCACATTCAGACACCAAAACTACTGTAAAATCTAAACCTGACATTAAAAAAACCGATGTTAAAAAGAAATTAAAGGCAAAGAATAGAAAGAGACCTCGAACCAACTCGGATTCGACAGACGACGAGTTCAGTTTAAACAAAACCACTAAAAAAAGGGCCTATAGAAAGAACGCAAAAGCCGAGGACAATTGCATAAACCTTGAACAAGAACTAAAGGAGTGCATTGGAGTTGCTAGCAGAAAAAGTCAGAGAAAATGCACGAGTGGCAAACAGAACATCTTGGTGGAGTATTGGAGCTCCGACGACTCCCAATTTGAGGCTCTTTTAGAGTCCCAAAGAATAGAATCAAGGCAAAGTACTCAAGTCGTAGATGACGATAAAGACTCTATAAAAACTGACCTAGCTCCACAGGCGCGGGACGATATTCCCGTTGAGGATCACATAACAGAACCGCCTAAATCCTGTACAAGCGAAACTTCTGAGAAACCTCATAAACCAAAGAACATAGACAAGAAACCTCAGCAGAAGAGGAAGTTGTCCAGCGAGAGGAAACCGAAATCCGTCGGCGCTGGTAAGAATTTGGACACGGTAACCTCGAATAGAAGGAAGCGAGCCGCAGCTAACCCACTTTACCACTGGTCGAGCTCATCTGAGGACGAATCCCAGGACCTCATCGAAGTCAAACCCATAAGGGACGAGCTGGAGGATGATGAGGATAGGCCCGTGCAGCACGGTTGGATTGTTGGTGACTCGCCAAAGAAATTAGTTACAATGCTAGCTCAAGCTAAGGGTAAAAAAACTGACATAGACTGTGTTAAGGAACAGGGAAAAAAACGGACTAATGCAGTTAGTTGACGGTAAATAGTGAATGTTTATAGTTAGTGCATTTATAATAATAACTAGAGGGTGGATGTTTGCGTACACAGGCCAAGAGCTGGACTCGGGCACAGTGTATTAAATTGTCTTTGTGAAAAGGAATTGAGACGCAAATTTATAATCCAGTCCGCTGGTAGTAGAACAGAATTTTTTTTTATTAAGTGCTAATTTTGGGTGGAAGAAACTGCACCTGATTGTCGGAAAGATCTAGTAGGTGTAGAAATGTATAGAACTGTTTTGCATGTAGTTCCGATTGATTCGAAGTTATAAAAAAAACTGCACCTGCATAGTTAATAATTTCAGAACTCGGCAGTATTTTTTGGACTGTGCAGATATGCTGTCGGATATTATTTACTGTTCCTCAGAAAGTCTAATAAACCACTGAGTAAAAAAGCACCCTGCATTTGAATACACATTCAACGCACTTAACAAATTATGTGGCGAGACCTGTACTTTATAGTAAATAGAAATGAGTAGCCAAAAATTGTGTTACAGGAACTATTATTTTTTTAAACAAAATTATGTAAATTTTTCGAATTGTCTTAAGATCATGGTCAATTGAATGTAGTGAAACCGATTCTGCCCTGGAAGTGTATAGAACTCCGCTCTCTTTTATTAACGAACACTTTAAGATTTAGTGCACTATGTATGTAAATTTATATAATACGCTAGGGCTAAATTTATGGAAGATTAAAAAAAATGTACAGGTTCTTAGTTGTAAGACTAAATTGGAATTACCGTAAGGGGCAGCTTAAGATGTATTACCTCTGAATGTCCACCGTGTTTGTATCGTTTGATATGGCACTAAGGTTTTTCGTATTTTTATACTATTTGTTTTCGAGAGAAAATTATTTAATTTTTGTATTATATTAATGTCGAATAGAAATTTTTTTTTGTTAATTATATTATATATTTTGTGTTATATTCTACATTGTTAATGTAATTGATTAGTTTTAAACTAGCTGCCAATATTGCCATTTTTTATAAAAAAACGTTTTGAGCAGAAATATATAAATAAATTTTGTTAAAGTTTGAGGACTATTTTTTATTGGAATTTGTATTAATTTTTCTAGTTATTGTGGTCTTATTTGTGTTCATAGTAAGTATCTAGAAATAATTTGTTTATACTTATATTTGTGTAATTATTAGTCAATTTTAGTATAATCGGTTATATTCAATGTTCTTTTCGATATGTTGCTTGCTGTTTACACTGCCAAGTTGTGCCTTGGGCCATTGTAAATTGGGTCGTGATAATTCTCTTTCTTTTCTGTACATATTGTTGCAAATAGCATGTGTATTATAGTCGTATATATGGGAACAAAGTTAATCGGTAATTGTGTTTGTCAAAAATGTATCAGAAAATCTTTTTAATAAACAATTCCCCATAGGTACATTTTCTTTTTATTTGCGTTTTGTCCAGGTTTACACGAAAAATTATTAGGCTTGTTTTCCAGCTGTACTTTCATGGCGCCGGTAACATTTGATTTAAAGTGGTTAGTGTTACCTGTATGTCCAAGAGTAAGCTCGAGAGAATAGATAAAATTGTAATTTTCTCCATGTAATATTAAAATATTTTATACTCGTGCTGTGCATACGGTTAAACAAATAGTAAGTAGGGGTTACTTCAACGATTTACATTACGCTGATGATAACAGCACAAATAAATTGTAACAGCCTCAGTCCAACCCTGGCTTTGGGTAAAGAATTCTGAAAGACGGATCTGTTGGGGAGCATATCATGGCGACTAGCATATGGGTGCCCGTATCCAGCTCATGGAGTCTATTGTTATTTACGAAGTTTGTGGTTTATTGCCCCTGCAGTCGTATGTATGTACAAATAAACAATGATCATACCTATCCCAAATGTCAAGATGAATATTTCTCTATTTCTTTCCAACCCGTTCGTCTAGGGCGCACGGATCTTTCTCCTATTCGTTTGAAAAACTCGCGTTCTCTTATTTTCGCCGCTCCATGGATTGCTTGTGCAAACAGGTTAGCCAAATTAAAACGGCGAAGAGCAAAATCCCCACTTCCCATACGTTTAAAGGTTATTTTCAATTTCCCGGGTAAAGGTTTGGTGTTTTTTGTGTTAAATTAAATTTTCCAACCTGGGTCCTGGAAGAATGACATTTGTCGTCCAGTTTGTCTCTGGTCGTTGTTCCGTTGTTGTTGTTCCAATGTCCATTAAAAATTAAAACGAAAACGCTCTACGAACGAACATAAAAAAGCCTTTACAAGCCAGGAAATCAGGAAGTAAAGTTAAACTGGCTGAGTCCCCAGATTTTGACACAGAAATAATGGCCCACGAGGTGGATGAGCATATAAATTCTTCCAAAAAAGATAAACATGTTTTTTTCTAAAGCGAATTAATGGACAAGGTCTATCGAAGCCAGTGGCGGCTATTCGTGGCTTCGGGTTATCTCATAACAGTCGTAAGTAGTTGTCATAAGCTTAAATTTTGATTTCGCAAACGCCGTTGGCGATTTATGTGCATTGTGCATCGTACATTTTTATTATTATATCTTAGTTTACGAATTTTTAAATGTTAACTTGATGTGTATTGTGTGTTTAGACATTAAACGTAGTGTGTGTGTGTTGTGTGGTGGCAATAATGAATCCAATTAACGATATTGTTTGCAATTTGTTGGAAACACCATTCAGTCGTTGGAAGGACGAAGACAAACGAGACATTTTAAGTAACGGACGACCTACGGTTGTTCTGTCGATTTTTGCCAAAAAAGAATTAAAACAAAGTGGCAAGTCTTATAATATTAATTTTAAATCTTCTTGGTTTTCGGAGTATAAATGGTTATGTACCAGTGACATTCTGCAAAAAATGTTTTGCTGGCCCTGCTTGCTCTTTTCTAATAAACACTTAGTTTGGAATAGGGATGGATTCACGGATTTATTAAATATTACGCGGGCGTTACATAAACATGAGGATTCTGGTGAGCATTTAAAATGTGAATTAAATTTAAGACAGAAAAATCGGAACACTATAGCCGATGCTTTCAAAGAAAACGAGAGACTTTATAAAGTACAATTTAACGAAAATGTTCGATTGAATAGACTTTTCCTACATACGGTTATTGATGCAGTTTTGTATCTTGGCAAGCAGGAATTACCGTTTCGCGGACATGATGAAAGCAGCAACTCGGTAAACCGAGGAAATTTTAAAGAATTGTTAGGATTATTGATATCAAGAAGTCCGCTAGAAATTAGAAATCATTATAAAAAAATTAAAAATGTCTTTACTGGTGACTCGAAAACCATTCAAAATTGTTGTAATTTTAATTACTACTATGGGAAATTATAGATACTTTATATAAATTATTAGTTTTATTGACACTTCTCAAATTCAATATAATTTTACAATTCATCTGTTTTATACACAACATATTTTATTTTATTTTCTGCCTACTCGATCCACATTGGTTACTGTTGCTATCTATATTTATTTTACAACACCCCTTCTCAATGTTGATCGAACTTCAACTAAATTTTCTTGCTTCTTAATTCCAGCTAATTCTAAATAATATTTCAACTTCTTACTATTTAACGGCTTTGTTAAAAAATCAGCCAACATATTATTTGTATCACAATACAAAAATTCCATTTTTCCAGTCTTCATCATTTCTTTTGCATAATGATATTTTACATCAATATGTTTCGATTTTTCGCACATTTTTTCATTTTTCAATAATTTTAAACATGATTGGTTATCTTCATACATAATCGTTTTATTAATATTTAAATTAAAATCATGTAATAATCCAATTAAAAATGTAGCTTGTTTACATGCCAGTGATAATGATACGATTTCTGCTTCTGTTGTTGACAGAGTTACACATTCTTGTTTCTTACACCGCCAATCAATTAAACTACCATTTAATTTAAATAAATAACCACTATTTGATTTTCGATCGCTTTTATCGTTTGCCCAATCAGCATCTGCATAACCAATTAATATATCATCATTTAATTTTGTATCGCCCAATAGAATTTCATACTCAATAGTTTCTTTTAGATACCTCATTATTCGTTTAACTTCTTTCCAATCAAAATTTCTTGGTTTACTTACTTTTCTTCCTAATATTGAAGTTGCAACAGCAATATCTGGTCTAGTGTTAACTGACAGATATAACAATGAACCAATTGCACTTTGATACAATTCTGTATTATTAAAATATTCATTTATTTCATTGTCCTTATCAAGTTTATAAAAACCTGTGTCAATTGGAATTTTAGAACCTTTAGCTAACGTCATTCCATAATCATCTAATAATTTTGCAATATAATTTTTCTGATTAATTGAATATATTCCCCTTCTGTTTTTATTAACTTGAATTCCCAAATAACATTTAACACTTCCAAGACATTTTATTTCAAACTTTTCTCCAAGTTCTTGAGCTGTTTTTAATATTAAATCTTCGTTCTTACTTGCTATTAAAACGTCATCAACATAAACCAATACATAAATTATTTCTTCTTCTTTTTTGACATACAGGCATTGATCATAATTACCCCTTCTGAAGTCCATACTTTGTAATAATTCATCTAATGTTGTATTCCAAGCTCGGGCAGCTTGTTTAAGACCATATAAGCTTTTATTTAATTTACATACCAATTCTTCTTCACCAATTTTAACATAACCTTCTGGTTGTTTCATGTAGATATCTGCGATTGTTAATAATAACCTGAATGTAGACTTATTTACAACTGGTGCAAATACTTCGTCGTAATCATGACCATATTTTTGCGAATAACCTTGTGCTACGATTCTTGCTTTAAATTTCTTTATTTCACCATTTTCATCAAGCTTTCTTTTGAATATCCATTTACAACCTATAGCCTTTTTATTTTCTGGTAATTCAGTTAAAAACCAAGTTTCATTTTCGTTCATTGAATTAATTTCGTCATTCATAGCTATTAACCATTTTTCAGCGTCACTACTACATAAAGCTTCTTTTACTGTTTTTGGTTCAATTAATTCATTATTTACTAAATTAACCATATTAACAAAATCTCCATATTTTATTGGTGTAACGCCTTTTGTTGATCTATTTGATCTTCTTAAAGTCAATTCTTTTTTATTTAATACTCCATCTTCTTCAATTTCATCTTTTTCTTCCTCAATTTCTCTATTTTCAGTTTGATATTCACCATTATCTTCTTCTTGTTCTTGTTCTTCATGTTCTATTGCTTCAATACTACAATAGTCATTATTTTCATTTAATTTTACTTCTACATCATGTTTATCATTTTCTTCATTAGATTTATAAAAACCATTATGACAATTTTCTATAAAATAAACATCTCGACTAATATAAATCTTGCTTGTAGTTGTATCCAATAATCTGTAAGCTTTACTTCCACTCTCATATCCGACAAAAATGTATTTTCTTGTTTTTTCATCAAGTTTTCTTCTTTTTTCTTTTGGAATATGCATATACACCTACCCCAATATTTGTTATCTAAATTTGAATCAAACAACATACATCTTGTCATTTCTAATAATGTTCTGTTTTTTCTCTCTGCAACCCCGTTTTGTTGTGGCGAATAAGGTGCTGTAACTTGATATTGAATACCTTCACTTCTTAAATAATTTCTTAAATTTTCACTTCTATATTCTCCACCACCATCTGATCTGATTATCTTTGGTTTTCTATTAAATTTTGTTTCTACCATTTTAACATATTCTTTCGTTTTTTCATATACTTCATTCTTTGTCTTCATTAAATACACCATTGTATATTTACAAAAATCATCAATAAAAGTCAATACATATTTATTTCCTCTAGGTGTTGCGGTTTGCATAGGGCCGCAAACATCTGTATGTATTATTTCTAGAATACCATTGGATTTTGTAAGTGATTTTTGAGGAAATGCTTTTCGTGTCATTTTTCCTCTCAAACAAATATCACATATCATTTTACTTTTACATTTAGATAATTTTATACCATTAACCATATGTTTTTTAACTAAACATTCAACTGATGTTGGGTGACAATGTCCAAATCTTCGATGCCATACATGTATGCATTCAGTGGCTTCACCACCAGACCACGCACCCAAAACTTGTTGTTCTGTACTTCCTATATTTTTAAGTTTATATAACCCATTATTTAATACACCATAGGCAACAACTTTTCCATTATGTTGAATTTCACATTCATTATTGGTAAATAATAATTTTAAACCCATATTTGTCAATTTTTTAACTGACAATAAATTTGTTTCCAATTCTGGTATGTATAACACATCTTTAACTGTTACTTTAATGACTTCATCATTTTTTAATATACATTTCAGTATTCCACTACCAGTTCCATGTGATAATACTTTACTACCATCGGCTAATTCAATTTCGCTTTTATTGTCAACAAAATTTATAAAAAATTCTCTGTCATTTGTAACATGACAAGTAGCTCCAGAATCAATATACCAAGCATTCTTTAAAACCTTCTTTGACATATTAAAACATATATCTATATCATTTTGTTTGTTTTCTATAGAATTCACTGCATTAATTCGATTATTTTTCAGTTTATTTTTATAATGAAAACAATTCTTCTTTATATGACCACTTTTATTACAATAATAGCATGTTTTACTTTTACTTGACATAAATTTTCCATTATTTATTTTTAATGCTATTCCTTCATTACCAGCTTCTTTAGTTAAATCATTTTCTTTTCTTCGTTTATATTCTTGTATTAATTTACTTTTAACTAATTCAAGAGTAAGATCAGTTTCTGGTCTGCTTTCCAAACTAGTTACTAGTGTGTCATAACTTTCTGGCAAACTACATAACATAAATGCCACTATTAAATTTTCAGCTAATTGTTCTCCCAAACCAACCAATTGTTGATTAACTTCCAATATTGAATTTATGTGTTGTTCCATATCACCATTATCTGCCAACCTTGCTCTACATAATCTTTTCAATAAAAATACTTTATTTGAAATTGTAGACTTCTCGTGATACGATTTTAATTTTAACCAGGCTTCTTTTGCAGTTTCTGTATCTCTTATATGGACAACCTGATCATCTTCAATTAACAAACCAATTGTTGCTCTAGCTTTCCCATCTTTAATCTTCCATGAATCACTTATAGTTGATGGTAAATCATTTTTAATAACTTCCCATAAATCATTACTTAATAACAATAATTCCACCTTATATTTCCATAATTGATAATTGGTTCCATTCAACTTGGTTATATTATATTTTGTATTATCCATCCTAACCAAATTAATTTATCTTCCTTTAATGTTTCAATTATGTTTTAAATGTTATTATTAATGGCTCTGTACTGGGCCCGTAACCTGTTGTAATTTTAATTACTACTATGGGAAATTATAGATACTTTATATAAATTATTAGTTTTATTGACACTTCTCAAATTCAATATAATTTTACAATTCATCTGTTTTATACACAACATATTTTATTTTATTTTCTGCCTACTCGATCCACATTGGTTACTGTTGCTATCTATATTTATTTTACAACACTTTTGTATGAAATATTGGACCACATTTTGATGGAAATGGACGTAAGATTTCAAGATTGTGGAAAACTGCAATTTATTTGCCTCGCTGACACTACAAAATTTGAACAATATAATACATGTTTCCCTTTGCATGCTTTTGAAAATTTACAACAATTTTACGGAAACTTATTTACAAAAAGTCAACGACTCAAAAATGAACTCGCTCTGTTATACGCCGATGAAGATTACAGAAATATATCGCTGCAAGCTCTACTAAAAAAAATAAACGAAAATAAAGACATTTTTACGGAAGCTTATAAACTGTTTTGCCTCGTTTTAACCATCCCTTCTACAAGTGCATCAGTGGAACGAAGTTTTTCTTGCTTTAAGCGAATAAAAACATATTCAAGAAACTCCATATCTCAAGAAAGACTGTCTTCTTTGAGTTCTTTGGCCAGTATTTCCATCGAAAAGGAACTTCTGTTTACGTTAATGAATAAACAACCATTTTATGAAGACATAGTCGATAAATTTGCGGCTCTGAAGGACAGAAGAATCGACCTGATTTATAAAAATTAGGTGAGTGCGTAAAAACGTAAAAACATAAAAAATATTAGCTAACTCTTCACGCATTTCAGAACCCACGAGCCGCCACTGATCGGAGCAGTTAAGGGAGCTAATAAATACGCAGTGGATACTTATAATGGCAGCGAAATACATTTGACGGCTTTAAAAGGTTAAATAATAGTTGTTATCTTAATAGCATTGTCTCACAATGACTGTTGTAGGAATTTTTCAATATCGTCCTAATTTTCCTTGTATGGAAGAAGGATTAAAGCAACAAGTCCCTGTTCGGTTCAAACAAAGCAACGATAGGTAAAAGAAATCTACAGAGACTGAACATTATAGGCTAGAAGAGCAGATGAACCGTAGACTGAGTGCAGGTGAATGAACGTAATACTACCCTTAGTAACGTAAGTAATACATGGGAAAGGAACTATACAAGTTATTATATCGGTAGGAATTCGAAGTCATTGTTCTTAAAACAAACTAAAAACACATAATCATTTCAAATCGATTGATCTCTCAGTTGCAATGATCGATTATTCGGCAGTAATCAAAATATTTCGATTATATCAATAACTTTGTTTGTCATCAGCCACTAGTGTACACATTTTACACTTTTTGCCAATCAGTTTAGTATACCAGTACACTGTACACGTTCTTGCACTTTTGTCACTGACTCTGGAGGAGGTGTAACGAGTATCGATAGTGCAGTGCAGGCGCCTTATAATAAGTTTGTGTTCATGTAGGCAAAATGTAGGGTTGACGACGTTTTATTTCGTTATTGCCGTGTTCATCTACAACATTCAGTTTTTCACACCTGTACATTTTAAAAAACTAAGTTACGCTGTATCGGTAGGTATCTATCAGAGACATGAATGTCTCTGGTATCTATTTATTCACTTCAAATGAAGATGTATTTATTATAGGTTATGTTGATTTTTAAATTTTCGTGTATCAAAACTTCCTGCCGTTGCTGGCACCGCGTTGCTAACTTCACACCAGTTCTTGAGCGCCATCTACTGTCTAGTAGTTAAAGTCGATGTGTAAAGTTGGTGTGCAACTAACCATAGAGACAAATGAACTAATTTAGCACATAACCACATTGATATGTTCATTTATTTAAGGTTATGTTCTATTCTGTGAATTGTGATGTTACATTACTTTGTAAGGGAGAAAAATGTTTAAATAATCTCATTTTAAGGTATTTACTTTTATTGACAATGTTATCTAACGTCGAGAAGTAGATTTGCATATTCGTAGTGCGATATAGTGCTGTTAAATTTATAATACTCGGTTATTATGCCCATCTTTATTTCTCTTTCAGATTCTTGCAACCTTGGCTGATAATGTTGAAATCATTCAAAGAATTTCAGTAGCTCTGATCGACATTTGAGCACCGAGAGATGGAGGAGACCAACAAGAATCGTTCCTTCCAGAATTAATCATGACCAGTGGAAAGTTGGGACGTGGAATATAAACTTCAGGTAGGTATGTGTATAAAATGTAACACGTCTTGGATTAAATATTGAGGGAATATGATTGACTGCTGTTTATTCGGTTTTAACTTTATCTTTGTTTCGATTACGATACTTGCAAAACTGCCCTTTTATGACGAAAATTGTTAGGAAATAATGTTCCAACTTGTGGGAAACTGCCACTGCCCTGCAGACTTACCTGGGGTTCGTGAGCACAAAATAGATTTCGAATAGATTATAAGTAATTAAGTTCTGGGTTATGGCACTCGTGTTTTAAAAAAATAACGCAATTACTTTGAAAGACTCGAGGATGTTGAATATTATTATAGTTGTAGTTTTATTTTAAGCAAAATGATATTAAGATCAGCATTAATCCTAGACTGAGGTGTACTGGACGATGATCTTCTTATCTCCTATGCAGATCATGTGCTAGGCACTTCAGTTGTGTAATTTTTTTTTGTTATTATTGAGTTGAACATCGATTAAAACATTTTGATAGAAGGGTCAGTTGTTTAGTTGAACAATTTTCAACAATATGCATGGAACTTTAGTCGCTACAAATACCAGTAATAAGGAAATTAATTATTGTATTGTGCGTTTCAGATGGAAAAATCCATAGCAGGTGATGGCATCTATAAAGAAGATTCAGAAATCCATTGCAGGTGATGGCATCTATAAAGAAGATTCAGAAGTTGCAGGGAGGATTCAACATCATCTCAATCAAATTGTTTAAAAAAATCCTAGCATCAGGCTTGTAAGTACAATTATTGTAAAAAAATATTTATCAAGTTTGTTTCTCTTCATTGGGTGATCCAACCAACGTCTTGTGTTCTAATCCCATTTTTGCAACGTCAGCCTTTATAAATTAAAAATCAGTGCAACTTTTGCTCCAATTGCTACAGAGTGCGTCATTTTATAAGGTACCAACTGTGAATTTTATAAGATGTTTATTAAAAAATAGCTATATATGTATCTAGTGCAAAAAGCTAGTGTTTATGGCACGTAGCATGAAAATTAAAGCGCAGCCGAGTTGCAAAATATGTTAAGTGCCATAAACACATTTTTTGCACGTGTTATTTCATTGTTATCAAAGCAAAGTGCAATAAAATTAAAAATGGTATAAATAGTCACTGTTGGCACTGCAAATAGTGTAAGTAAAGTACCAACTTTTTTCACGATGGTAGGAAAAAATAATTTCATGTAATCTACCTATATTTTCCTCAGGAGGACTTATTTCAAGACGTCCCCTGTATTTGAATTTTCTCCTGTTGTTGGTGAAATGTAAATTGAATAAAATATGCTAGTATTAGTAGAATGTCATATCAGAGGTGTATCAAGGGCGTAACGTAAGCGTTTACGGCCCGTTACACGTTAATGGTCATGAACGTTTATTACGCCCGTGGTACATATAAAATTGTATGCACGAACGGTTTATAGGGTTAGTTACTTGAATGTTGTCATTCGAGCAATTCGAAGTCATTATTTAGCAACGGTCAAACAAAGCCAATCTCGTGCTCGTTATATTTCAATAGCGGGCTATAAAGTTATTTTATTTCATCCCGTCCGGAAAGTACAACATTACAGTACTCATATGCGGCCGGGAAGTAAGGTATTACGGTACTAATACTGTAATGTACCGGAAGCCACCGGAAATTTATTACAAACCAATCACAAACTGTTATTATACCTTTTGACAGAAAAAAAATAGTGTCAAAACTGTCAAATGTCAAATGATCCAAGAAAGTAAACAAGTTTCAAATTATACAAATGGACAATTAATGACGGGATGAAATAAAATATTATTCGATACACTTTCGTTAGGTGTTGTTCCAGTCTCGTTTAAATATTCTGGACTCGGCTCCTTCGTCGCCTCGTGCATAATATCGACTCGACTGTAACAATTTACCTTCCGGACTTGTAACAAAAATTACTATTATCACCCGAGGACGATAATACGGCCTGTGGGCCATAAAGTTGTACCTAAAGCTCGCATAACCGTGCGCTAAAGCACACTTTAGCTGCTTTCGTTCGTGCATGAAAAGTAAATCACTGTTCACGTGAACATAATCTGTTTTCTTAATCAACAGTGTCAACGATCGAACGCGTCCCTACATAAAAGTTACGTTCACGATCCAAATACAAAACAGAAACATAACCACAATCATCATGGTGCATGATACAAGACACAGAAAATCTGTATTTTATGGCATTCAATCAATCAATCAAATACTTTATTCTTGTAAAAAAAAAACAAACAAAAACAATCGGGCGTTGAACAGATCGTACTTATACTACATTCTGTTAAGAACACATTAAATTTAGTACCATTAGTAGGATGTACAAGCTCCACTTCTTGTCTGGAATCATTCATTTTTACTTTACCGGCTTTGACTGTCAAATGACAAATAATTTCGAGGTTATAAGTAGATGAAAACAGGATTACTTAAAAATGAACACGAAAAATCCATGATTCGAAGGGGCAAGGGGATGCTGAACATGATTCTAAAAATAAGAGAGGGAGAAAACAAATCAGAACAAACGAACATGTAAATATGAATCATGATTACCTTGTTCACGTAGGATTAGCACGAACGAAAGCAGCTAATACTATACTATAATATGTTACTGCTATAATACTTTTGTGTAGTGAAACAACTAGGCAACCTTATGCTGCTGGTTACATTCTGATGAAAATTAATTTTACTGATTGTACTACCCTTGTTTATGTGTACTACGTTTGTTCATCGGTACTCAAAAATATTTATATACTCAGTTCAGGGTATTCGACCACCAAAACAGACTGAATTGTGTTGTGTTTTAGAGATAATTGGTACATGATGAATGTATGCAGCAATCTTAGTATTAGTTGTAGTTTTTCCGAATACCCGTTTCTACACAGTATATTGTATGCGTAATGTTAGAAAAAGTGATAAACCATAAATTAATCAATTATAACTTTAATTAATCAGTGACTAGAATTGTTTTCATTGTAAAATTATTTCTATTTTTGTATTATATAAATGTTTGTTTTATTCTTGGGAGTTTCTTATTTCCTGTTAAATTTACTCCATAGATAATTTCCCGGAGTACAATTACATACAAAATTGTCTCCGTGGGATTTATCTATTGAGTAAATTTAGCGGGTAAAAAAACTGGCTATTTATTGTAGTAAATAAACGTTTAAAGGGCCCGCTTAAAGTTTAGTTCTTGCCAGGATCACCCGCGGCGTATTGTCGCATGCTTGTCGCAGATGATTCCATGTAGAAGTACGGTTTTAAGATTTCTTCCTTTATACAGAGATAAACTTTGTTCTGTGGTGGTGCTATGACATTATAGTTGTCTTTAATTTCGCTACTCCTTCAATATTTTTAAGAGAATTTGAAGTGAATTTCCAAGTGTATCAAAACTTATTTCCTTGGCGTTGCTGGCAACGCGTTGCTACCTTCACACCAGATACAACTGACTGAAGTCTGTGGTTATGAGTTAGTTAAGATGGCTGACTTTTCAGAGTATTTTAGCCTATGTGTATAAAATTTGTTTTTTTTGTGGAAAAGTAAACGTTTTTGTAATGGATAAAAGGGGTATTACTCGTTGAACGTGTCCCTGTGTGAATGCACCGAAAAATTGGGAATCAAGTTGTTTTTAATGATGCCAGAGTGAAATTTGAGGATTTTTTTTGCATGGAAAACTTATTTCAGTTTCGAGTTCTCCGACTTTAAAACAGGAACTTTCAGGCCAAGATGTGTGGTTCATAGTAAGGTACATCGTTTTTTTGGCTGAAAATGATTTAGGTTAAGTTAGTTTTTTGTTCCGCTTAGCGTTTCACGTCTCTTTTCATCTTATAATATTTGCATTGCTACACGCATAGACAAATAAGGAAACCTGTTCTTATTTGCTTGAGAAGTTACGGGAAGGAAAATGTACACCTTGTAACTGGTGTAAACTACACAAAATATAATACGCTATCCTTCATGTTACTTTTATTGTTACAGCTGGATACGCTGCAACTCGCACAGAGGCAGGCACCTTTATCGAAGTAGATGGACGCCAAGTTCCACTAAAGTTCCTCTAAGTCAGCATGATGTTCCGATTGTGGTAGAACCTGGTGTGACTTTTTAATACTTGGAAACTAATACCTCACATGCGGATATAAATATGGATGGAACTAACAGGTTTGATTTTAAATTTACATCTTTACATTAGAGTAGTTACAGTTAAATTGGTTAGTCTTTAATACGCCGGTATTATATTATGTTGTGGCTGTTTCTCGTTGTAAACCGTGTATGCCTTGTGTTCAATCATGAAGAGAGAACAACTTGATTGAGCTCTTCTAGGGCTCTCAACTAAATTTGACAATATACCAGCTTGTATGTGTGCAGGATGCTGTGCCCTCTGGAGGTATTATGGAAAGGACCAATTTGACTAGTATTACAGGCTGATTCTTAGTCATTTTCATATTGCCAACCCCCTTACAAATTCCCCGCAGCCTACAGAAGTGTCTAATTTGCTTTTGTGAATTTATTATAATTTAAAATGGTCATGTAGCAAGTAAATACAATAGCTGTGTCTTGGCGACGAAATAGCGAAATAGTTTCAAACTGGGGCGAGTTGCTTTATTCACCGGTTGATCCACCAGATGTTTTATCTCGTTCTAACTTCGGAGATAGAGCGAGAAAAAACACATTTGATGGATCCACCGGTGAATAAAGCAACTAGCCCCCCAGTTTCAAAACACTGCAAAGTGACTGGTCTATATTCGACCAATCACATTGCAGTGTTTTGACACTTGTTGAATTTATTTCGTCGCCAAGAAATGGCTTATATAAAGTGATGGTTTATGCAGTGAAATTTGTTTGGTTGGTACTCCTGACGCAATAATAATTTCAGAAATAAGAATTGCTGACTGCAAAACAGATACGCCATTTATAGCAGGGAGCATTTTGCAGCAAGAAAAATTGCCGACTGTAAAGCGTCCTTACATCTCTATGTATATAATTTTTTACTCAATGGCTGCAACCCATTATTATACAGGGTGTCCTGTAAATAATGGATAATCCTGAAAATGGTAATAGGCCAGGCCATAACCTATCGGAATATCACAACTTGACCTTATTGAAAACCCTGCGGTTTTCGAGACATGGGCACTCTGAAATTTTTAAAAGGTCAAAATGTGATATTCTGATGGGTTTTGGCTTGGCCTATTACCAGTTTCAGGATTATCCGTTATTTACAAGACACCCTGTATAAATACAACTTGAACTTTTCTGATATATTTGATTTTCCAGGGCTGGTATTGGATCTTATTGGGGGCTCTCTGACGCACGACCATTCGCTAGAAAATTTGGAGGACAGGGAACTTTGAAATTTGTTGTTTATTTGCTTCTGTGTTGTATATTTTTTTATGTTTACTTACTCTGTTTCGTTGTGTCTGGCAATTATAAATAAACATATTTTAAATGATATGCATTTTCATTTTTCACGTTTACTAAAAGATAATTAAGAGAAAAGTGGAATTAAGACCGTCAATTGAAATTGTGGTATTAAAAATTTCCCAAAGATGGAGCCAATTCCATGTCGCAGATTAAAATATGCTGCAAAATATGTACATTTTTTAACTAAACTGTTGCGACTTGATCTTTGTTTTAAATCGCCAAGTGAAAATTGAATTGAAAAGATATTTCTTGATGAGTGAAACTTGGTTGATCAATTTGTTATTTTTGCAAACGCCTTATTAAATCGTCTTAATTTTTAAAGGTACGTCATGCTGACCAAAGATGGCGCCACATAAAATTTTAGCATTTCGCTGATACAGATCTGTCGGACGTCTATATAAACTAAATATTTCCAGGCGTCTTCAGTAACTCCATTGCTATAGGGGGGGGTGTATTAATATTTTTAAGAAAAATATTATAAATACTAAGTATTAATATATATACTACTATCTATCTTCTTATAATACTAGATTCTAAAGCAGGAAAGACACTCCAGGTAGTGAGGTCGGTCTGGGATCCCAACCCTCGACTCAGTTTCTAATTGCACTTGTACTTTTCTAATTTGGGAAAATATTTTGGTAACTGAATCGAAAAATCTTTGGTAACTGTATTGAAAACTCGCACTCTGTTGCTGAAACTGGTACGAAAATTCGTCGTTATTTTTTAGCTTCATTTTGATAATTTTGCACTTCAGTTCCTAATTAATTTCGTATTATTTTAACTTAGTTCAGAATCACCTTTCGACTCAGTTTCTAATTGCACTTGTACTTTTCTATTTGGGAAAATATTTTGGTAACTGAATCGAAAAATCTTTGGTAACTGTATTGAAAACTCACACTCTGTCGCTGAAATTGGTACGAAAATTCGTCGTTATTTTTTTAGCTTCAGTTTGATAATTTTGCACTTCAGTTCCTAATTAATTTCGTATTGTTTTAACTTAGTTCAGAATCACCTTCCGACTCAATTTCTAATTGCACTTTTACTTTTCTAATTTGGGAAAATATAAATCCTGACACAACGTTATATCAATTGTTCAATTTTGAAGAAAAATATCAACTGGTACATTAGATTAATTTTTCAATCCATTCAATAAAGTCTATAATTTCTATGATTTTAGTAGGTATGGGATTGCAGAAATAACAAAATTAAATGCATATACAAATATTTATTTCTGAATGAACTACAGAGTTAAATATATAATAAAAAATACATCGTAGTTAAGTACACTGGATAACACTCTGTAGGAGTCTTCCGCATAACATATCACCATCTTCCTGGTCCATCCTAACGCTGGCCCTAGAACAAAGAATTTTTTTTATGCATGACGGGCGATAAAGTGTACTTTAGCATTCAGTTATGCGGGCGTTAGGTACAATTTTATGGCCCACAGGCACTATTATCACCCTCGGGGTGATAAAGTAATCATAACGAGCACGAGATTGGCTTTGTTTGACCATTGCTAGGTACGACTTCGAATTGCTTGAATGACAACATTCAAGCAACAGTTAATATGGCATATGTCAATCAAAACGCATCTAAGTTTGTAACTGACCCTACAAACCGCTCGTGCATAAAATTTTGTCTGTACCATGGGCGTAATAAACGTTATGCCCTTGATACATAACACCTAAACGTGGCATGCACAAAACGTTCTATCACATATATCAGGTCGGAACCTTTCATGTGACAGTGTTCACTAATACTAGACCATTTTACTAAATTAACATTTCACCAACTAAGTTGGTATCATCTGGAGATAATTCAATAAACACTAGCTTTTTGCACTAGAGAGACATAAATAGCATTGAGTAAAAAATAATAAAGAGACGCAACTGTCATGGTTTCGAGATTTTAGTATTGTATTTTTTTGCCAATTACTTCATGATTGTCATCAATTTTTAGTTCTACGGGAAGCTATTTGTATTGTGGCGGTATAGCCCTTAAAACTAAAGACAATCATGAAGCTATTTGTAAAAAAATACAACATTAAAATCTTGAAACCTTGACAGTTGTGCCTCTTTATTTTTTATTCAATGTAAATAACTAGTTTTTAATAAACATCTTATAAAATTCACAGTTGGTGCCTACATAAAATGACACCCTATAGACTATCGGCAGAATGTCTACTAGCGCCACCCACCGAATCAAGAAAGAGCTCTCAAATCTGTCAATCTTTCTGGTGTCCGGGCCTAAGATGAGGTTTCTCGTGTTGCGTTAAATTATGCCGCAGGTTCCACTCCACCCTTCCGTCAATTCCTTTAGTTTCAGTTTTGCAACCATACTTCCCCTGAACCCAAAAGCTTTGGTTTCCCGGAAGCTGCTCGCCAAGTCATCGAACGTACTCGAAAATGATTATAAAATAACAAATAAAAACAAAGATTTCGCACATTACGTATGTTAAAAGGTTCTGCACAAAAGTTACTGAACAGGCCGCCGTGAGCGCTAGTAGTCACGAATAGGTAAACTCCGCCTTTCTGCCAGTAGTCCATAGCAAAATTTGCACTGATTTTTAATTCATAAAGACATTGCAAAAATGGGATTAAAGCACAAAACGTTGATCACCCAACAAAGAAAAACAAACGTAATTAATATTTTTACAAATGTACTTACAAGAACAATTAAAGCCTGATGATACGATTTCTCTGAAGCATGCAACTTCTGACTCCTTAATTTGTCCAATCAGTTGGGGTTTACGTTGGTTGGGAGGTAATGTTCGGCTCATATAGGACGGTCCGTTGAAGAAATCTTCTTTATAGATGGCATCCCCTGCTGTGAACTTGCTATTCCATCTGAAACGTACATTACAATAAATAATTTCCTTATTACTGGTATTTGTAGCGACTAGAGTTCCGTGCATATTGTTGAAAAGTGGTCAAGTAAACAACGGGCCCTTCTATCAAAATGTTTTAATTGATGTTGCATTTTATACACATACCTAAAGTTTATATTCCACGTCCCAACTTTCCACTAGTCATGATTCATTCTGAAAGGAACGATTTATGTTGGTCTCCTCCATCTCTCGGTACTCAAATATCGATCAAAACTACTAAAACTCTTTGAATTAATCCAACATTGTTAGGCAAGATTGGAAGAACCTGAAACAGAAATAAAGATGAGCATAACTGAGTATATTATAAATATAAGATGAATATCACACTACGAATATGCAAATCAACTTCCCGACGTCAGTTAACATTGTCAATAAAAGTACCTTGAAGAGCTCATTTAAACATTTTTCGCCCTTACAAAGTAAGATAACACAACCTTAAATAAATATGGCTAAATGGACATATCGCCATATCGTCGATGTGGTTGTGCTAAATTAGTTCATTTGTCTCTGTGGTTAGTTGCACACCAACTTTACATATCGACTTAACTACTAGACAGTAGATGGCGCTCAAGCACCGGTGTGAAGTTAGCAATGCATTGCCAGCAACGACACGAAGTAAGTTTTGATATACGAAAATTTCTTTGAAATGAAATGATCTAGATAGGCATAATCGAATGATTCTAATAATCGGATATTCGACATCCGCATGCTAATAATCGAATGGTCATTCTTTTGAAATTTGAAAGTTTACATGAATTATTTGATTTTCAGGTTTCCCTTCGCTTTACGCCGCTCACGTCACCTTATACAAACTCCGTTCGGTTTAAAAAACCCAGAGGCGAGCGGGCAGATACACACAGATTTATCACATGTGATCACCGAGGCAAACGAGCCCAATTTAATTACCAAACGGATACAAAGGAGTGACAAAACATAACATAATTTTTTTATTTTGGTGAAGCAACAATGACGTTTATTTAATATATGTGTTCTGTTATGTTGTACTCAATAACACTAGAGAACGGTCTTCTTGGTTGTACTTATGATAGACAGATAACAGAAGAATCCTAAAATATCTGTTTGCTCGACGTCTTGAAGTCGAGCTAAAAGAGGTAGCGCTGACCGTTCGTATTTGTGCTTACCGAACGCAGAGATCTGAACGAGCATGCAATGTCTATTACCGAACGGAAAATGAGGTAAACGAGCAAAGCTAAATTTCAGGTATGTAAAAACCGAACGCAGTAACATCGCCTTCTGTTGGGCGATTATGAATGATATTAGCTTTGTTTATCATCAAAGCACAGTGCAGAAAAGTGCACAAATTTGTTAAAACTTTAGAAGTTTACTCCGTCAGAATTTAAAAAGCAACATAAACTATAAACAATAGATTTTTATTTGAAGTGAATGGTACCTAACCTACCCATATTCATCTCATAGTTTTTTTAAAAATGCACTGATGGGAAAAACTGAATGTTGTAGATGAACACGGCAATAACTTCGAAATAAAACGGCGTTAACCCTATATTTTGCCTACATGAACACAAACCTCAAACTCGTTACTCCTCGTTACACCTCCCTCAGGAGTCAGTGTCAAAAGTGCAAGAACGTGTACACTGTACTGGTATACCAAACGGCTAGCACTGTCTGCACTAATTTATAATTGACTTATTGGCAAAAAGTGTAAAATGTGTACACTAGTGACTGATGTGATTAACGAGTGTTTAACATCGGGAATATTTCCAGACGATCTAAAAACAGCAAAGGTAATCCCAGTGTACAAAAAGGGGTTGAAACTAGATATAAATAATTATAGGCCAGTGTCACTGTTGCCATCACCATCAAAGGTATTTGAAAGGTTAATATACAATAGGTTGGTATCATTTCTCCAACAAAATAATATATTAGCAAAACAACAGTATGGTTTTAGACAGGGAATGTCTACTGAACTTGCCATTTTTAATGCTATTTCATACATTATTGAAAACATCGATAAAAAGGATTTAGTAGCTGGATTGTATTTTGACCTTTCAAAGGCCTTTGATACAATAAATCACCAACTACTTTTGAGTAAACTGGAGAATTATGGAATCCGAGGAGTTTGCCTCGATCTCATTAGATCATATCTGTCAGGACGATTGCAAACAGTGCACATTAATAAGGAAGGCACGAATTACTGCTCTGAATTAACTGAAGTTAAACAGGGTGTGCCACAGGGGTCCATACTAGGACCAATTCTTTTTCTCCTATATGTGAATGACCTTCATAGGAGCCTGGACGTTGATACGGTTTATCAGTTTGCGGATGACACTTCAGTGATAATTGCGAATCACAGTATTCCAATGCTCTCCACGGGTTTATCAAGAGTCACAGGCAGTATGGTAAACTGGTGCAATGAAAACTTTCTTAAACTCAATGCGACAAAAACTGGATTATTAGTATTCAGTAATCCTAGAAATCAAAATCCAAATGAATCTCTATATGTCAATCTACAAAATAGATCTGTAGAAAATTTAAATTGTATCAAGTTCTTGGGTGTCTATATTGACACTAGTCTATGCTGGGACGTTCACATTGAAAAACTTAGTTCAAAACTTAGCTCAATTTGTGGAGTTATTCGTTGTTTAAGAGATCAGGTTACACAAGATAGTTTAAGAATTTATTACTTTTCTTATGTGCAATCCATTATCTTATATGGTATCATCTTTTGGGGATCATCATCCAAAGCTAACAAAATATTTACCACTCAAAAAAGAATAATAAGATGTATGCAAAAACTCTGTGTTAGAACTTCTTGTAGACCTTTTTTTAAAGTACTTGGAATTTTAACTGTCCCTTCATTATATTTTTTATCACTAGTAACATTTGTTAAAAGACACCAGTCACTATTTCCAACAAATAACGAATTTTATTCGACTGATATGTCAGTGACAACCAGGCAGGGTAATGAAATAAGGATCCCTAATCACAGGACCACTTTTTTTGAAAAAGGACCATGTTATGCTGCAATTAAGGCATACAGGTCCCTTCCAGATGAAATAAGAGATATTGCTGATGCAAAAAAATTTAAAATATCAGTTACTGAGTACTTAAAAAATAAATGTTACTATTCATTTAGCTGCTGGCAGCAATGAAAATACATGTAAGAAAGCTGTAATTGTATATGAGCATGGAAACATTTATGCTTTTTGAATTTTATAATTTGATATTTTTATTATTTGTGTTTATAGGTTTATTGTAATGTAATAATTGTTTGTCTAATATTTATACTTATTGTGATTATTTTAATGCAATTGTTTGTCACTCCTTGACGTTGCTGTGTCCTTGTAGATCTTTAGCAATAAAGTATATTATTATTATTATTATTATTATTATACAAACAAAGCTATTGATATAATCGAAATATTCCGATTACTGCCGAATAATCGATCATTCGATTATTGCAACCGAGAAATCATTCGATTTGAAATGATTATGAATAAGTCTTAAGAACAATGACTTCGAATTCCTGCCGATATAATAACTCGTATAGTTCCTTTACCATGCATTACTTACATTATTAAGGGTAGTATTATATTCATACACATGCACTCAGTCCACGATTCATCTGCACTTCTAGCTTATAATGTTTTGCCTCTGTAGATTTCTTTTACCTATCGTTGCTTTGTTTGAACCGAACAGTGACTTGTTGCTTAAATCCTTCTTCCATACAAAGAAAATTAGGACGAAATTGAAAAATTCCTACAACTATCATTGTGAGATATTGCTATTGAGATGTAACAACTATTATTTAACCTTCTGAAGCCGGTAAACGTATTTCCCTGCCATTATAAGTATCCACTGCGTATTTATTAGCTTCCTTAAGTGACTGGAGAAATACCTTGTCCACTAATTCACTTTAGAAAAAAACATGTTTATCTTTTTTGGAATAATTTATATCCTCATCCATCTCGTGAGCAAATATTTCTGTCAAAATTTGGACACTATAGGCATTTACGATAATTGGAGCGGGTAATGTATCCTGGTACATTGCGGTAATCAGCTGTTTTATGTCAATACATCTACCGAGCTAAGAATTACCGAAAGCAAAATTTCAAATGTAACCTAAAGCATCACTTGACTAATTAATAAATATTTGAAAATTGAATTACTTTTTTATTTTATGCTTATTCATAAGTCCATACTGCTCGACATGTCAAAATGGAAAGTAAAAAAACATTTATATGTATTGCATATTTAGGTATACCTACTTAAACTTACTTAATTCATTATACATATGCATAAATGTTTTCCGTCCTCATCTAAAATTACTTCATTATTTTCTCAAATACTCACAAAATGTCAAAAATTAAGTTTTTTTAATCATATTTTAAGATTATACCGCATTTACCAACCGATGTAGTCGATCCATACATTTTGGATCGGGTAGATGTAGCGAATACATTCGATACATTTACCGAACGCGGTTCGGTAGATATGTTCTTATTTTCGAACGCTCTGATACATTGCGGTATGTAGCGCTCCAATTATCGTAAATGCCTAATGTCTAACTTTACTTGCTCTTCATGATTTCCTGGCTTGTAAAGGCATTTTTATGTTCGTTCTTAGAGCGTTTTCGTTTTAGTGGACATTGCAAGAAGTGTAATAAATTTTCCAAATGTGTTGAACATCTATATTACAGGTATCTAAAAATTAAATTAAGCAATTTAAAAGTTGAACAAAGAGCATAACCTACAAAATCAACATATTTGGCTGTTTTATAACAACAAATTACCTCTCTTACTACAAGATCATCACTGTCACCAAATTCATTACAACACAACAGGTACACATATTTTTTTATTATTGAGTAAATCTGGCTAGAAACTAATGCGAGTAAGAATCTACTGAATACTGCAAAAGCAAAGGAATGGAATGAAATCCAACCAACGAGAAGTTAGTCGCTAGCTGAAGGCATTTTCGGAAACTTACTCGAGATAACTAGATCACATCAAATGTCATCACGTGACATCAAACAACCGAGCAATTTCCGAAAAGGTTTCAACTTTACATATATACTTTTAGTAGGCAGTAGATGGCGCTCAAGAACTGGTATGAAGTTAGCAACGCGTTGCCAGCACCGGCAGGTAACAAGTTTTGATACACGAAAATTTAAAAACCGACAACTATAAACAATAGATTTTCATTTTTCAATGATAATCGATCATTCGATTATTGCAACCGAAAAATCATTCGATTTGAAATGATTATAAATAAGTCTTAAGAACAATGACTTCGAATTCCTACCGATATAATAACTCGTATAGTTTCTTTACCATGCATTACTTACATTATTAAGGGTAGTATTATATTCATACACATGCACTCTGTCCACGGTTCATCTGCACTTCTAGCTTATAATGTTTTGCCTCTGTAGATTTCTTCTATCGTTGCTTTGTTTGAACCGAACAGTGACTTGTTGCTTTAATCCTTTTTCCATATACAAAGAAAATTAGGACGAAATTGAAAAATTCCTACAACAATCATTGTGAGACAATGCTATCGAGATGTAACAACTATTATTTAACCTTTTGAAGCCGTTAAACGTATTTCCCTGCCATTATAAGTATCCACTGCGTATTTATTAGCTTCCTTAAGTGACCGGAGAAATACCTTGTCCACTAATTCACTTTGGAAAAAAACATGTTTATCTTTTTTGGAATAATTTATATCCTCATCCATCTCGTGAGCAAATATTTCTGTCAAAATTTGGGGACTCTATGTCTAACTTTACCTCCTCTTCATGATTTCCTGGCTTGCAAAGGCATTTTTATGTTCGTTCGTAGAGCGTTTTCGTTTTAGTGGACATTGCAAGAAGTGTAATAAATTTTCCAAATGTTTTGAACATCTATATTATAGGTATCTAAAAATTAAATTAAGCAATTTAAAAGTTGAACAAAGAGCATAACCTACAAATTCAACATATTTGGCTGTTTTATAACAATAAATTACCTCTCTTACTACAAGATCATCACTGTCACCAAATTCATTACAACACAACAGGTACACATACTTCTTTATTATTGAGTAAATCTGGCTAGAAACTAAGAAGGCGAGTAAGAATCTACTGATCTTAGAGATAGGAACAGCAAAAGCAAAGGAATGAAATGAAATTATAGAAAAACAAACCAACCAACGAGAAGTTACTCGCTAGCTGAAGGCATTTTCGGAAACTTTTTCGAGTTAACTAGATCACATCAAATGTCGTGTCACGTGACATCAAACAATCGAGCAAATTTCCGAAAATGTCACAACTTTACATATCGACTTCTAGTAGGCAGTAGATAACGCTCAAGAACTGATGTGAAGTTAGCAACGCGTTGCCAGCACCTGCAGGAAACAAGTTTTGATACACGAAAATTTAAAAACCAACAACATAACCTATAAAAACAATAGATTTTCACTTGAAGTGAATAGATACCCGCCCATATAGCATGACTGTTTTTTTTGAAAATGTACAGGTGGAAAAACTGTAATTGTAGATGAGCACGGCAATAATTTCCAAATAAAACGGCGTCAACCATAACATTTTGCCTACATGAACACAAACCTCAAACTTATTATAAGGCGCCTGCGCTGCACTATTGCCACTCACAAAAACGTATACACTGTACTAGTATACCAAGCAGTTAGCACTCTCTACACTAATTTATAACAAATAACTTACTGGCAAAAAGTGTAAAATGTGTACACTAGTGGCTGATGACAAACAAAGCTATTGATATAATCGAAATATTCCAATTACTGCCTAATAATCGACCATTCGATTATTGCAACCGAGAGATCATTTGATTCGAAATGATTATGAATGCGTTTAAGTTTTAAGAACAATGACTTTGAATTCCTACCGATATAATAACTCATATAGTTCCTTTACCATGTATACTCACGTTACTATGGGTAGTATTATGTTTATACCACATGCACTCTGTCCACGGTTCATCTGCACTTATAGCTTGTAATGTTTTGTCTCTGTAGATTTTTTTCACCAATCGTTGCTTTGTTTGAATATAACAAGCGACTTGTTGGGCAGAACTTGGTCCAGCTTAGGAGCAAGCTGGACCAAGTTCAGACTATTCTTTACTTCCGGCTTGTTTTTTATACTTTAACCCTTTTTCCATATGCTGTAAATGTATTTCGCTGCCATTATAAATAGCCACTGCGTATTTATTAGCTTCCTGAACTGCTCTGGTAGACTGGAGAAATAAGTTGTCTACTAATTCGCTTTCGAAAAAAACATGTTCATCTTTTTTGAAAGAATCCATCTTCATCCACCTCAAGAGCAATTATTTCAGCCTCAGCCCTACCTGTGCCTAAATTTAGGGGATTCTATATTTATAACCAGTTCTTACTTTACTTCCTGATTTTCTGGCTGTAAAGGCATTTTTTAATTTCGTTTTAGTGGATATTGGAGCAAGTGCAGTAAATTTTCCAAATGTATAGGTATCTAAAAATTAAATTAAGCAATTTATAGTTAAAAAGCTTGTTAACGTAACCTACAAAATCAACATTTTAGCCGTTTTAATAATCAATAAATTACCTCTCTCATTACAGGATCATCGCTGTCATCAGTTTCATTAACAATAAGTTCATCCATACTTCCTTATTTTATTATTCACTAAACTGGCTGCTAAAAACTGAAAAAGTACATGGATCTTAGATAGTAAACGTCAAAAAAACAACCAAAAACTATTACACTAGTGTAGTGCAGTGGCACATAGTGTAGTGTAGTGTAAGTTTATTTTGCTGTGACACTACACCAGTGTAGTGATTTGTAAAAACTGTAAATTGTCATTGGTTTCTGAACAGTTCAAATTTAACCTTACTTTTATATTTTGATCATGGTGATCCCGTTGTGCTTATTTTTTTTGAAGCAAGTAAATTGGTACTAAAACAAATAACAGATATCTAATGAGGATGAGGTTTTATCAGAATTGGTATCATCTGATGATGATTCCGAAATGAAGACCATTTATGCAGAAAAAAACGTTTACTATTAAGTATTTGTACAACACCATTGACACCTCAAACAAGCATAACCTTATTTTTCCGTATTTCTTGTTCTAAAATCTCCACATTCTACACTACACTTTTGCACTACCTTTCAAGTTCGTGTAAAAATGTTACACATTTCTGCACTACACTGGAATATTTGAACGCCAAATATTTTTGACATATGCCAGATGACATCTACACTAGATTTGATCCAGTGTAAAAAATTTGCACTATTAGTGCAGCTAGTGTAGGGTTTTTGAACAACGTTCCCCTTTTCAAAACATAACCTCACATTTTCTGAATAGGAATGTAAAATGTAATCTATTTAGTTTTTGTGACCTGTTCTGTGTTTTGTGGTTTATAAAAACATAAATACTTATCGTCATCTTGTATTTTTCATGCTTTATTTTATGTAAATATGATATCGAAATAAATAATGATTTAAACCTGAGACTTCTTAAGGTATTCGGATCAAATTTGCTTTTAGTTATGTTAAATATCAAATTAGGTTCTATATTCGTCTTAATATTTTTCATCAGCGTAATAGCAATATTGTACCAGATTCAATTAACTAGATTACACGATAAGTTGTTAAAATTAGGTGAGTTTTTAAACTAGTTATTTCGTGATATACTACTTTCATAACTTGCATGTTTAATTTTCAGAACATATCCAAGATAAATATGAGGCTTATCATTACAAGATAGATCGAAATGAGGTAGATCATAAGAATGAATTGGTAGTTTTGTACAATCGAGTGCCCAAGACTGGATCTACAAGTTTCGTAGGAGTTGCTTATGATTTGTGTAAACGAAACAAATTCCATGTTTTGCACGTTAACATCACTGCAAATAGTCACATATTATCTTTGGAAAATCAGTTGAAGTTTGTTACAAATGTTTCTAGCTGGAGTAACATGAAACCGGCATTATATCATGGCCATTTTGCTTTTCTTGATTTCTCTAAGTAAGTAGATTAATTTAAATAAGATAACTGTGTCTACCCATGAATTTTTTCCAGATTTGGTACATTTAAACCATTATACATAAATTTAATCCGTAAGCCTTTGGATCGATTTGTCTCCTATTATTACTTTGTTAGATATGGAGATAATTACAGACCTTATTTGATTCGTCGTAAGCACGGAAATACTATGGTAAGGAATATTTACTCACAATATATGTCTTCTATATCCTAATAATTTCTAGTCTTTTGACGAGTGTGTCTCTAAGCAGTTACCGGACTGTGATCCAAATAATATGTGGCTGCAGATTCCATTTCTTTGTGGGCATTCTGCTAATTGTTGGTAAGAATGTATATTCGTATCTATGGTTTGCTCTCCGATTTTTAAATTATAGCAGACGAGATATAAAAACTCAAATTTACTATCTACTGTGCTTACTAGCTTTGAGAAATACATATATTTTCAATTATTTTTAGGAAACCAGGTAGCAAGTGGGCTTTAAATGAAGCAAAAAAGAACTTGGTAAATAATTACTTTTTGGTTGGGGTAACGGAAGAATTAAACGACTTCATTATACTCTTGGAACAATCTCTGCCGAGAATATTTAAGGGAGCAACTGAACAGTATTTGCATAGCAACAGATCACACTTGCGACAGACCGTTCAAAAAGATCTGCCTTCGGAAGATACTGTACGAAAAATAAAAGAAAGCCCTATTTGGCAAATGGAAAATGAATTGTACGAATTTGCGTTGGAGCATTTTCACTTTGTGAAAAAATTTAGCGTGAAAAACAAGTTACAACGGGTGTTTTATGAAAAAGTCAGGCCGAAAAGTTAAAGCTTGTTAGAAATGAATTTTTATATTTTGTTACACTATATTGGTTAACTATCTTTAGAGGAAAACTGTATCCTAATTATTACTTAAATACTTTGTTAACAGTACATATTTTCCAAAAAAATATCCATACTTGTACATATTAATTGTAATTATATGAATCTTTTAATAAACGGTTATTTTAATGTTTTTGCCATATTTATTTGAAAGAAATTGATTTTTACCAATAACGGGTTCTATTTCAGCTTTAAAAATATAGGATTCTGTTTACCATGATTAAAATAAGTGTATCCCGAATTATTCCTGATTACTCGTGGATAACTTTTTAGGGAAAGTAAAACTATAACCGTATTTTTGATATATATTGTGAATAAAATATACAAGATCAAATTAACACAACTTTTAGACAAACACAAACTTATAAACTTAACCAAAGGAACATTTTGAGTAACGGCAAGTTTGGATAAAACCATTAAGAACTAAGCATAATAAAAAATGAGGGTTTGCTTAAAAACATATAAAATATAATAAAATATTAATAATTATCCTGTGCGTCCTGTATATAAAAGAATTAATGCTAGTAAATGTTTATCAAAGCTTTTACCCAAATCCTCAGATTACTGATTGACATCAACAATCTTCAAAATTATTTTTAGAAAGCACACGTTTGTTTTGTCGCCCTTTATTAGTAGTCAGATTTAAAAAGTTAAATACTTGAGCGACTCGAATAGTTTCCAGTAACACTGTACACGATGGTTGTTGACAATAAAATTGATATCTAAATAATTAAATTCACAGTATGAATAATATCCAGATAACGCCAACTTCGTTATACACATGTCGATTATTGTGTTTTTTTGACCACTGATCCAATGGATCAAATCCAGCTAAATGTAGCTGGATTTTAGTGTATAAAATAATTGAGAAAAAAAAACCTGCAAAAAAATGAGTATAAACAGGCCCTCACTAGTTTCGCGAAACATGATTAGGCCTTTAGTGGTCTCACGAAGCGATGTGTAAACCGGCTTCAGTAGTTTTACAAAACAATACACATGAACGAGCCTTTAATGGTTTTATAAACTGGCCAAAAAAAGACTTGACAATACTCTGATATATTTTTAAATATATAAATATAAAGGGTGATATAGCTTAACAAACTTGCTCTTATATAACTAAAAACATGTTATACATTATCATCTGTTTAATGTGTGCTGATTCCACATAAAACTGCAACATACTGAATATATTATTCCTTAAAAATAAGAACGAGAATTTTAATAATCATATCACAAGTTAAGTAGAAGTCATTTTCAGATCTACAAATATTGATAACTGATGTGTATCCTAGATCTATAATAAATTACACATAAATAAATATTTTTTTTTTAAACAGTCAGTCATATTACTTTCGTTTTTTGTTTAGTTTTCATTTTTTATTTTCTTTTTTTTTTCATTAATACACAAAAACATTTTACACTCGTAAAAGCTTATATTTTCCTTTATCCTGATTTAAAAATATCATTAGGAAATCTATTTAAAGTAATTTTATTCGAGTTAAAAAATATAACTTAAATATATTATTATTTCATTATTCGTATGAGAATAAAACTTTATATTGATTGCTTCTTACTTTTTTTTGTATAAATCAGCTTATTTGATAATAAACAAAATCAAATAAAAGTGTTATTTTTGTAAGATTTAAAAATTTTGCAACGCATTAGAATCAATCTAATAACGCTTATATCAAGCGTCGATTGATTCAGCATCTGCGCTTAGGACAGATGTAGGTTCTCCAATGCGGTTAGAAAGATACTGCTTGGCATCGAAACATTCAACAACCTGAAAAGGAAAAATTTATATACCTAATTTAAACAACCAACGTAAATATTTATCGTAGGTAATTTAAGCTAAGCGATAGTTGATGTAGCAGCCGCAGCACCCGTAATTACACTTACAAATTAAATTTATAAGTTACACTGATGAATGGAAAAGGATATCATGTAATGTAATAGGTAAATGAAAAAGTAAAGCATAACGTGAAACAGCTTGCAATATGCAAACAAAGCTAGTGGTTATTACTGGATAGTATGCTTATATTAAAATATTGACCATTTCTTCCGCCATACGGTGGTTTCATAAGTAACAGAACAGCACAGCGGTATTTTGCTCGTTTTAGTTTACAATCGCAGCAACGGGACCTTCCGTTTATTTTTGTAAGATCCTTGTCTGTTAAGGAGCTTCATTTAAATTTGAGGTTAAGGTTTATATAAGATGATGCTGTTACCAAACTACATGATATTCTTGGTTTTAAGCAATAGAATATCGTCCTAAAAAATGTTATTAACTTATCGGCTAATTATGCATACCAGGTGGCCAATGTAGATAAAAAAATTTAAATTTGTCGATTGTGAAAATCACATTTTTTTGTGTACGCATTGGAATTTTGCTATTTCCGGTTTAAATTTCAATTTTCTATACCGACAATTTTGGAGGCGTACATTAACTTGTGGTCACCCGGTATGCTCTGTCCAGTAAAACCTGCGAAAAATCGATTGCCGACAGGAAAATTTGCAGCTTTTATTGTGCAGTATTGGTAACGGTGCAGATTGAGTCGAATGCTAAAAATAGTTTGCATTTAAGTCATGCAAATAATAATCTACAAATATTCAAAAACTAAAAGACGCACAAAACATGCTTGTTTTCAAATAACTACTTTTTACGGATATAATTCCGGTAAGGTTTCTTGTCATTTTTTACCCCACATTCCGCCAAATGGATTTAAAAAAAATTGAACTGTCACCACTGTTAAATTTTAAGTCACTGTAATAGACATAATATGATTGATACTAGCCTTTTTTTTTTTGATATAATAAACGTACAAAAAGTTGGCTTTCAACCTACTAGGTACTGATATTTGGAAGAATCCGAGAGATTTTAGTTTGATAAGCGGTGTAGCGCGTAATTTCCCCCACGGTATTTACATTCAACTATAAACTAAGTTGCTACGTTTTACTTACATTTCGAATAAGAGTAGGATATTCTTGGGAGATCCATTCCCATTCTGCTGGTTGTGCCAAACAAAGTGGTGACATAGCTAAGTGTGCTAAAAACTCAATGGAATATGCCAAACTTTTTTTGGTAGGTATTTCCTTTTCGTCAAAGGAAATTTTGCCCTTTATAATCTCTTCTATTGACAGGCGAGGTTTTCTCAATTTCAATTTGTCTGTTACAGATAAAACAAAGAGTTAGGTAATAAACTTTCAATATAATTGCGTAGAAGAAATGTACAAAAATGGAGGACAGAAGAAAATCATGAATTTTTGTTCTGTCAACTTTGTTTGAAATATTTTACGGCATCGTTATATACATGCGTTTTCAGAATTTATCCGCGAATAATTCTAACTCATATTTCAAGGCCGTTTCATACGCGAAAAATCACACATTTTCAAAGTCGCCTATTGTCTCTTAATTCTAAAAAAATGCGAGTTTTTCCCTTTTTAGGTCAAATCCTATGACGATTGAAAGTCTGGAAGTGACGTTTCAAAAAACCTACACGACATCCCTTAAAGAGCTACGACTAATTTTCATGATCTCACTCCAAAATATTAAATTAAAAAAATTAATGATACGCACAATATCAAAGCTTAAAAACTGGCTTAAACGAATCGCCTATTTTTGTCTAGTCAGTTTAGGGGGTCGTTCAAGGAAAGTTCAAAAAACATACCACCGAAAATTTTCGGAAGTAAAAAAATTGCTTCCTCTCAAAAAAAAAACCCATACGATGCATAAATAGTAACTAACAATTTTAGAATTAAATTTTGATTCAGCATACTACACAGTAATCATATAAAAGCAGTTATTCGAGTCCATCAGCCGTTAAAAAGAATGTGGGAAAGGCTTATGAATGAAGCAAATTTAAAAGTTAATAATGAACTAAGCATTTTAATCGATTAAAAACTAATGTGAATTTAATGACAAAAAAATGATGATGATCTCAGAGTGAAACTAAAGTTAGAGAATATTATAAAACTGGTAGTGTTCACGGACACGTAGTTTACTCCATGCACGTTTTAATACATCGAACTATGACCAAAAACGGGTAATAATCAACAGTCTAGAGGAGTAGAGTATCAAAGAATTTGGAGTTACTGGACGCAACTCCCGTGCCAGTATCTCTCGTCTGGTCAACTAACCTCTTGCTCAAATTTGTCTTCCATAGCTATTGATTGGCTATTATATTTATGTGTGCGAACGTATATAATTCATTAGTAAATAAAAAAAATGAGATGAATAATGAATTTGAAAAGCACAAAACAAAATATACCTTCTTATTTTTTACTGCCATGTCTATTTTTACCTGTATCTTCATTTTCTCCATTCGTAAGAATTTCTGGGGACGATAGAGATTCAGGCGGCGAGAGGGGAGCAGGAGAAATCTCATCCGTTATAATTGGCTGAGGTAAACTGTCGAAACTGTAAAACTGCGTTGGGTTTTGGATCGGCTCGCCCGAGAAGTATTCGTCCAAAACCAGCTTGCTTGTCTGCAAAAAAATTACTCGTAACTACACACAAAAGACACGTATACGTTAATAAAAACAAGCATATTAAACAATTTCATAAACGTACTCTGACTAAATCCAAGTTGTCACCGGTGATCTTAATCGTGCAACCGTTTGTTACGACAGTGTATTTATACTCCCCAATATTTGCATCGTTTGTGCTCAGGCTATGCATTAGGGCCCTCGAAGCTCTAGACGAACAAGGCAAAGCGCTGTCGTCAGACGCCGAGGAATTAATACTTGAGCTAGAACCTGTCAGAGGTCCGCTTCCAACTGCCATGACGTGCTCCCTGACAGGAGAGGCGTTTCGCCTTATTGTGTCCTCAATCAGCTGCTTTGCATGGCTGTAATAAATTTAGGCGTTAAGGCGTTCAGTGGCAGCACTGTGAAAGGGAGCTTAAAAAAAGCTAAATACATACTTAATACTTGTTTCATTGGCACCAGTTATCTGAACCAGTCTTTCTTTTGCCCCTGGATTCACTGAAAACAAAACAATATGTTTATAACAGGACAGCACGAATTTTTATTAATGTTTAAAATGTTGCAACGCCAGCGTTCCCTCGGAGGGCACCTGATTCTCCTCATTCTCTGGAATGGACCTGACAGGAGTATGAAGAAATTAATTAGTTTCGGCCGGTTTCATTTTTTTGTAAGTTTGTATTTTATAAGTAAATTTTAGTGTAAGGAAATTTAAAATTGTCTTCAATTGATAATGAGACAAACGGGTAATTTAACGGACGATCTCTCTGTTACTAATGCTTTATATCAAACATCAAATTAACAACACCAGCAATTTGTTCTATGCATGCAACATTAACAACGTCTAAGAGTAGCCTCATTCGGGTAGCGTCTGAACAACATAAACTGAACAGAAAATAGAAAACACAATCAATGAATCAACCAACAGTTCAATATTTTGATTTGAACATAGAGCCAGGAATCTTCACCTGAATGGTAGATGTAACTGCAAAAATAGGGATGTACTTGGGTTTCTCTCGTATTTTGATACCCACCGCTAACATCAAATCAAAACAAAAAATATTTATATCATCTGATGAAATAAATCGTGGGGATGCTATATTACGAGAAAATCCTGCACAAACCCTTAATGTCTTCACTAATAATGCTGTAAAAAAAAAGTACGTACAGTTAAGATTTAGTGTAACATGAGGAAGCAAAAATTAGGTGAAATTAGGTGGTAAATAATATTGTTACATGCCAAAATGGTTGAGTGAAACAAAACGTATTAAAAAGTGTGCTGCAAACGTTTTAGTAGTTTTAATGCAATGACCACAAGGTAGTAAAACACAACAGAAAAACATTTAGTCTGCAGTATTGCAATTAAAAAAAAGCAAGTATTATGAGACGAGCACTGCATTTTTTTACCTCTTTGAAATGAAATTATTGTTTCACTTAGTTCTTCGATCATATGCACTCGTCTTCCTTTGATTCCCATAACTATAATAAATAAAGATTTGATGAAATTCCACGTCAAACCCTCTCACTATTATTTATACATTGCTTTTTGTTGGTAAAGTAACGCACAGTACATACAATTTGGGGAGTTATACTGTGAGATAAATAGAACAAATAGACACTCGGAACAATTGCCCATTCGAGACCAAAATAACATTTATTTATTTCACCCTCCTACGACATACCTTTTCCTGAGTCCGCGTTGCGTATAACCACTTCATCTTTGCAATATTTTTTACCAGCTATCCTGGTAGGTTTGGTAAACTTCCCTGACGGCTTAATAACTTCCCCGGGTCCCAAAAGGGGAGGCGATGTCGACATTATCATTGAACTGATAGATTCGTTTAAACTGGACACTGATTCCGACATATCTATCTGCAAAAAAAAGAAAACACGTTAATATATATTCATGCGAAAAAAAAATTGAAAATTTAAGGTTATGTTAGTCATATGATGCACACGATACACAAACGACTGTACCTGATGCGCATTTCCACACTGGTTTGATTTCTTTCTGTAATACATGTTCATGCCATCAGTACCTTTCCACCCCTTTGCTCGTAGTTCAATTAATTCGAGTAAATGTAATCGAGACAAAATATCAACTCGTATATCGTCTTGGGCCTTGTCTCTGAATATTTTAAAAGCATGATCTAACTGTTCCTTGTAAAGTATTTCAAGATATGCCCCATACACCTGTACAAAACAACAACAACAAAAGTTATAATTCAGTTCATTTTAACTGTCAACCATGGATAAAAAGGTGTATTTTACCTTTAGGTGCTGACATAAATTTATTACGCTATCTTTGTAAGAAATGTTGTTGTCGACAATATTAGATGCTAGTAGAGCTGCTACTTGATCCACTGCTTGAAGAACATCTTCAACTGAAACAAAGACAGGCAAGGGCGATATAGAATGGTACGATTATAAAAAAACACAAATTAGTGGCATATTTTTATATCTTGAACATTTCCCCCGAAAAAAAGAAGATACCTATTGTTTCTGATCCTTGAAAATTTTGTTTATGTTTCCGCTTCATATTTATACGAATGAAAAATTATTTGTATACTGACTAATTTAATCAGACCGACACTTCCTGTTAAACCTACTATCACACTGATCATATTACATGATAATGTTTTGATACACGTGCACGTGATATAAATACGTGGGTGTTTCCTTTTAATTGTAAATTATTCCTTAAATTACATAGCTGTGTAATAAAAATATACTCGGACACACATTTCCCTCGGCCATGTTATTTATGCTTTTTACTTGCAATAAAACTGGCACTATAGCTAATTCTTTATAAATTACTCCAAATTTTATTCACATAACATCTTTCGTAACAAGTACCTTACGAAACTATTAAGCGCAGCGCAGCTTTGGCTTGCATATGGTAAAGTAGGAATCTTCTTGTGCTATAATGCATATACTGCAATTACCTTGAGTAGAAATCCATTCGTTAAAAAACTTATATGAATTTCAAACGATACTACTATACCTGTGGACATAACTCCATCCTGGCGCAGTTTGTTTGCCAAAATTTGGGCCTGACTGTGCGACTTCATCAGTTCATGTTTCTTTGGGTGCTTGAGACGAGACGCTAAGCCCGAAGACATTTTCGTTTGATAAATAAAGTTGTAACCTTAAAATAATAGAAATATAACGGTATGCTAACTCGCAAAACAACAAGACAAAAGATTTGAGTGACTCATTCCTTAAATGCCAAAAAAAACGTAACCTCAATATTGTGCATTTTATTAAAGCTTCGACTAGTTAGTTTTTATATTTGAAATTAAATCATCTCAGGAACGACAATTTAAATTTTGAATAACATACATACATACTTTATTCAGTGTGGTCAGATAACAAAATTCGCTGAAAAGAGCAACAGCTGACTCTTGCTCGTTGCTCGATTCTCGATTCGCGTTCGTGCGGCGGTCGTGTCCAGTCGCTGCTACATAAACGAAAGATAAGATTGCGCGCATGCGAAGACGTCACCGCGTGAATGACAATCGGTGTTCTGTCATCCTGCTTCCTGCTCTTATTTATTTCGTGGTGTTTACTTTTAAAAATGAAGTGTGCAGTTTATGGGTGTGATGTGGACAATCAGACAGACAATTTTGATAAATCTATTAGGTTTTTTACTTTCCCTAAAGACGAAAAAATGCGTAGTGAATGGATACGCTTGTGCACCAGAGGGGATAAATTTAATGTAACTACCGCACGTATTTGCTCCAAACATTTTGACAAAAATGATTACGTGCGTAATTTACAACACGAACTGCTTGGTTATACGCCTCGAAATGGTGGAGTTAGAGCTTTAAAAAATGAGGCTGTTCCTTCCAAATATTTACAAATCCCAAAAGAGGAGCAAAATACATCCAGGGAACAACTTGCGGAAGATATTTGCAAAGGGTATGTATTTAATTAACTAACCATCTTGAAATCGTACATAAAATAATGTAAACAAACTTTTCAATTATTCAAATGTTTGTAGAGCCGAAATTTGTAAAAATGTTGGAAATTCTTAGTAAGTTCGGCTATTCTCATTCCTTTAACTCTTTTCTCTAAGTCTACTCTCCAAGTCTACTATTATCCAATCAAAAGACGTCAAAAGTAGACTTGGAGTGAAAAGAGTTAAAGGAGTGAGTAACGTCTGAAGGTTCGGGTGAAGGATCCAGTGGGTTATTAGGTGATTGTTGTAACAAAAACTATGATAAAATTAGAATAATTGACCTCGCAATGACGTCACTGCGCTCGGCGGGCGATTTTGAGACCGCTAAAATTTACTGAATTTAAAATTTTGATGGTAGGCGCGTTACATTAATATATTTTTTCCTGGTAAAATAATACCAGTAATATGTAAACGCTGTAACCTTGACTGCCCTCTAGCGATATTGGTCTCCAACTAGCGAAGTTAGGCGTCTTGTATCATTTAAGTCAATGGTAATCGTTGAGCGACAGAATTATAAAGGGCGCAATATCGTAATATTGCCGGCAGCTTTCACAGCATTCAGAGGCTGCTATGGTTAAAGTTGTCACATTCGTATATGCAACTCCTTAATGTTTTGTTCTGTGGTTACTCTGGGCACATTCTTTAATCTGTGGTCATGGAATGGAAATATCTTCCACCAAGCCAACTTATTGCCAACTTAAAATTAAGTAACTAATTATAACGGATTGCCGGTGGTAGATGAACATCAAGGAGTTATTGTAGCAGTATTAAGTTAGGCACAGCGATATGTTTGCTAGAGAATTATGAAAATTTATGATTATTTCGTAATTCTCATAGAGTAGACCAGAGAAAATGGATGGTCGAGCAATTATCTTAACGAGTCACCATTTCCATCTTCCATCCACGCAGTTGGTAGCGTTGCATCTCTGACAACCGCCAACCGCCACCGCCATTTATATTTTAGCTTGGCTTGTGTTACTGTTCTCCCGGTCTTTTTGCTTGTGCGTTTTGAATAAATCAGGTATATATTGAATTATTGAGCAATAAAATATTGTGATATACTTGAAAATTTTCTTACTGTGCTCTTATTTTTAACCATTTTACGTGTACGTGCTTCATTTGATTCTTTTTTTTTTTTGTAATGGACTCATGGCGTCCCTAAAACTTTTCGTCATATCCAGCAATCCAGCTTGAAATAATTGTTAAATGGGTTTTTTTTTTAGATTTGGCGAAATGGGTAAAAAAAAAGTAGAAGATAGTGAAAGTGAGGAGGAGGAATATTCCGTCGAGAAAATTATAGATCGTAGAGTTGCAAATGGGAAAGTTGAATACTTCTTGAAATGGAAAGGGTACTCTGAAGATGACAACACTTGGGAGCCCGAGGACAACTTGGATTGCCCAGAACTTATCGCAGAATTCGAGAAGAATAGAAAGGCAAAAGCCAAGGCCAGTGGGAAAGACAAGAAGCGTCACAGGGAGAATTCAACATCATCGTTGGAGTCGAACACATCTTCCAAAACCGATAAAGACAAAAAGGTAGCCGTCAATTCTTTTAATAGACATTTAGATTGTTATGAGGGAAGGGTTACCCGCAAGGGTAATTTTGTTGTATAAGCCTGGATTCGGTTAAGTTTTAGCCACTGTTGTTATTTAACAACCAAAGCCGTTGCTACGGTAGGCTGATTTCTATTGGATGTAGCCTAGCAACAACAATGGTTGTTATTAAACCACCATGGTTAAGACGTTAGAGAATCGGAGCGATTATCCGTATATGCCTTGTTGTTAATTATCCACACTAAAATTACGTACTAATACGGGGTGTTTTAGTTGTTGATTTTTTGCTTACTAGAAATAATTTAAATTTTTTTTTTGTTTATTTATTAGAAAAAGTCAACAAAAGGTCGTTCACCATCTCCAGAATCAGACGAGCCTAAAACGAAGAAATCTCGACATGACTCCGACGAAGAAACAAAGTCTGATAAAAAGAAAGCTGACTCTGATTCTGAGGACGAAAAGCCCATTAAAAAGAAGAAGAAATCAGGTCCAAAATCTCGAAAAGCCGAAACAGACTCTGATGAAGATGACAGACCAAAAAAGAAGAAGTCGGACGCCGAGGAGAAGTCCAAAGGTAAAAAGAAATCCAAAGACTCCGATGAAGACGAGAAGCCTAAGAAGAAAGACGATTCTGACGAAGACGAAGAGGTTCCAAAAAGAGATAAAAGGAAAACCGAAGCGGTGGTGGACATAAAAAAGGATAGGAAAGGAGGCAAGATTAAAGAAAAGGAGAAATCCGCTTTCGAGAAGGGCTTAGAAGCAGAAAAGATCATAGGTGCATCAGACACGACGGGACAATTAATGTTTTTGATGAAATGGAAAGGCAGTGATGACACGGATCTGGTATATGCGAAAGAAGCCAACGTTAAATGCCCTCAGGTAGTTATTAAGTTTTATGAGGAACGAATTGCCTGGCACACGCCAGAAGAATCGAATTAGTATATATGCATCATCTTGAACTATTGTATGTATGATATTATACGCGTGGGAACGGACCCAATAGTTTGGATAATTCATAACATTTTTTTTAAATTGTATATGTGCTCTTGGGTTGGTGCAGGTTATAAAGTAAATTTTTGTAATTAATCTTCTTTTATTTCTCCCTGATTGATGTTTATAATTACCTTTTGATATCTTTCGATTGATTTTACCTAACTGGCAATAGATATCTACGTATATTAGAACAATGACGAGTTATTTACTGACCAAAAATGGACTTGACATTATTGAAGTCAGCAAATTCCGAATCTTCAAATATCTTTGGGAAATGTGCTGTCTGTAGAATTTCTTGATAAAAATATATTTGTCTGTGATGCACATAAATACTCGAGATTGAATGAATTTGTCAAGTAAATTTTAAAAGTATGTTTGTTCATTAACAATCGACCACTGCCTTATGTTTATTTGTCATCTTGAAAGTCTTGTTGTGTTAAAGCCATGGATTTTTGCCAATATAAATAATCAAAATTAATTTTCATGAAAAAAAAAATGTTTTGTGGCAAATATATCCACTTTAATTGCTGTCTTCTACAGAATAGACTGCAGCTCGTCCACGAAATAATATACATATTAAAGTTTTTATCCCTAAAACTAAATATGCACAAAATATTTTGACGCCTCTTTTCGTACATGAGAGTGGCGCAAAACCCTGAATTTGGTTTAGGAATAAAATACCTTTATCTTTAAGGATATTGAAAAATGGTCGTATCAAATTAAAAATCATACTTAAATAAATCACCAATAACTGATTTATACTTTTTTTAAATGAAATTTGCTTGTAACTGCAACTGCCAATAGGCCGCTGTTTTTCTAGTTTCTAAACAGTTTTTTTCCCAGGTTTAAAATTTTTTCACGCAAATATGTATTAAGTTCTTACTAGTGTTTATATTTTTTTGTGAGTTGATTTTAAAATTAATTAAGTTCTACAAAAATATCTGCCTGTCGGGTGCTTCGCATTAGTTTTCCTCAATTATATAAATATTTAATTAACAGTATAAACTGCACTAGCTTAATAGTTTTATTATTCTCATGTAATCATTTCCTATTTTATAACAAAAATGACGTTTTAGTGTAAAACTATATGATTTGTTAACTTCTATTTAGAATAAATTTTTTATAGAATAGTATGTAATGATTTTATTTTTTTCTTTAAGTGTTTATAGGGTGGACCAAAAATATTGCAGGATTTAGGGTAAAACTTGTTATACTACTTAACGTTTTATTAAAATCAATGATTATTTTCAATAAAGCGTAGAATTTTTTTTATCTTGTCTTTGATCCACTACGTGCGAATTTATTACTTACCTCTTTACGCGCACATTTCTAAACCAGAATTTTCATATTGCTTTTAGTGGTGTGAATTTGGCCTGTCGAATGTTTGGGCGAGTTGCTTTATTCACCGATTGATCCACCAGATGTGTTTTATCTCGTTCTAACCTCGGAGATAGAACGAGATAAAACACATCTGATGGATCCACCGGTGAATAAAGCAACTCGCCCTTTCAGTAAATTGATTGATCTAAGCAATTTTAAATTTTTGTTGTTTGTTCATAGACGTTTTGATGCTAAATACATAGGTAAGTAGTATAATGCAGTACTAGTATCCATAGATTTGTTAATTTCAACATTGATAAATCATCGTCCATATGTTAGAACAGCATTATATTTAATTTTAATTGATTTAAAATGAATAAAGCACTAAGCAAGCAGAGATTAATTTTCTGGAGACTGTTGAAAGGTCGATGAACCTTTGCATGTATGCAACATACAATACAAAGACGATCATTGCGTGTTGCCTGCATTTATTTCATTCTATGGGTATGCAACATACAATACCGAAAATCGTAATATGTGTTGCATTCGTATTCTACAGAGCGGGTATTTAATTAATAATTTTATTATAAGAGCATCGAATCACAATTTGTTTCTCTAGAAAAATTGATAATCAAGCTCTAAAAATTTTATCAGTAGTATTAGGATAACAGAAACGCAAGGAGGTATTTAATTAATTACCAGGAGCAACGAAAAATCCCGTTCCATCGATTTGCATTTTAAGACTTTATTTTCTATTTAAAAGTAGGTATTAGTAATATTAGGATAGCAGAAACACATGTGGATATTTAATAAATTATTAAAAATCAGGAGCATCGAATTATTTCTCCACAAAAATTGCATATCAAACTTTAAATATTCTATCAGGAGTATTAGGATAACAGAAATGCAAGGAGGTATATATGCAATTAATTACCAGGAGAATCTAAATTGTAATTCGTGTTTCATCGGCTTGCATTTCTAGACGCTTAATTTTCTATTAGGAGTATTAGGATAGCAGAAATATGAGCGGGTATTTGATTAATTATTAGGAATCAGGAGCATCGAATTATAATTTGTTCCTCTACAAAAATTGCACGTCAAATTTTAAATATTCTATCAGGAGTATTAGGATAACAGAAACACAAGGAGGTATTTAATTAATTACCAGGAGTATAGAAATTATAATTCGTGTTCTATTGACTTGAATATCAAGTCTTTGAGTCTCTATAAGAGTATTAGGATAGCAGAAATGCGGGTAGGTATTAATTATCAGGAACCATAAGCATCGAATCAGAATTATTTCCCTAGATTTGTTAATTTCAACGTCCGTATGTTAGAATAGCATTATATTTAATTTTATTCAATTTAAAATGGCTAATAAATCAGCAATAACTTACGCATGTATGCAACACACAATACAAGCGTGAGTATGGTGTATTTCCTATATAAGTAGCATCTTATTTTGTTTCATAGATATGCAACATACAATACACAGGAACGAAATATGTGTTGCATACTTACTCAACTAACTTTTCAAGTTGATAGATTTCGGGTCACAGAAACTTGACGAAATTTAATTAACTACCGTAAGCATTGAAATTATCTCATTTTCTATTGACCAAAATTGTACCAGGAGTATTAGGATAACAGAAACGCAAGGAGTTATTTAATTACTAAATGGGTTATGTGTTTGGCTTTTTATTGGAAAAACATACAAAACGATAACAAATTTAAAGCATATTTTAAAGTTTTTGGTATTATTTAAAACAATCAGTGGAACACAGGGTCATATGTACCTCGAACGGTGTTAGTGGATACGTTAAATCGTAATTTCTATTTATGTTGTAGCTTCTATAAACGTGATGGTGCCGAAACAAAAAAAATATATTATGTATATTATATTAACGTCAATTTTGTTGTAATCTGTTTTAACTTTTAATCCAGAGATTCTACAATGACAATAAGAAAACTTCCAGTTCCTACTTGGATAATACAAGCCTAAAAATTACCTTTGATATGGCACATTGAAAACAAACATTTTTGTTTAAGTTGATATCACAATTAGCAGATAAATATCATGATGTATATAAATTAAACATAATAAAATATTTACAAATAAATACAAGTTTTTGCATACTAGGTGGCACAAGGAAACAAATCACTCCTGAAAAGTTTTCCATTTTCCGATTTTCCATTGTTTTCATACCCAAGTTCTGCAGCCAAACTTTCTCATGAGAAATGAATCACTTAGGGGCGAATCGTTTTCCTGTGCCACCCGGTATATTGTTGTAAATGGCTATTTTAAAAATAAAAAGTATAATAAAAAATTGTAAACTAAGGTTTTATATAAACTTAAAGCACTTCTGTTTGTCATGTGGTATTCTCGTCTTGAATAAAATTGAATCTGCTCTATACTGAGTATTCAGTAAAGGAGTGTAACCAAAGACCTAAAACAAAAAAAAAGATTTAAATTAGGATTTTATCAACATCACATTATTGTATCGTGAAATGGTATATTTGAAAATATATATATAAAAATATATAAAATAAATAAATAGATAAATAAATAAAACAAACTTTAATTACCTGTGAAAAAAAATTGATACACTTGTGTCTCTCCTGGAAATGTGTATCGTCTTCCGACAAACTCTGAGGGCACCCTGGACATCGGAATGTCCACCTCGACGTCACTTTAACAGGGGGCTTCCTTGTGATGTGGCTGACCAGAAAGTTCATAGCGATATCTTCGCAATTCATATATTCATCCACTTTGTCTCTTATGGCTTGTGGCAACCACTTCCAGTACAAATGTAAATAATGCCGGTGTAAAAATGCAGCTCCCGTCAGCACCATGCTCAATTCGCAGCTATAATTAGAGTTGTACAACCAGCTGTCTTTTGTGTTGATATCCCAGGCGTGGTATCTGCCCGGAAAGCCTACTATCCTATCCCTATGCTCTCTCCAAACGCGGAAGCCGAACAATATTTCGTCATGTCTTAAATGAGCATCGTCGTCCACTGATAGAATAGCTTCGGTGTTGAGATTGTCTAGAGGCAAGAATCTGTTGTTTAATGAATTTCTAGCTGCTTTAACGATATGCACAGGTGCGCCGATATCAGGCCACCTAAGCTCGGGACTGGGCGGTCTCGGGGAATTCCACACTATGACAACGGAGTTTAGATAAGGCAAGCCCCGTAGACGAGCTATCGAATCCAGAAGTACCTGCTCTCGTTCGTAGGTCAAGAGGAGTACTGTGAACTGCTCTCGGGGGTTGTTACCGCCAAGGGCCTCTGAAAATTCCTTGCCAGCCCCTAAGAACACAAGGTAAAATTGTTTATATAAAAAACGTTTTTATGACAACTTTACTAAAGATAAACATACCTCCTTGACCTTGCCCAATAGGCCTAAATCCCCTCCCCGAACCAATAAATTTGGCATCGGACGACAATATTGGATCCGTCGGCAAAGCAGGGTATAACCTAAAGGGATCGCCCCAATCATTCCACAGCTCGTGACCCTGAGTGAACAACAAACTATAATTTCTCCTGAACGCTGGGCTATTATAGGGGGGTTCTAGCGGACCCAAGCTTTCCTCTTGCTCGACGTCTCCAGTAGCAGGCACTTGAAGAGGCTGAAAAGTATCATTAAAAACGCTTAGAGCTGCCACAGTATCTGCAGGGAGAGCTGGTATATTCAGTCTGTCCCTTAACACAGCCACAATGGTATCCAGCGTACTTTGTACCGAGGCAAGATACCTTTCCCACACTAGTCTACCTTGTCGACGAAACAGTAAAACATCTTCGTCGGGGATGGCTCTTAGCAGGAAGTGCAGTTCGGTCACACGAGTTCTGGGCAGAAAGAGAGCTACTCGTCTCCACTGGATAACCTCGGAGTACGCCAGTTTCACCTGATCGCCCCCTAATACAACAGGTATAGCCCCTGAAAAATAATACAGGTCATACAACTCACAAATTACAGTTGAACTGGCTTCGCAAAAAACTACTAAATGGCTGTAATAACCGGTTCACTCTGAAGCTGATCCATTCATAGGTTAATTTACCTGAGCGAAGCGCCTCGTAGACTCTGGCTTGCAACAGTGTCGTTGAGATTAGTTGAGGATGGCCCGGTGCGAATATTAGGACGAAAGTTGACTCCTTCAGGACCGATCTTCTACTACTGTCAGTTCCACACAAGGCCCAATCCTGCGGGCCAGTATTGATGTTGTTATCGCTAGCCGGGACACATTCGAAGTCGAATAAAAATTTGTCGGATGTATCAGTTTTCGCCAACTGCAGCAAGTGGTCTATTATAAATTTGTCCAATTCTACATTATCTATAGCGAAGTCGGAATCATCAAGATTATTATCCTTGGGAGTTGTGGGTTTGCTCTTCATCTCTCCTTGGAAAGAGAGGAGGTAGTTGCGGCGAGCGGGCAACATCTGTGCACACTCCTGCCAAACGTCCCCTCCCGGAGGGCCCAATACAGGCGATACAATCAAATCAAAACCTGATCTGAACAGGCTATAAGTGAATGTAGATTGTACTAGGATGGCCCTTCCTGTAAATGATTCAATAACAATTATTTTATGAAAAATAATTAAATTATAGAAAATCAATTGACGATAAATTTATATTCTCACATCCAATATTTAAAATTACTTATAGGTTAGAAACCCAATTCTTGGCGTTTAATTTGCCCTAATAAGTTCACAGAATCAGTATTCTTTTTACTGGCAAACACTCCAAAAATTTAATATAATTTCTGTATACTTTTTAGTAAAATCTCGTTTCTAGGTTAATTTCTTCGAGCTAATATTAAACAATAAATACCTGTATCTATTGAGGAAAACACATCTCCAGAGTTGGCAGTGAGGTCTCGCCTGGCTAGATTCAACAGCACATGATTTCTGCCGTCCCCGCCCCAATAAGGCAGACGTTTTAAAGCATCCGAATCCAATGGCGGCAGATTTAAGTGATTCCCCACATTTTCACTCACATCGTCAGAATCCTTTAACGCCTCGCCAACTAGTACTAGAAAAATACAGGCCTCCTTTGGATTATTTGTTAAATGCGGATTATAGCCTAACGTTTGTTTTAGAGTGGTTTTTAAGAATCCATCGACGTCCCAACCGTCATGCATTACGGGGTACTGGTCCGGATCATACAGATAAACAGGAAAACCTGACGTTAGCGAGCACCTGGAATGGTCGAAACAAGAAAACATCCGACACATTTTGGATAAATTTCTTGGTACTGGTGGTAAAATAGACGGATACTCATTTGCAGTTAATCTCTTTGGCAAGGCTAACTCGGGGGTATTTTGCTGCAGTGCTTCTTTCTGAGCTACCTGCGCTTGCTCCACAGATATTTTCAATCTGTTTAAATTTGTTTGTTGGTGGTACATCTCCTGTTTTAATTCGTCGATGTTTCGTGAATACGTCTGGATTTCTAACTTAAATTGCTGCCTTTTCTTTTCAATATCACGTAGTTCACTTAAAACTGAACCCCTTATTCTAAGTAACTCCTCTACACCTACTTTTAAATCAGCCTCTTTAATAACATTAAGATCATCAGGAAGATCTTGGTGCGAATGTGCACTATGCTCTATGAAATTGGAGTTTCTTTCCACTTTGGACAAGTAGAAATGCGTAACAAGTGGTGTAAGAATTAATATTGCTAAAACCATTATAACTATTCTCGATAACTTAACGTGAACCAGCCATTGGCAAATATCTTTGCTATTATCACCATTTAACACAACCATTTTATAACCTAAGCGCACTCCAATTATACCATTTTAAATACCAAATTCGGCCACAAATTATGCTTTTATACAAACAGTTTTAGGAATTATGTATTTGATTTTGAGTCTGTTGCCATTTTTTATTGTAATTTTTAAAGAACATACATAGAACAACAATCCACTACACTACCATTATAAAAGCATAAACAAACACTTCGTACTTCCTTGTCCTTGACGTTTTCCTGCAAACCACAGAACACAGAACCAAATTAGATGCAGCAGGAACAGTGTTGCCAACACCTGAAAACAAGTGAGTAGTCAAATAAGAATATTTAATGGGTAGTTATTCGAATAATTCGATTTTTAATTTGAATGTATTCCACTTTCTATTTTTTCTTTGCATACTTGTCGCATTTCGTTATTATGGTACAAACGTTAAATTATCCGAAATGTTTCTTTAATTATCGATTTAACTTTAATGGTGGTACGATTGGCAACACTGAGTAGGACTATCATGGTTTAAGTAATATCCGTGGTGAAAAAAGTCCCTTATTCAAGAAAAACTAAACAGTTTTAATAAACAATTCACAATTCTCATAGCTATAAATGCTATAAAATACACAATAAAACAAATCGTATCGCCATTTACATAGAAAAAGATTTTTGATAACCCGATTTACCCAATGCTATCTCAATTCTAACCGTCATCTTAACCGGTAAGCTGCTGGTAAATTTAAATGAAACCACCACTTTTTATTGTAATTGCTGTGTTGCCATTTCTATAAATATATTTACTGCTTATTATAATACAACTTTTCTAAACCAATGTTTTCCTTCTCGTTATATAAACTAATAACTAATATCATTATCATTGACTAAATATAAGTCAATGTTAATATGTATCAAATGTTAAACTATTCGTACTTTTTCAGAAACCAAAAAACCACAAAGCGTTACTGAATTTGGCAACGCTGCGCTGTGGAGTGTCGGAGGACGGACGTCGGTGAAAAGCTAACCTCAAATTTGACTGCAAGCTTTAGTGAGTTTATCTTTTATCTGTTACGCCTTGGTTTTTAATTTGTTGAAAAACAATGGCTTTAACAAAACCAAAATCCGAAATGACGTCGGAGGAGCTGCAAGCCAGAGAAGAGGAGGAATTTAACACTGGACCCCTATCAGTCCTAACGCAGTCCGTAAAAAATAACACACAGGTGCTCATAAACTGTAGAAACAATAAGAAACTGTTGGGTCGTGTGAAAGCGTTCGATCGTCATTGTAATATGGTCTTGGAGAATGTTAAAGAGATGTGGACGGAACTACCCCGACCTGGCAAAGGAAAGAAAAAGGCGAAGCCTGTGAATAAGGATCGTTTTATCTCGAAGATGTTCCTCAGGGGAGATGCTGTTATCCTGGTTGTTAGGAACCCTCTCGCAACTGCCACTTAAATGTAGCTAGTATTATATAAGTAAAATAAGTATAGAATAAGTCCCTATATAATTTTTTCAAGAATGTCACGTGTTTTGTAATAAATTAATACGCTAAATCGAAATTGGTTTTATTAGTTACATGTAAAATGCAACAAGTATTTTGTATACAACAAATGGGACAGTACCTACACGTTCGCTAGATCAGAACGTATTTAGAGGAGCATCCCGATTGATGATTGCAAACGTAAATCGTCTTACGAGAAGAGGTATAAACCTTCTATTTTATCAATTGTAGAACCATGTAATGCAAGTGTTTGTAATTTTTTAGAAAAGTTACAGGATTATATACTGAGAGTGCGAACGTGAAAAGCAATTGACCATTGGAGTTTTGTGAATGAGTGTAGCGAGTAAATACTTGGCGCTACGCAGACTTCATCTTAGCGATGCTCTGTTCGCATGGGTAGTACTGTATAACGTAGATTTGAGAGTTATCATGCCACGGTTAATTATTTTAGATAAGTTAAATCTGTTACGTTCTATAAGTTTAATTTTTAAAAATAAAATTGCATGCCTAATTTTTACTGTTTTACTTCTACATAGAAGATTTATATGCATATACTAAATTTTATTAAAATATTTTGAAGCATTCTCAAGTTATCATGACAAACAGACCGATGAACAGAAATGCTTGAAGTGAATTGTGTCTTTTTAAAACTACCTGCCTATTATAGCGAGATCATGACCAGTCGTTAGCTGATAAGGTGTGAGAATATAAAAAAAAAATGGTTGCTAAATATTTAGCTCTATCTTTTTGCTATACAAAAATATATTTGCTTAATTGAAAGCAATTCACTTAATAGTAACTTTTGTCGATACCTGTTGTAATTTTCAGAGGGTAAATAGTACATACGCCCTCTTGCCCCCGTGGTTGCGCCTATGTTCGATTGGTTCAACATTTGTTTTTAACCAATCAAATGCAATTATTACTTAACAGTTGCACATCTGTTACTTGACGTCCGATGAATGCGTCCAATACAAACAAATGTGGAGTTTTTTACCTGAAATTTCAGTAAACATCCTCTTTCTACCCCATTGTGCACAAGCGAGTTGTATTTGCTCAAATGGATATTGGTAGTTTTTTAGCTTCCCTTATTCTTCTTAGGGCTAATAATTTTTATTTGCTTACTTCCATGGTTAAGTGTCAAGCAAGCAAGGAAACCTAATCAGAAGAAGAAGTCGAAGTCGAACATGTTATGTGTCACTTGTCAAGTTGTCAGTGGCGTCGATTCGACTGTTGACAACTTTAGAAAAATGGCAGACGAGTCAAAGGCTCAAAAGTTAAAATTGGCAAATTCCAGAAAACTGGTAAATATATTACATTTCCGTTAACATTTTTATTTGCACACTGTGCGCCATAGATTCACGTTAACAGACGTAATACATTTTCAAGAATTTCGTTATGTTAGCGGGCCACATCATCATATGTTGTCATTTATATAACCCATCTTTTTCTTACATTCTTTTTCTTCCTAGTTTAAAGAATTGCAACAACTAAAGAAAAAGAAAAATGCTGTTAAAAACACTGATACTGAAACTGCTGAAAATATCTGCGTTGAACCAACCGTTGTTGATAGTTTAACCAGTTCAACCCATAGTTCCGTTGAGGTGAATAGCGAGCAAATTAAAGAAAATATTCCAGAAGGTCAAAATCAGTTACCTAACTATTTTAATAATGTGCAATTTCAAGATAACCCTCAGCAACCTGCCGTGTTTTTCGACAGTTTTTTACAGAACGACTATAACGAAAGTATTCAAAGTAATTTCGATGATGAGAGTAATTCGAATAACATGTTTAATTACTTCAGTACATCACCAACACAAACTAATTTGGAGAATATGGTATCTAATATTGTAGGTTCACCTATAAGCACCCAGCCTAATAAATATATACCAGAGAAACATAATCAAGAGAATTCCCGAGAAAATTATTACTTGTTTCCTCAAGAAAGCCAAAATAATTATGTAACTGAAAACCACCAAATAATTCATCCAAGGGAAGATGTTCCGAATAGTGATTTTGAAAATTCCGAAAGCTTTTTTTCTACGGAAAACACAAGAAATCTAGTAGAGTATTTGCAAGGCGCTACCAAAGAAGACATAAGTGAGAGCGAAAATTTGGCTATACAAAATGAAATTAACGGATTTTCAAACGAGACCCAAGCAGAAATACAACATTCCAGTGTAGAGAGTCTAAGGCAGTTGTCGGATCAAATGGCGCAACTTATGGAACCCGAGTATTGCTCATCAAACTCGATAACAGATTTAGAGAAACGCAATTTAGAGTTAGCAGCGCTACTAGAGCAGGAGAAAATAAATTCTGAAAAACAAAATTCTTTAATAAATGATTTGCAAACGAAAGTGATGGAATTGGAAAAAGAAGTTAGAGAAAAAGATGAACATTCTAATTATCATGCAGCCGATCAAGTAAGGAAATTAAACGAAGAGTTACAATGCCACAATCAAACAATAGGTATGCTGGTAGCAGAAAAGGCCGAGTTGTCAGCAAATCTGAGTCAGTTTGAATTTTGTTCAAAACAGAAATCCCAAGAGTGCGAGGAATTACAGGCACGGCTGAAAACCTCCAGATCTCGTGTTGCCGAATTAGAAAGAGAGGTGAATAATATGAAAGCCGAAAAGAACCAAGCTGAAAAGGCAGTAAGAGAACATAATGAATTTATAAGTGGCCTAAAGCGAGATTATGAGACGGTTAAAGCGGAGAAAGAAGAATTTGTACAAGACGTGTTAGAGATTAGGGAAAAGCTAAAGAAAACTTCTGAGGAAAATGTGATTCTGCAGCAACAGAATCAGGAGATATCCAGTAAACTGTCCCTGGCCAATATTAAAATACAACAAATAACAAGCGGGGAACGGTTTCAAACTGAGGGGCAGTTGGAGCAATTAACTCAAGAGAAATTCGATTTGGAGAAACAATTGTCTGATTTAAATCATATTCTAAAAACTATCACAAAAGAACGCGATGAGTCTGGTTTGCAGTACCAACAATACGCACAGCAACAAAACGCCCAGTTAGCTAGTCTATCCAGTAAAATAGAACAGCTACAGTTGGAAAACGAAAACTTGTCCGTGCAAGAGCAAAATCGCATCAGACATATAAGCGAATTGGAGAGACAGCTGCAAAATTTACAGAACGAACAAGTTACGTTCGCCACGAGCAGAAACGGCGGCGATTCCAGCCTTAAAACTGACCTTGAAACCACAAGAGAGCTTTGCGTTCAATTGCAGATTGAAAAAACCAGCACTGAAGAAAATTACGTGAAGGTCGTTAACGAGAAGGAAATGCTGTTGAAAGAGTTGGAAGCAAAAAATGAATCGCTTATGCAGTTGGAGAGTTTGGTGGAACAGCTTCGCGGAAACCAACCCGACAGCGTGAAGCTATTAGCGACCATGGAAAGCGACAAGGTGGCAGCCGCCAGAGCCGTTCATCAGAATAAGGAGCTGAAGCAGCAGATGGAGAGCATGCAAGAAGTATTTATAAAATTGGTAAGGCCGTTTTGCGCTTAAACGCTTAAATTTCATTTCATCTTGTTACGTTAATATAACATCTGTTTTTTTTCAGAATAATGACAAGGTTGAACTAACGGAACAACTCGATAGAGAGATTGGCAGCAACAGGGACTTACTGGACAAGCTTCAAAAAACTGAACTTCACCTGCACACATTAACCGATGCAATCGAAATAAAAGACCGCGAATTGTCCCATTTACGAGAAAACTCAACTGAATTTAATAAGCAGGTTCTACAACACGAACAGCTGGCCGATAGATTACGGCACTACGAGGCCCAGGATAACGTTTCGCATGTTGTACAGAACGAGTTGCAAGAAGCGCGGCAAACCATAGCGAGGCTTAACAATGAAATAAAGCTTCTTAAATACGGGACAAGCGAAAGGGAGGATACAATTAACGCATCTGAAAAGCCAGACGTAAATTCTCTATCGGAGCAATTAGAAGTACAGAACGGTGAATTAGAAAATAAGCTGCAAAGTTTCACAGATGGCAACAATGACCAAAATTATGTACAGAGAGACAATAATTCTAACGAAACCCACAATCTAGATAAAGAAATTGCCATGAGACGCTTAGAAGACAAATTTAAACGCACGATGCAAGACATTGCTGACTTGACAGAAGAAAAGCAAAGACTTGAGCACCTGGTATTGCAGCTCCAAGGCGAAACAGAGACAATAGGTGAATATGTAGCCCTGTACCAGCATCAGCGGATGGTTCTTAATCAAAAAGCTCTCGAAAAGGATCAACAATTAAAACAGTTGGCGACTGATAGGGAACAAATGAAAAATAAACTTGAAATGCTCAACGAGCTTATTAAGACGCTGGTCGTCGAAAAGGGTGCTGTTCCGACGGAACTACTTCAAGATCACCAAAATGTAACTAGTCAGAGTAAAGATTTCTGCGAGGAGCACTCCAAAATACACGAGGAAATTAGTAAGATCAGCGATAATAAATTGGCAATGCAGGACGATGCCAAGAGCTCGGAGACTGCAGGGAAAATTATAGCACTTCTGTCAGAAATAAAGTCAAGTAATTTGGTGCAACCTAATGAAAATATTCATCATTGTGCTTGGTGTTCTGGCCAACTGCTCACTGTTTAATATATTGTATTTTAAATAAAACAGTTTAATACCGTCATTTATATTTTTGCTAAATGTATTTGGATATAGCAAAAAATTGGGTGTAACTTTTTTAAGTAAAGTTTTTTAATATTATCACAAGTAAGGGTGCTTTACTCTGACGGCAAATTTATGGTTTTACGCTTTCCTCAAATACAACAAGAGTATTTCTAAATTTTTAGAATTAGAGAAACCAACTTTTATGAAGTAAAAAATTTTCTCAGAAACGAATAAAGTCTCCCATTGATGCGGACTATTGTGATCATACTATATATGTTTGTTATATTTTAAAAATTAGGGTTCCTTATCATAGATTTATATTATTTTAATCACAACATTATTTCTAACTTCCATTGCTTGTGTAATAGCAATTAACCAGGGAGTGTTTCACGACTCATGATTAGAGACGATATCCGAGCATGTCGTACTGGTATGTACGTAAAAAAATGTAGCAAAAATACATTTATATTGACAAGTACGAAAGGTTAAAGTAAAACATATTGTATTTGTTCTAAATTATGATAGGCTATATTTAGAATGACGTGCTTTGATTCCGCCTCTAGTCATGAATAATTAAAATGTGCTGCTAACCATACGTGCCGCAACGGATTACATAATATGTGTATGAAGATAGAAGCTTTACTAGGGATAAGTTTTAAACATTTATAATAAAAATATCCCTGTTTATATCCTCTGCGCCGTCTAAAGGCGCAAGCCACAAATGAAGTTATCGTAATTTATGACACTTTTGTCTTGAAAGGGCCCATTTGCTGGCTATTATTAGAGGGTATTACAGCATTCATAATTTTCATAATAATACATCAAATGTATATTTGTACATTTTAATGGCGTTCATGGAAAAATAATTTAGTAATTTTTTTTTTATGCGGTGAAGCCATTTTAATTTTGTCATGATTACATATTGAACGATAGGCAGATATTTTTAGCCCTGTAAGGAATAAAATGTGTTTCATTTAAAATTTTGCTGAAGAATTTTTTTAGTAAACTATCATCATAATTTAATTATGTAAAAAGTGAGAAATTTAAATTGGTCAGAAATGTGCCAATATGCCATCGTAAGATGCAGCGGTGTGTTTGTGATAAATAATTATCTTTTATAGTAACCTAAGTTTGTTTTATTTAGAACGATTATAAATACAACTATCATATTTTGTATAAGTCGAGTGATATTTGATCTGTAAAATTGCAATAGTTAAATGGGTTTAGTTAAGGTTTTTTTTTGTTACCTATACATTTTGGTCGTTGTTTTAATTCACATGTATTTTAGATTCTATTGTTTGATGTAATAAATTACAAATTTTATTGTTTGATAATTGTTTTGCTCACGTTTGAAAATTGAATTTCCTAAATAGCTTTGGTGGTTGAGTTTCAAGTTAGGAATTTCATTTCCTTTTGAAGGAGAACCCCTGTTAGTGGACAATTGCACGGAAGGTTTAATTTATATTGGTGAATAATAAATAAATATTTACTGAATTGATTTTTAGGTTACAACAAACGTTAAACAATCAAGTTTTGTGAATAATACGGTAATATTTTATATCGCAAATATTATTTTAATATACATTGTACACCTACCTATCGTAAAGATTTTAAAATTTAAATTTAAGCAAAGATCATCTCATCACGCCGTCTTTTAGGGGCATTCGGTTTAACTTGACATTCAGCATGGTTCATAAGCTCCGGCGGGCAATTAGAAACAGGCGATGATAAAAGCATCTGCTTCAGATCGTAGAATAGGGCAGAATCATCGTTCGTGCAAAAACTGACGGCGATACCAGTTTTACCAGCACGTCCAGTTCTACCAATACGATGGGTATAATCTGAAAAGCAAAATAGAATAAATTTATTTTTATGAATTTTTTAAAGATTAGAAATGTGAAAGCTTCCGACAAAATAAATTGAAATATAATTACCTTCAATAGTCTTAGCCATGTCATAATTAATAACCATGGAGACATCTTTAATATCAATTCCTCTTCCTGCAACGTCGGTTGCGACCAAGATATCCTTCGCACCAGACTTGAGACTTGCCAACGCGTACTCTCTTTGTTCCTGTCCTTTACCACCATGCAGCGTGCAAGCATTGTATCCCAGCTTCTCCAAACCTTTGGCCAAAACATCAGCTCCTTTCTTCTGGTTAACGAAAATAATAATCGGAGGGTCGACGCCTCTTGAAAGATATTCCATAAGTTTTTTCCTTTTGTCGTTTTCTCCCATAAGGTGTACTATTTGCTCAACTCTCTCGACTGGTTTACCTATGGATCCTATGTATACAACAGCCGGTCGCCTCAAGTAAGTTCTGGCGAGCCTCTCAACCGCAGGTGGCATAGTAGCGGTAAACATCACGGTTTGCCGATATTTTTTCTTGCTGTTGTAATTTGCCAATAAAACTCGACTATCCTCGGCTTCTTCTGAATCTGGCTTAAGATTGGTAACCGGCATGTACTCCAAAATTTTCTGAACGTCCGGCTCGAAACCCAGATCAATCATTCTATCAGCCTCATCGAGAACAATATAGGTGCACTGATTTAACACTAGATACCTGTTCTCCAGAACATCGATCAAACGTCCTGGCGTAGCAATGACGATTTCACAGCCCATCCTCAGCCTAAAACCTTGCTCCTCCCTGCTCAAACCACCGACAACCACTACAGTTCTAATACCTAGCGGTTGGCCGAACTTAACAGTTTCTTCTTCAATTTGTTGGGCTAATTCACGAGTTGGCGCCAAAATTATAGCGTAGGGGCCTTGATCAGCATCTTCAGTACGTTCAATTTTAGGCAAGGATTGAATCCATGAAAGCAGAGGAAACAAAAATGCAAGTGTTTTTCCGGAACCTGTCTCGGCGACTCCGATGATATCTCGATTTTGCATCCCAATAGGAATGGCTTGCCTCTGAATTGGAGTGGGCTCTTTATATCCCACTTTTTCAACGATTTCCAGGAGCTCTTTTTGTATTCCAGATTCCTTCCAGTTGCGAATCGGCTCTGGTATTTTGCCACCTACACAGAAAAAAAATATACTCTTAACAAGATATAGATTAAATTGAAGCAGACAATAAGCATACCTTTTATGGTAATATTATAATCCTCCCTAAATATACGCCAATCTCTTTCCGTCATCTCGTTAATTTCTTTTTCTGACCAATGCCTATCATCCCACAATTGTTTTTCCTCCCTTCTTCTAACTTTCTTTAGTCTTACTTTCTCTTGTGCTTTCTCCGCTTCAGTCCTTCTCTTCTCTAACAGTTCACCGTAAAATTTGCTCTGATCTCTTTTTTGTGCCTTGATGTCTATACCGGCAAGATTTCCTCTGCCAAAGAATTGCACCTACAAAGTGAACTAATTAACAAAATGGACAGGGTGTTATTTTAATGTTCCGTCTAAATTTTATCAGTCATGAAAACATACTTTACCTGATGCCGCTCTTTATACAATCCATTATAATCCAAAGATGTGTCTTCTCCTGCATCCCAATCGAATACAAATTTTCTATCGTTAAGCCTCCTAACTCTACGTTTCTTTTTAACTAAACCCAAATATCTCTCTTTTATGGCGTCCTGTTCCTTCTCTTTATCCTTGTCTTTTTGTTTTTCATCTTCTTTCTCTCTATCTCGAGGTCTTCTATATTCTCTATCATCTTTTCTAGGGTCGTCTTGTCTGCTCGCTTGAATAGCATCTATAATTTTTCTCTCTTCATCATGTTGCTTCCTTTGCCTATCTACTTCTTCTTGCCGCCGCTTAAGAGCTTCTGCAGCACGTTGCTCTTTTGTTAAAAATATCGGCTGAAATAAACAAGCTGTAATTATTATACAGTTCTAGAATAACATGATATATTCCCATTTACTACAACGTGTTACGAATTTCAGCTTTATGAATAACTAAAGTACCTTGCTTTTAGCAGCCTCTTCGGCTTTCTTTTTCGTAAGCAGTTCTTCCAATGATAAAGGCTCTTTTTTAGCCGGTTCTTGTTTTACCATTTTTTCGAGCTTCACTTTTGAATCCTCGGTTTCAGGTGTAGGGCTCTTGTTTCTCGAATCCTTACTCACTTTCTTATCCTTATCTTCTCTTTTCTCTTCGCGTTTCTCCCGTTCAGTTTTTGCATATTTGTTTTCTTTTTCTCTAGAACGAGATCTATGTCTTTTGTGCCGCTCTAGGCGCTCTTTACTTCTAGATCTAGATCTTTTACTTCTTTTATCCCTGTCCTTTTCAGATCTTTCTCTACTGCGAGATCTGCGCTTTTTATCACTTACCATGTTTTAGATACTAAATGAACGTTTTATTTATAATAGGTCTTGCTTGGTAATATACTTTCAACAAATCGTTTACTTCTTCGACCACTGTTTGCTTACACATAACCACACTTTTGACAATTATTTTGACGTTTACTTATTTGTAATTAATAGGGCCTTTCGATTCATTCACATACCTTCCGGTTTAGTTCTGTGAGCCACAGAGACGATGAGAAATAACTGATTGATTAAGATAAAATGTGGATGGTCATTACTAGAGGGCGATACTGTGCGATATGGATTAAAAGTTAATTAGTTCCTCGAGATAATATTATTATTATTTGATACATTTGTTGGGTGTATGAGGTGAGATCTTGAAATTAAATAAACAATTTTAGTGAATAACATGGGTGTCTTATATTATAAATAATATTTGAATATATATAATGCACTTATTTGACAGATTTCAAAATTCAAGTTTATGCAAATATCATCTCGTCACATTTTCTCTTAGGGGCATTCGGTTTAATTTGACAATCAGGATGGTTCATAAGCTCCGGCGGGCAATTAGAAGCAGGTGATGATAAAAGCATCTGTTTGAGGTCGTAGAATAGGACAGAATCGTCCTTGGTGCAGAAACTGACAGCAATACCAGTTTTTCCAGCACGTCCAGTTCTCCCGATACGATGCGTATAATCTAAAAAAGAAAAAGATCATTTTCATATTTTTAAAGATTTGAGACTGAAAAGAGTCACTTTACACGACTTGCTGGATTTTTTCTGCAAGGGTAAATTCGTAGAGAAAATCTTATATAACAAAAAATAATTACCTTCAATAGTCTTAGCCATGTCATAATTAATAACCATGGAGACATCTTTAATATCAATTCCTCTCCCCGCAACGTCGGTTGCCACTAAAATATCCTTAGCGCCAGACTTAAGACTAGCCAACGCGTACTCTCTCTGCTCTTGCCCTTTACCACCATGCAGTGTACAAGCATTGTATCCCAGTTTCTCCAAACCCTTAGCCAAAACATCAACACCTTTCTTCTGGTTAACAAAAATAATAATTGGAGGGTCGACGCCTCTTGAAAGATACTCAATAAGCTTCCTCCTTTTATCGTTTTCTCCCATGATGTGCACGATTTGTTCAACTCTCTCTACTGGTTTACCAATAGATCCTATATACACGACAGCTGGTCGCCGTAAGTAACTTCTAGCAAGTCTTTCGACTGCAGGTGGCATAGTAGCGGTGAACATCACGGTTTGTCGATATTTCTTCTTGCTATTGTAATTTGCCAATAAAACTCTACTGTCCTCTGCTTCCTCTGTGTCTGGTTTAAGATTGGTAACTGGCATGTACTCCAAAATTTTCTGCACGTCCGGCTCGAAACCCAAATCAATCATTCTGTCAGCCTCATCAAGGACAATATAGGTGCACTGCATTAACGCTAGATACCTATTCTCCAAAACATCGATTAAACGCCCTGGCGTGGCAATGACTATTTCACAGCCCATCCTCAGCCTAAAACCTTGCTCCTCCCTACTCAAACCACCGACAACCACCACAGTTCTAATACCTAGAGGTTGGCCGAACTTAACAGTTTCCTCTTCAATTTGTTGAGCCAATTCACGGGTTGGCGCTAAAATTATCGCGTAAGGGCCTTGGTCGGCATCTTCAGTACGTTCGATTTTAGGCAAGGACTGAATCCATGAAAGCAAAGGAAACAAATACGCAAGTGTTTTACCGGAGCCTGTCTCGGCAACTCCAATGATGTCTCGATTCTGCATACCAATAGGAATTGCTTGTCGCTGGATTGGAGTAGGTTCCTTATATCCCACTTTTTCAACGATTTCCAGAAGCTCCTTTTGAATCCCAGACTCTTTCCAGTTGCGAATCGGTTCTGGTATTTTTCCTCCTACATAAAAAATATAGAATTAATAATTACAAAATGGATAGTTTAGTCATTGAAAGATAGAATACAAATTGTTAACCCAATTTGTATTAAACAGCCAAGGACTATTATATTAACCCGTTTAATAACCGTTAAATAAAAAGAACCCAACACATATTTCTGATGTTACACATACCTTTTATAGTGATATTATAATCTTCTCTAAAGATACGCCAATCTCTCTCCATCATCTCGTTAATATCTTTTTCTGACCAATGCCTATCATCCCACAATTGTTTTTCTTCTCTTCTTCTTACTTTCTTTAATCTTACTTTCTCTTGCGCTTTCTCTGCTTCAGTTCTTCTTTTCTCTAATAGTTCGCCGTAAAATTTACTCTGGTCCTTTTTTTGTGCCTTGATGTCTATGCCGGCAAGATTTCCTCTGCCAAAAAATTGCACCTAGACAGCAGATTAATTAATAAAAATATATATGGTACTTATTTATTTATCAAAATATTTAATAATTTACCTGATGCCTTTTTTTGTACAACCCATTATAATCCAAAGATGTGTCTTCTCCTGCATCCCAATCAAATACAAATTTTCTATCGTTAAGCCTTCTAACTCTACGTTTCTTTTTATCCAAACCCAAATACCTCTCTTTTATTGCATCCTGCTCTTTCTCTTTATCCTTGTCTTTTTGTTTTTCATCTTCCTTGTCCCTGTCTCGGGGTCTTCTATATTCCCTATCGTCTTTTCTAGAATCGTCCTGTCTGCTGGCTCGAATGGCGTTTGTTTTTCTTTCTTCATCAAGTTGTTTTTTCTGTCTAACTACTTCTTGTCGGCGTTTAAGTGCTTCAGCAGCACGCTGCTCTTTCGTTATGAACACTGGCTGAAACAAACAAACTGATAATTGTCAAGCTCTAGAAATGTTTTATGTTTTATGTTCACAAAAATACCACCTTGTGTAAAAATTGGAAAATAAGTCCCCAATTTTAGAAATTTGGGTTCAAGGGGTAACAGATACCTACAAGAAGAATAATCTATTACAAATTCCTCCTTTTAAAAACATCTTACCTTGCTTTTAGCAGCCTCCTCGGCTTTCTTCTTGGCAAGCAGCTCTTCTAATGATACAGGCTCCTTGGAATTTTTTTGCATTTTGGCTGATTTTTTTAAAGGCTGTAACTTTAGGAGTTGCACACGATCAGTTCCCAAGCTTACGCACCTTTTTACTTTATTTCAACCATAAATTCGAATTGATTCAATGATTTATTGTAGAAAAAGTAACCTATCTACAGTTCACAGTTTTACGATGAATCACACGTCAACGTCAATCACAGAACATAACGTCAATGTCATAAATCACAGATCACAGATTGTCACAGAACCCATAAAGGACTAGGACCGCAGAACAAATAACTCTGTGGAGTCAAGGAGACGGTGGAGTAACATAAATCACAGAACATGTAAAAGATGAACAGAATAGAGATTATTAGAAGAACTTGACGTAACTCAAGCCAAGCTCACTTCAGTCCTTTCTCTCTTTAATATGTCTAATTATCATCAGATATGAGGACTATCTAAAATGACGCATAAATGAGATGGATCGTATCTACAAATCTTATGAATTATGATCTACGATATACGTCATTCATTCATGCTGTGCATATCAAAAATAATCGTCAGAGTGCGCTGTTATCCAATGACTTTCTTGAATTACTCAGAGCAACTCAGGAGTACGCCTCCACGCCTCAACTACTCTACGCGTACTCCTGAGTTGCTCTGAGTAACTCAAGAAAGTCACTGGAAAGTGGCTCAAATTTAAACCATCGAATTGTCATCTATTGGAAATGATAGAAATCTTGAATAGCTTCTTTATGTTCTGTGCTTGAATCCAAACTATTCCAAACAAACAAATGGCAGAACATTTTCGTTACTACTGTCGAAACGAGAAACGTCATAAAATTTACGTAGGTACCAAACCAAAACCAAATGACATTACAGACTACACATCACAGTAAATATTACTGATAGTAGTTTCATTTTTCATTATGAAAACGACGACGTCAAAGTAAAAGTACACTATAACATTCTGTTCAGTATATTAGGTGATAAAAAGTTTAAAAGCTAAAAAATATATTGTAAAATTTTTGTTGCCAGTTGCGAGCAAAGATGAGAATGTTTGGAGCTTCAAATGATATGTCTGTTACTGAAGAAGTAGGTGAGTCATTCTATTTGTTTCTAATTATGTTTGCGGTGCTACCTGTTTGTCATGGTATTAAAAATTTGTGACTTGCTAAACTGCATTTCTCTCTGTCTGATGTCCCAATTAAGTTTACTTACTGTTGAGCGTTTTACTTACCCGAATCTATTATTTTGGTGCAGAATCGGCCACAAATGAGAAAAGCGTCGAGGAAGATTGGTCGGTGATAATGAGCATTTGTGATAAAGCTGGAAAGTCCTCTGATGAAGCTAAACATTATTTAAGAGCTATTACAAAGAGATTAAACAATAGCGACCCTCACGTTGGCGTTAAAGCAGTAACGGTAAGCTATTTAATAATGTGCTGTGTGTTTAAGAAACAGAAAGTACACGTTTAGTAGTGATATTGCTTTCAGCATTTTTTAAATAGGACTTTTTAGCTTTTAGATGCGTGTGTAAAAAATTCTGGTAAAGTTTTTCATATAGAACTAGCCTCAAGGGAATTCGAGAACGACTTTACTAAGTTAATGACCAAGGGTCATTCCACAGTAGCTAAAAAATTGAGGGAATCTCTGAAGAGGTGGGCTGAAAACGAATTTAAAGCGGACGACCAACTAAATCTTATCCCCTCATTGTATGCGAAGCTTAAACATTCTGGTTACGACTTTTCTTCAACAGACGCTGTAAGTATGTAGAGAGTAATCATTCATACGGGGATTTTGTCAGGAAATTTATTCGCGAGTTAATGTATCCCTGGTAATTTGGAATATCAATATAAGTAGAGGGGAGGGTATAGGCGGGTATTGATGGATTATTTTTACAGTGTTAACGACATTAAAATTGTTTATTAATTAGACTTTTGCAGTTTATCATGTGCAACGTATATCAATGTAGCAATTACAAATATTCAGCTCAATTACTTTGTTTACGCTTACGCTAGTGGATTATGAAGTGAAAATACATCCGATATTATAAATATTGACTTGACAGTGTGAATTGGAGCAATGCAATTATGTTTTTTCTTTAAATGGCACAGAACTTGTAATATAACATAATATTCCAATTACAGAGAGATTGTAGTCCCTTTCTAATTTTCTTACGCCTAAGCATATCGTTGGAAATTAATTAAAAAAAAACTTTACAATTAATAATAACAATTAATTTCTCAATATAGGGTGTACCAAGAAATGTAGGTGCATTTTATATATAAAATGTTGTTAAAATATTTGGTTTTTATTTTTAATGCAATTATTATGGTGATTTAAATGCAAATATAGACAGACAAAACGGAATCCTATCTATGACACATCCTATAAAAGTCTAAACTTTATCGCCAAGTTATCTCCATATCAACTCTTATGTCTTCTAAAAGTTCTAAAAATAACTACGTATAGTTTTCATCATCAACTGACCATAAAGACGATTATTTCTGACCGTGTTATATTGTAAATACAAAATGTAAATAAATAGGTGATTAAGATGATAAAAACAAAGTACAGTAGCTACGCAAACCAATACGGGGCAAATTTAATAATAAAATGATATAAATACAAAAGTGGATGAATCATGTAGATTCATAATAAAATCTAGATAAAAAAGGAATAGACGCGTTTGATAAGATAAGGAGAAATATGTGTGTAATGATATTTTGTGTGAATCGTTTTTAACATGAGGAAACCATTGGTACATTTTTTAAGTTATTTTTTGACATATTTAATTTTCACTGCTTAAACTAGTTTACAAAATAGTATCCTTAATTATCTGCGTAGTGAGTGGAGAAGTCGTGGATTGATTTTACTGATAAAAGGTTAAGTTGGCAGCTTTGTTTACTTGCTTGTTTTTAGCCCTGATACTTTCTCTTTTATTAATACGTACCTAACTAGTGTTTGTTACATAGCCCAGTTTGTTAGAATTAAGTGTAGCATTGTTATCACAATTGAACTGCTGCCTTCAGTTTTATAATTGAGTTGACCTGATCGAACTGATTGGATAATTGTTCTAGATGCTTAGCGGGGAATCCCCGTGTGTCTAATTATTTATTAATGAGCATTTTACAAACAATTATTTGAAATAATTATTAGTCGACTAAAGAGGGTCACCTAAGTAGTAGTACTAGTTCAATCCAAGGTCGTTTTACAGAAAAAAACTATGGACATGATTTTTTTCTTAGATTGGTAGCTTTGAGGATAAAAACGCCGTATTCCCAGTAAAAATATTGGGTACAAATTAACTATGAAAGTGAAGTAAAAACGTTCCACGACTCTCTAAAAATACTAAGTTTCTTCCTACATATTTCGCCCTGTAGACTGGCCTAAAAATCAGAAAATTAATAAATTCTAATTAATTATCTTAACCGCATTGTTTAATTTGCAGCCCGTAAAAAAATTAGCACCTCTTAGCAAGGACCCTGACGTGGTGGACTCGCAAGAAGAGGAGGAACAAATAATAAAAGCCATCGAGCTATCCCTAAAGGAAACAGGCGGCTCTCCAAGATCTTCTACCAACCAGTCCTCGCTCTACCCCTCCATGAGCATGGCGGCCGCAACAGCCAGTGTGCCAAATCCGACGCCAGCGAAAGAACTGAGAAAAGTTAGGGCCTTGTACGATTTCGAGGCGGCTGAGGATAACGAATTAACTTTCAGCAGCGGCGAAATCAGTAAGTGGAATTGAAATAATACGTAGACACTCGCTATATAAATGTAAGGTTAGGTTCGCATCTCTCGCAAGTGTGAAAAAAATGTTCATTAATATTCTTAAATTTTTGCTCACAGTGTATTATGCCATTCACATTTTATTTACATTAGAGTAGGCTTTGGAAAATCTGAATTCTGTTGGTATGAATGACTGTTTTAATTACTAAGGTTATGTTGAAAAGTCAAAAACATAACCACAAATTCAAATTGGCTCTAATAGTTGCCAGAGTGAGACCCTAAAGAAAGCACAGCAATGTTATCAATAAAAAATTTGGCAATTCAGCCAAAAATAAATGACAATAAGTGACAATCAATTAAATCTGACACTTCAATATTTTGTCAATAGTAGACAACCCTGAGACAACCTAAGAAAAACATATCATAGCCTCCCCTTATGTAAATAAAATGTGAATGGCATATAATTTTTGTGATTCTTACATTTCTGCAAATAATGTTTCTTATAGATTTTAATACTTTCACTGACCAGCTACAAAACCCCTGACCTTCATCGGGATCTTGCAGAGATAACCTCTTATTGTTTTTAAAAATATGTCTTATTTTTAAGATAATAGCACGCGGTTTTATTATTTATTTGTTTGAAAAATATTTTCGCGGTAAAGGTTGATGCTTTCCCTACAATTAAAAATGCATCAAGAAGGTTTCGAAAACCTGTTTTCAATACAAGGAGGGTGCAGAAGGTTTTCGTACGTTATTATATTATCAAGAAATATTTTCCTGAGAAATGGTGTAATACGTACATATTTTTCAGTATTTGTGATAGACGATTCAGATCCAAACTGGTGGAAGGGTAGCAACCAAAGAGGGGAGGGACTTTTCCCAGCAAATTTTGTAACGCCCGATTTGTCCGTGGAGCCGGAAAAATTTTGTAAGTACCAATAAAATCGCGATTGTTTTCCGTATTAATTCCAGCAAATATGCGATTGCAGTGTATGAAAAGGCTAAGAAGATGGTGCAGTTTAAGGAGACAACGGAGGTGAAAAACATAAAAGATGAACCCGCCGAAGAAATAGAAATTAATGAAGATAAAATTGATAGGTTACTACATTTGTTACATGAGGCTGACCCTACTAATCCCGAAAGAGACACCGAGGAAATGTTAAATTTGGAGAGTGAGTAATTTTCTGGTTCTAACGATCATTATTTTTATTTCGTATTATTTTAGGGGAAGTCAATGGCATGGGTCCCTTAATAGATACAGAATTGGAACGAGTCGATAGGAAACATGCCCAACTTACACAGTTAAGTGCTGATTTAGTTGAAGCGTTAGGTCTGTATCATACGTTGATGCGTGAACCACAGTTTCCGCCCGTAAACAAGATCCCATATGGTTACCCCGTACCCTCAACGCCAATGGTAACGTATAATCGTTCAGTTCTTTAATTAATTTACTGTATTAATATTATTAAAAGTGGCAGTGAATTCAATTCGTTAGAACATGATTTTGACATGAAATTGTAATATATTTTAGGCCTTCCCCCCTGGTAGTCTTCCACTAAACGTACACCCATCCATGATGAACCCGAATCAAGGTATGCCCCCAGGTCACGATAGACCCCCTTTTATGCACCCCGGCGGTCCGCCAGTTATGCAGCAACAGTATCCATCTATGCCGATGACAAATTCAAGTCATATGCCACCTGCAGGTATCCTACCCCCCGGCCAAGGAATGCCACCAAGCCTGCCCCCACATTTGCATCAACACGAGAACCCCATGGGACATTATCCACCACCAGGGTGAGTACTATTGGTTTTTAAAACAATTGATCCGTCTGCAGACCGCGCGCAATGATATGTAACGACTTGTTCCTCTTTTTCAGAATGCAGGGCTATGGTATGCCGAATATGGGCCAACCCAATTTCCCTCCGCCAGGATCAGTGTCCCAGACAAACTTACAAAATGGCCCCCCGCAACAGGGGCCCCATTTTGCGCCCTCCAATTCTCACGTGACACAATGAATGCACCGAATCTGTGGTATACCCCTGCTGGATATGATGTATTATATCAGTTTTCTATAATTTTAAATACATGTATAAACTTTATGAATTAATTCTGCTAAATATAATATGAGATATTACTTATAATGTATATTGCGTTTCCTAGCTTTCATGGTGGCCCCAAAATGCAGCGGATTTATTTTACAGTCAGGGGAAGTTTTTAGATGAAATACCAAAGTAATTCCTATCGGAACGAGCTGAAATTTCGCTAGAAAATTGGGACGTTGCATGATAAGTTTTATTCGATACGTTGCGTTGCAACTTTGGCTTCACTATTAATATACAGTTTCATACGTTAACGAAACATCACATTTTTTGGATATTATGCTACTGTGTTCGAGGTAATGTAGAAGAAATGGAATTTTTGAGCCAGTTTTTAAAAAATGGCATCTTATGTACTAAAATGCAGCTCTTAAATGATTATTTTTATAGGAACACGAGTTAAGTTACTTAGAACAGAAAATGACTTATCGTATATGGTTTAAGGCTTCAGTTTATGCTCCTTCCGAATTTCATTTAATTAGGAATTAGTTTGTTATTTTTGTCTAGTTTTTCTGCCCTATTCAGTCTGTTTTTATACATGTTAAGCTTTCCTGAGATTTCCCTTAACAAAGACGGGTTCCAGCCTCAGAAGGAAATAGTGAGAGGTCTAGTTCGTAGACATTACTTTATCGATGTTTATCTTAAGAGTTTTGACAATGTTGTTACCTTACCTTACTTTAGAACTTTTGCCTAAATGTATAAATATTATTTTCACTCATTAACGTTACTATATATTTATTGGAATAGACTTTTGTTTGAAAATATCACTTCTTGTATTTAAATTCAAATTATTTACAAGTTTTTAATAAAAAAACTATAAAAAAACTTTGCTGTTTAATTTCTAGTTTAAATTTTTTTTCTGTAACCAATATACTAACAGCACTTGAATTTAGGTCAAATTGTGGTTAGAGCATAAGTGTTGGTTTATGTGTTCTTTGCAATTACTTTTACATCGAATATGATCGATTTTTAAAACGATCACAATTAAGTGCATTAATGCTACCGTTATGCACTGGTGCAGTTATTGTCGCACCAAAATACAGGTTTCCTCTCGATGCTTTTTTAGATGTAATAAAACGTAGTCTTCTTGGGCTCACCATGTTATATTTATTGTAAAAGGCAAGTCTGATTTATTCAAAGGGCGCTTTGTGGCAAAGTGATATAAACATTGTTTTATTATATTTTGTTTGTAATATTGTATCTATTTTAAATCATTATATAGATTTGATGTACATTAATAAATTTTATTCAACTTATATGTGTGTGTTTACAGCAACGTAAAATCGGACGACTCTAAACCTTCTTGGATATTTTTCTTAATGCTACACACCATTTCGTCGCTCGTGCATGTTCCACCTATGTCGGACGTGTGGACCTTGTCATCAACGAGTGTTTTGTAAACGGCCTGCTCGATGAGATTCGCATGATCCTTTCTTTTCAGGTGGTACAGCATATTGATGGCCGCGTTTAATATGCCCACTGGGTTCAATATAGTATCATCTATAAAAAGAATAAGAAAACATCTCACGAGTTTCTTTTTTCATTATAGTCGCATAAAAATTAACTGATTTTCAATATTGTCGTTTTTTGTAAAATCTAGACTGTTGACATATAACAAACTAGGGTGATTTATTAACTTACTAAGAGGAGGCTTAGAATATCATTTAATTATAAATAACCGTAAAGACTATTAAAAACGGACAAATGTTTTACCTTCTAATGAGGTAAATCTGGAAGCTATCTCAAACACAGCAGTAGATTCTCCATAGTTTTGGCCAGAAATGAGACCTTGGCCTCCGATAAGCCCACAGAGTATATTTGTTATGATCATGCCATAGAGATTAGGCATTACTAAAACGTCGAAATCTTGTGGTTTCGATACCAACTGCATGCAAGCATTATCTACGATCATAGTATCGACTTTCAACTCAGGGTAGTCCTTTGCGACGTCTAATACTGTTTTCATAAATAACCCGTCGGATATTTTCCTATAGCAAAATGAACGAACGGTCATCCTTTAGCATTTGATAAAAATACTTACATAATATTAGCCTTGTGGATAACCGTGACTTTTTTCCTCCCTTTAGCCTTGGCGAACTCTAGAGCCCACCGTGCGAATCTCTCCGTATTGCCCTTTGTGATTATCTTCAAACTTTCCACAACGCCAGGCTTAGATTCATGTTCTAACATCGCATATTCGCCCTCGGTATTTTGCCTAAATACGAAGATATCTAAGTCGCAGTATTTACATTTTATGTTAGGATAGCCCTCGCAGTGCACCAAATAAACGAATAGGTCTAGATGGGTGCGCATTGTGACGTTCGATGCAATGTCCCCAAGAGATGGAATATGGCCCTGAAAATAATAGGATAAAAATATTTGCTTCACCGATTTTGATTTTAAATAAATAGTAGCAACAGCTGGTTTGGCATACAAAATTGAATTGTTTGCTTACGCACCTTAATTCCCACCCCGTTACGCCGAAGAGAAGTTATAGCAATTTCATCGTCTATTTCTGTGTGGTTTTTTACATCTGTTTCGATTATTTCGAAGTCCACTGGAACGTATGCCGCTTTGAATATATCCTTTACGTACTCCATTAGCTGTGGACCAGAACCGACCCCTAGAAAATTAAATTGTCCAAAATTCTTGCGACAGAGAATTATTTAAAAAATAATAATTTGGCGGAAATCAAAATACGTTCGTCACTGCTGTGGCAGGAGTATAGGTTGAGGCGTGGCCTGCGATGAGGCCACTTGGGTGGGGAGGAGGAGGAGCTACGTGAATTAAAAACTCACCTGGCAGCATAGTGACTACATGTCTGCCTCCGTATACAGAACGCGGTACTTTATCCTTCTTAACTGAACGTTTGTTAATAGTTGTTCCAGCAAATATGTCAGCTGCTGTTGTGCATCGGCGAAAAGGCTCTTTTAAAATTGGTAGTTTTAAAAAAAAATTACTCATTGTTCACTGGTGACACTAGCTGACAGTAAAATATGTGATGACATTTGTTTAGTAGTTTTTGGTAAATTCAAAATTAGTTCAACTGAATCGTAGGTTAAGCCCCAAAGTTGATTAGCGCCGTAAAATTTTTTTTATAGAGTGTTGAAAAAACAAATTAGTCCAAACGAATCTAAGCTAGTCACTTGCAGTGCGAATCTTTTTGTCCCAGATGAGTCGGAAAAAAAGATTCGAAAATTAGTCCTAATGAATCGTAGATTAGCCACTAGAACTCACTTGCGGCGTGAATTTTGGTTTCCAGGAGGGCAGGAAAAAACATTATTTTAAATCGTATCTATTCACTTTTTATTTACATTAGAGTAGGTAAGCTTTGGAAAATCTGAATCCTGTTGGTATGAATGCGACTGTTTTAATTACTGAGGTTATGTTGAAAAGTCAAAAACATAACCACAAATTCAAATTGGTTCTACATAGTTGCCAGAGTGAGACCCTAATGAAAGCACAGCATGTCATCAATAAAAAATTTGGCAATCCAGCCAAAAATAAATTACAGTGACGATCAATTAAATCTGACACTTCAATATTTTGTCAATAGTACACAACCCTGAGACAACCGAAGAAAACCATATCATAGCCTCCCCTAGCTCATGTAAATAAAATGTGAATAGCATATAGGTTAGCCACTGGATATCATATGCGGCGCGATTTTTTCTTCCAGAGGGGTCGAAAAAAAATTAACTACCTACTACAAAAATCAATTTGAATTTTTTTTCAGAGGGTATAGGAAAACAAAAATAGCCCAAACGAATGTAGGCTCTTTTCCAAAAAGATCGATGGAAAAAATTCCAAAATGGAACGGAATGAATATTTTTTCCGAGGGGTTGAAAGAAAATTAAGAGGCAAAAGTTTCTGATTTTTCTCCCATGGGCGGTGACAAATAATCCCTGTTCTTCATTTAATATACAGGGTGTCCCACTTATGTTAGAAATAAGTAAGAGATACAAGGTTAAATGACACCAAATATAGAGCTTATCAAGGCTTTCTGTTATGTGCAAAAATATTTTAGTAAAATTAACTCGTTTTTGTTTTATTGCCAAAAAACTGATTTTAATTAGGTATTTATTTTATGAAAATATTTTTTTGTGGTTTTTTCAATTTGGAAATAAAAAAGTTTGCAAGCCTTAATTAAAATTACCCTCGTTGGTGTCGAATTCAGTAGAATGTGCAGCAGAATTTATTTAGAGGTAATTAACTCCTCAGCTTTAAAGAGTCCCCCTCTTAATCGAGTTCAAAGTCACGGCCGACTTCATAGGAGGTCAGTTGTTGTGGGAACTTCTTCAGGTCTTCAGATCTCGAGGACGGTTCGTGACTTTAGTAAACATGGTTCAAATAGTGATATTAGTGAGTTTGTTGACTTTGGCCCCATATATTGCAGCACAAGGCAGTAAGTATGATAAAAAATTTAAAACCTATCTAATATATATAATTATCAATATTTTACTTATTGCTATGTTGCAAAAATATATCTTATGTATGTACCTACATTTATATAGGTATATATTTTTTTTAAATAGTTTTGCATTACATTTTTAATTCTTCATCTGTTGTTATTGGTTCATAAATTAACATGTATATTATTGTATATGAGAAAGTGTGCTAAAACATATTAGGTACTACTTTCATTTGATTAGGATGGAACTTTCTTGTTTTTTTTTAAATTTTTGGATTTTACACAATATGCACCGGCAGCATTATATTAATGATCGGTTTTTCCGTTCTGATACGTACTACTTAGCTTTGTTAGTCAAAGAGTTGACTCGTTTTCCTACTGACCGAATTTTTGTCCTGCCAAATCGATATATTGTGTTAATTGAGGATTGCTTTCTTTGACAGGAAACGAATTAATTGACGCACTTGTACAGGGTGAGTCCGACACATGCACCAGTAGATTTGCTTGTATGGTGTAGAGTCGTAGATTCAAAAACTATTTTAAAATTTTTTTTTCGAAAAATATAGCGAGCGACATTGAGTAATTTGTATTTTTGTTCATTTAACTTTCTCTCAACTTAAAAGTAGTATTTATTGGAATAATGAAAAACGTTAGGACTGCGAACAATTACTGTCATTTTATTATGAAAAATAGCAATAAAATTGCTGGTTATCAATAACAATCGTTAAATTTAAATTATTACCTTCACAGCGTCTGGAAGAAAGTAAGATATATTGTATTTTCACTTTGAGCCTTGCAAATGTTCATGTTTATTATTATTAGTAATTAGGAGCCGCTCTTTAATTACTTAGATAAGTTTAGCTATTATAGATTTCTAATATTAGGCTTGTTATATGAGGCGCCGTTTAAGACATAATTAGCAATACATTACAAATATATATATATATATATATAATTATTGAAATATATATATTTTTCCATTAAATATATTTATTTTGTTAAAGTTTTATAAATCTATATATCTTTGTAAAAATATATATATATTTTTACGAATATATAAATATATTTTCATATACATATTATACTTATATACATATATTTATATAGAATTTTATTTGGATAGCTCAAAAATTGTGGAAATGGCGGGGGTTTACCATGATCCGTGGTTACCTGGTATATCGTCGTATTCGAAATAAAATGTTCTATCTAATGTTGCAGATGGTCCACACGTTTCATTTAAAAAAAAATGATTTTTTTATAAAAAACCAACACTTTAAAGTTTATTGGCCCTTAATAAACTTAATATTGACTTACTACTAAAAATTATTATTTGTGTGAATGACAGAATGGAGATAGCTACATTTTTCCCAAGTCACAGCCTTCTGGATTGAAAAAATAAATTAGAAATTTCAAAATTATTTTTGAAAAAAAATGTTAATTTGCAACGTACTCAGACAGAATTTGGTACGTAGGTTCAAAAAATTATAAAATACATAGGGTGTACGAATTTGATGTTATTTCCGTCGAAATCGGAAGTCGGCCATTTTAAATGTACACGTCACTAAATCGGAAATAAGTCAAATTTCAAAAGAGTTGGTTCATATATAAACAAAAGAACTATAAGCCTGGGCCTGTTCTCGTGGCCATGGTATATCTACATATTTTGTTAACATAACTAAATATTTGAGGTTTAAAATATTGCCTGGGCTGCCACTCCAGAAGGAGTTGGAGCATTTAATCCTAAGTAATGCAAGCCACGCACCCTTTGTTAAAAAAATACATGCACCCTATCAAAATTATTATAATATGGAAACTCGCGTAACGTACGCCAGTGACCTTAAAACCCTAACCTAAGCCACCTGAACATGGCGTGTAAGCAAATAACATTTTATATTTTCTAGTCACCTTTACGAGAATTTCTGCCTGGATTTTATATAGTCATAAAAAATTTTGGTCAACGTAGGTAATAGTTAATGTAAGTAAATAAAGATAAATGTAATAGTAATAAATTAAGATACATAAATTAAAAATTTGAGGTTATATGAGTTATATAAGGCATTTGCACATGACGTCATAACTAACCTCAAAAATATGCATTTTCTAAAATTTTCGAATATTACAAAAATTTTTATCAAAATTTCTGCTTGGTTCCTGTACTATTAGCCGAGATATTGCTGAGTGCCATTATTAATAAAGTTTTATTGCCTTAATCTAATAAAATAAGATGCCTTTTGTTGGTTGGAATTCTAACCTATAATTAGCAGTATAATTTTAATAGATTAAGGCAACAAAACTTTATTAATAATGACACTCAGCAAGATTTCAGCTGATAATACAGGAACCAAGCAGAAATTTTGATAAAAAATTGTTGTAATATTCGAAAATTTTAGAAAATGTACATTTTTGAGGTTAGTTATGACGTCATGTGCAAATGCCTTTACACACGCTGTTTAACATAACCTTAAAATTATTCACGCCTCCAAACCTTACTTCCTTGCGCACTCGTCTTTACTGGTTTGGGTCACTGGCCTACGTCAGACCAGCGTTCCAGATTGATCGTATCAGGTCACTTCCTTATAAGAACTTTGAGAAATTCTCCATTTAAAACGATTTTAAAAAACCTTTAATTAAAAAAAAATTGCGAAATAGAATCAGCAAATATTGGTTAATACAGTGATATCCCTATAGACTTTAGGGCGTGTGTGTATGTATCCTGTCTATATAAAATTACATAAAAATGCCCTATGCAAAATTTCAATAGGATACATATATCTTCTAGCATAAACCAGATGCTACCCTAGATCATTCCACAATTTTCTAGTATTCTAGTTCCCTAATTCGTTTCCGTACCATTGGCGCCATCTCTGGGACAACTGCTGAACCACCACCTATAGTGTGTGATTTAGGAACCTGCTATGATAATAATGTATTTCTAGAGAAAATAACGAGTCAGTGCGAGTTCTAAAATCAATCTAATGTTAGCCTTTTTCCAGGATACTACATAAAGCAATGCTACATACAAGACGAGGAAGTTAACAGGTGCCTGCAGCAATCGACGAATTACCTAATAGCCAACATAAAACGAGGCATACACGAGCTCGGATTAACGGAACCGGAGCCCATAGTAATCGACGAAATCCAGCTGGCATTGGGGAGCGGACCGGATGGATATCGAGCGACTTTTAGGGATATCCAGGCGTACGGTGTCAGTAACGTCACCGTAACTGCCGTTAGGTACGCTATCAATTTACCATACTTTGTGGAAGAGTCTGGGTTCTCTTCCGCGTTGAATATTAAAACTAATCCTACGAGAGAAAATATAGAGGCGTTAAATCTGGAGATCTTACTGGAAACCCTATTGGTCCAGCTACCAGACGATTTCTGTGGAAAAGCTTCGTCGAGCCTTTGGTTTTTCTTGAACATACCTTATAGAAGAGTTTCCGGGTTCTCTTCCGCGTTGAATATTTTGAATTGTTGATACTTCGACCATTTTGTTTAACGTTTAACGCGAAAGAGAACCCGGAAACCCCTCTACAAATTATCAGCTTCGCAAAAGCTTTAGAATCAAAATTTAAACTAATCTCACAAGATACATTTTGGAGGCGTTAAATCAGGAGATTTTACTGGCAACACTATTGGTCCACCTACCAAACCAGTTGCATTTCCATTACAGTCCTTTGTTTTTACCTTTGTTATAAATTAAACAGTGCATCAAAATAGTGCTTGCCAACAAAACTATTTTAAACAAATTGTCCACGCCATTAGATCGTTGACTTTAGCGTTTTAAATTCTTAGAGCGTTGCATAGTGAAATTGTTACGAACGTAACATACAAATGAGGCTTGGGCGTATCTTAATTTTACGTACAGATTAAATTCTAATTTACTTTCCACCGGCTCGCTTCATAAATAAAAATACCAAGCTGGTCGTTTGCTTGAGGGTCATCTGCCTGGGGGGTCATTGCAATAATAAGTCTGTCAGTTTTAAGAATAGAAGTTCCACAAGGTTCAATATCGAGTCCTATATATTTTCGTTATATTATTATACAAATGAATTATAACCAAATTTTTTGGAGGTAGTTTGTGGAGGATAATTAGAGTGCTTCAGGGTTCAGTGTTGGGCCCAGTGGTTTCATTTTTACCAAGTATATGAGCTGCCGACAAAATAGAAGAATTTAATTACGCACCTATTTTAACAACCATGAATTTATAAAAGTCCGCATTGATGTTCTATTTTTGTAGATCCGACTTAGACTCCAATCAGTTTCAATTCACCATGTACATTCCAAAAATCTCAGCGAGAGCCATGTATGAGTCCAGTGGAGTGCTGATCTTAGTGCCGGCTTCTGGCGGGGGCAACTATTGGGGCGAATATGGTAAGACCGTGAAATGTTTATTTTAAACGAATTGAAAAATAAATAAAACAAACATTAAAAATGTCAATAATAACAATAATAATAAAATAGTATACGGTCATGGCCAAGCTAGTAAATAATTACAAAGAGGCGCACCGGTGTCATACTGGTCCCGAAATGTAGGTGGCGCTTCTGCGGCGTTGCGAATCTTTGTGATTTTTTCACTCAGATTCAACGCCGTGTCCATTGTCTTATTGGAGCTTAGGGATGGGGGGTAAAAACTCTGCACAAACAGAACGAAAGTAATCACTTATTTGTAATATTCTCTAATTTTAGAGGGAGTTAAAATTAAGACTTACATGAGAGGAGTACGACGTAATTGTAATGGCCGGATTTACTTAAGTCTCCAGGAGATGAAGATGGATTTCAGCGTAAAAGACATCAGGATGGGAGTGGACGGAATCCATAACGGGAACAGTGTTATACGTAAGTCTCTTTTACATTTTTGTTCGAAAAGTGATAATAAAATGCATTAAAAGTTGTCAACTGTCAAGAACTTTTTCGGTTTCAAATTCGTGTTTAGTGATGACAAAATCCTTTAAAATAGGAAAATTCCATATAAACTGCTTATTTTCAATATTTTCATCAAATTGACAGCTATAATGACAGCTGTCAGCTGTCAAAAATCTTCTTCGATTTCAAATTTGTGTTTAGTGGTAAGAAAAGATCTATTAAAATGATATAAATTCCATATAAATTGCTTAGTTTAATAACAGTTGTCAGCTGTCAAAAATCTTTTTCGATTTCAAATTGGTGTTTACTGATGATAAAATGCATTAAAACGATTTGATTTCCGTACAAATTGCTTATTTTCATCAAATTGGCGGTTATAATGACAGCTGTCAACTGCCAAAAACTTTTTCGATTTGAAATTTGTGTTTAGTGGTGACAAAATCGATTAAAAATATATGAATTCGATATAAATTGCCTATTGACATATATAGTGACAGCAGTCAACTGTCAAAAACCTTTTTCGGTGTAAAATTCGAGTGTGGTGATGATAAAATCCATTAAAACGATAAGATTCCGTCTAAATTGCTTATTTTCATAAAATTTAAAGCTGCCAAAATTTTTTTTCGATTTTAAATTCGTGTTTAATGATGACAAAATCTATTAAAATGGTAAAATTCCAAATTATATATTGTTTATTTTCAATATTTTTATCAAATTGACAGCTATAATGACAGCTGTCAACTGTCAGAAATCTTTGTTTATTTCAAATTGATGGTTACTGATGATACAATCCATTAAAATGATAAAAATTCCGTCTGGATTGCTTATGTACATACATCAAATTGATAGCTATAAAGACAGCAGTCAACTGTCAAAAATCTTTTTCTGTTTAAAGTTCAAGTGTAGTGATGACAAAATTAATTAAAATTATAGAAATTCCGTCTAAATTGCCTGTTTTCATTAAATTGACACCTCAACTGTCAAACCTTTTTTTCAATTTCAAATTTGTAATTAGTAATGAAAAAAACAATAAAATGATATTAATTCCGTGTAAATTGATTAGTTTCATGAAATTGACAGCTATAATGAAAGCTGTCACTGTCGAAAATCTTTTTTGCTTTCAAATTAATGTTTACTGATGACGAAATTCATTAAAATGATAAAAATTCCGCATAAATTGCTTATTTTTCATCAAATTGACAGTTGTAATGAGAGCTGTCAACTGTCAAAAACTCCTTCGATATCAAATTTGTGTTTAGTGACGAAATTCATTAAAATAATATAAATTCGATATAAATTGCTTATTTTCATCAAATTGATAGCAGATAGCAAATGACAGCAGTCAACTGTCAAAAATCTTTTTCGGTTTAAAATTCATGTGTGTGACAACAGAATCCCTTAAAATGATAAAGATTCTATCTAAATTGCTTATTTTCATTAAATTGACAGCTGTCAACTGTCAAAAATCTTTTTCGATTTCAGATGTCTGTTTAACGATGACAAACCCATTAAAATGGTAACATTCCATATAGATTGCTCATTTTCATCAATTTTACAGCTATAATGACAGCTGTCGGCTGTCAAAAATTTATTTTGATTTCAAATTTGTGTTTACTGATGACTAAATCCATTAAAAAATCTGATTCGTTTCCAGAAGCTGCACTGAATTTGTTCATCAATTCCAACAGTCAAGAGCTCCTGAAAGAGATGAAACCGTCCCTGAAGAAGAAACTGCTTATTCTGATGAGGAACTTCGCCGACAACATATTTTCCAACGTTCCCTACGACGAGTTTCTGGCTTAGCCGCCAGCCTTACCATAAATAGTGTATATTTTTCTAGAGACCTCGTGTAACCTTAATTTTAGTTTTATTGTACATTTAATATTTATTTTGTAAAGTAGTACATTACGATAATTTTAATAAACACATTAAAAAAAATATATTCATAGAACTGGTTAAAATACATAACCTATAAAATAGCCGCTCATCGATCTCGATATAGGGGTACTTCAAGGCCCAATGCTGAGGCCTCTGCTGTCACAAATGTATGCCTTCCAAGGAAATAAACTATTAAAGTTCCCAATTTGGAGGAGTAGATGCAAAAACGATGTTGAAGATGTCTAAAGGGTTTAAGTGATGAATTTTTGTATCTATTCTAATTGTTCATCTAGTAGAAAGTAGAACCGTTTCTTTTCGGATGATATCCATTGGCCTATTGTCTTTGGGCATCTTTAAAAAGTAATGATTCGGAAATCGTTATTAACAATCAACTGTTGCAATGTATCGAGTCGTCGTAGTTGGGGTCCAACTCAAACAGAAAAGTGCTCCACCGGATAGATTTTCCATAAATTATTTTGATTAATGAATGCAAGTTGAATCGACAGGATATCAATGAGATGAGACATCGTCCTTAACTGCCATCAATTAAACTGCATAACAAAAGCAAATTGTTTAATGATAGTGCGAGCTTAAAAATTAAAGAAGATTAGACGTTTAAAACGGAAGCAGGTGCTTTCCGGGATATTATAAATAAATAATGGAGGAATTACGTAACTATTTTTTCCAAAATCGCAGGATAAAGGTTTAATAACTATTTAGGACAATTGAATGTACAGGGCGAGTCATGATGCACTTGGTGGATTTTAACCTCAAATAATCATGGGACATTCCTTAATGAAAGGTGCTACGTCAAGAGTTGTAGACCTTGTTTTCTTCTGCAAATGGAAGCAAATGTCCTTGGCCAAATCTTTTGATTGATGATACTGCATTAATCTTTTCTGGGTCAATCATGTTACTAACACAAGTACAGCCTAAGTTGCTAGTCCAAAAATATGTCTTGATTTGGATATTGCTCCAATGTGGATGTTGCTTTGCTCATACCACCAAGAGCCTGCCATATCCTCGCAACTGTCCAAGTCCAAGATACTACAAAATGATTTTTATTTAATGTCTTTCCTAGCCCACCTAGTATGTCGATATGTTGGCTTTAAAATTAAATGCACGTCATCTCAATGTTGTTTTCATTTAGCGAGGATGTCATTCATTACCATATTCCTCTAAAGTGTTGTTTTGCCATGTGCACTAAACGTAAATATTAATTGTCCAGTAAATAACATGATGTCCTATAATTGCCCCTAAACGGTGTACGTCAATTATATTTGTATCTGCATTTATATAAAATTAATTTAAGATGAATGAATACCTAGTTGCATCGAAGCAGACGCGGCAGCAGTACCACGATGTTCTGCCAGTACATTTTTCTTCTGTTCGTGTGTGTTTTGGAGGCTTTGGGTGGCGAACTCCGTAAGTGCACTTTAATGAAATCTCAATTTCGTTTTTGAGTTGTCTATTTTTTTAAACCCAGCTTCCTACATCCATGTGTGCCACAAGGAGGATCCAAATTTGGTGCAGTGTATGATGGCGTCTGTCGAGGACATAAGACCATTTTTGGTGGAAGGTAAGAACAGGGCAAAATTTTTTCCTTATAAGAGTCAAGTTGAAAATAAACTTTTTAGGCGTGCCGGAGCATAACATCCCTTGTCTTGAGCCACTCATAATGAAAGATTTCTTCTCGGAAGAAACGAGCGGTATGAAAATAACAGTGTCCAATGTGAGCGCATGGGGCTGCACGGATTTCTTTGTTAGGGGCATGGAGTAAGTATATTTCTATAGCTCATCCCACGGTTTTTCCAGTAGGCGGCTCCGACACACCCCTTACGGTTCGGGACTCTTCAGTTTCTTGAAATATATGTATTTTTAAACGTATATGTGGACTTACAGCAGGTTTTTTTTATTTTTTTTTTAGCGTTAATTTGGACACTTACTTATTTACTTTGTATGTGGACATACCAAAACTGCGCATCGAGGCTCATTACAACGTAGATGGTAAATTGCTCTTAGTACCAGTTAAAGGCAATGGTAATCTTGAGGCTAATATTAGTGAGTATTTTGACGTAACGCACAAATGGTGGTAACGGGTGTCATTTATTCGTTTTATTTTAGCCGAATGCAAAACCAAGGCCCAGTTAGAAGGCCAGTTGTATGAGAAAGATGGAGAGACATACCTGAAATATACTTCCTTTGACTTGCACGTGGATGTTGGTGGAGGCCAAATTCGCCTGGAGAATCTATTTAACGGGGACAAACTTTTGCGTAAGAAATAATGAAGCACGGCCACCTAAATGCATTTCTTAAGATTTATAGTTTAAATATTTTTCAGTTGGTATGATAAATGACGTCATCAATAAGAACTTGGATCCGTTCCTGAAAGAGCTAATGCCGATCATCGAAAAGTCGCTGGCTTCCGTATTTCTGGCCACAGCAAATGCCATAGTTGAACCCTATACGTACAAACAACTATTCCCGCACTAACTCCATGTCTTACAACTTGTATGGTAAATAAAAGATATTATGCATTGTTTTCATTGGAAATTATTTCCATTCCCTGTTTATATCCACCGTTCTATCAAAGGGTGCCTCAGGATGTTCCAAAGGCAGCGGACATTAGTAAAAAAACTTGAACAACACACTTTTTATTAACAAAGCAATTACTTCTTCTTTCTGTATAATTCTCTCAAAAACACAATAATAGATGTGATCATTCCCACACAATATCCCAGGATAGTTCCAGCAAGTTGACGAAAACCAACTTCTACTCCACTCCATGTATTTAAATTTTTAACGGTTAGATTTCTCTCCGTACTGTCTCTCAAGTATTTTTCCACGTGCCCTGTCTCTTTAATGTTGTCTAACCAATCATTGATACTAGGCAATAACGGGAAACCTCTTCTGACTCCCAGCTGGTAATAAATTGTATTTATCTAGAAATGTTAAACAAAGTCTTTGGTACAGTAGGGCAGCTTGAGTCGGTGGGTGCTAGGGGAATTTAGGGTAACAATATCTGAGTATTGCAGCTAGGGACTCAAGTTATCCTTTAGGATATGGCTATCTCAAGACCTCTTCAGCTAGACTTGCTAAATGAAGAGGTGTTGCTGAAGAAATATTGATTGTGTTTTTGGTGATCTTTCGGCATACGAGCATTTAACATTTATAATGAATTATGTGAAAGCACAAAATATATACAAGTGGCTTAAGGCTTGATAGATATGTGGAGGTTGGAAATGCTTATTGGTTCAAAATCTGCTCATTTTAGGTGGTTGCTAAAAAGTTAAAACTAAGTCGGTTTCCTACCTTGTCCCAAGTGAGTACATCCAGTTTGTCCGAATTCTTGAAATAAAACAAATGCAAACTCGATATACAAATAGCGTCTTTGGGATTTTCCAAAAAATCCCCCATCGACTCCAACATTGGTACATCTTTCTCGATTATTCTTTTTGATAATTCGTCGTAAACAGGCTCACCCTTAGTTTCTAGCGTGCATTTGACGCCGACATGGCACACTGCTTTTGTACCGGTCTTCACGAATTCTTCGAAGGTGCGAATTTTGGCTGGGGAGACGGGGTGGGTTGACACCACGCTCAGTCCTGTTTGATAAGCGGCGTAGATGTATATGTTATAGATCAGGTAAGAAACGAACAGAATCCTTACGGATCTTCTCTTTGGAATACCGGCGAAAATGGGTTGCTGAAAACTTAACTGAAATAATTTTATAACAAACGAAAGGAAAGGTTCCCCAGTAAGTTTCTTCAAAAACAAGGACATTACTAAAATTGTCGTGATTATGCCCAATAATAAGAAATGAGAAACTGCATGTGTATTTATTTGAAATCTTGGTGGCAAAACAAGGTAAAAGTGCTGGTATATAATTCGAACGGAATTCTCTAGATCGGGTATTTCAACTTCCACACAGTTGATTTCAGCCTTAAAGTACACCGTTACATCTATGCCTCTTTGGTTCATGTCTTCAACGAGATCCAAAAACCCGTTCGAGCTATAAAATTCGTCTATGTACTCCGTGTTGTTCTTTTCGTAAACGAAAGTCACGTCGAGTTTCTCTTCCAATAATCCCAGCACTTTTACCATAGCGCCAGGATTGGTCTGGTTGAAAGGATCGTACAATACCATCAGCATATTGTTCCATGTTACTTTTATGAAGCAGTTGGGGAATTTTTTTGGAATTTTGTTGGCGTAAGGGTCACGATTCTTTATTTTGAGTTTTGACTAAGTTAGCCTTGGTTCCGCAGTTGCTTCTTGCTTGGTACGGGTACCATGTGTAGAAGTTGCTCTGGTTTGTGTGTAGGACGGCGTTGTATATGTTGTATTTAAACAGAAGCAGGAGTGACTCGCTCATGTCAGTTTTTGACAAGGGGTTCTGGAAGATCACCAGGAATTTACTGCGACTGTTCCATATCCTCATTGAGCGAAGTTTGCTCAAAGTTAGGTCTAAATGCGATTGATTCCTTTCAATTAGGATGTAGCTGTAAAGTACCTCAGCTAATTCGAAGTTATCTAGTTCTTTTTCAATATTTATCAAAATCTTTGGTCTTTCCAAGTTATCCAGAACGATGTCATCATCTTCGCCGGTTGCTATTATCAGGGGTTGTGTCAAATAATTGTCGATGAACGTTTTCAAATCCTTTTTTTTCTGGGGAAGGGCAAGGATATTATTTAAGAGAACATAAGCTAAAAGTGCTTGGAAAATAAACATTTTGGTAATAAATTTTGTGGTAAGCTGTGCGGTTTTATACTCAAGTTTCAAACTAGAACCTAATAATATGTTATATTTTATACTTTTTGTACTACAATTTATTACGAAAAAAATTAAAAGTATTATTAACGGGCTCCATACGACGCTGACATTTATAAATATTTATTATATAATAGAAATTGAAACATATGTTACCGAAATGAAAGTCGGTTCACCAATTTCTTGTAATGATGGCGTATTAAAAATGATGTGAGGGTTATTGATATGATACTAAATATTATATAAGCCGAGAGGGTTGATTGTATGTAACGCAACCGTATGCATTTTTAATATTAATGGCCATTTTTTTAAATAGCACCTGAATTTTATTTTACGTTTCTAAAAATTTTTTTCATTAAGGCTGACTTAGTTAAAATACAAAATCCGAACGTACGTCAAAACAATTTGAAAAAAAATTTCAAGTACCATGGAGTAGACACTGTTTTGACAGCTCTCAACTGTAAAAATTCTTAAGCTGGCGTCAGATTTAAACACGGCAACCAGAAAATTATAACATCATTTTTCAAGATTATTATTATAGATTATTTCAAGTTTTTGAATTGTTAAAGTTGACCTGACAGCTGGTTGGCAGCTGTCAACTGTCAAAATAGTCAATTTACCATTAGATTAGAACTGAGAGATTTCAAAAACATATATACGGACTCCTTTCCAAGTAAGTATTAAAAATATTAAGGCAATGGTACAAAAATTTCTTCTCAGAGTGATTTTTGATCCTTTGGCCACATTGGACATCATAGTGGATTTGATATTTTAAATTTAGAAAACATTTGTACTAAAATTACTTATAAATGGATATATATATATATATATCCAAACATAACATTTTAATACGAATTGGACATCACTTTTACTGAATTCCTAACTTAGACAAAGATTTTATTGATTTATTCACCTTTTTTTCCTTATTCTGACCTAAATTTTGAAGCTGCCATTTGGGAAATCAAAATTTAGGAAGCAAAACTAAATTCAGCGTACCCAAATCCTTTAGTGTACCAAATTATGTTAATTTTCATCAAAAATTGGCGTGGTGATAGATTCTTGACGAAGGCATCACTCTGCGTCATACTCGATTCAATTCAATGGCTCTTTTTTGTTTCAATTGTTCTCCCATACATAATACATAGTCTGTGTTCTTCTTTTGTTTTTGACTTTTGGTTAAACATCTGCAATGAATTCAGTTGTTCTTGTAACTTTCGTTACTAAGTTGGCTTTGGAAAATATTTTCAACTGTCAATAAGCGTTCAATTGTCACAGTTGACACTTCCTTTATACAGGGTGTCCCAGTTTTAAAGGACGAAACTACACAGACTTAGAGAAAAAATATTTTTGAGCAGAAAACTTCCTATTCATATGCCCTTTGTCTCGCTTAGTTTAGGAGATAGAGGGCGTTAAAGTTTTAACTTTTTCCAAGTTTTTTTCCTATATCTTTTGAAATATATTAGATATCAATTTGAAATTTTGTACACTTTCTAACTATCCTAAGCTGAAGATTTTACAGCATTTTCATGAAATATGCTAATATTCGGGGTGACCTTTTTTTAGGCCCACCCAGAATCAAATCCTTCCAGAACTTTTTAGCGCTACGCCACTGTCTCATTTTGATACTATCACTTCAAAGAGTGGTCTTTTAGCAAAATTTTTGATCTCTTGTCATTTTTTGTGCGATGTCTGGTTTAGGAGTTACAGCTTGATATGCTTATAGAATCTATCGATTTAAAAATATTTTGTTAAATTTTTTGAAGTACCTAGGCTGAAAGAAATGAATACAAGTCAATGACAGTTCTCTGAACATTAATGAGTGTACGTTTTATATTATATTATATATTAAAAAAAATATAGGAAAAAAAACTTGGAAAAAAGATAAAACTTTAACGCCCTCTATCTCCTAAACTAAGCGAGATAAAGGGCATATGAATAGGAAGTTTTCTGCTCAAAAATATTTTTTCTTTAAGTCTGTGTTGTTTCGTCCCTTAAAACTGGGACACCCTGTATACAGGGTACCATACGTAGATGGTAAATAGCTCTTAGTACCAGTTAGAGGCAGTTGTAATCTCAAGGCTAATATTAATGAGTATTTTGACACAATGTACAAATGGTAGTAATGGGTGTCATTTATTCGTTGATTTTAGCCGAATACAATACTAAGGCACGTGTGCGTTGATGGAGGCCAAATTCGCATGGAGAATTCATTTAACGGAAACAAACTTTTACGTAAGAAATAATGAACTACGGGGGATTAGGGAGAATAACTCAGTTGGGACATTAAGTAACAATTTAGGCTCCTTAAATTGAGTTTCGAATTTTTATTAGCAAAGTCACCTAAATGCATTTCCTACGAAGGCAGCGGACATTAATAAAAAAACTTGAACAACACACTTTTTATTAACAAAGCAATTACTTCTTCTTTCGGCATAGTTCTCTCAAAAACACAATAATAGATGTGATCATTCCTACACAATATGCCACGATAGTTCCAGAAAGTTGAAAAAAACCAACTTCTACTCCACTCCTTGTATTTAAATTTCTAACGGTTAGATTTCTCTCCGTACTGTCTCTTAAGTATTTTTCCACGTGCCCCGTCTCTTTAATGTTGTCTAACCAATCATTGATACTAGGCAATAACGGAAAACCTCTTCTGACTCCGAGCTGGTAATAAATTGTATTTATCTAGAAATGTTAAACAAATTTGACTAGTCTTTGGTACAGTAGGGTAGCTTGAGTCGGTGGGTGCTAGGGGAATTTAGGGTAACAATATCCGAGTATTGCAGCTAGGGACTCAAGTTATCCTTTAGGATATGGCTATCTCAAGACCTCTTCAGCTAGACCTGCTAAATGAAGAGGCGTTGCTGAAGAAATATTGATTGTGTTTTTGGTGATCTTTCGGTATACAAGCTTTTAACATTTATAATGAATTATGTGAAAGCACAAAATATATACAAGTGGCTTAAGGCTTGATAGATATGTGGAGGCTTAAAGGTTCAGAATCTGCTCATTTTAGGTGGTTGCTCAAAAGTTAAAAGTAAGTCGGTTTCTTACCTTGTCCCAAGTGAGTACATCCAGTTTGTCCAAATTCTTGAAATAAAACAAATGCAAACTCGATATACAAATAGCGTCTTTAGGATTTTCCAAAAAATCCCCCATCGACTCCAACATTGATACATCTTTCTCGATTATTCTTTTTGATAATTCATCGTAAACAGGCTCACCCTTAGTTTCTAGCGTGCATTTGACGCCGACATGGCACACTGCTTTTGTACCGGTCTTCACGAATTTTTCGAAGGTACGAATTTTGACTGGGGAGACGGGGTGGGTTGACACCACGCTCAGTCCTGTTTGGTAAGCGGCGTAGATGTATATGTTGTAGATTAGGTATGAAACGAACAGAATCCTTACTGATCTTCTCTTTGGAATACCGGCGAAAATGGGTTGCTGAAAACTTAACTGAAACAATTTTATAACAAACGAAAAGAAAGGTTCCCCAGTAAGTTTCTTCAAAAACAAGGACATTACTAAAATGGTCGTGATTATGCCCAATACTAAGAAATGAGAAACTGCAACTGCATTAATTTGAAATCTTGGTGGTAAGGCAAGGTAAAAGTGCTGGTATATAATTCGAACGGAATCCTCTAGATCAGGTATTTCAACTTCCACACAGTTGATTTCAGCCTTAAAGTACACCGTTACATCTATGCCTCTTTGATTCATGTCTTCAATGAGATCCAAAAACCCGTTCGAGCTATAAAATTCGTCTATGTACTCCGTGTTGTTCTTTTCGTAAACGAAAGTCACGTTGAGTTTCTCTTCCAATAATCCCAGCACTTTTACCATAGCGCCGGGATTGGTCTGGTTGAAAGGATCGTACAATACCATCAGCATATTGTTCCATGTTACTTTTATGAAGCAGTTGGGGAATTTTTTTGGAATTTTGTTGGCGTAAGGGTCACGATTCTTTATTTTGACTAAGTTAGCCTTGGTTCCGCAGTTGCTTCTTGCTTGGTACGGGTACCATGTGTAGAAGTTGCTCTGGTTTGTGTGTAGGACGGCGTTGTATATGTTGTATTTAAACAGAAGCAGGAGTGACTCGCTCATGTCAGTTTTTGACAAGGGGTTCTGGAAGATCACCAGGAATTTACTGCGACTGTTCCATATTCTCATTGAGCGAAGTTTGCTCAAAGTTAGGTCTAAATGCGATTGATTCCTTTCAATTAGGATGTAGCTGTAAACTACCTCAGCTAATTCGAAGTTATCTAGTTCTTTTTCAATATTTATCAAAATCTTTGGTCTTTCCAAGTTATCCAGAACGATGTCATCATCTTCGCCGGTTGCTATTATTAGGGGTTGTGTCAAATAATTGTCGATGAACGTTTTCAAATACTTGTTTTTCTGGGGAAGCGCAAGGATATTGTTCAAGAGAATATAAGCTAAAAGCGCTTGGCAAATAAACATTTTGGTAATGAAGTTTGGGGTAAAGTCGTGTGGTTTTATAGTCAAGTTTCAAAATTGGAACCCAATATTATGATATATTTTATATTTTTTGTACTAGAATTTAATAATAAAAAGTATTATTAGCGGCCTTCATATGACGATGGGATTTATAAATATTTATTATATAATAGGAATATAAATATATGTTACTGAAGGGAGAGTCGGTTAATCAATTTCTTAAATAATGGGATATTGAAAGTGATGTTTGGGTTATTGATATGATACTAAATATTATATAAACCAAGAGGATTGATTTTATGTAGCGCAACCTTATGCATTTTTAATATTAACGATCATTTCTTTATAGCTCAATTTTATTTGACGTTTCTATTTCTAAAATAAGGATTTATTACGTTACGAAACTCTAGCATATGGTATTAGAAACTTTTTGAGAAAAATCAAGCTGATTTAAATAATACATACAAACTAATTAAAGGAAATCAATCCCATTTAGACCTAACTTTAGGAAAACTTCACTCAATGAGGATATGGAACAGTAGCAGTAAATTCCTGGTAATATTCCAGAACCCCTTGGCGAAAACTGACATGAGCGAGTCACTCCTGCTTCTATTTAAATACAATATCTACAACGCCGTCCTACACACAAACCAGAGCAACTTTTACACATGGTATCCGTAGCAAGCAAGAAACAACTGCGGTACCAAGGCTAACTTAGTCAAAATAAAGAATCGTGATCCTTTCGCCAAGAAAATTCCAAAAAAATTCCCCAACTGCTTCATACAAGTAACATGGAACAGTATGCTGATGGTATTGTACGATCCTTTCAACCAGACCAATCCCGGCGCTATGGTAAAAGTATTGGGATTATTGGAAGGGAAACTCAACGTGACTTTCGTTTACGAAAAGAACAACATAGAGTACATAGACGAATTTTATAGCTCGAACGGGTTTTTGGATCTCATTGAAGACATGAACCAAAGAGGCATAGATGCGACGGTGTACTTTAAGGCTGAAATCAACTGTGTGGAAGTTGAAATACCTGATCTAGAGAATTCCGTTCGAATTATATACCAGCACTTTTACCTTGCCTTACCACCAAGATTTCAAATTAATGCAGTTGCAGTTTCTCATTTCTTAGTATTGGGCATAATCACGACCATTTTAGTAATGTCCTTGTTTTTGAAGAAACTTACTGGGGAACCTTTCTTTTCGTTTGTTATAAAATTGTTTCAGTTAAGTTTTCAGCAACCCATTTTCGCCGGTATTCCAAAGAGAAGATCAGTAAGGATTCTGTTCGTTTCATACCTAATCTACAACATATACATCTACGCCGCTTACCAAACAGGACTGAGCGTGGTGTCAATCCACCCCGTCTCCCCAGTCAAAATTCGTACCTTCGAAATATTCGTGAAGACCGGTACAAAAGCAGTGTGCCATGTCGGCGTCAAATGCACGCTAGAAACTAAGGGTGAGCCTGTTTATGATGAATTATCAAAAAGAATAATCGAGAAAGATGTACCAATGTTGGAGTCGATGGGGGATTTTTTGGAAAATCCCAAAGACGCTATTTGTATATCGAGTTTGCATTTGTTTTATTTCAAGAATTTGGACAAACTGGATGTACTCACTTGGGACAAGGTAGGAAACCGACTTACTTTTAACTTTTTAGCAACCACCTAAAATGAGCAGATTTTGAATCATTAAGCATTTCCAACCTCCACATATCTATCAAGCCTTAAGCCACATGTATATATTTTGTGCTTTCATATAATTCATTATAAATGTTAAAGGCTCGTATACCGAAAGATCACCAAAAACACAATCAATATTTCTTCAGCAACACCTCTTCATTTAGCAGGTCTAGCTGAAGAGGTCTTGAGTTAGCCATATCCTAAAGGATAGCTTCCTAGTTGCAATACTCAGATATTGTTAACCTAAATTCCCCAAACACCCACCGACTCAAGCTACTGTACCAAAGACTAGTCCAACTTGTTTAACATTTCTAGATAAATACAATTTATTACCAGCTGGGAGTCAGAAGAGGTTTCCCGTTATTGCCTAGTATCAATGATTGGTTAGATAACATTAAAGAGACAGGACACGTGGGAAAATACTTGAGAGGCAATACGGAGAGAACTCTAACTGTTAAAAATTCAAACACCAGGAATGACTTCTATCAACTAACTGGAACCATCAGGGCGTAGTGTCTGGAAATGATCACATCCGCCATTGTGTTTTTGGGAGAATTATGAAGAAAAAAAGACATAAAAGGCTAACGATACCAACAAAATCAGTAAGGATTCTATTTCTTTGGTACCAATTCGTAGGACAACTATCTAAAATTATTTCCGCCTCAATCTCGGCCTAACGCCAACATTTCCTCGGTTTCCACTGATTTAGCATAATTCGCAGCGAATATTGTACAAAGAGATTAACAATACGCAATTTATAAATAAATCATAAAGGTGTCTATAATGCATCACCACAATTACAGGAAGTCACGTACCCGGGATATATTTCCTATTGTATGCCTTTTTTAAAGATTTAACGCCGTTAAATTCAGTGTTGTTCTTGAAGTTTGACGGTAAACGTGCGGCCGGCGGCGATTGTGCCTATGTTTTATTGCAAAAGAAAGTAAATATGAATTGTGACTCTTACAAAAATGGTAGGTAGGTAAGGATATGAGATTATTTTGTACCTATAAGATATTGGTGGTTTCTGACGTTCGTCGAAGACATGGTTGGCATCCTAGGTTTTGATTGGTCAAGACTGACCACAGCATATCTCTTGGGTTAGAATCTCAGTTGGAGCAAGTTGCTTTTTAACAAAATATTAGCTTAATTAACTTTTGTTTTAAAGATTTTTGTCTATTTACAATAGCCAAGGAGTTAAGAAATATTTACGCACTACGTACACCCTGTATAACTAACGATTTCTAACTTATCGTTTTTTATTATTTTCATTAACTTTTATGGATTATATCCCAATAAACGGAACTATATCAAATTAATAAATATAATTAATAAGCAATGATAATAATCACAGAGCAAACATTACCCAACGTATCTCCAGCGTTTGCTGCCAGTTATTGATATATTTTAAGTTTGGTTTTCTTCTGTTTACAGATGCGTTGCAAAGTAACGAATACACTAAAATACTGGAAGATATTGACCACGAGAGAGGAAGCCCTATGAGCAAATTCTTCAAGTAAGTGCTAATTTAATTAAAATTGATATATTAAATAATAAAAAAACTAGCAGATAAAAAAATTCCGAAGCCAAAAGCATTAATCAAAAATCTTTTACTTGATACATTTTTACATTAAATAAATATTTAAAAAACTAAATGCATTGTTCCATACATACGCAGGACTGTATACCGGGTGGCCACGAGAGTATTGAATCTGAATCCTTCATCCGGTCTAACCGGAAGTGACACCAACTTTCTTATTGTAAACGAATCACCCTGTATATTTTGTATTTACTTGTTGGTCTAATTTTTCCGTGGATTTCGCTCCATACTTCATGAGATCACTCTATATGTCTATTGCCATGTTAATAATGTTAAGAAAGTTATTATTCTACGTCTCCACAAGTGATAAAATAAAGACGAATAACTTATTCTTTTAACGCGTTTCGCTCTTAAAAGACCGATTTATCTCCTCAATCAGGCCGTTAGTAAGCACGTCAGTTTTGCCAGGACAGGTTATGCATACAAAATGCTTGTAATAATTACATATTTGGCGAGATATTTGGTATTTACTTAAAAAAAAGTACACTTTCTTACATCACGTTAATGATACCGCCGATACCGGAGGGACAAGGTGTGGTTTGGTGCTCATATTCGTAGCTTTCTATATCAATAATGGATAGGAATTTTTATACAGAACGGACCAGCCTTCACCCGACACTCGGCGTCTATAGAAATAAAATGGGAAGAGAGAGGCTGTCCGGAGCGCTCTGGTGTCGATGGTTAGTTTCTTTTGTAATTAGAATATTTTTTCATATACAGGGTGGAAGTTGTTAGATTTCCTGGCTTTGATGTTTATTGTAAAAATTTTAAAATTGCGCTTGTGGCACGTTTTCCAAGAAATGTGAATCCAAAAACAGAAAAACAATTGAATATCAACGAGAAAATGTACCTAAGACAAATTAAAAAAAAAATAAAAAATCAAGCATTTTATTATTATTATTATTATTATTAACAAGTTCGTAATACTATTTCGTTCGGACATCTACAAGTGCGTTATTTTCGAGTTTTCATTTATTTTAAAAACGACTTAAAAAGAACAAACTCCTAAGTCTTATGAAAATTTAGAGCCTTATTTCCGTTTACACTATACCGGGTGGCCAAGAAAGTATTGCCCACGGAATAACTCGGTTATTATGAAAGATAGACTTGAACCATGGACAAAATACTAGTTCCGGTATAACCGGAAGTATTCATATGATAAATGGAGCACCCTGTATATTTTTGTATTTCCTTATTTGTCATTAAATTCTGATTTCAGCGATAAAATCACATATTATGAATTAATAAAATATTTTAAAATTTGGTGTATTTCATCCTGATTTGGTGTTCAATTGTTTTTTGTTTTTAGATTTATATACTTCACAAAAATGCCACAAAAACAACTGTTGAATTTTCATTCTACCTTAAAATTAAGCCAGCTATCGAAGCTGCGCGTTTCGAGTTTCCACCCTGTACAGGGTGATCATTTTAAGTACCTCACTCGATTTTCCTGCTTTATTCTTCACCTTGGAAAAAAATTCAAAAACTATACTTGTGTCCTTTTTTCCGAGGAATCCGATTCCGAAAAGATAAAAACAATTGAATGCCAAAGAAAAAAGTTATGGCCGAAAAACTGAAAAGGAAAAAAATGTACACCCTGTATATTAATGCGGAAATGGATATGTGACATTTCACTGATTGTAAATGCGTGTCAGATACATATTTTTCACTTCCGGTTTGACCGGAAGTTGCTTTAATTTTTTTATTTTAGGTGATACACCCTGTATATTGAGCTCATTTTAAAGAACATTTCTTTCTGAATTCAGCAATATATAACATATTATCGTTATCTTTCATATTTAATAAGATATTGGGGTTTAAATTTAAAATAACAAAATATATGCTATGAAATAAAGTTATCCATGAAAACAAACAAAAGCATTTCAATTATTTATTTATTTCAAAAACTAAAGAAGATATAGCATAATAACTTATATTCTTTAGTTTTTGAAATAAATAAATAATTTAAATGCTTTTGTTTGTTTTCATGGATGATTTTATTTCATGACATACATTTGTGTTATTTTAAATTTAAACCCCAATATCTTATTAAATATGAAAGATAATGATAATATGTTATATATTGCTGAATTCAGAAAGAAATGTTCTTTAAACTGAGCTCAATATACAGGGTATATCACCTAAAATAAAAAAATTAAAGCAATTTCCGGTCAAACCGGAAGTGAAAAATATGTATCTGATAGTACGTATTTACAATCAGTGAAATGTCACATATCCATTTCCGCATTAATATACAGGGTGTATATTTTTTTCTTTTTCAGTTTTTCGGCCATAACTTTTTTCTTTGACATTCAATTGTTTTTATCTTTTCGGAATCGGATTCCTCGGAAAAAAGTACACAAGTGTAGTTTTTGAACTTTTTTCCTAGGTGAAGAATAAAGCGGGAAAATCGAGTGAGGCACTTAAAACGATCACCCTGTACAATCCAGCATGTCCAACTGCTAATTTATTGCTGCGTAATTGTTGTCATACGGTTATCGCAAAAAAGTGGGTATTTAATTATTAAAACTAATTGAAAAACGAACGTTTCGATTTGGTTATGTTAATTTTTTTTCCAATTACCTCATTTTAGATTTTTTTAACTCGAATTTTTGCATTCTTATTGTTAACATTTTATTAAAGTATATGTGACGTTACACGCGCAGACAGTAAAATTGAAACGAAATTAGAAAATAAGCTATATACAGGGTGACCACGTAGGTAGTGCGTATAACTCCTTAGCCATTGTAGATAGACAAAAATCTTTCAAATAAAAGTTGGTCAGCAACCAACACTGCACATTCCAAAAACATTTCTAGTTATACAGGGTGTTCCATATAGGCTGGGCAGCAACCAACTTTGTTAAGTTAAATGGAACACCTTATATATTGTTCCAAATTTGATTAGAGGATGTCAAGAGCTTTCCAGCGAGCTATCATAACATGTAATTCTTTTGAGCGGTTTTTGAAATATTCTAAATTCTGTCAAAATTTTGACATATGTAGACCCTAAAGAGAAATGCCATATTTTTCAAATTAGAAATAATTGTAAACTCTCAAATGATGCATTAGAATTTAACCTTTCCTCTACAGGGTGTTCACAATTTAACATCAAAACTTTCTTATTTTAAACGGAACACCCTGTATATTATTTCATAATCAAATAGAGAATTACAAGGGGTTTCTGACGATCCGCCACACATGAAATATATTTTGAGTAGTTTTGAAGACATTAGCAATCTAAGGTAATATTTTGTTAAAATAGAAACAAATGAAAGCGTTTTATCAAATATTAGGAGTTATAAAAGAAATACGCACCACGTGGACACTCTGCTTATACTCGTACATATAAAAATAAGAAGATTAAGAAAAAGAAGAAGAAGAAAAATACCGACAATAAGAAGACGAACAAGAAGACTGAAAAAACGACAAACGCATTTAAAGAAGATAAAACAAAATCAAAATAGGCTTTCTCTACTGATAAATGTTTTCTGTTTGTCCCTTTCTCTGCATAGCTGAATACAACATAATAGCTGCAACCTACAAGTTTAAAAGTTGATTCAAAAAAATATATATTATTTTGTTAGCCCATTATTAAATTATGTATATGCTACATTTCAAAAGAGGAAACATAACAAGAAAAAGAAAAAGAAGAAAAATACCGAGACGAAGAGGATGAACAAGAAAAAGAAGAAGAAGAAGAAGAAGAAGAAGAAGAAGACGACGAAGAAGAAGAAGAGGAGAACGACAAACACATTTAAAGAAGCTAAATGAAAAAATCAAAATAGACATTCTCTACTGATAAATGTTTTTTTTTGGTCCCTTTCTCTGCACAGCTGAATTCAACATAATAGCTGCAACCTACCAGTTTAAGTTGATTTAAAAAAATATGTATTACTTTATTGGCCCATTCTTAAATTATGTACATGTTACATTTAAAAAGAAGAAGAAACATAAGAAGAAGAAGAAGAAGTGGAACAAAAAACGGACAAGAAGAGGAACAAGAGACGTTGTTCATTGTTTGTCCATAACAGCTGCGACCTGTCACTTTAGTTTAAATAAAGAAAATAAGTACCACAGGGATATATTTATCAGCTAGTTGGACATTCCTACTTCTTTGGGAAAGTCGATAGAGATAATACAGCGTGCTCGTTAACGAGCATAATGAAGAGAGGATTACATTAAATACAATTCTTTACCATCTTCGACGGCTCGGGGCGTAATTGGGAGAAATTTAGCAAAATACATTCACCTTTCCGACCGTTTTTTTATTACCCGTTTAATTTTTAAGTAAACATCGTCATTTCCCTTTTCGAGCACCGCGCTTAAGCAACTAATCTCAGTATTGGTTTATCGATCAATCTGTTTCTTTTGTTTAATTGGGAGAGCGGCGAAGGTTAACTCAGTTCAATTGTTCGCAAGAGAAACCGAAGCATATATTATTAAGAAAGCAGTCGGAAAGAAAAGAATAAAACCAATGAAATCTCGTCTGACAATCATCAATGACTATTATCTGCATTATTGTCTTTATATTATTATATTTTTAATCAAGTTGTGCTTGTTTCCACTAATTGTCACGTTATGGAATTCATTAACCATAAATGTTTTCCCAGGGTCTCTCCTCAGTCTTTTAAATTCAGGATAATTATGTATCCACCCCGGTGGCTCATTTACGGATTTCGTTCCGTTACCTAAACCCAATACGTAAACAAATAAATAATAATATGCAAAATGAAGTTAATTAAAGCATGAAAATAACACCGTTACTCACTCTAGTAACTCCATAGTAATTTTACCGAAGAAAGTCCATCAGTAGCTTCCTATCTACCGTCTATCAACCATAAAGATGCAGGAGATTAATTTCTGGAACGCAACACAACAAATCAATTTCGCAATAACAATTACCTAGTTCTTATTTCGGTTTTGTGAATGTGATGCCGCAATCCGTGTTTCCGATTCGATTTTTACACCAGTTCATCTCGCTATTTCGTAAAATGTAAACAATATGAACGTTTGTCCTCGCACGATTGGTTTTTTAGCTCTTTTTGCAAGTTAAATGGAACACCCTGTATGCTGTTGCATTTTTGAATTCCACGTAAGATTTCAGTTCGAAATCGTTAAGGCAGCATGTGTCCAAAATGGCTATTGTGCGAGTTATAGCCGTTTAAAAGAAAAAATTGACAGGTCAAGGTCAACATTGAAAAATGAATAATTCCGATACTAGACATTATCAGAATTTGCAATTTTGCACAGACGATTGGCTGATACCACTCTGTAGGCCAGTGTTACGAAAATTTCAAATTTCTCTACTGAGTCGCTCGTTTTCAAGATATTTGACATTTACAAGAAAATGTTTTTTTTGCACAACCACAATGTTTAAAATTTTTAAACCCTCTTATAACTGTTCTACACAATGTGCCAATCGTTTGTGCAAAGTTGCAAATTCTAACAATATCTGGTATCGCAGTTATTAATTTTTCAATGTTGACCTTGACCTGTCATTTTTTTCTTTTAGCTGCTTATAACTCAAGCAATAGCCATTTTGGACACATGGTACCTTATATGTTTTTGAACTAGAATCTTACCTACAATCTAAAAATGCAATAACATACAGGGTGTTCCGCTTAAAAAATACAACTATAGCTTATCGCCCTGTATAAAAGCAGAATGGAAGCTTGATGTTATTAAAAAGTATCATAGGCAACTTTTATTGGGACATTTTTTTCCTAGCACCCATGGTTTCAGAGATACCTTGAGCGTTAATTTAAAGGTACCACCCTGTACCTTGCAATACCAACAATTTCATTCAAAGAAATAAAGCAAAATATGAACACAATAAGAACGACATTCCAACGTTGGGAGTGACGTCACAGCTTTATTAGTTATTCTCCAGTTTTTTTCTCGCCCTGTACAGGGTGGGGCATATAAAAGTCCACTCCCTTGATTTTGGTTATTTTTAACATTTTGAAAAATTGCAAAACATTTCCCCACGTATTTTTTCCCGAAATTTTCATTTTTTGTACGAAGAGTGTATTTTGACCTATGTATACAGGGTAGGTCAACAACAAGTGTTTTCTTTTATGGAACACCCTGTATATTTTTACACATTTCTAAAGACAGCATCGATTTATATATCTCCTGAAAATTTTGGGTTTCAAAAGTTGAAAATGTCAGTCATTAGCAGTCAAAGTTCAAAAAAATTTTTTCAAAATGTTAAAAATAACCAAAATAAAGGGGGTGGACTTTTAAGTGCCCCACCCTGTACTTTGCATAATGGAATTAAGCAAACTTACGAGTTGTATAACTGACTACGATTTAAGCCGCTTATCAGCAGCCTCAGTTCCCGATTTTCGCTACCGGGTGGCAGACCCTAATAAGGACCCTCACGCGCGCTGCCGTCCGCAACTTTCTCGGCTCAGCCCAGCATCTCGCAGTCATAAGGCAATCTTGAAATTTCCGTCCGTTGTGTGTTTACCTTGGCAAGGTCGGCGTACGTCAGATTCACAGGTGGAGTCAATTATTCACCTCGTGATCGCAATCGAGGAGCAAGAGCATCTCAGAGCCCCCGAGCGACACGTGAAAGTGGGGTGGAATTATCCGCGTCTTCGGTTCCTTTCAACTACCGAATCTCGTCTCAGTGTTGATACGAGCACTGTTTGATTTCCCGCGAGAATCTTGTTTCTAACTCGAGGTTTGTTGCGTCTTCGGCGACGGTGAAATGTGACATGGTAAAAAAAGCTTGTGCGGTCCGTGGCGGAAACTGGTGGAAAATGCCTTCGGATGTGGTGTCCTTCGCGGTGTCCACTGGACTGGGGGTGAGCGTGCTAGCTGGGATTATATCCGGGGTTTGCTACGTTTTGGCGCATGGGATTCAAAGGAAAAGGTACAGTATTAATATGGTTACGTAATGACAGTTTTTAAATGCAGCTACGCTGCTTTCGGATTTTTTAGATGAACCAAGGGCAAAAAAAATTTTTTTGAAATCAACAACAAACGATATAGGAGATTCTTATTTATTAAAATAAAATGAAAGTTGTTATTAATGGTGTTTAAACAAATTGTTATGATTTTTTTTTTGTTATGTAATAAGAGGTAATTTTTGTTCAAAATTAAATTGCGTTCAGGATTGTCATCAATGTTTAGTGCTACGGGAATTTGGCTGCGTAGCCCAAAAAAATACAAAACCAAAATCTCGAAATCTGCTCGGTTACGCCTCTTTGTTATTCTATTCTATTACTGTAGGAAAATGATTTTTAAGCAGTTAATAATTATTGTTATCCTTGACTATTAAACGTCCTTCCACTGTTAATTAACTGCTTAACTGTGAGAAACTATTATTGGTTATTGGTGATCAATTGGTAGGTACCAACCTGAAGGAAAACAGAAGAATAAAACAAGGGTTGATAAACTAAAGCAAAATATACTTGTAAAGCGATTAAAGAAGATACTAAAATACATAGCAAGAGAAATAATATTCACTTTCGAATTCGTAATTTTCTTCACTTTCAGTGTCATCGCTGTTATTTTTCCTTCTCCATCATATTTTTCGGCTTTGCTTTCGCTTTGCTTTGTTAATTAAAGGGCTCTTCGGTTAATTCCTTCTATTCTTATTGCGTTCGCTTAGAGATGAGAAGGGTTATTTTGGACGATCAACATCAGCAAATGACGTGCTAGACAGATTTGGCAAGAAAACGAATATTCCTGTTCTGGAAGAGTTTTTTTGAAAATGAGAATGTCAGGTTTCACGAATCGCTCATAAGATTCTTGTTCAAAATTAAACCTGCATCAGTGAAATGTTCCATCGCGATTCTAGACGGACAAAATGATTCATGAAATCGGTTCAAAATGGTGTGCTGAGCATAAGAAAAATAGTTAAAGAAATTTTACAACCTCTAGGTGCTAGGGTGGGGGTGATTTTAAAGTTGAAAACCTTATCCATGATAAAAATGAGGCACTTTAGCTAATTTTGGGTCGTTGAGTCTACTTTGGTCCATTACCAAAAACTGGATCCATTTCTTTTCTGATGTATTTTGCTTGATTCCGGCCACCAAAAACCTTCGTTTCGCATAATTTTCTGGTTACAAGGCTGTAGAAATCACCTTTCTTGTTATTAAAAATTTCTACTTTTTAAAAAAAATTTCAAGTCAAATTAACACTCGAATTACCTCGAAGTTTTTTTATGAGTAAACGTAAACCTACGTTTTTTTAGTGACGATAAAAAAAAAATTCTCAGATTGTTTTGATCGCCAGGTGATTGAAGATGATATTAATTGGAAACCAAGTGTTTTCTTAACTCCGGTAGAGAGGCTGGTCGCATTTTTCAACTGTTGAAGAACTGTGATCGCATAATGACGAATCCGAATTCCTGCATCGTAAAAATGTTGAAATTATTTTACTGTCAGTTTGACAGTTGACAGCTGTCAAAATGAAATTCCGACATCAAAATCGTGATCAGTGACCTCAAAAACGTATGTATTGATGGTTTACATATAGAAAAACTGCTTTTCAAAATGTTCAAATTTTCATGCTGTCAGTTTGACAGTTGGCAAAATGAAATTCCGTAAAAATCGTGATCAGTGACCTTAAAAATGTGGGTTCGATGGTTTACACATAAAAGAAAACTTTTTCAAAATGTTGCAACTTTCAAACTGTCAGTTTGACAATTGGTAGCTGTCAAAATGAAATTCCGGCACCAAAATTGTGATTAGTGACCACAAAAACGTGGGTATGATGGTTTACACACAAAAGAAAACTATTTTCAAAATGTTGCAACTTTCAAACTGTCAGTTTGACAACTGGTACCTGTCAAAATGAAATTCCGACATCAAAGTCGTGATCAGTGACCTTAAAAACGTAGGTATTGATGGTCTACACATAAAAGAAATTTTTTTCAAAATGTCAAAATATTCATACTGTCAGTTTGACAGTTAACAGCTGTCAAATTGAAATTCCGACATGAAAATCGTGATCAGTCACCTCAAAAACGTTGGTATTGGTGGTTTACACATAGAAATACTTATTTTCAAAATGTTCTGTCAGTTTGACAATTGGTAGCTGTCAAAATGAAATTCCGACATCAAAATCGTGATCAATGAACTCAAACTCGTTGGTATTGATGAGTTTACACATAAAAGAAAATTCTTTTTAAAATGTTGCAACTTTCAAACTGTCAGTTTGACAATTGGTAGCTGTCAAAATGAAATTCCGACATCAGAATCGTGATCAGTGTCCTCAAAAACGTTGGTATTGATGGTTTACATATAGAAAAACTTCTTTTCCAAATGTTGACATTTTCAAACTGTCAGTTTGATAGTTGGCAGCTGTCAAAATAAAATTCAGACATCAAAATCGTGATCAATGAACTCAAACACGTTGGTATTGATGAGTTTACACATAAACGAAAATTCTTTTCAAAATGTTGCAATTTTCAAACTGTCAGTTTGCCAATTGATAGCTGTCAAAATGAAATTCCGACATCAAAATCGTGATCAGTGACCTCAAAAATTTGGGTATTGATGGTTTACATATAGAAAAACTTCTTTTCAAAGTGTTGACATTTTCAAACTGTCAGTTTGACAGGTCTCAGCTGTCAAAATAAAATTCCGACATTAAAATCGTGATCAGAGACCTCAAAAATGTTGGTATTGATGGTTTATACATAGAAAAACTTCATTTCAAAATGTTGAAATTTTCATGCTGTCAGTTTGACAGTTGGCAGCTGTCAAAATGAAATTTCGAGAAAAATCGTGATTAGTGACCTCAAAAACGTGGGTTCGAAGGTTTACACATAAAAGAAAACTCTTTTCAAAATGTTGCAACTTTCAAACTGTCAGTTTGCCAATTGATAGCTGTCAAAATGAAATTCCGATATCAAAATCGTGATCAGTGACCTCAAAAACTTGGGTATTGATGGTTTACATATAGAAAAACTTCTTTTCAAAGTGTTGATATTTTCAAACTGTCAGTTTGACAGTTCGCAGCTGTCAAAATGAAATTTCGACATCAAAATCGTGATCAGTGGCCTCAAATACGTTGCTATTGATGGTTTATACATAGAAAAACTTCCTTTCAAAATGTTGACATTGTCATGCTGTCAGTTTGACAGTTGGCAGCTGTCAAAATGAAAATCCGAGAAAAAAATCGTGATCAGTAACCTCAAAAACGTGGGTTCGATGGTTTACACATAAAAGAGAACTCTTTTCAAAATGTTGCAACTTTCAAACTGTCAGTTTGACAGTTCGCAGCTGTCAAAATGAAATTCCGACATCAAAATCGTGATGAGTGATCTCAAAAACGTAGGTATTGATGGTTTACGCATAGAAAAATTTCTTTTCAAAATGTTGACATTCTCATACTGTCAGTTTGACAGTTCGCAGCTGTCAAAATGAAATTCCCACATCGAAATCATGATTAGTGACAAGAACGTAGGTATTGACAGTTTACACATAACAAATCTTCTTCTCTAAATGTTGAAATTTTCTTACTGCCAGTTTGACAGTTGGCAGCTGTCAAAATGATAAAAACGTAGGTATTGATGGTTTAAACAAAAAAAATTGTTTACAAGACTAAAAAATTGTTTTAAAAAATTGAAATTTTTAATGATTTCTACACTATCTGGGCCTTGTAGCCAAAAAATTATGAAATTAGAGTTTTTAGTGGCCAGATTCGGTTTCAAGAGGTCAAAATCAAAATACATCAGAAAAAATTGGTTCGATTTTTGGTAATGGACTTGCTTTTATTAGTGATTAAGTGGACTTGCTTTTATTAGTGATTCTGAAGGAGATGAAAAATCAGAAGATTGAAAATTGAAGCAAAATATACTTGTAATGCCATCAAAACTGGTACTAAAATATGTTACACATCCCAAATTATATAAATAGCAAAACAAATACTAACCACTTTCGAAATTGTAGTTTTCTTCACTTTCAGTGTCATTGCTGTTATTTGCTTCTTCTTTGTCAAGTTTTCAGCCTTCTCTTCCTTTTGATTTATTACTAAAATGGAGATCCATTTAATTTCTTCTTTTCCCTCTAAAGAGAGCGTTGCATATAGGTGCTAGAGATCACAAGATTAAACCAAACCAGAAGTATTTGAAGAAGATCGGTGGTTGCTTTTCTGGTAAGATAGATTTTCTTCTTCTTCAAGTTTTCAGCCTCTTCATTTTGCTTTATTAATAAAAGAGCTCTCCGGTTAATTTCTTCCGTTCCATCTAAAGAGAGTTTTGCATATGGATGCTAGATCAGAACAAACCAGAAATATAATAATATGAAGAAGATCGATGGTTCCTGCCATGCTCCCGAAATTGTATTACTTCTTGAGCTCGGTTCTTACTGCGTTCACTTTTGGAATAGTAATTTTCTTCATTTTCAGTGTCTAGGTTATTATATCTTCTTTTTTGTCATGTTTTCAGCCTTGCCTTCGCTTCGTTTTGCTTTATTAATAAAAGGGCTCTCCGATTAATTCCTTCTGTTCCTTCTAAAGAGAGCTTTATATACAGATACTAGAGATCACAAGATTACACCAAATCAGAAATATACGAAGAAGATCAATGGTTCTACTTTTTCTTGGTGTGCTACCCGCGAAATTTTATTGGCCGTTTCTTGAGCTCGGTTCTTGCCGCATATACTTAGAAAGCATAAAGGCTTCTTTGGTGTTAACTTTCAGATATAATAATTATCTTAACTTTTAGCTTCTTGGCTGATATTTTCTGTTTCTTTGTCATGTCTTCAACCTTCTCTTCCCTTTGCTTCATTACTAAATAGCTCTCCATTTAATTCCTTCTTGCTTTACATACGGATGCTACTAGCTTCATGCCAGGGATTACAAGATCAGACCAAACCAAAAATATGTGAAGATCGATGGTTGTATTTCTTCTAGAGGTCTTAAGACCTGGTGATAATATTTATCACCTTTGGAATAGCAATTTTCTCAGCTTTTAGTGTCTTGGTTGTTATTTCCTTCTTCTTTGTCATGTTTACAGCCTTCTCTTCATTTTGCTTTATTACTAAAATGGCTCTCCATTTAATTACTTCTTTTGCGACATTTTGTTTTAAGTCAATATCCCACCGTAGAAATTATTTATAAAATAAAAAATAGTTTCGATTTCCAGGTTTCACGAAAAAAATAGAGATTTCCCGTTGTTAACCTGGTGCTTACATATTTTTATTGGATTCGTTATCTTAAGTTTTACGACTGTAAAGATATAATTTTAGTGTGTCTAATTAGCAATAAACCTTAATGCTCTGCGACACTAATTACAAACAATTGTTAGCTAGTTATTTAAATATTTATAGCGCTATCTTTTAAAACAAACATGGGCATGTGTCTAATAAATACCACAAAGTTATATGTTGTATTAATATACATACAAAGGGAAATATTTATAAACGCCAGCGCATTGTGTCATATTTTTTTTATTCCTAAAATTATTCAACTAGTTCTTCCACATTTTTCCAAAGTGAAAAAGTTCCTTGTGTACCGGTAATGAAAAGTTTTGCGTAAGTAGACTAACTCCTATAAAATACGCAAGCCTTATTTGTTTTTATAATCGCGTTATAATTACAGAGTTATCAAAATTTACATACACGTAAAAGTAATTTATTTTTATGATAACAGAACCTAGTTTGTTGCTTAATAATTGTCATCATGATAAATTAAAAAAAACAACGATTTATACAAGCATGCATTTACAATAATTACGCAAACTAAGCGCCAGTCTAATGATTTTAGAGATGCATGTAGTATAAAATAAAATACTTATTAGCACACGATTTCACTAAAATAAGCATCCCCTAAATATTTTCAATATAATAACATTCGACAGCAGATACTAATACTACTATACGAACTGTAATAACGAAATGAAAGTGTAAGCCTTACACCATTTTTGTTAGCAAATGCTAAAAAGGCTATTAATTTTTATATCTGTGTATAAATATTTAAACGAATTTGATGTGCTAACACCATCAGCATAATTATAGAAAGTTTGGAGATATTCCGAAATAGCCTTACAAAAGGACGAGACAGTGACAGATGGGAAAAGTATCAAGTGATATAATTGATCTGTTATTGGGAGGCTAATTTAAAAATAATAAATTTTGATTACCTAACGTTCAGGAACAGCAGTTGGTTTTATATAAATTGAGAAATCGTTCACTTAATTTTGATTAATGCTTAATTAGGAGCGCCTGATCTAAGAGGCGGAGAAGGAGGCCCAGTGAGAAAATATTTGCTGTTTTTAGTCAAACAATTTGTCGAGCCCAAATATTTAACAAGGCTACATACACATACCGAATCTCTCTTCTCATTATCTTCGAATTCCTTGTAGTGTATAATATTTATTTTTCTGCAATAATACGATTTTTATTCTTACAGGCGCCTGATTTTTTTCTTACGAGCTGATTTCATGACCCGAAAACTGTGAGAGATAGAAAATCGCGGTTTGCGTTCCATTTTCTTACGAGCTGATTCATTCCGCGTGCTAATTTACTAACTTCTACAATAAATCTTGACCCATATTTTATTCATCTTTTTTCTACAATTGGAAAGTTTTTTAATTCCATCCGAACGTATCATCTTTTTACGAGCTAATTCATTCCACTTGGTAATTTACTAACTTCTAAAATAAATGTATAAAATTGTGAGAGACCGAAAATCGCGGATTGTGCCGTTCGAATTTTTTTCTCTACAATAAAACTAGTTTTTTATTCGATTTCAGCTTCCGTATTTTGTTCACGAGCCGAATCATTCGACGAGGTAAATTTTTGACATCTCATACTTTATTGACTCATATTTGGAAAACTGCGAGAGATAGAAAATCGCGGTTTATGCCATTCGAATTCTTCTTTTTTCTACAATAAGGCGATTTTTTTATTCGATCCAAGCGTCCGTTTTTCTCACGAGGCAGTTCATTTGACGTGGTAATTATCTAACTTCTGAAATAATCTTGACTCATATCTCGAAAATTTTGAGAGACAGAAAGTCGTGGTTTGCGCCTTTCGAATTATCCTGCTTTTATCTATAATTAGAAGGTCTTTTAATTCGATCCGAGCGCCTCATTTTTTACGAGCTGATTAATCCACTTGGTAATTTACTAAATTCTAAAATAAATCTTGACTCATATTTTCAAAATTTTGAGAGATAGAAAATCGCGGCTTACGCCGTTCGAATTATTTTTTCGACAATAACGATTTTTTTGTTCGATCCGAGAGTCCGTTATTTTTTCACGAACTGATTCATTCGACGAAGTAATTTTCTAACATCTCATACTTTTATTGACTCATATTTGGAAAACTGCGAGAGATAGAAAATCGTGGTTTGCTCCGTTCGAATTGTCCTTCACTATTCTATGATAAAACGATTTTCTAATTGGTTCCGAGCGTCCGATTATTTCTTACTAGTTGATTTAATCAACAAGGTAATTTTTTAACTTCTTAAACTTTTCTTGACTCATATCTAGAAAACTGTGAGAGATAAAAAATCGCAGTTATTTTTTCTACAGTAAAACGATTTTATTATTCGGAACAAACGTCTAATTTTTTCCTACGGGCTGATTCATTCGACACGGTAAATCATAACTTCTCACACTGTCCTTGACTCATTTCTTGAAAGCTGTGAGAGATAGAAAATCGAGGGTGCGTCCCATTTTGTTACAAGCTGATTCATTCCACTTGGTAATTCGCTTTCTGAAATAAATGTCGCCACAATCTCGAAAATTTTGAGAGAGAAAATCGCGCCGTGTGAATTACCCTTCTTTTTTTACAATTGGATAGTTTTTTAAATCGTTCGATCGTCGCGTTCTTTCACGAGCCGATTCAGTCCACTTGGTAACTTACTAACTTCTGAAGTAAATTTCGAAAATTGTGAGAGACAGAAAATCGCAGTTTGCGCCGTAGAATTATCCTTCCCTTTTCCAAAATTGGAAGAGTTTTTAATTCGATCCGAGCGCCCCTTTTTTGACGAGCTCATTTTTATACTTCCGAAATAAATCTTACCTCATATCTTTATTTTGAGAGACAGAAAATCGCGGTTTGCGTCATTCGAATTATTTTTTCTATAATAAGACGCTTTTCTTTTCGATCCGAGCGCCCCATTTTTTACTAGCAGATTCTTTCCACTTGGTAATTTTTTAACTTCTGAAAAATAAATCTTATGTCGAAAATTGTGAGAGACAAAAAATCGCGGTTTGCGTCGTTCGAATTATATTTTTTGTATAATAAGACTCTTTTGTTTCTGATCTGAGTGTTCGCTCTTTTCACGAGCTGATTCATTCAAGGTAATTTTCTAACTTCTGAAATAAATCTAGATTTATATCTCGAAAATTGTGAGAGACAGAAAATTGCGAAGCGTTAGAATTATTTTCTTTTCTCTAAAATTGGAAGGTTTTTTAATTCGATCCGAGCGCCCCATTTTTAACGAGCTGATTCTTTCCACTTGGTAATTTTTTAACTTCTGAAATAAATCTTACCTCATATCTCGAAAATTTTGAGAGACAGAAAATCGCGAATTGTGCCATTCGAATTGTCCTCTTTTCTATAATAAGACGAGTCGAGCATCCGTTTTTTCTCACGAGCCGGTTCATTCGATGAGGTAATTTTCTAACATCTCATACTTTTATCGACTGATATCTGGAAAGTTGCGAGAGATAAAAAATCGCGGTTTGCTCCGATCGAATTATTCTTCTCTTTTTCTATGACAAAACGATTTTCTAATTCAGCCCGAGCAGCCGATTATTTATTACGAGCTGATTCAATCAACGTGGTAATTTCCTAACTCATCTTGACTCGTATCTCGAAAACAGTGAGAGACAGAAAATCGCGGTTTGCGTCATTTGACTTCTCATTCTATCTACAGTAAGACGATTTTTCTTTCCAATTCGACGTGGTAATTTTCTAATTTCTTAAACTTTTCTTGACACATGTCTCGAAAACCGTGAGAGATAAAAATCGCGGATCATGTCATTCGAATTGTACGTTTTTTTACATAGCGATTTGTGCGGATTTGTACTGATGTAGATACTGACTTCTCATGTTGTCAATTCTAATATGTTAAGTATTTTGTAATTAAAAAATTATTTCGTTTTTTAAATTGTTCAGGTGATACGTCAACTATTCAAATTGTTAGTATTTATAAAATCTTTATTATCATTGAGTTGTTTGACGTCGCCAAGGCTTCCTTATATAATCAAAGTATCTAAGCGTTTTGTAAGTTAATAACAACTATAATAGCCATCATTACGCGTGTATAATTGTCGTACAATTGCTTCAACGTACGGAGATTTTCTGTTAAATACATGTTTTGTTTTAAACGTCCATATGGATTTTCATTTTAAAAGTGCAATATATTAAAAAAAAAAAAATAGTTGGCATGCCGTAAAAACCCTTTCTTTTGACACTTTTTGATGACTGAATAGGGCAACTTGCTTGGGCGAGAATTTTCTTTCAATTTTTGCACGCCCTGTATTCCTGAATAAGTTAAAAAATCTAAAAACCAAAAGCAGAATGAAGATAGCAATCATTATAGCAATCCTCTATAATTTTCTTCTTTTTTGCTTTTATATTTTTTATGTTTGGTCGGAGACCTACGAAGGCGTAGAAGGGCCACAACAAAAAATTTTTTTTTCTAAATGTAAAATTCTGATTTATCTCAGAATTCTGACATAAAACTAAGAATTTTCACTTTTATCTTACACTTCTGACTTAAAACTCAGAATTCTGATTTTTATCTCAGAATTCTGACTTTTATCTCACAATTCTGACATTTATTATCTCAGAATTCTGACTTTTATCTCAGAATTCTGACTTTTATCTCAGAATTCTAACTTTTATCTCAATTCTGACTTTTATCTCACAATTATGACTTAAAACTCTGACTTTCGTACAATATACCGTAGAATTTTGTTCTATTTCAGAATTCTGAGATAAAAGTCAGAATTCTGAGATAAAAGTCAGAATTCTGAGTTTTAAGTCAGAATTTTCCATTTAAAAAAATTTCTTTGTTGTGGCCCTCCTACGCCCTCGTGGCAAACAGCCAGGAAACGTATCCTTAATTTAATTCGTATTCTTTTCGGCATTGACATTGACGAAACATTGTTTATACTCGCAATAATAATAAAACAATTGCATTACATCACCATGTAAAAAATTGTTGACTGCAATTTGTAGCACATATTTATATTATGATTTTTTATTGCGGTTGTTTCATATTTATTAATTTATTATAATTTTATTGTTTTCCTATTGCGTTGGAATGTCGAACGGAAATTTCTCCAAACTAAAAGGCACCTACTTTTGAATCCAGTGCTTCCTAGTCTTTTAATAACAATTTCCGTCTCTTGTAATGTAGGATATGAACCCATATCATTTATAACCAGAACAGAGAATTACGGATCGTGGATAATATACCAATTTAGATTTTTTTTATAGCTTTGTTATTTTTAGGGATACTATTGTACGGTTATTGGGATTTTTATAAATCTCAAATTAATTTCCAAGCACATGTCGATGGTTTCTAGCAATTGATTTAAAAACGGTGCACCCTACGAAAAAAGGACATTGGACAAAAATTTTTTACTCAACAAACAGGACCGTCTTTAGACTTTTGGTTCCTAGGACGAATTTCTCCCTTTATAAAGACGGCACTACTGATAACCCTAAAAAATCGCACTAATAGGTATAATAAGTAATTTAATAAATCCTCATGGAGAAACCTCGATTTTTTAGCGATTCCCATATGCTAGAGAAACCACAATAAATTGTATTTAAATTCAGCGTATTTTCTAAATTTTGAACGGCGTTCACTTCGGACAAAATACATTCTTTACGATCACATATGAAATAATTGAAGAAAGCGTCTAAATCATTCTAATAACCATCAACGGAACGAAAGTGTACCAGAACTTATTTAAAAACTACGAATCGAACAATGGAAACCAGTAGGACGCGAGATATACGAAATATAAATCGTATTCGTAAAACTCTAGTTTCAATTAGAAAATGAGGCGCGATAATTACTAAAAATAGTAAACAAAATACGCATAATGAACCGAACGTATGAACGATTGCGTAAAGGTGTGTGTTGGATGTCCCCCATATACGTTGGAACAGTTAGGAATGCGTTTGATGGTTCCGGATGGTCGATTAACTATTTGATGGCGCAATTCCGGTCAGAGTACAGGTACGGACTTGGTCGGGTCGACAATAGGACACCCGCTGTAAATCGTTAAAAAATTCGGGCAAATCTTTTAGGTTATATTTGTGAGATTAGAATGAGATGCGAAAAAAATGAAAAATGAAATTTGCAAATTTTAACCCAACTTCAAAATTTTCGTCAAAACGTCAAAATTCCATTTTTTCGTTCGCTCCTACTGCCTTGAAAATCGCAGCGAGACCGTGCGATTTACGATGTAGTTCCAAGTTGGACCCTCTACCTTGGATTTCTTATCAGAACGGCAACCCAGCAGCGATGTTTCGTTTGGAAATAGCGTTTAAAGATTTCGTGTTTTCGTAATTCTTTAAATTTTTCAAATTTCTCCAAACACGCGTTCGGGTCGAGCTTAATAACTCACGCCTCCTTCGTATTTCTTTCTGAAAACTAGATGTAATTTAGAAAATCTTAGGGCGCAATAGTTTTTCTCGACTTTGCCTCCTAAGAAAGTTATGAATTTTTGAAAAGAGGCCATTTTGTCGGATTTCAGCGATTTTTCATGCACCCTTTAGAAACACGCCACAACTTTTCCCTTTGGATCTAGAGGATCCAGACTGCAGGCAAGAAGAAAAATGAAGAACTCTTTTTTTTTTTAGGTCCATCTCCGATATTAGCCGAGATATGAACTTTTTAAAAAGGTAGATTTTGCCGAATAACTGTACTTTCCCGGGGGCTCTCTGAGTTTATTTTAATGTTTCTACATGCTAGAGTGTGTTGAAAAATTTAATACAAACACTTTGGCATCTTTATTTTACCGAGCGGGCTGTACGCCCAAAGGTGCTGGCTCCGGCCCTGCCGGCGAATAATCTAAAGCGACCGACATGATAGTAATTTGCTCACATAAAACTACAAACAAAAATGCTCAATGTGTGTTTTTAGCTTAATAATATTCATCGCGGCTTTCTTCGATTTGTACCAATAATAATTATAATTGCAGTGCGATAGAGGTTTCTGATCATTTTCTTATATTACCATGCAGATATTCCTTTGTTGTACGTGATGTGAAAAACGAATGGGGACTGCTTGAAAGTACAATCACTGGATTTCCTATATGGTATGTATTCAATTTCATTTTGCACGCCGCCGCCATAAGTGGCACTGGTTATGGCACTGACGCTTTGATTGAAAATCTCTTGCCCATAACTGAGGAGGACGTGAGAATCATTTTGATTTTGCCAGCAGCGGTGCGCCGTTATTAAATAATAATAATAATAATAATAATAAAAACGACTTATTGGCAGCAAAACATAGTTTTTTAAACTAAATTTTGATTTGTTAGCTGGTAAACTCTTGAGCCAATAAAGTCCATCTATTATTAGCAAACTAGTTGGTGTTTTGTTTTTAATCCACCTTATGAATATTTACGTACAAGAAATAGTGCAAAGTTATTAAAAATAATCATTAGTGAGGTTATGATGCGAGGCATTCTTTGTTAAGCAGCGATTCTCTTGTTTTACATTTTTGTTGAGGTTATGTAACCAGAAGAAGACGTCAATGCTCTTTTGAGGTTAAAATATGCGAGGACTTGTTTACTATTTGTGTGCGTAAAAATTTTTTTCGTACCATCCGCGATTTGTTAAATCATTAAAGCTAACCAGATATTACAAGGGCCCCAAAATTGTACCTTGAGGAACATCGAGGGATCTAGAGTTAAAATTTAATGCAATTTGCTACTTGCATTTTATTTTTCCATGTCTACATGTATTTCGCTTATAGTTTCGTGCAACTGGGTTTTGATTTTCCCTGTTCCGCTGTATATGGAAAATATTTTAAGGCACGCCATAAAAATGTGCACAATGTGCGGAGAAATCTGACCTTTTAAACCCACTTTGCAAAATCAGGAAACAATCTCGCATCTCGCTGGCTGGCATCCTTACCCCCTTAACCCCCTTCCGCTGGAGAGGTTTCACTTAATCACGTGTAATTTATAATAACCTATTTCCTAGTTTTCATTAATTGCACAGTAGTAAAAACGTTGTTTTATTATTCGCGTTTATAATTGATTGCATTAATTTATGACCGATACTTAGGGAATGTTTTATTGATGTTGGCATGAGAGTGATTTTCTCTTCTCTTGGAAGTAGCAAAATTAAAAAACAACATAGTTTCAGAAAACGAAAAAGGCGTCTAGAAATATATTTTGGGACACATTAAAGAGAATCGTAACCTGTACAAAATTTACCTGAAAAATTACGGTAGAATTGCTGTTGCGGTGTTCTAGTAAGGACGTTGTAGTGCAGAAGAAAATTTAGATATAGTAACAGGAGTACGCGTTTTAACAATAGTGATGCGCCTCTCTTGTATTGCTCACTCAACGTCTCAACTTAAAGGAGCAATTTGTAATGTTACAAAAAAGTGAGCTGTGTCAACTGTACGCTTATTGTTTTTCATGGCCAACTTAGCAAAAAAGTAACTATAGTACGTATAGTTACATTAAAAGTACATCCTAACCTCAAAAAATTCAAGTTGCTCAGTTTATTTTTTTTTACTAATAATGCAATAAGTGGGGTAACAATCATCTATAATCTTTACGAAAATTGGAGAAAACATGTATTTTCATGCTGTAAATACGTGATTAAATTAAAAAAGAAAAAAAATGTACGGTCACAATTGAACATTGTCGAAAAAAACTTTTTATTTTTAAAAAGTACCTAGGTGTTTTTATGTACTTTATTGTGGACATTTACCAGAATCTGTTATCAAGTTAAAATGTCGTTTTTTAATAAAAAAAAAAAAAATTAAATTCACTCTTTTTACATTTTTTCATATTTTTCATGCCAGATTTTCATATAAGTTTTGTATAAAACGAAATTCAATTAAATTATGATTATATGACAGTTAAAATAATTATTGGAGAAGGGTAAATGTTTAAGATCAACTTTGTTTGCTGCTATCGAATGGACATTAGGAGCTTTCGTAAGGTGTATTATTATATTTACTTTTGTTTTACTATACATATAAAATACAAAGTATATATCTATAATCCCACTAAACAACATATATACCCACCATATTATGTAATGTTAGACCTAGGTAACAATTTTAATGTTTTCATGAAATATTATATTTCTGTTATGATAACTAACATTGATATATCTGAGAAATATTAAAATGTAAAATATTTAATAAATGTTTATACATTAACTCGATGTTACTAGAAAATATTTCTATAATATCATACGATACACCTTGTAAATATATTGTAACACATTCTCTTAAATGTATCTTTAACATTTTTTCTTAAATGTTTACAAAATGTTATACAAAAATATAATTTGTAATGTTAAACCGAAATATGTATTTCATATATGTAACATTAAATATGTTATAAATATCACTTTATACTTTATATATTTGATTGTAGATTAACATTATTAGTAGTATTTATTTAATATTACCATTTTATCACTAGATACTATTTCTGATTCACTGAGATGTGCTCAATGAATACCTAACCTATAAGTTTGGTTCGTCGTAAAAAGTAGGTAAATATTATAATACACCTTGCAAAAGCTCTTTTAATTGAATTGAATTTCGTTTTATACAAAACTTATATGAAAATCTGGCATAAAAAATATGAAAAAATGTGAAAAAAGTGAAATTAATTTTTTTTTATTAAAAAAAACATTTTAACTTGATAAACAGATTCTGGTTTATGTTCACAAAAAAATACATAAAAAGACCTACTCTTAAAAAAAGTTTACCCTATGACCATTTTGCATTAAATGGCATGCGTTTTAATTTTTTTCCAAAATGTTCAATTGCGACCGTAAAAATAAATTATTATTTTTTTTAATTTAATCACGTATTTAAAGCATAAAAATACATATTTTCTCCAATTTTACCCCACTTATTGCATTATTAGTAAAAAATAAAATAATCTGAGCAACTTGGATTTTTTGAGGTTAGGATGTACTTTTAATGTAACTATACCCCAACAGTTTGATAGGCATTCATTTACGACACGAGTATTTTAGTTTTTTTTAAAATATTTCTACGACCAATAGAGCCGGAGATATTTAAAAAATAGTGTAGTGATGCACTCGAAATGCACCAAAAATGCACTTTTATGCGCTTTTCGAAGCCCCAGCCCGATTTTGCAAATTTTTTCGCTTTTCGACTCATTTGCAGGTATAAAACAAAAAACAAAAAAAAATTCAACTTTTCATCAATTATTTTGACTAATTTTCCTCCACTAATATAGTACCCAGCTTAATTTTCGACAAGGAATCGCCAGCTAAATTTGTTGCACGTTATTATGGGACACCCTGTATAGTATGGTCAATGATAAACACACACTACAGTAAATGCGCAAATTATTTATTGCAACTTTGGTTGTATATTGTTTATGGATAGCTAAATCAGTTTAACATATTGCATACTTATTACATTTGAATTAGATTAGAATTGTAAAACCAAAATAATGATTCAAACTGTTATTTACGGAAATAATATAGTGGAAATTTTTGGTATAAACATAATATTGTGAAGCTAATAAACAGTTTATTTTTACAATAGATTTTTCATGAATAATTTATTATGTAGTGTTTATGTTTAAGTAGAGGAAGTCAAAAAACAGAAACATTTAAAACGTTAAATATTTTATTATTAATTTTGTAAGTGTCAAGTCTACATTAAAAAAAAATAAAAAAAATTTTCCTACGAGCGTGCGGAAAGTATCACTTTTCCGCACTAGTGCGGAAAAGTAATTATATTTAAATTTTCATTTTCGGGTAAGTCATAGTTACAATTTGAGAACGTGTTAGTTAATAGTAATATGCCAACGTTTTTCTAATATACAGTGAGGTCGAATAGTAAGGAACAAATTCATTATCTTCAAAACGCCAAAGTTTTGGGAAAGTCGCTCAGTCAGGTCGATTTCGATTTTATATTAGGCCTATTTTAGAAATATTTTTTATTCTACAAGGTGTCCCAAAAAAGCTGGGCTGTGATCAACTTAGATTTTTCAAATGGCAACCGCAAATTTTTTCGCAATTCCGAATTCCTTGTAAAATTCTAAACATTTTCTATCCTACATCTAAAATCAGTCGTTTCTGAGTTACTAATATTTAATAAAATTTATTAAATGCCAAATTCGTAATCAGCGACCCCAAAAACTCCCACATATCTGATAAATATAATAAGAAAAAGAAGATATTCGACGCCATTTTGTAGACGCCATTTTGTTTTTAGACCGATTTTGAGGCTAGATTCGTAATCTGTGACCCCAAAAACAATGTGTAATCAAATTTCATTAAATTAAAAAAAAATTGACAGATTAATTTGAGAAAATAATAATAATAATAAGTAATAAATTATTATTTTAATAAACAACAAGCAATTTGGTGAGGAAATAGAAATAAAGGCAAAATAACTAATTCTATAAAGTTTATTTCAAATGAAAAATTATAATTATAATAATAATAATAAAATAATAATTATTATGTCATTGATTTAGTGCAAATCAAAGTTGTTCATTTGCATACATACACAAACGACCTACTAAGCTTTTTATAAAAAAACAAATTACCGTGTCGTTTCAACCAAACACTTAATCCCTATCAAAAAATGCACTGGCCGACGACCTGCGCTCCTGGTCCTGGCCCTGCGCCTCGTCAAAAACCATCATCTTCAGGACGACGACTTCAATCGCGCACATCATAAACAAAGCCATGAAAATATCCATGTGGGTGGTGTTGCGCCTGAACACGGTGCCAGGGGGGTAGTCGCCTTGCACCCCCAAACTTTCCACACTCGAAACCAACGATAAAAGCAAGAACATTCTCCTCCTCAGGACTCTCTGTTCATCTGCCAATTGTCGCACATTTTGCTGGAACTAATCGCCCTCGCCACGCACATTTGCCTCGCAAATTTGGTGCAAAACCGCTGGATTCTTCGGCGATACTGCGTGCTCTTCAACGGAAAGTAAAAGTGGTGCGGAGGTTCGTGCGTTATACAACTTATCCACTTTCTCTGCGTAAGTAGGCCGGTGTTGATACAAGAGTTGCCTAGGTCGTCAAGTTAAATCAAATGTTATACAACAACTATTACTTAATCGTTTTTGATTCGATATTGTTCACTTTAGTTGATAGCAGGTCTCGTTGTTCGATCAAAATGCAATTTCACGAACCGCACCAATCAAGCTTCAATAAATCACTAGTGTTCTACGAGGCAATTTTATAAACAACTTTTGACCGGTAATTTAGACTGCGCCATTACACATGTGATTAGTCTGCAGCGGTGGTTCTTGGCATCTTTGAAAGGGGGCCCGTATTCCCAAAGGTTTTGCATCAACATAATTTGGCAACCAAAATTTTCATCATCACGTTTCAACGTTGGATCGCAAAATCTCAGTCAAAATTGCTCTTATGAAGATGATTTTTTTCTGATGAATTTGGATAGATGACTTTTCTATCTACGAAGATGGTTTTGAAGGATGAGTGAAAATGGACCAAATACCAAGATCTTCGGTACGAGCTCCAAGGCTTCTTTGTCAAAATGGTCGCCCTAATAATTGGTAATTGGATGTGTGAAGCCTACGCTGCTATTAGCATTGAAGACCATCCGGCTCGCCAAAAGTTTTGGCAGTTGATTACGAATGACTAAAATTATTGGTCACCATTTTTTTGAAATTTCTAATTATAGTTATGCTATTGGAGTTAGTTTATTCATTATATTCCACATTGGTGTTTGATTTGTTACTTGAATCTTGAATTTGCCTGTCATGATAATCTCGAATCAGTGCTTGATCTGTTTTTCTCTAATAGTGATGCTGAATCAGTTTCTATTTGTGTTTTCTTATCATACTGCTTTACTAATCTCGATAACAAATGATTTAGGTCCATCAATCAATCAATCGGCAAGATTAATTCTCTGATACTGGTAATTGGTGTTTCGATGTTATTCTGTTTAATTGCGTTGAATAGTTTGGTCCTTTACGTATCAAACGTGATCAGAAGCATCCGGTATGGTTCAGTTCTGAGCTGAGACGTTCAATCGATGAAGGAAAAAAAGAAAACTGGTAAACAATTCAAGGACCACGTGAGCCAAATTTGTTTCTTCGTTGAAGATGTGACTTATTGACCAAACAATGTTATTCACACTTTTTAGAACGGAATCTCAGGCGCCAGTTCCTTATTTTTGAGTGCAAGAAACAGCACTTTCTCTCTTGGTGGTTTCCAAGACAAGCGAGAGTAGTCTACAGTGAAGACACGGATGTATACAGGGGTCTTGGGGATGATTGTCGATTTTAGCGGACCGGACAATTTCCCATACGGGTCTAATTAGTTTTACACAACATAAATAATAACTCGGAGATTGTAGAATAGCATACAAAATCTTTATTTAGGGATAAAGTGATAAGAAAATTATGGTGTTTCATGACGAACTGTACATACTTATAAGGATGATAGAGGATCCCTTGACTATTCACGAATGGATGTAGAAATTTGTCTGTTGCACTTAATTACTGAGATACAGGGTGATAAACTACTTTTGGCCAATATTTCTTTTGGCCCGAACTTCTTTACTATTTATCACAATTTGTTCAAATTTTATACAATTTGTGTACTTATTACAGTTGATATAATGCCGTTTTTAATATTTAAAAATTCCAGGAGTGGACTTTTTTTATTCAAGGTTTTTTTATTGCTGTAAAGAAAATCTCCCTGTATAATATTTTTTTCAAATTATATGGGAAATTATAAAAGTCCATACATCAGTAAACAAAAGCATGTCAACAGATTTTTTGTCGCACCTTTATTGATTTTTTTACAAGCGATTTAAATTGGCGAAATGGGGAAATGAAAGATAAAAAATTATAACTTGCTTAACTAAATTATCTAAATAAGAAATAAAAGTGTATAACCTTAGTATCTATGTATTTATTATCTAAAATAAACCTAATAATTAAAAATTCCAGGGCCGGACTTTTTTAATTCAAGTTTTTTTATTTCTGTAGAGAAAATCACCCTGCATAATATTTTTTTCAAATTATAGGGGAAATTATAAAAGTCCATACATCAGTAAACAAAAACATGTCAACAGATTTTTTTCGCACCTTTATTGATTTTTTTACAAGCGATTTAAATTGGCGAAATGGGGAAATGAAAGATAAAAAATTATAACTTGCTTAACTAAATTATCTAAATAAGAAATAAATATGTATAACCTTAGTATCTATGTATTTATTATCTAAAATAAACCTAATAATTATAAATTCCAGGGCCGGACTTTTTTAATTCAAGTTTTTTTATTTCTGTAGAGAAATTCACCCTGTATAATATTTTTTTCAAATTATATGAGAAATTATAAAAGTCCATATATCAGTAAACAAAAGCATGTGAACAGATTTTTTGTCGCACCTTTATTGATTTTTTTACAAGCGATTTAAATTGACGAAATGGGGAAATGAAAGATAAAAAATTATAACTTGCTTAACTAAATTATCTAAATAAGAAATAAAAGTGTATAACCTTAGTATCTATGTATTTATTATCTAAAATAAACCTAATAATTAAAAATTCCAGGGCCGGACTTTTTTAATTCAAGTTTTTTATTTCTGTAGAGAAAATCACCTGCATAATATTTTTTTCAAATTATATGAGAAATTATAAAAGTCCATATATCAGTAAACAAAAGCATGTGAACAGATTTTTTGTCGCACCTTTATTGATTTTTTTACAAGCGATTTAAATTGACGAAATGGGGAAATGAAAGATAAAAAATTATAACTTGCTTAACTAAATTATCTAAATAAGAAATAAAAGTGTATAACCTTAGTATCTATGTATTTATTATCTAAAATAAACCTAATAATTAAAAATTCCAGGGCCGGACTTTTTTAATTCAAGTTTTTTATTTCTGTAGAGAAAATCACCCTGCATAATATTTTTTTCAAATTATAGGGGAAATTATAAAAGTCCATACATCAGTAAACAAAAGCATGTCAACAGATTTTTTTCGCACCTTTCTTGATTTTTTTACAAGCGATTTAAATTGGCGAAATGGGGAAATGAAAGATAAAAAATTATAACTTGCTTAACTAAATTATTTAAATAAGAAATAAATGTGTATAACCTTAGTATCTATGTATTTATTATCTGAAATAAACCTAATAATTACAAATTCCAGGGCCGGACTTTTTTAATTCAAGTTTTTTTATTTCTGTAGAGAAATTCACCCTGTATAATATTTTTTTCAAATTATATGAGAAATTATAAAAGTCCATATATCAGTAAACAAAAGCATGTGAACAGATTTTTTGTCGCACCTTTATTGATTTTTTTACAAGCGATTTAAATTGACGAAATGGGGAAATGAAAGATAAAAAATTATAACTTGCTTAACTAAATTATCTAAATAAGAAATAAAAGTGTATAACCTTAGTATCTATGTATTTATTATCTAAAATAAACCTAATAATTAAAAATTCCAGGGCCGGACTTTTTTAATTAAAGTTTTTTTATTTCTGTAGAGAAAATCACCCTGTATAATATTTTTTTCAAATTATAGGGGAAATTATAAAAGTCCATACATCAGTAAACAAGAGCATGTCAACAGATATTTTGTCGCACCTTTATTGATTTTTTTACAAGCGATTTAAATTGGCGAAATGGGGAAATGAAAGATAAAAAATTATAACTTGCTTAACTAAATTATCTAAATAAGAAATAAAAGTGTATAACCTTAGTATCTATGTATTTATTATCTAAAATAAACCTAATAATTAAAAATTCCAGGGCCGGACTTTTTTAATTCAAGTTTTTTTATTTCTGTAGAGAAAATCACCCTGTATAATATTTTTTTCAAATTATAGGGGAAATTATAAAAGTCCATACATTAGTAAACAAAAGCATGTGAACAGATTTTTTGTCGCACCTTTATTGATTTTTTTACAAGCGATTTAAGTTGGCGAAATGGGGAAATGAAAGATAAAAAATTATAACTTGCTTAACTAAATTATCTAAATAGGAAATAAATGTGTATAACCTTAGTATCTATGTATTTACTATCTAAAATAAACCTAATAATTAAAAATTCCAGGACCGGACTTTTTAATTCAAGTTTTTTTATTTCTGTAGAGAAAATCACCTTGTATAATATTTTTTCCAAATTATATGGGAAATTATAAAAGTCCATACATCAGTAAACAAAAGCATGTGAACAGATTTTTTGTCGCACCTTTCTTGATTTTTTTACAAGCGATTTAAATTGGCGAAATGGGGAAATGAAAGATAAAAAATTATAACTTGCTTAACTAAATTATCTAAATAAGAAATAAAAGTGTATAACCTTAGTATCTATGTATTTATTATCTAAAATAAACCTAATAATTAAAAATTCCAGGGCCGGACTTTTTTAATTCAAGTTTTTTTATTTCTGTAGAGAAAATCACCCTGCATAATATTTTTTTCAAATTATAGGGGAAATTATAAAAGTCCATACATCAGTAAACAAAAACATGTCAACAGATTTTTTTCGCACCTTTATTGATTTTTTTACAAGCGATTTAAATTGGCGAAATGGGGAAATGAAAGATAAAAAATTATAACTTGCTTAACTAAATTATCTAAATAAGAAATAAATATGTATAACCTTAGTATCTATGTATTTATTATCTAAAATAAACCTAATAATTATAAATTCCAGGGCCGGACTTTTTTAATTCAAGTTTTTTTATTTCTGTAGAGAAATTCACCCTGTATAATATTTTTTTCAAATTATATGAGAAATTATAAAAGTCCATATATCAGTAAACAAAAGCATGTGAACAGATTTTTTGTCGCACCTTTATTGATTTTTTTACAAGCGATTTAAATTGACGAAATGGGGAAATGAAAGATAAAAAATTATAACTTGCTTAACTAAATTATCTAAATAAGAAATAAAAGTGTATAACCTTAGTATCTATGTATTTATTATCTAAAATAAACCTAATAATTAAAAATTCCAGGGCCGGACTTTTTTAATTCAAGTTTTTTATTTCTGTAGAGAAAATCACCCTGCATAATATTTTTTTCAAATTATAGGGGAAATTATAAAAGTCCATACATCAGTAAACAAAAGCATGTCAACAGATTTTTTTCGCACCTTTCTTGATTTTTTTACAAGCGATTTAAATTGGCGAAATGGGGAAATGAAAGATAAAAAATTATAACTTGCTTAACTAAATTATTTAAATAAGAAATAAATGTGTATAACCTTAGTATCTATGTATTTATTATCTGAAATAAACCTAATAATTACAAATTCCAGGGCCGGACTTTTTTAATTCAAGTTTTTTTATTTCTGTAGAGAAAATCACCCTGTATAATATTTTTTTCAAATTATAGGGGAAATTATAAAAGTCCATACATCAGTAAACAAGAGCATGTCAACAGATTTTTTGTCGCACCTTTCTTGATTTTTTTACAAGCGATTTAAATTGACGAAATGGGGAAATGAAAGATAAAAAATTATAACTTGCTTAACTAAATTATCTAAATAAGAAATAAATATGTATAACCTTAGTATCTATGTATTTATTATCTAAAATAAACCTAATAATTAAAAATTCCAGGGCCGGACTTTTTTAATTCAAGATTTTTTATTTCTGTAGAGAAAATCACCCTGTATAATATTTTTTTCAAATTATATGGGAAATTATAAAAGTCCATACATCAGTTAACAAAAGCATGTGAACAGATTTTTTGTCGCACCTTTATTGATTTTTTTACAAGCGATTTAAATTGGCGAAATGGGGAAATGAAAGATAAAAAATTATAACTTGCTTAACTAAATTATCTAAGTAAGAAATAAATGTGTATAACCTTAGTATCTAGGTATTTATTATCTAAAATAAACCTAATAATTAAAAATACCAGGGCCGGACTTTTTTAATTCAAGTTTTTTTATTTCTGTAGAGAAAATCACCCTTTATATTTTTTTCAAATTATATGGAAAAATATAAAAGTCCATACATTAATAAACAAAAGCATGTGATAAATACACAAATTGTATAAAATTTGAACAAATTGCGAAAAATAATAAGGAAGTTCTAGCCAAAAGAGATATTGGCCACAAGTAGTTTATCACCCTGTATCTCAGTAATTAAGCGCAACAGACAAATTTCTATACCCATTCGTGAATAGTCAAGGGATCCTCTATCATCCTTAGAAGTAAGTACAGTTCGTCGTGAAACACCCTGTATAATAAAATCGCTATTTTTTCAATAAATTTACTGGGCTGGGTACGCCACTGGTCGAAATTAATTTTTACATCCAAATCTTCCACGACGACTGTTTATCGCACTCGTCCTTGTTATATATATTTCAAATTGGACGCTTTAACGTTATTAACGTATTTTTAAACAGTGGGAAAACCTCCCTGGAAAATTATACAGTTTGCCGTTGCAGTTGGGCCTACCACAAAAATTTTGACCGTCCAATCAAACATTTGGTGCAGCTGTAACGCTATTTAATTAATTAACATTGACAAGTTCATTATATGTCTCAAGGTTGCCTTCTCACCTTCACTAGGAACGTAAATATTTTTTGTTAATGTAAAATTTGATGACTATTTTCCGTGGACTTTATCAACAGTCGTTGGAAGAACCCGAATGACTTCATGGTTTTCCTTCTGCTAAACAACGAACTGTGTAATAATAATAAATAAATTAAAATCGTAAAAAATTATTTACAGCCTTTCATACTGACGAAAAGTGTGCAGGTACAGTTAGAGGAGTAAGCCATCTTACTTAAGTACCAATTCCCAAAAAAATTTTCTAAAAATTCTTAAATTTTTATTTACGTGCCCAAATTTTTGCCACAGCAGAATAAGAATAAATCAAAACAGTACCAAGGCAAAGACTGCGCCCTTTTTCCAGCAGCCGAGCTTCAGCCGTCAACTACACGCGCATGCGCAACTCTAATCCTTCCGCTGATTAAATCACTGAACTGATGATCCAACTGGTACTATAACAGCCGATGTCTTTCTTTTTCAGCAACCGCAAGAACAGAGAGTGGTACTGTGATGTCTGCGGGACATACCTGCGTTCCATAGATGGCATCCTCGAGGGCGACAGAGTCATAACCTGCACAAAATGCCAGGGGAGAGTTTGCAAACATCGCTGCTCCAGTCTGGTCCAGCAGAAGGGCTGGACCTGCAAAAGTTGCCTTCGGCCGCCGGAGACCTGGTTCCAAGGAATACTCAGTGCAATACAACCGACTAGCAGAGGTAAGTTTTTTATATACCTACATGTGAATCAGTTGTTACTTTGGAATTTTTCAGTGGATCTGACAACGAAAATGAATCCAGATTCGCTGAACGAACTCGACGAAGACTTAGAAGCGATACGAAAGAAGGAGAAGGAGCAAGTGAGGGACTTCATAGAGAGGCTGGTGAACGTTATGCTTGGAGAGGACGTGGATGATGCCAGCGTGACCAAATTGTACAACGACAAACACTGTGAGTAGAAATGCTGAAATAAACAATGTTGACGCTGACAAAAAACAAGCGTGCCTCAAGGCACAGTATTAGGTCCAATGCTACAGATATTGTTTGAGAAGAAGCCGCAAACACCAAAACAATGCGTACCATAATCCAAGCTATAAGTGCATCGATTATAGCACGCAATGTTCCGGTTTTTGTGGAAGGTAGAATTAGATCAGCTCATATATTGTGAACCACTAAATTATTGTTATTAACAGTCTTCTGTGTACAACTAACACTCCTACCATTACCTTCCAGATGACAGTATAATCACCAGATATCATCAAGATCTCAGTAACGCCCTTACGGATTTGGGTTCGGCCTTGCATATCTCCATAGCTAGTAAGTTGGATTAATGCTTACGAAGCACCGAGTCATTTTTCATGCACTTTTTTTTGCTTTTTGCCATCCTGTTCATCCATTTCATTCCACCATTGCTTCAATTGTATTTTGCAATTTACAAGTTTTAATAATTGCTACTTCATGGCTTGATTTAAATTCCAGGCACTGGATATACATGTTGATCCAATTTTAGGCGGAATAATATTAAAATTATTTCGCCCAGCCCCAAGAAGTGATTAAAATTTTTTGTACACCAGCATATCATTATTCGTGTCAAATTTGTGAGCGGAATACACAATTACCAGCAAATGTTATCACGTCTTTATTATAAAACTGTTATAACCGTTGCAAATTAGAATGATTTGATGAAGCCAGAAATACCATATTTATACAAGGCTTACGTAAAGGTTTTTTTTTTAAGATGGATATTTCTGAGGTGGCGCTTATAAAACAGACATCCCGTATATAGAAATATCCATATAAGAACTCATTTTATGTTATTTAATTAGATTATGCCTGATTAGGAACCTATCAGCTTTCATACGATCAAGGACCACATACTTTTAAGGTTACAAATTCGGTACAAAATAAATAACCTTATTTTGTATGTTTACGCATACCGGGTGAGTCAGTGAGTGTACTCGTCACCATAATTCGTAAATTATTTGAAATGAAATTTTTGACAATAAATTGTGGAAAACGTTACTTTAAATTTTAATTTTATATAGCTATACGGAATGTTTAAACATACGGCGAGCTACTGCCACAAACGTATAGCTATTTGTTAATGATAATGCTGATTAACGTCAGTTTAACTCTATGCATGTCAACTTTATGGATGGCCCAAGTGAACAGATTTAACCAGCTGATGCATATAATGACTATTTGGCTTAACGTAGGTTTTCCGGTAACCTATTATGCATTGAGGCTTTTAAGATGGCCCAAGTGAACAGATCTCATCAGCCGATGCATATATTAGAAAACAAAAGCTCTAGTTTGATTTCGTTGTATAATACAACGATACTTACTGACAATAAGATCTCTGAATATCTATACTTAACCGAAGGCAGTACCTACAAATTGCAGCGGACTACGGCGTATTCTTACCAATATTATATTCAAATAATTTTACTATTAAACTCGGAGCGGCAGTACGGACGGAAATGTTGACGGCTTCGGATTGATCTGGAACTGCTGGCGGTAGATCGGATCTGATGCGGCGGAATATCTCGGAATGAACCTGGACTGCTGCTGACTTTCTCGGAATGACCACGAAGTGAACGCTCCGCTGCCTTTTGTCACTTTTATGACGTATCTAGGTGGCGTGGTTAGGGGCGGTCACCGACTTGAAACGAAGGATTCGGATGCACAACCCGGCGTTACTTGCAGAGGTCAAGCGGATTATGCAATTAGGAGCATCAATTCGGAACGTCAATAACTGGAAATGAGTTACTTGCACACTATATTGCAAAAAGAAACGGATTAAAACGGATACGGACTAACATTTTTAGTAACGAATGATTTTTATTTCCGACTCGGCCATTATTTATAATAATTCTCGGATTTCGCTTATACGGGGGATTGTCAAAAATTAATCAATTAATTACTTGACTGCTTGTTTACCAGCGGATTTTTTAACAACTCATTACTAACTTAACTAAAACAGGACTTACTTACTAGAAAACGGCGGCAGGGTGTACCCAAGTGACGGTAATATTTAAAGCAAAAATGAACATTCCTTGATTGGAAAAATCACTTCATTACATCACATATAAAAAGGTCCATGAAAGCAATTGCTTGCAGTTATGTCCGTTTCAATAGAAGAATTCTTTGGTGAGCTTCTTAACACGGACATTTTACCTAAATTTAATCAGCATGGCGCCACCTAGCGTACGACGATAAAAGTTCATTTCTATATAAATATATGTTAGCAGAAATAATATATAAGTATTTGTGAAAATATATTTATATATTCGTAAAAATATATATATATATATATTTTTACAAAGATATATAATATATTTATAAAACTTATAAATATTTTAACAATATAAATATATTTAATGAAAAAATATATATATTTCAATAATTATTATATATATTTGTAATACTAATAATGTCTTAAACGGCGCCTCATATGAAACAATGGAATCGGATAGCAAAATTACTTGAAGTTAAACTGAGCGTAAATAGAGATAAGCCTCATATCACAATAAATAATAATAGGGAAGGCCAAGTAAACGACCTGAATATACTCCAACGCAACGTGGTCGCCAGCTCTGACGTCAGTGACGCGACATTTTCATTGGTCTTGTTTGTACCACGTGCTGGCCAAAGTGAACGTCGATTTGTCGGTTGTTCAGGCAGTGTTGCCGCATGTAAGAAAATGTAAATGCCTACTGTTTGAGGTTGTTTGTTTTATGTCATTGCTTAACAAGATATTGCACACACGGTTGTTACATTGCCGACTGAAATTCGTAGTATGCGAAAGTAAAGGTAAAGTCCGTTTTTTTACTTTTCAAGGTCAAATTTTTAGGGGAAGTTGCATTCCTAGAAGTCCCCAACTAAAATTACGTTGGCACAGGGGTTTTTTGGTTACTTTTTTCACGCTAGATAAATTCTTGTCAAAATAATAATAATGTCAAAATGTCATTGTCAATATTATATATTTTTAAAATATTACATTTCTAAATGAAAATCAATATACGAAACAATAGTCCGAAGGTTAAATAATGTTCTTGCACAATACTTTAATAATTCTTATTGCATTTAAGTCAGTGCAAATAAAATTTGAAATTCTAACCTATATAATTTAGAGGCCTTCCAACAGTAAATTCGCGAAAATCACGCATCACAAGATGGCGCTGAAGATTTAGTGTGTGTATATGAACTAGTAGTGAACAAACCTTTGACGGGTCTGTCAGTGTTTTGACATTTACGATAAATTTGGAGGTTAATTTTAGTAACACTTCTTTTTTTATTAAAGTATCGGGTCAACTGTTTTATTAATTGATTGCATTGCTATATTGTTTATAAACTAGTTAAATATAATAACAACACTTTAAACGCACTTTTAATTTAAAAAATCACAAGATAAATTTCAGAAACCCGCCAACTGACAGTGACAGTAGTGACAGCGGTTGGTTGACTCATCATCTTTCTAACTTTCATGATTTTCAAATCCTCTTCCAAACTGTTTGTCCATATCTTCCTTGGTCTTCTTTTTCTCCTTTTTCCTATTGGTATTCTGCTTAGTACTAACTTCGGCAATCTCTAGTCTCTAGTCAATCTTTCTATACGCCAGCCAAATGTCAATGTCAAAAAAATGTCAAAATGTCAAAAAATGTCAAAATGTCAAAAAATGTCAGAAAATGTCAAAATGTCAAAAACTGTCAAAATGTCAGAAAATGTCAAAATCCTTAGGGATTGCAAATTTTTTCACTGCCACTTTGTCAAAAATCTCTATAACAAGTACGCCTCTGAACTGAAACGATAAGAACTTCAGCACTCTTTAGACCTGTCAACAACGCATTATCATTTATATACTATATAATTTAATTACGTATGTCGTAAATTTGGTGGATCCACGCTGTAACATGCAAAACCAACTAGCATACAGCATTTTTCCAAGTGTGTGTAACCTTCAGGTGCTACAGTCGTCAATCTTTATGGACGTACCTTGACCATCTTATCTAGGTAAGTCAGTCAAGCCACAATACAAGTCCAGGGTACAACAAACGCTGTAGTAGGAAATATTTTTTTAAAGTTCGCCGTCGAAGCCGTATCGGGCCGGTGTGCGTTTTCCAGCTAAATTAGTAAAAGTGAAGGTGTTGTGGCGTCTAATAATAATCTAGATAAAGTGTAACGAGTGTGATAAATGAGTTAGTTGTGATTCGATGTAAGCACGTTAAGTGAGTTTGCACAATGTGGAAAATAAGCAATATCATCTCTAGAAATTTTTTTTAAAGTAAATTTAAGCGCTCGCCGCATAACTTTAAGATTCCATTTTTCGGTGGTAAAAAAGCAACTGGTAAGGCGATAATTTAGTTTATTGTCAGCTAAGATCTAGCACAAGTTTTGTGTATACAGTGAGTGTAAAAAAGTATTGACAGATTTCCTAGAAATGCGCTTTAAAGAAAAAAAAAAATGAAAACAAAATTATAAAAAATTTTCAAGGTACAATATCATGTTAGGTACCTATATTGATAAAGTTGTAAGGTAAAATAAATCGTGCGAATTGTATACAGGATTTGTAAAAAGTGTGGAATTTTTTTTTGTAGAGGTTTTTATAAAAAATGTTGCTAACAAAAGTTGTTTAAAGTAATCCAACGTAAAGTTAGGCGTTTTAAAAATTTTATGGTAAATTTGGAAAAGGCACATATTTTCCAGTGGCGTATGTATTTTTTATTCAGATTTACCACAAAAAAAAATCGAGGCGCCCAAGAGTATGAAGCGCCGTTTAAGACATTATTATTAGTATTACAAATATATATAATAATTACTGAAATATATATATTTTTTCATTAAATATATTTATTTTGTTAAAATATTTATAAGTTTTATAAATATATATATCGTTGTAAAAATATATATATGAATATATATAAATATATTTTCACAAATATATATTATTTCTGCTAACATATATTTATATAGAAATGAGCTTTTATCGTCGTACGCTAGGTGGCGCCATGCCAATTAAATTTAGGAAAAATACCCGTATTAAGAAGCTCACCAAAGAATTCTTCTATTGAAACGGACATAACTGCAAGCAACTGCTTTCATGAACCTTTTTATATGTGAAAATTTAAAAAATACGCACACACATTCCAAACCTCAAAATGAACGATAAATAATAAATAAGGTTAATGTTTACAGCATACGTACATTGACATTTGACGCCACATTGCCAAATTTAATACGGGCGTTTTACCTAAATTTAATCAGCATGGCGCCACCTAGCGTACGACGATAAAAGCTCTTTTCTATATAAATATATGTTAGCAGAAATAATATATATTTGTGAAAATATATTTATATATTCGTAAAAATATATATATATTTTTACAAAGATATATATATTTATAAAACTTATAAATATTTTAAATATATATATTTCAATAATTATTATATATATTTGTTACTAATAATGTCTTAAACGGCGCCTCATGCAAGAGTATGTTGAACTCGCTACGCGTGGACAAGTAAGCCAATTTTGAGGTTAAGTGAAGTTTAAAGTTTTTAGGTTAATTGTTAACTCTAAGTGTCATGTTTCATGCAAAGGTTTTATTTTTTAAATAAATTTATGCGGTCACTATGTTTTAACCCCCGTGTTGAACAGTTTTGTAAAATTTGTGAAATTAGAAAAAAAACGCCGATGAGATGAAAAAAACAAATATATATCACACGTAATTCACGTAAATAAAACTGCATCGATAACGTCTACTCTTATTTATTGTTCAAAAGAAATATTCCAAAAATAAATAAGCCTTTAACAACCACCTTAGAAGTTGAAAAAATTCCTACTATAAAATAACTGCAGCTAATCCTTACAAAGTCACCAATATTAGTAATCCTCACGAAAATATGACTAACGCATTTATAACTTAATGAGCAATAAATTATTGTTGGTGTCTACCAATGCTAGATAGTGGATACCGGGTGCGGAATAATGCCTGTATCTTTTTAATTCTTCATTTAATGGAAAAGTGTTTGTATCAATCATCCTTCTGGGTTCTCCATTTACAAAGTCAAGGATGGCAGCGAAATTAAAATAGTCGGCTTTGAACTCTGTATGGTAATAAAATAACAAGATTTTTAATTAGTTTTGATGACGTCCTCGGCAAGTTTTTTTGCTCGATTGGTAGCTCGTTAACTCTCATTGTTAGACTATGAAGTAACAATATAACACATAAACAATAGTTTCGTTTCGTACAAGGCGGTCAACTTAACTAATTGGACCATTTTGGATTTTATTTCGATCAGACAGGACGCCACATAATCTGACACTTGGCAAAATTTGTTTCTATACATTTATGGACCTGTATTTTACAAGCCTCTTACAGGTTTGTATGGGCTTGTAAAGTACAGACCCATAAATACAGACACGGATTACGCCAAACGTTAGACTGTTCATGAGTGGGACGTTATTGACCTAGAAACGGGTTTGGTATAACCGGACTTCATTGTACTAGGTAAAAAGCCACCTGGATCAGATAAAACGTCGCATTCATCATGTTTGACGGTACTTTTACGAACCTGTACTTTACAAGCCTTTTACAAGTCAGTATGGGCTTGTAAAGTACAGGTCCTTAAATACAGTCACGGATTACGTCAAACGTTGGATTATTCTAAGTGGAATGTTATTGACGCTATAGAAACGGGTTTTCTATAGCCAGACTTCACTGTACTAGGTAAAAACCAATCTGAACCAGATAATAACATCAAATTCATGAACAATCTAAAGCTTTGCGCAATCTGTTTTTGTACCTTTATGTACCTGTACTTTACAAGCCCTTTAAAGGTCAGTATGGGCTTGTAAAGTACAGTTCCATAAATAGACACAGATTACGCCAAACGTTATTATTCATGAGATTATAAAAACGGGTTTGCTATAACCAGACTTCATTAGAAAGCCACCTGGACTAGATAATACCGTCACAATCATGAACAATCAATCTAAAATTTGTAACCTGTACTTTACAAGCCTTATACGGGCCAGTACAGACTTGTAAAGTACAGATCCATGAATACAAACATGGAATACGCCGAACGTTAGATTGTTCTTGAATGTTTTGCGTAATCTGCTTCTGTATTTTTATGGATCTGTACTTTACAAGCCTTTTAAGGGTCGGTATTGGCTTGTGGAATACAGATCCATAAATACAGACACGGATTCTGTACTTTACAGGCCTTTTACAGGTCAGTATGGGCTTGTAAAGTACAGGTCCATAGATACACATATCACGCCAAACTGTTCATGAGTGCCATCTAGACCAGATAATAACGTCGCACTCATGAACAATCTAATATTTGGCGTAATATGTATCTGTACTTTACATACCTGTACTCTACAAGCCTTTTACAGATCAGTATGGGCTTGTGAAGTACAGGTCCCATGAACAATCTAATATTTGGCGTGATATGTTTCTGTACTTTACATACCTGTATTCTACAATCCTTTTACAGGTCAGTATGGGCTTGTAAAGTACAGGTCCATAGATACTTTACATACCTGTACTCTACAATCCTTTTACAGGTCAGTATGGGCTTGTAAAGAACAGGTCCATAGATACATAGATTACGCCAAACTGTTCATGAGTGGGCCGTTATAGAAACTCGTTTGCTATAACTGGACTTCATTATACTAGGTACAAGGCCTTCTAGACCAGATAACAACGTCTCACTCATGAACAATCTGATATTTGGCGTAATATGTGTCTGTACTTTATATACCTGTACTTTACAAGCCTTTTACAGGTCAGTATGGGCTTGTGAAGTACAGGTCCCATGAGTATGACGGTATTGCAACTTTCAGGTTTGTTATATTATTATGTATTATATTTGAGAGTCTATCATTTCTTAAGGAAGTTTTTCTTTAGTGCACACCCTGTATAAAGCAATTCTACCAAACACTGTACCATTGTATGTCGCGAGACTCGTGAGTATGGATTGAATTTGATTGCCTACCATCATATTTACCAAAAATAGAACCACCTTGTACGGCCTTCGGACCAGATGAGCAAAATGGAATCTTAAGGTTACCCCGACAGCAAACTTATAATAATAATAAATTAATAATAATAGTTCGTAGTATACGCAAAAATAGCTGATGATGAGATAACGCTTTTAGATCGGCAATATAAAAATGTTTAAACTTTAGAACGCCGCGCCAGGTAAAAAATAATTAATGACAAATGCTCCTATCAATAGAGATAACGCCGGAGTATTTTAATAGGGACGTTACTGTTGCAGATACTTTTAATGAAGCCAAGTAAATGAACTGTGATATTAGGAATTAAGATGTTTTTAACGATTTTAGTCAGTGTAATAATTACGTTGTGGACGATCTTTTGTGTGGTGCTGTTTACATATCACTATGTTATCGAGGTAGTATTAGGTAAGTCAAGTCTGTAAATAAATCACTGTATACACATGTATATACATAGATAAAAATATTGCGTGAGGTGTACTTTAATTAATAATTTTATATCAAATGTTTTTTGTAATTTGAATTTTTTTATTAAAAATTTGAGCGCGTACCGGTAAATTCTACCTCTGCAAGTATTTGTGCCAAACGTAAACAACATAAAATATTTTAAAGTAAGCACCGTAGGCATATGATAAGGTATTTATTTCAACTATGTGTACCTAGTGATTAATAATAAAATGTATGTTTATTTGGTTTTCCCTAGCGCAATGTCACGAAATAGTGAAAAAGTTAAAAAAAGCATTAATTATTTTTTCACATACCACTGAAAAAAGTTCAATTTTCTTTGCAGTATTATCTCGGCTTTCTTCCTTCAGGAAAATTTTTGTAAACATGCCTTTGAAATGATCCCATAAAGAAATCCAGTAGATTTACATCGGGAGTCTCTTTCATCCTTCTGGGCATCAAAAATAGTTGAAACCACGTGTCTATTTACCAATCTGTATAGTGTGGCACAGAAAAACGCATGCGTGACGTCATCAAAGTTACTGATGTCGTCCAGCGATATTCGCACCAAGAAAATGTAACTTACTATTTGTCATTCATTTAAAACCGGCGCCGACGCCAAAATATGTAAAATCAAAAATATTAATTTATTTTTACCCTGACTCCGAAATGATATTTAGTACATTTCTTTATTGGCCACACTAACTGGCAAACACGGTTTTGTAAAAGGGAATTTAAATTTTACGATTTTTAGAATTATTTCAGGTAGTTATTTACAAAAAAATGTTGTTTCTCGGTTTTCTTCTGCGCTGGTTATCAATTCAATTTTCAAGGAAAAATAAAGAACTCCTTTTTTTGTTTTCCTCCATCTCCGATATTACCCGAGATACGAATTTTTTGAAAAGGTTGATTTTGCTGAAAAACCGGTTCTTTTCCGTAGGCCGTAGTTCCTTTAACCGGAGCATTTGTTCGATCGAACTTTAACGGAAGCTAGACCCATCATTTCTGTCGGGTCCCACCAAATTTTACCCCTTAATATCCGAACGCGTCCGGACAATTAATTTTTTAGCGAACTAAGATTTTTTGAAATTTCGTCAAATTTTTATCTTGAAATGTATAGTCCGTCCGACAGATTGCAGTTTATAGTCGATACGGCGAACTTTTTTTTTGATTTGGTCCTAGGGTAGAAACGACAACAGTCCCTTTGAGATTTAAACGTCATTTTTGACAGTTCTTTGGAAATTTTACGAAAAAACGAGCTATTCAATCTATTCCTAAACGTCACTTTGACAGTTTCTTACATTTAACGAGAAAATGTACATTTCAACCACAGACAATCAAAAAAACTTGTTTCTTCTCAAAAAATAGCCCCGCAGGCTTCTAGATGATTTATTATAAGACACACCTCTCGGGGAAAGGGCAACTTATAAACAACGTACTCCGAAGTTAACTGGCAAATTTTAATATGTGTAGACGATTCACATAACCTTAAATTTTTTGTTTTTGTTCATTCACTCCCAATTTTAATTTCAATTCTTTTACTTAGGTTGAATCCATTATAACATTTAAAAATTCTCTCAAATAGTATTCATATAATGTTTCAATATTGTAGATTGTTAAAAAAAGACTGCGGTTTATAGGTTAGATTTCTAACCAACAAGCTTATTTTATCAGATTAAGGCATTTAAATATTCATTGGTAACGCACTGAACAAGATTTTAGTTGAATTCGGACGATTTCAGGATCCCGAAACCATTTTCGGTTCCTCGACAGGACCCCTCCCTCCCTTTGACATTTAAATGTCATTTTTGACAGTTTTTGGAAATTTTACGAAAAAACGTGCTATTCAACCTATTCCCAAATGTCACTTTGACAGTTTTTTGACATTTAACGAAAAAAGGTACATTTCAACCACAGACAGTAAAAAAACTTGTTTCTTCTCAAAAAACAGCCCCGCAGGCTTCTAGACGATTTATTATTGTAAGACACACCTCTCGGGGAAATGGCAAATTATAAACAACGTACTCCGATGTTAATTGGCCAGTTTTTAATATGTGTAGACGATTCACATAACCTTAAATTTTTTGTTTTTGTTCATTCACTCCCAATTTTAATTTCAATTCTTTTACTTAGGTTGGATCCATTATAACATTTAAAAACTCTCTCAAATAGTATTCTATAACGCTTCAATATTGTAGATTGTTAAAAATAGACTGCGGATTATAGGTTAGATTTCTAACCTACAAGCTTATTTTCTCAGATTAAGGCATTCATTGATAACGCACTGAACAAGATTTTAGTTGAATTCGGACGACTTGAGGATCCCGAAACCATTTTCGGTTCCTCGACAGGACCCCTCCCTCCCTTTGACATTTAAACGTCATTATTGACAGTTTTTTGGAAATTTTACGAAAAAACGTGCTATTCAACCCATTCCAAAACGTCGCTTTGACAGTTTTTTGACATTTAACGATAAAAGATACATTTCAACCACAGACAGCCAAAAAAACTTGTTTCTTCTCAAAAAACAGCCCCGCAGGCTTCTAGACGATTTATTATTGTAAGACACACCTCTCGGGGAAATGGCAAATTATAAACAACGTACTCCGATGTTAATTGGCCAGTTTTTAATATGTGTAGACGATTCACATAACCTTAAATTTTTTGTTTTTGTTCATTCACTCCCAATTTTAATTTCAATTCTTTTACTTAGGTTGGATCCATTATAACATTTAAAAACTCTCTCAAATAGTATTCTATAACGCTTCAATATTGTAGATTGTTAAAAATAGACTGCGGATTATAATAAATAGAATTATAGGAAACAACTACTGGACGGGCAAAGGCCCCGACTCCCATTGAATTATACCTATAAATCCAAAATTGGTAGCCAAATTTGTTATTTGTCTTTTCTCCACCAGACACAGACCGGTTTCGAACTCCTTATGTTCTCATCAGTGTGCCACAGGTAGCTGAAAAGACAAATAACAAAGGCAAACCAAACTGGTCTATGGCAGACCCAGCACATAGTAACTGTGAGAGATAAGTACATCCCTCTGGTGGTCAGTTGCTACTACCAGTCAAGACATCGAAGATGTCTAGTGACCGATAGCGGCTTGCCAAGCAAGCACCAAGAGCGGCGACCTCTAGCCCTGATGGACTAAAACATGCTTAATAAATAGAATTATAGGAAACAACTACAAGTAGTAGTTGTTTCCTATAATCCTATTTATTAAGCATGTTTTAGTCCATCAGGGCTAGAGGTCGCCGCTCTTGGTGCTTGCTTGGCAAGCCGCTATCGGTCACTAGACATCTTCGATGTCTTGACTGGTAGTAGCAACTGACCACCAGAGGGATGTACTTATCTCTCACAGTTACTATGCGGATTATAGGTTAGATTTCTAACCTACAAGCTTATTTTCTCAGATTAAGGCATTCATTGATAACGCACTGAACAAGATTTTAGTTGAATTCGGACGACTTGAGGATCCCGAAACCATTTTCGGTTCCTCGACAGGACCCCTCCCTCCCTTTGACATTTAAACGTCATTATTGACAGTTTTTTGGAAATTTTATGAAAAAACGAGCTATTCAACCCATTCCCAAACGTCGCTTTGACAGTTTTTTTACATTTAACGATAAAAGATACATTTCAACCACAGACAGCCAAAAAAACTTGTTTCTTCTCAAAAAACAGCCCCGCAGAGGCTTCTAGACGATTTATTATTGTAAGACACACCTCTCGGGGACTTATAAACAACGTACTCCGATGTTAATTGGCCAATTTTTAATATCTGTAGACGATTCACATAACCTTAATTTTTTTGTCTTTGTTAGTTGATTCCCAATTTTAATTTAAATTCTTTTGTTTAGGTTGGATCCATTATAACATTTAAAAACCCTCTCAAATAGTATTCATATAACGTTTCAATATTGTAGATTGTTAAAAATAGACTGCGGATTATAGGTTAGATTTCTAACCAACAAGCTTATTGGATCAGATTAAGACATTTAAATCTTCATTGGTAACGCACTGAACAAGATTTTAGTTGAATTCGGACGACTTCAGGACCCAGAAATCATTTTCAGTTCCTCGACAGGTCCCCTCCCTCCCTTTGACATTTAAACGTCATTTTTGACAGTTTTTTTGGAAATTTTGCGAAAAAACGTGCTATTCAACCCATTTCCAAACGTCACTTTGACAGTTTTTACATTTAACGAAAAAAGATACGTTCCAACCACAGACAGCTAAAAAAACTTGTTTCTTTTCAAAAAACAGCCCCGCAGGCTTCTAGATGATTTATTATTGTAAGACACACCTCTCCGGGACTTATAAACAACGTACTCCGATGTTAATTGGTCAAATTTTAATATCTGTAGACGATTCACATAACCTTAAATTTTTTGTTTCTGTTAGTTCATTCCCAATTTTAATTTCAATTCTTTTGTTTAGGTTGGATTCATTATAACATTTAAAAACTCTCTCAAATAGTATTCATATAACGCTTCGATATTGTAGATTGTTAAAAATAGACTGCGGATTATAGGTTAGATTTCTAACCAACAAGCTTATTTTATCAGATTAAGGCATTTAAATATTCATTGGTAACGCACTGAACAAGATTTTAGTTGAATTCGGACGATTTCAGGATCCCGAAACCATTTTGGGTTCCTCGACAGGACTCCTCCCTCCCTTTGACATTTAAATGTAATTTTTGACAATTCTTTGGAAATTTTACGAAAAAACGAGCTATTCACCACATTCTCAAATGTCACTCTGAGAGTTTTTTGACATTTAACGAAAAAAGGTACATTTCAACCACAGACAGCCAAAAAAACTAGTTTCTTCTCAAAAACAGCCCCGCAGGCTTCTAGACGATTTGTTATTTATCTCGAGGAAAGGGCAAATTTAATTGGTCAGTTTTTAATATCTGTAGACGATTCACATAACATTAAATTTTTTGTTTTGTTAGTTCATTCCCAATTTTAATTTAAATTTTTATATTTAGCTTGGATGCATTATAACATTTAAAAACTCTCTCAAATAGTATTCATATAATGTTTCAATATTGCAGATTGTTAAAAATAGACTGCGGTTTATAGGTTAGATTTCTAACCAACAATAAAACAGTTTATTTTATTAGGTTAAGGCATTTAAAACTTCATTAGTATTGCATTGAACAAGACTTTAGTTGATAATACGGAGCAGAAATTTTGATACAAGCCATATTTATGAAAATCTTAGAAAAACGATATTTTAGAGGTTATGTAAGATTATATTTTATTGTCCTTCCATAGAGAAATTTATATAGGTACCACATGGGCGTGGACATAAATACATTTGCTGTTTTTTATATACTTCAAAATTATATGCAATATTTTGCTCGATTTTTACGCACCCGGTATACACTAAGCAGATAAAACTTGACAAATGATTTATTGCTTTATGAAGATGATTACTATCGAATAATGTCTAACTTTATAAATAACAATTATAGATATCATTATTCTCAAAAATCTTAAAGTGATACGCGGTATTATTACATATTTCATAAGTAATAAATTAATATTCCAAATTTTTTTTATACTTTGCATGATGTACAAATTTCAAGATTTCGTAATATTTTTTTAGGCCACATATCTTCGAGTTTTATTGTCTAAATAATAATCTGTCGAATTCAATGACGACTAACCGGATTAAAGGGGCTGGGGGGGGGGTCGAAGAGTGCAGACCCTCAGCTCAGGCTAGGCCACCGCCTGAGCTGAGGGTCTGCACTCTTCGACCCCCCCCCCCCAGCCCCTTTAATCCGGTTAGTCGTCATTGAATTCGACAGATGTCATTATCATACATCATTTTTTAAATAAATTTTTGTACCTGCTCGGGGGCCACAAACATTCCTGCAACCCGGACCTCTTTCAATGAAGTCCCTCCACCGAAAAGACATTAACAACAATTCTTTGGAGTTACCTCTTTCTCGTTTGTTCCAGATTTACCAATTACGGGTCAGTCTCCATGCACAGCACACGCAGCCCTAAAGCAACTCATAGAGAGGCTCCTTCAAGAGGTGATAACCCTCCCCAGCCTCCAGAAAGCACAAGAACACCCCAACGTTCCCTCGGACGAAAGCAATCGGACCTACGAGGACCTCTTAGCTACAGCCATAATAAATAAGGTAAATATCCCCAGCCACTCAGATCGCCCGACCTAACGCCAATGGACTATTATTTGTGGAGTAGTGGAAAGAGATAAAAATGAGTCAAAATTCTGATTAGTTAAAATTTAGGTAAAAAAAGGAAAGGCATTTTGTGATATTAGGCATGGCAATATTCATTATTCAGTGCCTTTCCCACTCGGTATATGTACGTCTTTTGCAGGAAATTACAGTAGGTACGCCCAGGTCTTAAAAATATATGGTTTCCATAAATACTTGTAAGACATCAGAGAAATCGATAAGAAAATTTAATTTGTACTAATCAAAATGGCGATTGTTTCAGTTGTAGTTAAGAGCCCAAAGCGAAAAAACAAAGCATACTTCAGCAGGAATAATGTTTAGTAACTCAATTTCATTGCTATTGATCCTCGCGTAAATCACTAGAACCATCTAAGTATAGTGGAAACAAGTATTTTGTGTGCACGATTGATTTATTGTTCGAAACTGACACCATCGGTAACGGATTCTTGTGTGTTTCAGGTGATAAGCAGCTGCCAAAATAATTTGCCATCTTCCTCAGCAGCCAGCGTCTCAAGCAGAATATCCAACTCGTCGCCCCACAGGGACGACAGAGAATATTTCTTCGGCGAGGAGACGTTGGACAGCAAATGGAAAACCACGGATCCAGACACCTCCTCAGTTTCCAGCCTAGAAGAATGGATCCAAAGCGACTCAAGTCTGGGATCGAAGAAATACGTGGACCGAGTAACTCTCACGGTAAATCAAAATAAAGAGGTGAAATGATGGTCATTAATTCTGTTGCAAAATTTTTAGATAAAACAAGATATCGAGGAAGTCTTGCTGTCGGATTCCGAAAACGAGGAAGACGACAATGAATATTTCCAGAGCTCGTCGTTGCTGAACGAGGAGGAGCAAAATTGGTTCCTGCAAAAAAGACAGTTCCAAGGAACGCACTCCCCGGTGCCGGTGCCAATGTTGGTACCAAATCCCACCACGGAGGCAAAGGTACGATCTGTGATTTGGACTAGAAAAAATGAGAACGGTTTAGTTTTACTTGTAACTCAATTATTTCACTATATTTCTTTGTTAAGGTTCTGATTGGAGATAGAGAAGTGGACGACACGTCAGATCTGTCGGACGTGGCCTCGGACTACGGGGAGACGGAGACGGTTCCCGGGCGGCAGAGTCTCCTGTTGGAATCGAAGACGCTAATCGGCGGCAAAAATCCTCTGCACAACGGCGGATCCGAGAGCGAATCCTCGGCGGATTCGGGAGTCAAGGAAGTGGATAGCACGGACAGGAGCGGCTACGACGGTCCAATTTTTCTATCCAAAACCGATGCAACCATAGACGATGACAGTGAGTATATTTTGCGTTTGACTAGCTCAGTTGCAATTCAATTGTTTTTACTCACTCGATTCAATTCCAGATGTGGAGGACGCTTCGATATTGTCGGTGTACAGCAACACAGAAAAGGAAGCCGAGTACACCGAACGGTATGGTTCGTTGCCAAGAACGATCATGAAGACACCAACGCCTGCTTCGAGGTAAATAACCTGCTCTTGCTCCTGCTGATGGTAGCATTGCCATCAATTCTTCTTTTCACTTAAATTTTCTTTTATTTTCAGGCCGTCCCTCCAAAGGGCCAAATTTTCGGCGTGTACGAACTTGGACGATGGCGCAAATAAAGCGGCATTTAAAGCTGATAAAATCGATGATGAAGAAGAGGAGAGAAAAATTAGGGAATTTAGCGGTAGGTAGACGGTAGATGAGGCAAATGCGGCAGAACTGAGATATTTTCGTTACAGGAAGGTACAGTACACGAGAGAAAGAAAAATGGAAGCACGCCATAGAAATGAAAAATAACCCATACTCCAAAGAGAACATTGAGAAGAGGATACAGAGGTCGAATAGTGCTGTCAGCTCACTGTAAGTAAAACTTTATTGGAAAGGTGTTTGCTCGTTTGCCAAAATTTTTGACCTCGTCGTTTACGTCTGTAGAATTAGTGCTCATTCCCTAAATTTAACACCACTGGGCGAAGTACCTCCTAGTGATATTTCAAAGTTCAAAAATGAATTATGACTTAACCCCACTTTTGTGCGAGCTCGAATTTAATTCGTCGAAAAGTTAGAAGGGAGGGGGTACTTAGTCGTATACTGTAGATGGAAACACTAAATTTCTGGATATTAGCTTCAAAGAGGGCTTCAAATGTGCAAGGAATATTGAGAATGTAGGAGCATGTAGCCTAGTTAGAGTAGTTAACTATACTTGGGCAAAAACAAAGATTAAACTTTTTTATCTAAAACATATATATCTCCCGTTTTGAAACTTGATAATTATCTAGATGGATTTTAACTAGAAAAAAGGCGATAGCCACTTTACAGCATGTCCTGATAAGATAAATAATAGGTTTATTGAAGTATTTTGCAAGTTGAGAGTTATTTTTATTCATTACTTCGTCAGTAGTCGCGATAAAAAGTGAAAATGGCGAAAACTCTATTGGATGTTATGTTCGAGGATAAATTAAAAAGCCAAAGGCACAGGCAAGTAATAATTAATTGTGTTTATAGTTTTTCAAGATAAGTCGAATGGTGGTATATTTTTTCAGTGCATATCATAAAATTCCATCGCAGCAACATCGATTTTTATAATTTTAGATTATCTCATGATGATTAAAGTGCGAAATGACATGTCAGATCTAGAAAAAAATTTTCATAAACGTTTAAGCTATACTCGCAGCCGTTTTTCCATTTGGAAATTAATAAATAAAGTACTAGAGGAGTGTTTTCTAGTGATGATGTAACCGTGGATATAAACGAAAATGATACATTGTGAAATACAATCGCTTATAAAAAATTCAATTGAAGTGTTATCCAACTATAAATATGTGCATACGTAATTAATGTCCAATCATAGGTGATGTGTGACGTCACGAGATCGCTGACCTTCAAGAAAACTTCAAAATTTTAACTGTTAAATAACCTGAACCGGGATTCAAATAATAGTTTTGAAATTTCAATGATAGCAGTGCCCAAGGCCAGGTTACGTTTTGTTGCTTCAGCTGATAACCAAATATCCAATGTGATGATAAATCGTTCTTAAACTTTTTTATCGACAAATAAAATCAGTCGTCGATTTGGAATAGTTTTAATATCGTAGATTATTAAAATTAGACGGCTAATTATAGGTTAGATTTCTAACCAACAAAACGAATCTTATTTTATTAGATCAAGGCAATTAATGCTTCATTACTAATGCATTGAACAAGATTTTAGTTGATAGTACCAAGCAGAAATTTTGATAAAACTGACATAATATTCCAAAATCGTAAAAAATGCATGTTTTTGAGGTTAATTGTGACGTCACGTGCATAAACGAATTTGTTTGAAGTTTAACCAATAGCAAGACCGTCACTTACGGAAAACTGGCGGGACTTTTGAAATTGATACAACTTTATTAATACATAAAACAACTGTAAGGATGATAGAAGTATTTATTGCATTAATATATTTAATATGTATTTTAAGCGTAAAAACAAACCATAACGAAACTACCTATATAAACACAACAATGAAGCTCCTACAAAAGACAGCGCCACGTTGCCAGGTGTCAAATTTAATACGAAAACTGAGGAAATATATTTTAGTATTACAAAGTATATTTAATTCGAGTGTAAAAAAATATATGGGTTGGTTATAGACAGTTCGGCCGAGAAACGTAGGTCGCAGATATGTCAGACGACGTTCCGACTATGCGGAGCCAGTTTAAAATTGCTAAGTAACACAAGATTATTGTAGTTATTAAGAATATTTGGTTTTAAATACCTATGTGCAGCAGTTAATTCTAGATAACCTGTTGTATTTTATCGCAGCCTATTGTAAATAACGATAAACAAATTTAATTACCTTATTAATTATATTATGACATTGCTTATTGTAGATAATTACAAGATAATATATATGTAATAATTATTAATTGCCAAACAACAAATGTTTTAGAGTCATATGTTTATCGTAAGGTCACAACGCTTCAATAATTGCTGAAAATTTTGAAGTTGTTGGGTAGGATTAAAAAATTATCCAACAGATTTAAGACATTATTATTATTACAAATATATATAATAATTATTGAAATATATATATTTTTTCATTAAATTATTTATTTTGTTAAAATATTTATAAGTTTTATAAATATATATATCTTTGTAAAAATATATATATATTTTTACGAATATATAAATATATGTTCACAAAAATTCATTATTTCTGCTAACATATTTATATAGAAATGAGCTTTTATCGTCGTACGCTAGGTGGCGCCATGCTGAAAATTTAATTCGGGCATTTTACCTAAATTGAATCAGCATGGCGCCACCTAGCGTACAACGATAAAAGCTCATTTCTATATAAATATATGTTAGCAGAAATAATATATATTTGTGAAAATATATTTATATATTCGTAAAAATATATATATATTTTTACAAAGATATACATATATATTTATAAAACTTATAAATATTTTAACAAAATAAATATATTTAATGAAAAAATATATATATTTCAATAATTATTATATATATTTGTAATATTAATAATGTCTAAAACGGTGCCTCATAGTTTTTGCCTGAGCGTCTAAAAAAATAATTTTCTGCAACCAAATGCATCCCAAAACTGTTCAATATTTATTAAAGCGTACTTACTTTGCTTACAGATTCGGTCCAGATTATTATGCTAGACAAGCCTCATCACCATCGGGTGGAAAAGTAGAATCAACCGAGGTAAGTTTAGACAGGAAAATCAATCAGTTAGAAGGAATTTCGACGTATTCTAGCCTGCCGAGAAGCTTGTACTCTCCCAGAAATTCTAGCAGGAATTTTGTAAAAAATCCATTGCTTAACTTTCCCGAAAATTACAGTTCTTTGTGACGTTTCGTTTCCTTTACAGACATTTTTCTCTATAAGTTCCAATTCGTTGCTGGCATAAGTACCTAACCCGACAGTGGATATGAATATTTAAGTGTGTACATTATACAATTTCTACACCTAAGATTTGTTGGCAAATGTTAATGTTTGTTGAGTATTGTTAAGATATTGTGAAAAATAAATCCAAAAATAAAATTCAGCAATATTTTTATTCTATCTTCAAGAAATTAAAACTGTGATTTGAAAACAATCGGTAAGTTATGTTACTAAAACCAACGATGCTAAAACGTATAGTCCAGAGATTCACAAGGGTTTTTTTCAATTACGTTTTCGATTTTTCACGTGCATCGAGGTGGAAAATCGAGACCAATTATGAGCTAAAATTATTAGCTAACTATTCGGTAGCTAAAAACGCTTGTGAATAAGGTATAGTGGCACAGGCAAAAAGTAGTAATTTTTGTCTTTGTTCAATAATGTTATTAATAACTTAGCGAGTAGTATATAGCAATACTAACAATACTCAAAGCTTTCGCAGGTATCATATTCATAAAAATGTGTGCTTCGGGTGCTTGTTTTAAAATTATCTCTTCTCCTTCGTGTTTTGTTTCGAAAAAGGGCATAAAACTTTGAGATTTTAATATAGCTTCGGCATCCATCTACCAAACCTATTACTGGTTACCTTGTTATACAAAACCTCACCAAAAAAATTAGTAGGTATAGGAATTTCTTAAAACTTAAAAATTATTGAAAAAATAAAAAAAATTGACTAAAAAATATTATTTGGACGAGCATTTTTGACCGATATTAGTTATATTCTTATTTTATTTTGTATCATTACATGCTGTAATTATCTTAAAGTAGCTGCCCTTTATTTTATTGCAAACAGCAATTGTAAATACAATTATCTTTTATAATAAATGATACCATAGATAATTTAATTTGGTTGATAGGTACCAATTAGGTACTGTACATTTTTTTAAGAAAATAATTACATTAAATTTATGTTACTGTACATTGATTACATTACCCTAACCCTGAATCCACCCTAACTTTGACAGTCACCGTATACTCTAATATTTGACTCGTAATCTCTAAAGCTTGCATAAAACTTTAAAAAAACACAAATTAAGTTTCTAAAAAAAACTAATTAACGTTTCTTTCTCTTAACATCTAGACAAAACAACTGAACTGGCCTCCGCCGCGCTCCAAAGACGAAGGCGAAGTAGACAGCATCCACAAAGCCGTACCAATCATCGTTACCCAAGACGATGATATTCTCTACGTGAAAGAAGCCGAAACGGAGCCCATCACCCCCGAACTTAAACCTCAAGTTTGCTCAGTGGTGGAAGTGGCAGAACCGTCTGTGTCGGAAGTAACAAGTGACAGCGATCTAAGCTACGTCAACTTTTACGACGTGGAAAATTCACAGGTCTACAGGAAAACAACGGATGGAGAGGAAGTGACGCTTATAAAAGCGAAGACTTTACCAGAGGAACCACTCAAGGAAAAGTCGGACATGAACGGTAATTTAGCAAGTGAAAAAGATAAACATCCCACCGCAGGAAGCAAAGAAGATATTGAAGTTATTACGAAAGAAATACCTCCGGTTGTAGAGAGGAAAATCATAAGCAGGGCCAAGGTAGAAGATAGGCCTCACTTTGTGAAAGCCACCCCCTTGGTGAGGCAAGCGTCTGTACCACATCCTTCTGGTGCAAGTCACTTGAAAAGATTTAAAAGCGAGACTGACTTAGTGGACGATTCTTTTAACAGGCCACCAACTGTCATTAGTAGGAAGAAAGACAACACCCTGATTTCTAAAATATATCTCGACCCACACGTCCGAAATTTTGCTTTGAAAAGAGATCATTTGTCGGCGGAAGTGGAAGTAATAGAAGCGCCACCTACTTTTAAGAGTCAAATAAGCATAGACGACAATGTTTTTGCCCCTGCTACCGCTCCTGCTACTGAAAACGGTAACTCCGATGATAATGTGTCAATACATCATAATTCAAAGAAATCCTACTATAGTTCTGAGGAGGATTTGCTTAATTTTGATAACGTGCCAAACAGGAAAGACGACAGCTCTGTTTCGAAAATTTATCAAAATGCAAGCGTGAAAAATTACAGGCTTAAAGGGTCCAGACAGTCGTTCAGCTCAGAAGATGGTTTGCTGTCGGACCAAGGCTCGGTGAACCAGGACAAGCCTGACAGGAAAAAAAGTACAAGAAGTCTCATTTACAGTTCCAGCGAGGACTTGCTGTCCATAGAAGACGCTGAGAGAGTGCCAAAGAAAAAGGATAACACTCTCATTTTTAAAATATATCAAGATCCAAACGTGCGAAACTTTGCGTTAACAAACCGAGAGTATATTCCAGTTCCTGACGATAAAATTTCGATATCTTCCAAGAAGTCTTACAGTTCCGAGGAAGATCTATTATCCGATAATTCGATTAGTAAAAAAAGACAAGTAAAAAAAACTCGTGAGGTACCTAAACCGACTGAATCAAATGGACACTCCGTCATTCCTCCAATAACTTTTAAAATGGAAGAAATTCGCCCACCGTCAACTCCAACAATTTCTAAAGAGCACGCATTCGAACACGAAACGAGGCTTACTTCTCCAGACCCCGATATTGACGAGTTGGCTAGAAAAAAGATTGTACACAACATTTTAGGTCAGTTTTCCAAATCCCAGCCACACTTGGTAGATATTGGTATGAGAAGAAAAGTTAGTACGGAACGAAAACTATCTATAGATGCGGAAGAAGTAAAGGTTTCCGTCAAGGACTTGAAGAAGAAATTTGAAAATAATGACGTAAGTGGCAGCTAATATTTAACGTAACCTAACGTGTTATCGTTTTAATTTTTTTTTAGGCGACAAATAAAGTAATTTCCAGTTTAACTGCGCGGAGTTTATCAAAACAAATGAGGGAAACGTTGAGAAACTAATAGAGAAACGTTGAGAAACATAGAAGTGAGTCTGAAACGTATTTTTATTTTGTATCCTATAGAGCTTATAAAGCAATTAACAAAAACATATCAAAATTTGTTAAGTTTAAACATTCCTCTGTGGTTACATCATATTTTATATTTACTTTCAGCAAGTGTCTGTTTATATATTAGATAATTTTTGAGTAAATAAAAAAAACAATATTAGCTAATGATTTATTTACAAAATCAGATAAAACAAAATGTATGTAAATATTAAATTATGATACGTTAACGATACAAGCGGATTAAATTGAAAAACATTTTGGACCAAGTAAAATTACCTATTGTTTTTAAGTGGAACTGTATATTTCCACTTGTTATCGGTAATCTAATCTGGAGGATTATTTATATTTGTAGAAATGATTAAACTGATTGTTAATCTATCTCATTATCAGTCATTTTCTACTCAACCTCTTGTCTTCATTTAGTGCTATTGTATTTAAATTGTGTCTATTTTTAGAAGTTTAACCGAACTGGTTCCCGCAGCAGCAGAAAAACACCTCACACCACAACAAACATTTATGTATAAATAACTCGTCAATCATATTATTTATTTATTTATTTTAAAATCAACGTTAAGTAAATCCAAAGATATTAATTACTTAATGTATCAAATATATCATTATTTACGCCTTATATACTTTGTACATATAAATTTTTTTATATAGTAATGTAGGTATGTTACAATGTTTAATATGTATATAATAAGTTATGTTTACGAAAAGTGTATGCCTTCACTGTTGAACGCATGTAGTAACCTGTAAAATAATGTGATTGAATAAAGGTTCTATTATTGTTTATCCATGTTACTTACGTCATGAAATCATCTATGTCCATCGTTCTGGCTCTTTTCTGATCCGCCTCAATTTTTGTAAGTATTTCCTCAATTTTTTCTTTTATGACGAAGTCGGTAGGAATTTCCTGAAAACTCAGTAGCTGAAGTTACCGCACGCGCCGTAGAAACTTAAGTATGTTCAAACACACGCCAAAGCATTTTGAAAATTGCGACATGAATGAAAGCGAATAACAAAAAAATGTGTACGGGGTATTAAAGGAACAATCAAACGCACCCATCTATTCACATTCAAGCCGATTGCATTTTTACTGTAAGAATTTTGTTCTTGTTTATCGTTGAGATTAAACATAAGTAAAATTATGGATCTTACTGAGAAAACTAAAAAAAAACATTTGGTTTTGGTCCAATATAAAAATGGGGTAAATTCATGTCTTACTGAGAAGGCAAATACCAAAATATCATTCCAATTTTGGAATCAAATGACATATCTTTAGCCGAACATTTTTTACAATAGAGCAAGTATAGTTATAATGCACTGCCGTAAATACTGTGCCACGGCCAAATTTTATTTACACCTGCCTTTCAACCTTAAGAGAGGAAAAATGAAATCAAGCATTACCTTATTATGTAAACTACAGTGTAACTTGTAATTCTTTTCCAAAGCGGCCAGGACTGAAGTCTGTCGAAAAGCACTACCCAACGTTTTGTTCTTACGTGTAAATGCTATCCTAGTCAATCCGTCCCATTCGGTGTAAGGAATCGGCGATGGCGGGTTCCGAGGTTCAATTCTCACTACGGCAGACTCGACTTTAGGAGGCGGCCTGAAGTTATTCTTCCCAACCTAAAAAATTTTATATACCTATCAGAAAAGCTACATTTATAATATATATTCTTGCTTACCTTCATTAACATATCCACCCTAGCCAGAAGCTGTGTGTTAACCGACAGCCTACAATACATTTTATCGCCAGGTTTCGCTACCAGCCTCTGAGCGAACTCTTGCTGGAACATAAGCACAGCGCACCGAAAGAAGGGTCTGTGCAACAACAGCTTAAATACTAAAGGCGATGATATCTGATAAGGTATGTTGGCTATGCACACGTCAAAGAAAGGCAGTTCCGTTTTCAACACGTCCCCAACCATAATTTGTAGCTTTGATTGAAGTGGAGTGCCCTGCACTCTCTTTTGTAGTTCAGCGACAAGTCTGGTATCAATTTCACAGGCGATGACCTTTTTAACTTGCTCTAGTAGGCGTACGGTCATGTTACCAGTTCCTGGACCTATTTCCAGCGCCACGTCTGTCGGTCGGAGTCCAGATTTGTCCAACATGGAAGTTATTACCATGGGGTTTTTGAGTATATGTTGCCCAAACTCCTTGTTGAATAGAATACCTGAAAGTAAACAGTAAACAGTATTAGTATATTTCATAACCTAATTGTAAGATTTATTCTGTATTAAAAATGGTACATGCTATCTTTCACCGGTTACCTTGTTTTGCAACTTCATTATGTATTCTGCTTTTCTTTTCACTTCTTATTTTAGGCATTTTATATTAATTAAATTACTCAAAACTAAATAATAAACAAACTTAAACGACAACTGACTACACGTGGTACAATTTCAGTATTTCAGTGTTGCGCCTGACCCCTCGTGGTATTGTACTGAATTAGGTTACAAAAGAGGACTAAATTGACAGCTAGGGGCTATATTTCAATATAGTAGAAAACTGTAGGTTAAAAATAAAATCAGACAAAATATATAACGGTTTTTATATTCGAATATAAAATTTATATAAAAATAACAAAATACCTCTACCACCTCTAATCGAGGTTTTTTTATTAAAAATCTTTAAAAAAATGTATTATGGAAATTTTAAAATTAGAATAATTGTTATTTTATATCGGCGCGCGGCTATGCCGGCCGTGCCCGTGCCGTGGCGTAATCTAGCGACGTGTAAAGGAAGTTTTCAGTCCGGCCTAGAAATAATAGAGGTTTTATTTTACCTACATTTCGATAACAAACACTTCACATTAGTTCATAAATAACTTACATATAAATATGACAAAACAAATTGTTTTAATAATTTAGCAGGGCACAAAGTGCTGGCACCTCATGGTTGGGTTTTAAAGCCATTTTAAGTTACTAGCCAGCTAATCTCTTGCCTAGATGCCCTATCAAAATTGGCGACTTTTAGAAAATAATAGTTAAAATGACTTACCATATATTTCAGGACTAAATAGGGACTTTCCATATTCTTGGTTTTAATAATAAACCTCAACAACAATTATCTTCCTTAAATAATATTAACCCAAGAAGTATTGTCTAATGAACCACAAACTGCATCGCTTCAAAACATGCGCTATTCACATATACTTATTAATCGAAATTTAAATACCGTTTATATTTACAAACACGCCATAGATAATAAACGACCAGCACAAAAAACACAACATGACATGACACATAACCTAAAAAGCCCAGAATAAACAGTTGGAAGACAGACGCATACGCTCCGCCTGATGAATTCGTGGAATCGGGATGTCGGCAACTTAGCAACAACAAAAAAATCGTGTTAGTTCGACGGGTTCCGTTCGGCGGCGCTCTTCGGGCCTAGTCGGCTGACCTAATTAAAAACCGAAGTCAAGTCGAAGGTTGAGTGAGTAGAGTGTAGTCGAAGCCGTCTGTACTTGCAGACGGACGTGATTTTAAACGTGGACAAATAATTTAAATAATCATAAAATGGCTAACTAGGCGTATAATGTATTTAAATCTATTTATTGAAGTGTGTGTGGCATTTTGTAAGAATTGTGTGATGAGATACGTTCAAGTGAGTAATAGTCATTAAATTTATACATATATACAAACAAATATATATACAAATAAGTATTGAATACTATTATTAAATTAAACATTTTATTATGATTACTTATGTTTGGTAGGTTGAGTTAGTGCCTATTTGTTAAAAAATATAGGAATTCTAGGAATTTAAAAAAATCAGACAATCGGGGTTTGTGTTTTGTGGTTTAAATTTTAAACACCGGTGGCACCGTGGCGCTTCTAGTCTAGTCTATCAAAATTGTGAGGTTACTTTAACACCGTAAGATTTATTGCGGTAAATTAACCAATCCAAGGTTACAAATATTTCAAATTTAACGTTACCGTATTGTTTACCGCAAGTTGGCGATAACTCCCTATTAAGTGATATAACTGATAAATAATATTGCAAAATTTTTATATACAGGGTGAGTCACCAAGGGCGCCTCGGTCGATATCTCCTTTAATATTTATTATACAGAAAAAAGTTTTAATAAAAGTTGTAGGAAACCAAAAGTACCATATTTTAATATTATTTCTAATCATACATGGTGTTTGATATTAGAGTGGCATATCAAAAGTATGTTTTTTAAATGGGACACCCTATATATTTTTGCAAATTTTTATTCTTTCTTTAATTGCCTTTTCAAACATATCTGGTTTCTGAAATTCCGATACGGCGTTGTCGAATTATTCAATTTTTTTCAAAAAAATTGTCACTTGCAAACCTCACTAATAAATTCTGCATGAGCGGTATTTTCACAGATTAAGCAAACTTTTTTTGTTAAATGTTAGGTAATGCCATGCCCTAGCCTCCAGATATTTTAAAGTTGAAATTGTTTGTACAGGGTGTTTATTACGATAATACAAAAATGGCTAACTTTAATCTATCATAACTTCATTTTTTAAAATGGAACACCCCGTATGTTTTTACATATGTTTTTGTCGCTCTATTAATAAACTTAATAATAATTGTATGTTTAGAGATGAAACATCAATGTGGGTATATCAAATTGGATATGTTTTTTGTTATTATATGCTTGTATAAAGCCTAAATAAAGTCATTTATAAATCTTATGAACTAGATACCACTAAAAAAAATTGTATTTACCGTTTTGTTATAAATGAATTGTTTCAAGTTCGTAGTTCCCTCTTGCAAAAACAAAAGAAACACATGCCAATGCCTCCAATGATATTCGAATTTCTAGAAATTACCTGATGTTTTTATTAGAATGCAGTTTCACTGGAAACTGTTGGTTTTAGGCATAACTATAGGTTAATAAAAATTGTAGAGCGACACAAACTCCACGCAAATATGTAAAAATATACGGGGTGTTCCATTTAAAAAAATGAAGTTATGATAGATTAAAGTTAGCCATTTTTGTATCATCGTAATAAACACCCTGTGCAAATAATTTCAACTTTAAAATATCTGGAGGCTAGGGCATGGCATTGCCTAACACTTAACAAAAAAAGTTTGCTTAATCTGTGAAAATACCGCTCATGCAGAATTTATTAGTTAGGTCTGCAAGAAACAATTTTTTTGAAAAAAGTTGAATAATTCGACAACGCCGCAACGGAATTTCAAAAACCAGATATATTCGAAAAGGCAATTAAAGAAAGAATAAAAATTTTTAAAAATATATAGGGTGTCCCATTTAAAAAAACATACTTTTGATATGCCACGTTAATATCAAACACCACGTACGATTAGAAATAATTTTAAAATATGGTACTCTTGGTCTCCTACAACTTTTATTTGAAACTTTTTTCTGTATAGTAAATATTAAAGGAGATATCGACCGAGGCGCTCTTGGTGACTCACCCTGTATATGCGTTAGTGGAACTGTATTATTTATTACAATGTGTTCGTGCTAGAGTATGCTAATTCGAACGCAGAATTTTTACAGCTAATTTCCTTTACCAGGAGTTTGATTAAAACAAACAAAATGTAGGTGTTTGAAACAGGCCCCAATCGATTGTAAATTTTGATTTTTAAAACGTTTCTTGAGCAAGAAAGTACTTTTTAGCGTGTAGATTTTAGATTTCAAATTTTATACGTTGAGTGAAAAATACAAAGAGTCGCAACTCCATTGTCTTAAGCGTGGCCTATGGCTGGCGCTGTAGTAATTTGTCCGAGATTTTGACAGTGTGTTTTGTATTTAAATGTTTATTTTTAAATTCTTCGTCAATCTCTTGAGCCAGATTTTTTATTTTTAGCTATAATTTTTTGTAACTTGGATCTAAAATAGATTTTTTACTAAAATATATCGTTATTTTCTGCAATCTGACAAAATATAACTTGATAGCTGTCAAAATCACTTTCAAATTTAAAAATTGAAAAGTATGTTTTCCGTAAATACAATGTGATTTTTTACAAAAGAAGAGATAGGTATAAAGTATTTTAATTTTTTAAATTTTTTTGAAATTAAAGTAACGTCACTTTTGACAGCTGTCAAATTTTCTGTCAACTGACTAAAAATGCCATTTAATAATTATTTCCACAAATGACTTTAGTACTTAAAAAGACATTTTTCTATAGGGTTTGGAGGTACCGAATAGGAAATTAAGTTTATAAAATTATTATGTTTCTTGGTAGCTGCCAAAATTGCTGTCAAATTTAACAATTTACAAGTATATATTTCGTAATTTTGAAAATAACGTTGATTTCCATAGAAAAAGATACATAAAATATTTTAAAACTTTCTAATTGATATTAAAATAAAGTTGTAACCTTTGACAGCTGTCAAAATTTCTGTCAACTTAATAAAAATGCCATTTTATTATTATTTAAACAAATTAAAGTACTTAACAAACATTTTTCTATAGATCTTGCTTGGAGGTACCTACTGAATATGAAAGTAATTCGAAATAGATATTTAAGACACAAATGTAAAAATTCATTGTTTATTACACGAACGGCTAGGTTAAAAACACGAGCAAAGCGAGTGTTTTTAAAAGCCGTGAGTGCAATAAGAAGACGTTTTACACGTGTGTTTTACAACGTTTTATCTTCGATCGTGCCAATTATCGTAAAAACCTATAAATTCTCTTGTAAACGTCAATTTGACTGTTAGTATTATTAATGTTACTTTTTGGTCGTGACTGATGATGGTAACTATGGAAACGACTGCCGTAGTAGAAGCGTGCAATAAACATTTTTATTGTACAGTTTCTTATAAAAGGCTCGAAAAAGGCTACTTTTTACACTGGAAATGATGTAAAAAATAGTTACTTTTTACACGATCGTAGATAAAAGATATACTTGCATGTTTTTAAATTTAGCAGCAGGTTTGGCAGCTACCAAAAAACAATATTTATGTGACGTCAATTTCGTATTTACTACCTGCAAAACCTATAGAAAATTGTCAAATTATTTAAAGTACTCGAACAAGCTTCAAAAACCATACTAAGATACATTTTTCAAATCTATATCGTCAAAAAATGAAAATGAAATAAAAAAAAGTTAGGCTCGTTTAAGAGCTACATCTCCAAGAGAAACAGGTCCGCGCGACAAGGGAAATATTAATTATTTTTGGTCAAAATTTACCAAAAATAGTTAATATTTCCTTCTCCGGATCTTTTTCTTTTGGATATGGAGCTCTTCTTAACCGATATATTGCCAAAAAAATTACACCCTCCTAAGTTAAACTATAAAAAGAGTAAAATGATTTAATTTTTATTTAAGAATGTTTTGACAAAAAATGGTAAATATTACCCCATCGGACAATCGAACCTCTCTCTTGGATATCACATTAAGTTGATGAAAAAGATATTGATACTTCCTCACCAAAAGTGAGGAAGGTATGTATTCTTGAAAAAATTTTTGAAAATTTTTATTGCACTTCTGGACGAATATCGACGACAGGCAAAACGTGAACACTCCGTAAGAATAATACATTACAATATGCAAAAATAAACAAAACATATTTCACTTACCAAAGAACTAGGGTCTCGAGATTTTTTCTGGTCTATTAATTAATATTAATATTTGAGAAAGTGTCTGTCAATTGGCAAATAAATTATAGTGATTCGATTACTAGCTCATAAGTTATAATTTGGATAAAAGCTTTTGACACTGCTTTTTTTTCAGGTTAAGCCAATGGACGAACTATTAGGGAAAGAAACAGATATTCAAGTGTGTTGTGGTTTAGACAATCATACCATGGACGACAAAGTGCATCGGGAGTGTAGATAGATAGATAGGAGATGCAGACAGATAGATAGATAGATAGATAGATGGAAGTGCATCGGGAGTGTAGATAGATAGATAGGAGATGCAGACAGATAGATAGATAGATAGATAGATGGACATATCTAAATCCGTCTACTACTTCTTGTTGCTGGTGCTTGTTGGTATATAAATAAAGTCGTAGAAAGTCATCATGATATGGAGAAAAGCATCCTCAGCCTCATGCCAAGTTTCCTTTGTGAAACGAAGAAAAGACTTCAGAGGTCAAATGTTTATATATCCAACAAGTTCCAGTGGCGAGGGCAGTAGTTAGGATTGGGTATCGTTCATAGTTCACTCTATCGTAAGGCGGTCTCACGATTCGATTTTAGTTGATCAACTTATTAGTGGATCGACAAAAATCTAACGAAAATAGCTGTGAGAACATATGTTTAAGATTAAACTTGAAACATATGTTCTCACAGCTATTTTCGTTCGATTTTTGTTGATCCACTAAAGTTGATCAACTAAAATCGAATCGTAAGACGCGCCTGTAGAGAGAACCCGGTTTCGTCAAACCAGAGCCGAGATCTCGACGAGTATCTTGTCAATATTTTAGTTATTTCTAAAATAGCTAGGGTATTACAAGTGTTAAGGCTTGTAACTGTATTCGGGGATTTTCTGGTTGCTTCGGAGCCTAGAAAAGCAGTTAGTAGGCTCTGGTTTTCGCGTGCGAGTGATGGTACTATGGAGACGAACCGCATTAGGGAAAGGAGATAAAGGCATGTATTGTTATATTATCCAATTATTATTCTTACTAATTTGTATTTTTCTATATCTACAGGTAGGTTCCGAACGAGATAGGATATGGTGAAAACATCGTAAGGTAAATATACATAACCACTGTTTATATCCTGTTTATTTTGATCACGAGAAGGACCACTATGTGCTTAGATATCTTCTAGCAAAATAAGAAAAACCTGTTTTTACCAATCAGTCAAAACGTCGTGCCGTCCTTCCCAGATCAAAATGATCGAAAGGATTGTTCAATAAAAAAAAATTATTGAGTTTGAATCAAAATCAGTTAATAAAATATTCTTTAGTACAAGTAGGACCGGTCTTGTTTTTTTTTTCAAAAAAGTATTAGTGTTATTATTAAATATCTAACTATTTTCTCTTTTGTTTCAGGGTGAGTGGTGGGGTTTATATTGTGCCCCCTTAGAATGTATCGTAAAAGGGAGAGGGGGTGCAAAAGAAAAACGTTTAACAAATGGTATGTCTTAACCACCTGGCAATTATTTAACTTTGTTAGGTACCTATTATTATCAATTTATATAATTATTGATACAGCTTTCTTATCCACAGGAGAGCCCTCGTCAACAAAGATAATACCAACGTGTGCGTCCTTTAGCACTAGCCTAGAAGGTAAGTCCTGTAGTGCAATTTTACCGTTAGATGAGTAACTATTTTCTCCTGTGTTTGAGATGTGAAACAGGAAGAGACAAATGCCAGTTATTCTATGGATTCTTTTAAATCATCAAAACGAAATAATTTATGCCTTGGAACTTGCCTAGATGGTAGGTATGGTTAACCTTTAGGAGCGTTATTGTTATTATTAGACTAATTGTTTCTTCTTTTGTTCCAGGGCCAGTTTTATAAGTGGTAGTGGTTAAATTGCGCCACAACGGGACGTGTACCGCAAAAGGGAGAGAGAGGTGTTTCAGGCAGATTCAGAACGAAGTGGAATATGGTCAAGTGGTAAGTTATCATGATCTAATAATTAGCAATAGCATCACTAAAGACTGACGCGTATTGATTTGTTCCTGCGCAACGTGATAATGAATAAAAAGAAAAATAAATGTGCAATGTGAGTGTCGACTGTTGTAAGTATTTGTGAATTTAACATTATACAGGGTGGTTCAGAATTTACCGATTAAACTTCGGGAACTATAATAGAGTACGTTAATATAAATGGACTTTCTTTAATAAACTTATATCTAAAACCGCATAGTTTCTGAGATACAGGGGGTCAAAGTTTAATTTAAAAAAAATATTTTTTTAAATATAATCTTAATTAGTTGAGGTATTTTTACGAAACTTGCTTGACAAATTAACAGTAAAAAGTAACGTTTTCCGAAAAAAATTCAACTTTCTAATTTATACAGTGGCGAAGTATTCAAGAATCTAATTTATAGCTTTGCAGAACGTTTTCTGAACCAATTTTTTGGACAAAACTTTGGGTTATGACAAAAATGCCAAGAATACATTTTTATTAAGAAATATTTGTAGTTTTTTAAAATGTTAATTTTTTTAAAGTTATCCAGTGGCGTGTCACTATTTTTTAACAAGTAAAAATTAAAAAAGTGAATACTCCGCCACTGTATAAATTAGCGAGTCGAATTTTTTTGGGAAAACGTTACTTGTTACTGTTAATTTGTCAAGCAAGTTTCGTAAAAATACCTCAACTAATTAAGATTATATTTAAAAAAATATTTTTTTTAAATTAAACTATGCGGTTTTAGATGTAGTTTATTAAAGAAAGTCCATTTATTTTAACGTACTCTATATTATTTCCCGAAGTTTAATCGGTAAATTCTGGACCACCCTGTATACATATACTTGACGGACAAGTGTGGTGAAATAGTTTCTAAATAGTTACCGCAGGGAAGTATTCTATTATTATTATTTCTGTATTAAATATAATAGCACCCGCTGACTGATGCTTATGGCCGCAGAGGTGTATCTCTCAGTAAAATATATACTGAGTAACCGTATTTTTTAGTTTAATTGAGAACGAGAAAAATCCTATTGTGGAGTATTAATAAGGAAAGGACAACCACGCTAAAATAATAAATAAGCAAATGAAAAATATTTTTAAACTGCAGCGCCATCTCTGATGATAATGTTATAATACTAAAAGAAAAACTGAACCATTACCATAAAGTGAGGTTATGTCGCGGTACTCAAATATACAGAGGCTTTACAGAGACAGAGACGATACTAAGGCCACGCCCACCAAAATGAGGCTAAATTTTAAGAAAAATGAACGGCGCTTTTAAATTTATAAGATGATGCAAGCATATTTTAATAGTTTAATTTTAGATTGGTTTTATTTAATTCAGTATTGAAACATTCGTATTACAATGTTATAATAATTATTAATGTAATTTAATGAAAGTCTAGAATATTTTAATTTATTATAATAACGAAGAAAATTAATTATGTATTTAACGTTCATAACTAACCTCAAATATATGCATTTTCTAAAATTTCCAGATGTCATGTAAAATTTCTGCTGGATTCCTGTACTATCAACTAAAATTTTGTTCAGTGCATACTAATGAACTTTTAATTGCCGTAATCTAATATAATAAGATGCTTTTTGTTGGTTAGAAATCCAACGTATAATTAGTAGTCTATTTTTAATGATCTACAATATTGAAACTTTCTATATCTACTGTCTGAAAGAAGAAAGAGTTTTTAAATGTTATAATGGTTCCAAGCTGAAACTACAAAAATTAAAATTAAAATTGAAAATTAATTTACAAAAACTAAAAATGTAAGGTTATGTTAGTAATATGATATGCGCATGATCTGTTTAAAAATTTTAGCCTCATTCTATACCACGTGACCTCTACCAATCAAAATGCTGACCACCTATTGTCGCCTCTGTCTCTATAAAGCCTCTGTAGTGCCAACCCAACGACTATATTCTTGACAACCGACAACTAAATCACAGAATAAGAAACAAGAAACAACAGTAACTGTCAACGATTATAGACAAGAAGGATAACTCAGTTCGACAGATCTCTTAGCCAAGGTCGAAAGCCGTGACGTCACCATCAGTACACTTTCAGACGCACTTCATTTAAAATGTATGGCGATGCATCGTCTTTTTTTAAATTACGCTGTTTTTACATTTTTTATTTTTAGAATAAAAAGTATGTTTTAGATCTTTAAAATAATAAAAATAAGTTAAAATAGAAACGATATACTTACATTTCTATAAATACCAAAGGTTTGTCAAAATTAGCATTATTGAAAAATTTGTCCAATTTTTTAGAAAACTAATAAATTTTATGTAAAAATACATGTACATACTAGAATTTATTTATTGTTATTAATTAATTTTAAATTAATGAAAATTAAAAACACAAAAGACAATGTACGCGGACAACAGAATAAAATTTTTTTTTTTTTAAATAGCGTCCTTAACAACGTACAATCGGAACTAAATGAAACAAATGTTCTGGAATATAGAAATTATATAAACAGTTGTAACGACCTCTATAGGTAAATTGTGTAATGAAATGAAACGGAGTAGACTAGAGAAGTAGAATGGAATAGAGTGGGGTACAAACATTGACGACTAGTTTTGTGCCTTCTTGTTTTTAAAATTAATAGTTTTCAAAGTGGGGAATATTTTAGAGAAAAAAAAAAGTGGAACATGTAGGGAAATAATTAGTGCTTGCGTTAGAAAAACTTAATATTGTGTTCTTACGCATCTGTTATGATAATTAATTTGTTTTTTATTAAAAAAAAAATATTAAAGATAGTACTTTTCTCCTTGCTAAACAAACTAAATTAACGAAACACCATTGTGGACTTTGTTATTATTTATTGATTCATTTATCATTATCGGATTTCTGGGTCAAACCGCGAATTGCAATGTCACATTTATTATTTTATTAGGTATATACTGAGAAAAGAAGTTGTGACCTTATTCGAACATAAAAGATTCGAATAAATTATTACGACTTCGTTCAAAGAAAGAAAGTTTGTTTTAGGAAATAATTTGATGTGGGGTAATCGATTCTAGACAAGTGGGGCAAATTTTTTTTTATAGGAATTTATTGTTTAATAACATACAGCGTGGACCAGTTTTTGGATTTGGAATAAGCTTTGATTAATTAACATAACTAATACAAGAAAAAATAATTATGGAAGCAGGTGTGTTAACTGTAAACACACATGTGCTTGATAAGTGCATAGAGACGTCCGCAGATAGCTGAAAATGTCTATTAATTTTTTTTTTCACATAAAAAAAAATTCGCAACAACTTGTTCGATCGAAGTCGCTCACACCTTCTGTAGGACAATGCCTCAAGTGACGAACTACTCCAGGTAAATAAATTCGTCGACTGGTTTCCATCGATTCATGTCCAAATAAGAGCAACAAGTCGTTTCAAAAACAACAACGTCGAACTTAAGAGCACATTCATTTCGGTACGAATTAATAGCCGTAACCAACCAGTACGCAATAAAGTTCGTTGGCAATAAAATTTCACTTCGTATGTATCGTATTGTCTAATTATAATTAACAGCGAAGTGGTAAGTACTTTAAACTTTACATTAGGCAGGTAATTATGTTCGCGGAAAGAATATTTGCACGCCGAAGAAAACAACCACTATCTCTCATATACAGGGTGATCGCGTCAGTCGGCGGATTTCTAAAATTATTAACATCAAATTCTCAGCTCGCAAAATGCCTGTCTGCTCGTCAGGTGTTTTCGAATTATTGTTAATAATTGAAGTTTCAAAGAGTATGTTTTCCGGTCTTTGACTTGACGTACTGCCAAAATGAAGCGAGATAGAGAAAAAGTGCTAAGGACCTTTTTTGTAGAGCATTAAATTCTCTACAAAAAAGTCCGCGGAGGCATACTTGTACAGTCCACCGTTCAGGTGTGATAATTAATCAAAATCATAAATAAACTTCATAAAATAAATGTTCTTATTCCATGAAACTAATGGTGACGATTAATCAACGCGTGGGAAAGATTTTGATTAATTGTCACGCCTGAACGGTGGACTGTACAGGTATGCCGTCGCGGACTTTTTTGTAGGAAATTTAATTCTCTACAAAAAAGGTCCTAAGCACTTTTTCTCTATCTAGCTTCATTTTGGCAGGATTTCAAATTAAAGGCCGGAAAACATAATTTTTGCAATTTGGTAATCTTTGAAGTTTCCATGGACGAAAAATATTGACAGAATACTAAAGCGCGCCCTTAGAATCAAAGTAATCATTATGGAAGATTATGTGACGCTATATTTACTTCAAAAATTTAAAAGAAAACAAAAACAACATACTTTCTTACAAGACTTATTTAAGTAGGTAGTTAAGATTATTTGTAAAAATTATCCTGTAGAATGTGCAACAAATAAAAAAATGCAATAAATCTCCTGCGAAGAGTGTAACTTTCATCTTTAGTTAATTATTATTATTATATATTTACACTCCCAAGAATTTAACGACTCTCTATGTTTATTTTTATTGGAAACCCAGATTATAGTGTTTTTTATTTTATAAAAAAATTTAAAATATTAAACATCGTAGCTGACAATGATTCCTTCAGTTTTATAAAACTTTGAGACGACCCCGTATAATAAATCTTCAAGAATGGTAAAATATAATTTTTCAAGTTCCAGCTCAAATTACCTGTTATTCAGACTTCCATATTAATTACGTTATAATGATAGTAAATCGAGAACAAAGTAGCTTATAATTACTTACCCACCTATTAAAGTAAGCATGCAATAAATGTACCCACTATACAGGGTGAATACCAATAACTCATTTTAATTTTAAGAGGGGATTTCTGTTGATATTTATAACACAAATTACCAATAAAAAAATATAAAAAAGAAAGTTGAAAAACTGACCTACCCTACGTAGAATTCTGGTAAACTTTTGAGTACCGCTTCGTCGCTCTACTGACCCAGTTATGGGGTGAACAACATGCCTTGTATCGAAGTCACAGACTCCAAGTTCTAACGTAAAAAACGCGACAAAAAACGTCTAATAAAGTTAAGCCGTTGTTCGACGGTCTTTCATATTCGACCACCTGCAACATTACACAGGGAAAAAATTCATAATGCAACGCAGGCCGACACTGTTCTAATTTTATAATTTTGCGGTCGGTGACAAGTTAATTGACAGTGACAGCAAAAACTAGTGAATTTATGATTGTAAAAAACAAGGTGAATGTCAGAGGCAAAGACCTATCCTGATTTATTTTCTGTTGAGATAGGTAGGTTACGAAGTTCTGAAAATGTTGACGTATTTTAATTTATTTTCTTTCTCGAAAACTACAGGGTATATATTTTTTATTTTTGGTATATGGCCTTACCATTAAGGGACCTATCATCCCTTAAAATTAAAATGAGTTATTGGTATTCACCCTGTATTTATAGAAAATTGACCTTGCCAAAAGTTTTTCAATATTTAGGACCTTCAATGTTTTTTTTCGTAGTAATCCATTTTTCTGCATACACCTACTAAGAAACATATATTTTTTTAACCTTTACTAAATATTTCAAGCTGACAAAAAAATTGGCAAATATTTTTCGAAGTAATAAAAATGTTCAATAGTTTAAATTTTTATTAACTACCAAATATTATAAAAATTTTAAGTAGTGCCATGGGTCTAGAAAAGAAACGTGTTGCTGCTACGAATTTGTAAGTTGACGTTTTATTATCCGGCTCGAAGGACCAAATTATGTTTGCAAAGTGAAAATTACCTTATTCAACAAATTTTGATGAACGGTTTCTTTTATATTATATTGAGGATCAATAACACGTGTCTGTGTCTGCTCACGTTCCTCTATAATATAATGGTCAAAACTTCAAAATGGGCGCAATTAAAATGGGTGTCCGAAAACTTCTACAACAGAATATTATTTCTGGAGTTAATCGTTCCCATGAAAAAGAATATTTTACTAATAAGCAATAAAACGCTTCATTCGTTAATTTGCACGTGCATATAGGGAAAATAGATCGAATCGAAGATATACGAAGACAGCAGGTATGGCGGATAAATTTAATAACCCTATAAAAAACCTGCAGTCGGGTAGTGCCTAAGCTAGGAGTCCTATAAATAAACTAGCGCCATGTGAAAAAAAAAAAAAAGAATCGCCATGTCTGAGAATGCACGGAACGAGATCTGAGTGGTGTGCAGATACGTATAGTATATCAAATAACTGAATTTTTGTGTGTGCGCTGCTATGCTATGCTACATTGATTTCAAAATAAATAAACAGGTGTCCTATGAAAAAAAATAACTTAATATTCATGTAAAGTAGAAATATTTTAAAATCTGGTAGGTATGCTACATAATTAATTGTCCACTGTAAAATTTATTAACGCAACTCGTTTTAGATTAGTCCAGTCCGATTAGTGTTGGACTTTGCGTAAGAAGACTAATAAATGTAGCCTTTCATGGGACTGACTCCCAACGAAATAGAATATTTTGTTGGATAGTGTTTTTATGTCTCAACTACAAAATAGAATTACTAATACTATTTCTCGCATCTATTTTGCATTTAAAAAATGAGCCCTATTCAGTTTGAACATAAATAAAAAAAAAACGAGGAGCAGAGTCTGAACAAAAAAGAGAAAGAAAACTATTGAAGATGGAAAGAATCAATTTCAACGACAAGCTTCTACTCTATACCCAAACTGTACTAGTTTACTAGTTTAACACTGGTGCGGAATTGCAGCGAGCCAATACCAACCTAATTCGTCGTTGGCGCATGCGCGTGGGTGCATTTATTATACTGTCCTATGGAAATTGTAAATTTGACTGATGAGAAAACAATTTTTGCGTTCTCTGTATACTCTCTGGAGTGTCAGTGATCCGAGCCGATTTGCAAGGAAAGTAATGGTCGAACTTTCGGTTATGTCAAGCTATGTCACATCTATTTTGGTAATAATTGTTGCTTAGTTGTTCAGTTACGTAATTACATTACAATTGAATAAAAAATGGGGAATAAATCACCCATGAATACAGTGTTACAAAATACGTAAAATATATAGAAATTAATAAAGTATTTTTATTTTAAAACCACTTGCAGCAATTTTTATTAATCCATATTTCGTAGCCAAACAAGTATATTATAACAGGGCAAGCCTTTGTATTGAAGAGAGAAAAAATACACTGACATTGCTTCACGATTCTCCTAAATTATACAGGGTGAACCCCAAGTTATTTATTTAATTTTAAGGGAGTTTAAAGCAATTTTCGAGAAAAAAAAGTTAAAACAAGTCAACATTTTGAAAACTTAGCAACGGACCTAGTCTGTGGAACGCATACTTTTTATACCTTTTGTTTACACATGTAGCCACAAGACACCTTAGTCGGTGATTGGACCTAGTCTGTGGAACGCATACTTTTTATACCTTTTGTTTACACATGTAGCCACAAGACACCTTAGTCGGTGATTTTATGGTGTTTTTTATATCTTTGGAATTTGTAATGAACTCAGATAACAAAGCATGTTGTTCACCTAGTATGATCGGTGGAGATATGCAGTGGTCCTCAAAAGATCAATAGATTTTTACGTAAGATAGGTCAATTTTCCCCACTTAAAAGGAATGAAATAAGTTGGGGTTCACCCTGTAATATGCCACTGGGTGTCAGTCACATTCTTACGAAATTACGGAATCGGATATTAAAAATCTGTCTATTTTAATCATCTCCTGATGATGTTAAGTTGGATGGAGAAACGAACGTCGGGTTAAATGCTCAAAGACTGCAACCCTGCTCAGAATTGGAAATGCTGTAAAGAAAATTTTGGACGTTTCATAGTCAAAGGGGTTCGTTAAAAAATCAAATATTATCTTAAGTATTTAAATATACAATTTGAGGTAAAAGAACAGCAGCCCTTTTTATATGTTCCAAAAAGCGAGTTTTTTCGTATACTTTCGAGGCTACCTGGTATAATTTAAGACACAATCATCACACATAACTACGAAGGCGTAGAAAGGCCATAGTGACTTTTATTTTATAATTTACAGTTAAAACTGGGAATTATGTATAATTTACACTTTAAACTGGGAATTACACACAATTCCCAGTTCCTACTGGGAATTATGTATACTTTACACTTTAAACTGGGAATTACACATAATTTACAATTTCAACTGGGAATTATGTATAATTTACACTTTAAACTGTCAATTAAACATAATTCCCAGTTGGAGCTGGGAATTGACAGTTTAAAGTGTAAATTATACATAATTCCCAGTTGGAATTGTGAATTATGTATAGTTTACACTTTAAACAGTCAATTACACATAATTCCCATCTCCAACTGGGAATTATGTATGATTTACACTTTAATCTAGAAATTATACATAATTCCTAGTTGGAACTGTCAATTATACATAATTCCCAGTTGGAACTGTAAATTATAAAGTAGAAATTGACAGTTTAAAGTGTAAATTATACATAATTCCCAGTTGGAATTGTGAATTATGTATAATTGTCAGTTTAAAGTGTAAATTATATATAATTCCCAGTTGGAACTGGGAATTATGTATAATTGAAAGTGTAAATTATACATAATAAAATTGCAAGTTTAAAGTATAAATTACACATAATTCCCAGTTGGAACTGGGAATTATGTATAATTTACACTTTAAACTGTCAATTATACATAATTCCCAGCTCCAACTGGGAATTATGTATGATTTACACTTTAAACTAGAAATTATACATAATTCCTAGTTGGAACTGTCAATTATACATAATTCCCAGTTGGAACTGTAAATTATAAAGTAGAAATTGACAGTTTAAAGTGTGAATTATACATAATTCCCAGTTGGAATTGTGAATTATGTATAATTGTCAGTTTAAAGTGTAAATTATATATAATTCCCAGTTGGAACTGGGAATTATGTATAATTGACAGTTTAAAGTGTAAATTATACATAATTGCAAGTTTAAAGTATAAATTACACATAATTCCCAGTTGGAACTGGGAATTATGTATAATTTACACTTTAAACTGAAAATTATACATAATTCCCAGCTCCAACTGGGAATTATGTATGATTTACACTTTAAACTAGAAATTATACATAATTGCTAGTTGGAACTGTCAATTATACATAATTCCCAGTTGGAACTGTAAATTATAAAGTAGAAATTTACAGTTTAAAGTGTAAATTATACATAATTCCCAGTTGGAATTGTGAATTATGTATAATTTACACTTTAAACTGTCAATTATACATAATTCCCAGTTGGAACTGTAAATTATAAAGTAGAAATTGACAGTTTAAAGTGTAATTAATACCTAATTTACAGTTCCAACTGTGAATTATGTATAATTTACACTTTAAACTGGGAATTATATATAATTTACAGTTCCAACTGGGAATTATGTATAATTTATTCTTTAAACTGGGAATTATGTGTAATTTACACTTTCAACTGTCAATTATATATAATTTACAATTCCAACTGGGAATTAGGTATTAATTACACTTTAAACTGTCAATTTCTACTTTATAATTTACAGTTCCAACTGGGAATTAGGTATAATTTACACTTTAAACTGTAAATTATACATAATTCCCAGTTTATAGTATAAATTATACATAATTCCCAGTTGGAACTGGGAATTATGTATAATTGACAGTTTAAAGTGTAAATTATACCTAATTCCCAGTTGGAACTGTAAATTATATATAATTCCCAGTTTAAAGTGTATTTTATACATAATTCCCCGTTTAAACTGTAAATTATAAAATAAAAATCACTATGGCCTTTCTATGCCTTCGTACATAACCCTTTAAAATGCATAGGTAGTATTGTAGAAATCAATAAAAACAACTACTCCGCCAATACTAAAACTTTTGAACTACACGAAGCGATTCTTAGAAAAAAATAAACCGTTTTTCTTAATTTAAAAAAAATATAGGATGCTATTAAAAATTAAAAAATAAGGCCAAAAAATATACGCTGGAATTAACCAAACACCTCTCATTCAGGTCATTTTCGATAAATTCAAAATTCTAAGTCCAACTAAAATATTAATAATCAAGGAACGCCAGCAAGTTTACCTGGTTCTTACCGGACTAACAAAGCCAAAGTTAAATTTATACAATAACTGTTAGATACCCTTGACCTGAGTTGCAGTTCTCGCCGTGGAAGACTCTTTTATCTCTCCGGACATCAAAGATGCTGCTCGATGGACCGTAGACCGGTTAGATGGCGTACCGCTCGGCACAGATACTGAAAGAGATTATCCATAAACAGAAGTTTCCTATAAAACCCAGCCGAAGAGTTCATCAGCTTCAGTTTGACCGCCAACACCATGTTAATAAAAAGTGTGACGATTCTGTGCCTAGTCGCACTAGCCCATTCGGCTACGATACAGCGGAGAGATATCCCGGTGGAAATTATATACGAAGACCCCGGTTTGGAGGGAAGTGCTGTTACGAATTTGGATGAGAAGGTTCAACTTTCCGCGAAAGAACTAGCAGAATCGATTAACGAAGTAAAGGAGGAATCGCAGGAGGCGGTTGGCCCTGTCGAGGAAAAACTGAGCGCTGTTAAGAACCTCGACGAAAAGGTACAGTTGTCCCCCGACGAGCTCAGCCTGGCTTTGAAACGTATCACGATAGCGGAAAACGTGGAGGAATTTACACCGATAAAAACCGCGGTGCAGATCCCTAAGATCCAGCTGGCCACCCAGGAACCAGATCTTCTGAACGTAGAAGGCGTGCTTCAGCAAGCGGAAGAAATCATCTCCAGCGGTTTAAAGAAACTGAGAATATCCTTCAAACCGGACAAGGACCAGCAAGAGCCTAACGAGGCACAATGGGAGGACCTGGAGAAGTCAGTGACCGAATATCTGACCGAAGAGAAAAACAAGCTGCAACTGAAACAGCAGCAACCCGCCCAGCCCGGCCAACCCCCCGAGAATCAGAACATTTTCCAAAATATCGCCAGCGGGTTTACGACGATAGCCACCAACTTTATCCAGAATTTGCAGGGAGGTCAAAACACTACCAACCAAGGCGATGAGCAGCAAGGCGGCAACCAAGGGGGCTTCCAGGGATTCGTGAGCTTCTTCCAAGGAGGTAACACAATATAATTTAGCAGTACTAAAAAAATTATTTAGCAAGTTGTTAGATATACCGGGTGGACACGAAAGTATTGCCTACGGAGTAAGTCGGTTATTATGATAGATACTTTTTGAATAATATCCTGCATATTTGAAAATTTTGATTTCAGCGATATGTTACATGTTGGCAATTGTTTTAAAAATGGCGTCCAGAATGAAAAAAAAAAAATCGAAAACCGCAAGTAGGCCTCTGCGGGATTTAATTTTTGAATCTTATTGTAGAAAGTAGGCTTTGGATTTGAAGTATGGACGTGTTTTGTTTTCCAGTAGTTATTAAAATTATAACCTTTTTTTCTGAAACTACGACCCTGTATCTAGTTAAGCTGCATTTTTTCGAATTATGTTTTAAGGGAATTCGAATAAGAAATTAAATAACGTTCTTTTTTTTGTATATTTTTCTAGTAATTTAAGGCAAAAGAAATCGAATACGCCACCTTAACTCAAAATGCATATTACTGGAAAATAGAGGAAAACAACTACTGCTCCTCTGCTTATATTGTAAATCCATTGAACTACAATTATGCATTCTTAGTATCTGTAAGGAAAATAATAATGCAACAAAGATGTTTAACCTATCGTCAAATTTTTAAAACAGGAGTTCGAAAATTTTAGGAGGATTAAACGTTGCGATCTGTTGAATTTTTTTTTTCACTAGTGAGTAGTTAAAAATAAATTTTATACTCTTCGTTATTATTTTTTTAATATATAAAGAATGCAGTCTTGTAGTTCAATGGATTCACGTATCGGCAACGGAGTAGTTGTTTTTATGCTTGGAAGGAATTTGCTTAGAATTTCATCGAAGTTTCATTAAAAAATAATTTAGCAAGTTGTTAGATATACCGGGTGGACACGAAAGTATTGCCTACGGAGTAACTCGGTTATTATGATAGATACTTTTTGAATAATATCCTGCATATTTGAAAATTTTCTTGTTCGCCATGAAATTCTGTTTTCAGCGATATGTCAAATGTTTAAAAAATGGCGTCAAAAAGGAGAAAAAATCGAAAAACACAAGTAGGCCCTTGGGGGATTTAATTTTTGAATCTTATTGTAGAAAGTAGGCTTTAGATTTGAAGTATGGACGTGTTTTGTTGCATTTTTTCGAATTATGTTTTAAGGGAATTCGAATAAGAAATTAAATAACGTTCTTTTTTTTGTATAATGTTCTAGTAATTTAAAGCAAAAGAAACCAAACACGCCACCTTAACTCAAAATGCCTATTACTAGAAAATCGATGAAAACAACTACTGCTCCTCTGCTTATATTGTAAATCCATTGAACTACAATTATGCATTCTTAGTATCTGCAAGGAAAATAATAATGCAACAAAAATGGTTAACCCATCGTCAGATTTTTAAAACAGGAGTTCGAAAATTTTAGGAGGATTAAACGTTGCGATCTGTTGAATTTTTTTTTCACTACTGAGTAGTTAAAAATAAATTGTATACTCTTCGTTATTATTTTTTTAATATATAAAGAATGTAGTCTTGTAGTTCAATGGATTCACGTATCGGCAACGGAGTAGTTGTTTTTATGCTTGGAAGGAATTTGCTTAAAATTTCATCGAAGTTTCATAAAATTTTATAACAGATTATTGTGCTTTGTGATATTAATAAATGCCTTGACTGCCTCTCCAATTATAAAACGATTAATAAAATTGCATTTCAATTTGGAACCATAAAATTGTTCCACATAAAAAATCCTCTTAGCTTTTTGAAGCATGTCCACTTTATTTATTTTTCAGGCAAAATCGTAATTGAAAATGCCATTTCTACTATTACGTTATCTTCTGTACCATTTGCGCAACTTTTTTTTAACCAAGTCATTCGAAACCGACCAGAATTATTTTCACATGAACCAATGATTCATGCTAAACTCAACACTAATTTAAAATACCTACTGTAAACAATAATTAGCTACATTGTAGGCAGATTTGAAAATGTCATTAATTAAATTTATCGATGTACAGGGTGAAGTTGCCCAATTTTATATTCAATAATATGCAGTGAAAAAATCAAGAATATTTTGCTTGGTTTTTGAGAAATTTGAAAATAAAAAATTTTGAGTTTTTTGCATTTTTGTTTTTTTCTAGGTTTGTTTGAAGACATTTATTATTAAAACAGAAGAGCTTCTTCATTGCAATTTTTCCAACTCTACAATATAGAGTTAAAATATTTTGAATGGAACGTTTCGTCAGACCGGGGCCACCCTCAGCTTTGTTTTTTCAAATACGGACCTGGCATTGTTTTTCCTAAATTCATTAGTGTTTTTCTTCCTGATTCCAAAGATATATGACACTCATTGATTTGAACAATATTTTCAGGTCTAAAACTTAAATTAAGTTAAAAAACAGGGCCGTAATGAAAGGATTTAATCACTTATTTAAGTTTCGGATCTGAAAATATTGTTCAAATCAACGAGTGTCATATATCGTTGGAATCAGGATAGAAAATACTAATGAATTTAGGAAAAAGAATATCAGGTCCGTATTTAGAAAACAAAGTTGAGGGTGGCCCCGATCTGACGAAACATTCTAAGCAAAATATTGTAACTCTATGTTGTAGAGCTGGAAAAGACGCAAATGAAGAAGTTCTTTTAGTTTTTTGATATCTCTTCAAACAAAGCTAGAAAAAAAAACAAAAATGAAAACTCAAAATGGTGGGGGGGTGCACGGCATTTGGATAATAGCTGAAAAATAACAGAAAGTATTATAGAAAAAAATGAATTTAAGTTTTTATAATTTGCACTAACCTCCTAGAAAGGAATATTCTCAAGGTCATCTACCCCGCCTTAGGATATCCTTAAAAAACAAAATACGTACTAAAAATTATACAGCATCCGTTCAGCTACTGATTGATTTGACTGCCGATTTGTTGGCTAACGGTTAAATCAAGAGTTCTCACGTTTGGCTAATTAATAGCTCTGAAGATTGAGGTCTATGACATGAACTAGATAGCTGCGGGGTAACCCCAAATCAACAAACTTTGGTTTAAAAATAATTCGAAATTTGTAACAGTTAATTCTAGAATAATTATTTAGCCGTCACATAAAAGTCAATCATAATATATCATATTTTATAATAGGAGTGAGAAAAACTTGGGAGAGGATTTCTAGTGATAATGGTACTTGTAGGTAGAATAAAAAATAGTGCCTGTTGTATCAATAGAGGTGCCTTATTTGAAAAAAGGCCGTGCAGCCAGATACATGTTTTAATAATTTTAAATTAATAAAAAAAAAAATTGAAAAACAATTTTTGCCCGGCCGACCCGGGAAAGTCCTTTTATATATTTAATTTCTTTCTAACATAGTAAAATAACCTTAGATACAATCTAGGACAACGCTTTTTTGCTTTTAAAAAAATATTAATTTTTAAAAGTTCAAATTTTTCAAAATAAAATTCAGCCTTTAAAAATTTCAGGCGCTGGTAACTTTTCCAAAAATTAATATTTTTTCAAAAGCAAAAAACGTCCTAGATTGTATCGGACATTATTTTGATATTTAAAAAAAAAATTCAAACATAAAATTCCGGGATTTTTCAAGGCGATTTTCACAAATTATTTAAAAAATTTTTTTCGCCAATATTCTCAAAAATATCATCGGGATTTCACCCTCACCATTGCTTCAACCACCAACTAAAACCATTCCAGGTTCTATGACAAATTTGACTGAATTAAATTACCAATTTGGCCGTTAACAAGTTAAAAAAATATTTTTAAAATTCAATTTCAGGTGTAAATAACATAGCCAATACGATTGGCAGCCTAGGCGGTCAAGGTTCTACAACCTCGAATACGGTTCTAGGTGACTCCGGAACTGGTGCTACCACACAGGCGCCAGGTATAATATCGAGCTTTGTTAGCAACGTTCAGCAGTTTTTCGGACAGATTCAAGGTGGCACCCAGAGTGGTAGTGCTCCTGGGACCCAAGGTACGTACTTTTGTCTGTTATTAACAAAAATTTGGTTCAAATCGGTCTATAAATAAAAATTTGTATAAACATTGTATATAGGCATATATATATTTTCAACTTTACAAAACCCTATATAGCTGGCTCCTGTATATAAAAGAAATATCCACACTTTAAAAATATATTTACGCTCTCTTTTTAATTTTAATAACTCTTTTGTTTTTAAAGATTAAGAAACAAAATATTACAGGGGCAAAGAGGAAGGTTCGGGGTATCTTACTTCAAAAACGCACCTTCCAATTCCCATAAATAAGGACGCTACCGAATTTTAAAGTTGGTAATTAAAAACATTTTTCGAAAAATTTTTAGTAAAATGCGCAAATTTCAGGAGTTAATTTAATTTTTGTTTTTCGATAGAAAAAAACAAAAGTAACAGACAAGTTGCAGTTTTCTTAATTTTAAGTTCCATTTTTTCATTTTCATAAATAAAGGCGCTAGAGAATTTTAAAGTTGATATGCGCAGATGCAATTTTTTTTTGTATAAACAAGTTACCCTACGAACGCTAATAACTTTTTTGTTTTTCAAAATTAAGCAACGAAATCGATATGAGAGGAAAGAGGAAGGTCTAAGGAATCTCTTTTTATGAAGTTTGTTTCACTACTTTTTTCGTTAAGGGTCCGTCACGCGTGCATAGGAGCTATAGAGACGCGCAATCAGAATAATTGGAAAACAATGTAGGTACCTACTAACTCATGTAATAAATTGCTCAGGCAACTCATAAAGTTCGTGGAAGAGTCGAAGTGTCTATTGGGTGTTATCCAACAATAGATTTTACTTATAATTGCAAGGTGGCACCAGTAATCAAAAATAAAATTCTCGTTGGCAAGGGTACAGAAGTATTGGGATAAAAAAAAACGTCTTGATCAATTTTAATTTTTTCTCTCACAGTTTAATGTAGTAAGGATCATCGAATTGCGCTACAGAAAGATTTTTTTATTTAAATGCAAATTAAGCCGTTATATTATTGATTATTTTTCGTTAAATGGAGTGATTTCTGAAGGATTTTTCAGGGAATTTTCTATTTTTTAAATAACAAAATTAAGAAAACGGTTTTACTGCGGAATGTGAAATTAGGTTTTCTTCTATTATATATAACATTTTTTATCATAAGATAAATATTTAAATTACGACATCGAAACTTCTAATAGGGTATTAATAGCACTTATTTATACCCTTAAAAGGGTAAGGGTAAGTAATACCTAACTTTATGATTTATCTAACTTCAATTAAATTTTGATCAACCCTGTATATTTGTGTTAATATTTTATGGTATTCAACAAGAATGAGCCAGAGGCTCATTCTGATTAACACAAATATACAGGGTTGACCAAAATTTAATTGAACTTCGATATAAATCATAAATTTCTTAAGAAAAATTGTCGTTCCTGCCGGTAACGATTACACATTACGGAACTTTTGGTACCGTTTAACCCCTACTAAATAGAGCTTTGTGAATATCCTGGTGGCTCATATCATAATGTAAAAAAAAGAGTTATTTTGAAAAATGTGATTTAAATGAGTTTAGAGCACCCTGTATAATGTATTATTAGACACATTGACGCTTTCGTATTTTTTATATGAATTACATTGGAACAAAAATAATTTTAACATATTCGCAGCCGTCTAGATTGACAACTAAAATTCGAATTATTTTTCGTGCAACCCTGTATAAATTGTTCAAAATAGTATAAATGTATCCAAAATGTGATCTTTATTTCAAAAATGTAAAAACATACAGGGTGGTCCATTTAGAAAAGACTATTGGGGCCATTTCCGGTGAAACCGGAAGTGACAAATATGGCGGATACAAAATTTTATCCTGATATCTTTAAAAACGAGGAAGTTATAGCACCGTGGCCCACTATTCGTTTACACCCGGTATATGTACGAGTATACAAAAATCATTGTTTTCTAATCTATACACACCGTGGTAAGGTGTTCCGTTTAAAAAAATTAAGAAACTTCAATTCAAAGACATAAATTTCAAAATGATTCTTGGGCACCCTGTATACTTTTAAGAAGTGAAACTAATTTAGAAACACCACGCAACTGTTTTGTAACTGGAATTAATATATTTTTACTTTAAATTCCATTCCATTAAAAAAAGTGTAAAGTTGTTTTTGTTCGCCCTGTATATTTTTTATAATAATATCCAGTTAGATTCATTCATCCAGTTTACTTATGTTTTTAAATCAAATTTTTAAATCATAGAATTCGAGATGTCGATGCCGCACTATTGCCGCACCCTGTATATGAAATAAATCATTACAGCTCGATTAATTTCAAAATTGTTAAGTATTTGATTAGTATAATAATTATAATTAAGTTAACAGATATAAATGTATAATGCTTGATAATTCTTCATAAATTAAAAATAAGTGAAAGCATCCGTTGCAAAACCGTAAATAATATTATAAATTCACTTATTATTTTCTTTTTTAAATTGTTTAGTTATAGTTTGCTTGTAATTTGTTTGCAATTTAATTACCTTGGACTTAACGGTAGCGCGACGGATACCAGCGCGTCCCTCCACTTAGACCAGGCATTATCCTTCAAGGATGTAAAACTGTGAATCCTATGCACTTGCGATGTGAGCACGTTAAATATCTTTACTCTGCGAAAAGCGGGGTTTGGGGAAATTTCCAGGTTAGAGTGCCAAAAAGGGTGAAAAAAAAGGGTCGTCTTTCAATTCTACATCAAGGCGTCGAAAAATATACAGGGTGTTTCGTTTGAAAAAATTAACGATTTAATTCAGTCAGAAATTTAAAAATAATTTTTCGCTTCCCTGTATACTTTAAGGAACTGAGCGAGGATTGGCATTTTTTTAACCATAATTATTGTGATTTTTTCAATACTATTTGGTTTAATTTGTAAAACTTGTTGAGTATTTTGAATTAGATTTTGTTTCTTTTATAGGAATGACTCATTTAAAGGCCATTGATTGTCGTGTTGATTCATATTAATATTTATGTCGGCGATATACAGGGTGTTCCAGTTTTTTGTAGCAGGACTTTAACAGTCGATAGACATTTGAAAAATATTAAAAAAAGTTCATATAAACATAGGTTGAGAAATGCTTAGTTCTCGACATACAGGGTGTTAAAGTTTGAAAATAAATATGGATTTATATTTATATTTCCAGAATACTAAGAAGTATCGAATCCAAACTTACCAATTCTTTACATACAATTTAGAGGCCTATTTTAGAATAACAAACTACTACTTTACTTAACCATGGGCGTAGATATATGGATTTACTAAGGTTCTTTTTTACAACAAAGTAGTACGCCACTGATATTTTCCCATGTTTCCAGTTTAATTCAATAAAGCAAGAAAAAACAAAAATTTAATGTCTCTTGGCACTTTTTGATATGACAAGCCGTTGTTCAGAAAATTTACATTTAATCTTTTGATGCACGCCTCTGGACGAATTTTAGACAAACTTGAAGTCGCTCAGAATTCCACCAAATTTGATGGTGCGAAAAGTCTCTTTAAAAGAAAGAATGAAACATTTAAAATATTTATTGTAAAAGTTTATTATGTAAATCAAAATTTTTATAACACAAATGTATTAAAACGCAATGGTCGAACTAAAATAAATTATTAGAAACACAAACACAAAAGCTAGCAACATGTAAAAGTGTCTTACTTCATTACAAGCATCATTAGCGATGTTTCATTCTTTCTTTTTAAAAGACTTTTCATACTATCAAATTTGGTGAAATTCTGAGCGACTTCAAGTTTGTCTAAAATTCGTCCAGATGCGTGCATCAAAAGATTAAATGTAAATTTTCTGAACAACGGCTTGTCATATCAAAAAGTGCCAAGAGACATTAAATTTTTGTTTTTTCTTGCTTTATTGAATTAAACTGGAAACATGGGAAAATATCAGTGGCGTACTACTTTTTTGTAAAAAAGAACCTTAGTAAATCCATATATCTACGCCCATGGTTAAGTAAAGTAGTAGTTTGTTATTCTAAAATAGGCCTCTAAATTGTATGTAAAGAATTGGTAAGTTTGGATTCGATACTTCTTAGCATTCTGGAAATATAAATATAAATCCATATTTATTTTCAAACTTTAACACCCTGTATCTCGAAAACTAAGCATTTCTCAACCTATGTTTATATGAACTTTTTTCAATATTTTTCAAATGTCTATCGACTGTTAAAGTCCTGCTACAAAAAACTGGAACACCCTGTATGTGTATAACCTTCGAGAAATCAAGTTCACTGTCAGCGAGGATTAAAATGAAAATTAATAATAATAACTTATACATGCAAACAAGAGTGGAATTTGGACATTTTGGATATTCTATAAATAAGACATTACTCAACATTATTTTCAATACACTCCTTCATTTATGACAAAGTGAAGAATCAGGTTTCTTTGGTTTTAGTTTCTCGGCATTGTTCAATCTACCAATTAATATAAAACATCCAACATGACTCGTTGACTTAATAAGATTTATCCTTTTCAGGTGATACAGGGGTCAACAACACGGCATCTTCTGGACCGCAAGGTCCTGCTCAAGTCATTCAGACAATCGGTAAGTAAAGAATGTTTAAAATTGAATCAGCAATAAGCTGCTTTAGCACCGTCATGTAAATAGGGTGGGCGCGTAATTTTATGCAAAAAAAAAAATCCTATCTGTAGCAAAGTGGCTCCAATAAATTCCACTCTGGCCACCAACATCGGTCATGATCAAGACAATGCAGTTGCGGCTCCGTACATTTCTCACTCAACAACATACAGGGTGTTCCGAAACTACAAGTTCTAGAAGTGATTTTTTGTCGATTTGACGTAAATCATCTTATTCAAAAATGCTTCCTGACGGAGCTACAGTCCTTTAAAGATAGAATCTTGTCTTCAAATTTTTCTAAATATCTTTAAACCAATGCTGCGGAAGCGCCACCTATATCTTGCAACCGGCATTATTATGGCGTAGCGCCTCTTTGTAATTCTTCTTCTGCAACCCCTAAATTTTTTATATCTTTTAGTGATAAGGGAAACAAAAACCATTCAAATATTAAATAGACAAATATTTAAAAAGCGTGCAAACTTCTGTTTATACTTTTATTATTTAAATAGTCATATAATAATTTGTTGCTTATCTCTCACCGTATGTTATCAGTATTGACTTTTGTAGTTAGTATGCATTTAATTATTGCAAAAAATATTTCACTTCTACGACCTCGGCTCTGCCATACAATATCGATTGTTTAAAATAAAACAGCACTGAAATGAAAAAGATCAAAAAATAATTTCAAGTAGGCCAAAATATTGCTTTTGAAATGGCCATTTAAACGTAAGATAGCGTCAGTGGTATCCATTCCTCAGGACAAGCTTAATTAACTTGTTTTGAGGGTATCTTTAAATAGAAACCAAAGCCAACAATTTAAGAAACTTTTTTGGACCACGCCCGAAATAATTAAAAAAGACCAGTAATTATGAGGCGCAGTTTAAGACATTATTAGTATTACAAATATATATAATAATTATTGAAATATATATATTTTTTCATTAAATATGTTTATTTTGTTAAAATATTTATAAGTTTTATAAATATATATATATCTTTGTAAAAATATATATATGTTTTTACGAATATATAAATATATTTTCACAAATATATATTATTTTTGCTAACATATATTTAAATAGAAATGAGCTTTTATCGTCGTACGCTAGGTGGCGCCATGCTGATTAAATTTAGGTAAAATGCCCGTATTAAATTTGGCAACGTGTCTGTGTGAACTCTATCTATATTGTTCTGTGATCTATTCGCCCTTCTAGTTAAATTTTTTTTTCTTTTTTGGGCTTATGCAACTTATAATGTGCTAATGTATTAAATATAAATTTATAAAGATTATACAATAGTAACAATGTATGCACAAACTATTTCTCCATCAAACAATATACGATGTTACAGCATTGTTACCATTATATAATCTTTATAAATTTATATTTAATACATTAGCACATTATAAGTTGCATAAGCCCAAAAAAGAAAAAATAAAAAAAATAATAATAATAAATTGTTTATAACAATTATTTGTTTATTATTTGGATATTGCAAATGTGCCCATTGTTATTATTTCGTGAGGTACCCCAAATTAAAAAAAAAAACGTCGAAATTGGCCGGAAAATAACGGAGATATGACGAATTTTTCTCGCTACCCCAATTTGAAAATCGTTAGATAAAAAATTCACCTGTCCTTTGAGCCAAACAAATTGAAGGCGCTCTAAAATCACTAATTATTAAAAATTATATTTTGACCTCAAAAAGGGCCCGTTTTCAATAGGACTTGATGAATTCACATAATTCAAGATCTTATTAACAACCAGTTTCAATTTTGGCCATAAATATTAATAAATAAACGTTTGGCGCATTAAACAATTTAAAAAATTATCTCGGCTCCTACATGTCCCAGAGCAACAGTTTTTTTTTTATAAATTTGTAGAAAAATACCAGCAACTCAAATATGAAAGATTTGTGCAGATACGTTCATTTGTTGTAAAGTTATTTGCAAAAAACGCTGCTCCGAAAAGTAGCAATGTTGTTAACGCCATTTTGACGGTCAAAATTATTGAAAATCGATACGCCCATAACAGATTCGTAAAACTGACGTCTTGACGAAAAAAATGAGCTGTGGTTGAATTATTTTTGATAACGTTAATAGGTCAATTGTTCTTTAAACATTTGGGACGTTTTTAATAAACAAATAGAATTTGTCGAAAACTGATAAACATTTTAAAACGAAATTTTTTTTATAAGTTGAGCGTAATGAGACACATATTCCACCAAAGTTTCAAGAGTCTAGCATTTTTCCTTTCAGAGTAAAAAATGCTTGAAATTTTCGAAAATTTCGATGGTTTTCGGCAATTATTTAAATAAATAATCAATGAAATGAAATCAACCGGGGCTTAAATTAACCGGTTTGGAATTACCTAGTAAACAGAAGCATTCAAAAAAATTAATCTACTGCAGTCTTACTGCAATTTTTAAAAAACTCCAAATTTCATGATTTTTTCACATACAAGTGACTTATAAACAATGTTCTGTATATTTGATTTGGGAGGAATCGCAGAGGTATATTCCTTATAACTAAATACACCGGTTTTTACCTACGGCTATCTGAAACGAATTAGTTACAGATTCCCGTCTTATTCTACTGGCCTATATGTAAATAGATTTAAAGGCCAGGTAGAGCCAAGTAGGATTCTTGCGTAACAAAATACCTTAACTCTAATCATCTTTAACGTTCTCATTTATTCCACGAATAGGAAATGCTATCACTCAATTTATACAAGGTACTCGGCCACCAGGTACCTCCGGGGACGAAGGAACCGCCACCACACAAGCGAACCTAATTTCCGTCATCCAGAACAGCCCCCTGAACCCGTTCAGGCCCCAGACGCAGAATCCAGTGGCAGCTACCTCACAAAACCCCATCCAAGCTGGTGAGTAAAATAAGGAATTAGATGCACCCCAAAGATCTCTCACATTAAATTGATTACAAGATTCTAGTTGGCAAAAAGTGATTCAAAATAGTAGAAACTCTTTTTGGATAACTACTGGTGGGATTGGGGGCACCTAATTTGGTGGTTATCGTTTCTATTCTTACACGATGTTTTGTTAGGCATTTCAGGTGTGCAGAACGTTGGAAACCAAATCCAGCAACTGATACCTGGGCAAGCCACTACCGAGGCTGCCAAGCAGCCGGAGGATCAAATAGCGGTTGAGCAGAACAATCAGGTTGTGGAGGAATTGCCAGCGACGAAAGGTGTAATTCTGGAGGAAAGTGCAGACAAAGAGGCGTTGAAAGAGGAAGAAATTAAGCAAGAGCAAATGGAGGAGGAGGTGAAGCAAGAGGAAATAAAAGAGGAAATTAGGCAAGAAGAAATGAAGGAGGAGATGAAGCAGGAAGAAATTAAGCAAGAGGAACTGAAGGAGGAGACGAAGCAGGAAGAGAAGAAAGAAGAAATATTAATGACTGTCGAATAACTGCCATACTTTAATTTAGGTGTTAAGGTGAAATTTAAAATTTAGGTCTTATTTATTTTAAATTATTTATTGGTATTTAATATACAGTTTAAGATACACACTGTTTTTAATTTTGGACGGGTTAGTATGCTGCAGCCCCCATAGAAACTGACATAATTCTTCGATATTAGCATATTTAATCACTTCCGGTTGGTCGACAACTTTCCATATCCGGAGTACAGTGTTAATCATTTTCAAAATAGTAAAAAAATCAACCTCATAATTATTTTTTGCAACCGGCTACAAAGGCTAGTCCGGCCCTGCTCGACTAGATTTAACAATAAATTTTACGCCTGTAGAGAGACATTCCTTAGGAATGCCTGAACATTACTCAGGGAATAGCCAATATAAATATATTTAACGTGCATGTTGACCGACTCTAAAGCTGCATTTCAATTGTACTTCCTGGCTCAACTTTTGGCACAAGCACCAAGTCGTCACACAATTGATATCTAAGTATAGAAAATAAATGAGTTGTTAAATTGTGTCTTAAATATTGGAGATGAGAGCGTCACAGTTGAAAAAAATAAAAGAGTCTAAAAAGCCCCAAGGTGACCCTGTGAGCCTCATTTATTTCTTATTATTTATTCTTCACATTTGGGTCATAATAAATAAAAATCAGATAAATCAAAAATTTATTTAAATCACACCTTAATCAATACAAACAATTTCGGCTAGCACTAGAGTCATGGAGTTCCATTTGTAGCCTGAAAAAGGATTAGTTAATTAGCACTATACACGTAAAAAAAAGTTATAGGCAAAAAAATTTACAAGGCAAATTTTTTGTTATTCTTTACCAATGCTATTACATAATTGGATAGTCATACCTCATAATAGTCCTGCACGGCAAGTACCTTTTCCGCTCTAGACGTAATTCCTCTAACAGGCGGTTCCATATCGTGCACCAATCGATACACCTCCGACCTCTGGAGATAATCCAAGTTCTTCGGCGGCGGTTGGTACTTTAAGAAGTTGATACTGAAAAAGATTCGTTTTATTTAAAGTGGCGTACGTAAATAAGAAAACAGTTTAACATTAGTTTAATCTATGTAAATTTCCCACCTTATTGGTTACCCATCGAACTGAAGAATTGAAATTGCATAAAATCTATCTGGACTGTTCGAAAATTACGTAAAAGTTACTATAGAAACGAGCCATTATTTTTCAACAACAGTTTTTTTGTCCTGCATCCATACAGGGTGACAAAAAAAGTTTTACATTTTAAACGGAACACCCTGTATATTATTGCATTTTTAAATTCTACATAAAATTCTAATTCGAAATTATATAAGGTACTATGTGTCTAAAATGACAATTTTTTGAGTTATAAGCATTTAAAAGTAGAAATTGACAGGTGAAGGTCAACTTTGAAAAATTAATAATTCTGGAACCAGATGTTATTAAAATTAAAACTTTGCACAGATGATTGGCCTATAATATTATGTAAAAGAATCGTCAAAGTTGCAAATTTGAATAACATCTGGTACCGGAGTTATTAACTTTTCAAGTTTAACCTTGACCTGTCAATTTTCTCTTTTAAATGCTCATAACTCGACTACTAAGCAGTTTGGGTACATGGTACCTTTTATAATTTCGAAGTAAAATCTCGCGTGGGATCTAAAAATGCAAAAACATACAGGGTGTTCCTTTTTGAAAAATACAACCTCATTTTATCATCCTGTATAAAACCAGGGAACAATTTCGATTTTAAAAAATAATCAATTCAGTATGAAACATTTTTGCCTTAACATTTTTTTCATGGCATAAAACTTAAAAAATTGGAACTCAAAATCAATAAGTTGATTTAAATTTTCTCCGAAAGGGACAACTAAAAAAGAACTCACCGTTTGGCAGCAGTAGCTCCTGCTGGGCACCTTCCAACAGTTCGACTCGCTGAAAATTCCAAAACTAAAGGCATGCCACAACAACAAACACACAGGAATTTCAACATTATAATCCAAAAAGGTCAAGAGAATGTTGGAACCTGGGGTATTAATCACTTAATAATTAAATATAAATAATTTACGAAGCATACTTAACTTCTCACTTTCTCGTGTTATAATGTATCATTCCTGAGTGTACACATCCAAATTTCTCAACAATACCTGTGGACTGACTTTACTCTATCGGACCAGGGCCATATCGAATTCCAATGGTTAACCTGAAAATACGATCCTTTACAATAACAGCCTGAGAAAAAATTGCCTACCCTTTTGTGTGCCCAGTAATAACTTCCAAGTTACTTTCAATCAATCCGACTATTTCCTCCTCGGACATTTTTGGCTTTCTAAAATTGGGAATAGCGTCTTCTGGATTCGACCACTTCCTACCACCGGGTAGTATTATCGGCCTCTGGATCGGTCTGGGAGGACGCCCGTCCATTGCCTACCGAATAGTTTGAAAGAAACTGGTATTAATTTACAAATGGAAATAAGCCTAATTTTGGACTGGGAACAATTTATTCGTTTACCCCCGCCTAAATCCCGAGAAATTCGTGACGCCACTTGGCAGAAGATTTAATGTTGTTTTCACTTTCTAGACCAATTTAGTCAGTAATAAAAATGTATGTGCGTTCAAGAAGCACGAAAACACATCCACTTACCCTCATCTGCTTAGCTAAGGATTGCTCTTCTCTTGTTTTCTCCTCTTTTTCTTCTTCTGTCAGACTGTAGTAAGGATCATCATCTTGATCCTCTCCTTCACCCCTCTCATCACTTACTTCTTCATTGACGACGTCTTCTTCTAACTCTTCTGCTATACTGGAGTTATTGTCATCTGAAGCTCCTCCATTAATTTCTGCTTCTGCTTCGTCAGACAATGAAGATCCCTCTAGGATCTCTATACAAACATAATCATCGTTACACTAGTTCTTTTTGGAATGCAAGTGCACGTACCTTCCTCTGTTGGCGGTTCATCCTCTTCTGTCCTGCTTCTGCTTGAGTTACCTTCTTCTTCTTCATTTTTGTCCGAGGTTTCTTTAGCGCCAACGATGGTTGCTAGTTGTCTAGAGACAGCATCCAGCGTGACTTGGATTGCCGAAGGCAGCTGCGACAAGGCCTGCAACTGCTTCTGCACCGCTAGGAGTTGCTCCTCCAATGAGAGCGACGACTCTATGTTGCCGTCTACTTTTATATCAGCCAAGGACGGGTGTTGCAACTCTAAGGAATTCTCTGTAGGAATAAACTGATCCAAGCGCAATATTTACTATGTAGGTACTTACTTTTAACTACTCTTTCTCTGTCTTGTTCCTCTTCCACTTCTTCGGATTCCGAATCTTCGTCAAATTTAGTTTCTTCAACCGCTGGTGTCTCGGTTTCAGCCTCCGCCACTACCTCATCTAGTTCTTTGCGCTCTGTCATCTCCACGCTTGGCAATTCTTCTGCTTTAATTTGTTCTGTTTCAATTTCTTCATCTACTTCAGTCTAGAACCAGCAAGGTCATAAGACTTGATTTGATTCTTTAGTGTTCAACTTACCACATGGTTGTCGAATTGGACTTTCTTGACTTGCGACGGCCTCCTTTGTTGCTTCTTTATCACAACTCGATATGGTTCGTCCTTCTAACATAAATTGTGAGAAACAAATTGGTAAAAACATCAATAAGAAGAGAAGTTTAACAAAGAGAAGACCTGGACCAAGAGAGGATTGGGGATAAGGTTAATATTGTCTCGCTTACTGAATTTGATGCATACCTTGACTTTTTCTTCTTTAACTTGTCGTTTTGACTTTGGTACAGGGTTGCCAGGTTTTATAAGAAACGTGGACCATTTTTTTCCCTGCTTAATTTCTGTCGTGTGTTGTACTGTGCTTGTATTTATAATTTCCTCTTGCCTGCAATAGAAAAATGTTTTGAACATGCCATATAAATGAGGTAAAGGCAACGTTGTCTGGAAAGGGGTTGCTGAATTAAAATAAGACAAACGAATTGCAGTAATTGTATACTTTTTGGGACTATATGCTTACCCCGCCAGGTTCTCTGCAATACATGTACTCTTCTCCTCCCGCCTAGAATCTGCAAAATATGCCATTAAAAAGTGCGTGGTCATTAAAATCACGTGTACCTTTATTGGTTACGCCTTCCACTTTTGCAACTGCTTCTTCAATAATTTCTGTTTCAACGACTTGCTTCAAACTCTTGGTGAGTTCAACATCATATTCCTCGTCCTGAAAACAGCCTTGAATTAGAAAATACTGGGAAGGAAGACACACAAACCGGCTCTACTCACACAAATAATTCTTGATGCAATGGCATCCCTAAAATAAAATCTGAGTTAGTAGAGACCAAGGAATTGAGCAAAATAATTACCTGCGAATGCCAAGATCAAATTCTAGTCCTGCGGATAGGAGAAGGTCGTGCGTCTCGCAGTGGGTTAGCCCTGCTGTCGGAGTGTTGTTTATTCTGACTATTATGTCACCCACTTCTAGCCCGGCTTCTTCTGCCAAACTGTTTTCATTGACCTATTGAAAGAATTCCATTAATGTTGATGAGGCTGAGAATCCAGCTGGCTCGATAGTACTAAATGGAGATCAATCCGCATTTATCTATCACTTGGTAGTTGATATCTGAGTGACAAAAACACACCCATGCATCAAATGCAGCGCCTGCTTTCTATCAGAATCAAAACTGAAATCACGTAGAGGCTTACAGAGTTTCTTCTTCTTTAAGACGCCATTTTTTAAACAAATGCCAACTTGTGGCATGTTGATAAAATCAGAATTGAATTTTATAAAGAATAAGAAAATGTAATAATATACAGTGTGATCTATTTTAAATAAGAAAATTGGTGTCACTTCCGCTTAGGCCGGAAGTAGTATTTTATACAAAATTATGTTAGATTTTGGCTTCAGTGGTCTTTTAACGTCGTTCAAATTTCAGAAATCTATCTTTCATAACAGACGAGTTATTCCGCAGGCAATATTTTCGCGGCCACCCGGTATACACATAAATTGTTTTGAAACAATTTATATTTACTATTCCACAATAATATTAATGTAAGTTTATTCCAAAACAATTTAAGCACGGTTTAAACATTTAAATAATATAATAAAATTAATACTTAAAAATAAATTACCAAAGGTGTGCGTTGAATACATATCGCGTGTAATTTTAATTCGTTTGTTTTTCTGTAAATAACACTAGCCTTGATATTAGAAAAATTTCATGCAGAGCAACCGGTTGTATTGGGAAACGGAATTTGTCTTTCTGGTCAATGTGCATTCGTGGATGTTGCACAACAACCTATATTTACTAAAATTACAATTCACCGGAAATTGGCTGTTTGGGCAAGATCTTAGGAGACCACATTGGCGGGCCATGTTTCGTTCCTGATACATAAAATTATAAGAAATTTGACGTATTATATATGAAGAGAGAAAAAAAGTCTATTTAAAATATAAAATACAACAGTGACATATCACTTATACAGGGCGAATACCAATAATTCATTTTAATTTTAAGAGGGGGTTTCTGTTGATATTTATAACACAAATTACCAATAAAAAAATATAAAAAAGAAAGTTGAAAAACTGACCTACCCTACGTAAAATTCTGGTAAACTTTTGAGTACCGCTTCGTCGCTCTACTGACCCACTATGGGGCGAACAACATGCCTTGCATCCAAGTCACAGACTCCAATTTCTAATGTAAGAAACGTGACAAAAAATGTCTAATAAAGTTAAGCCGCCGTTCGGCGGTCTTTCATATTCGACCACCTGCAATTATAAATTTGCGGTGAATTTATGAAAAAAACAGGGTGAATGCCGAGGCAAAGACCTATCCTGATTTATTTTCTGTTGAGATAAGGTAAGTTACGAAGTTCTGAAAATGTTGACGTATTTTAATTTATTCTCTTTCTTGAAAACTACAGGGTAAAAATTTTTTGTTTTTGGTATATGGCCTTACCATTAAGGGACCTACCATCCTTTAAAATTAAAATGAGTTATTGGTATTCACCCTGTATAGTCTAAAAAACAGTGTCTGTGCAATGGAAAATTGCCACCAATTCCTAAGTGTAATATGGCAACAACGCCGGGCTCAATAACGGTCACAAAATATAGAAATATACAACCGGGACCAACAACGTACGGTTCACATATCTGGGCTCCACAAGGTCATGTTCATATATAAAATTTGTATTTCTTGGAAATTTTCCCCCTCTACGAATGCCTTGAGTACTGTTTAAAGAAGAGTACATATACACAATTATCTTATACTAATCAGGCTTTAGATCACAACAGAGCCGCTTTACAGCAACTTGTATATGTCACACGCACATCGTTTCATAAAAACTCACACATCACCGCCATTTTGTTTACCAGAAAACACAAATAAGCAAACCAAAACTATTTGTAAAATTTGCAAGCTTATCGTTACCTTGGCCACTACCACGGGCTGATCGAAGTCGATGCCTCCAACCAATCTGAATCCCCATGGGGTGCCGCTGTCTGATTTCGACAATTTCAGTTCTATTGCCATTTGTATCCAACATTAAAACCGGGTCACCATCGAACTAAAACTGTCTTGTAGCTGGATCCCGCAGTGGTTAATTTAGGACTGAGATGTAATTAGTGCATTGCTATCAATTCGCCTACCTGGACCAGATCGACAGCTGCCAATAGTGAATGTCATCGATCTCTGGCAATTTATTGCACGTACACACAGAGTGTTTGAACTGATTGCGATATCAGAAGCATTTAATAAATTAAGTTGCATTGACAACAGAAAGTTAATTTTTTTTGATTTATTGACTTCTCTGGTTGGTAGTTTTATTTTGGGATTTTGGGAGATTTACAGGAAGCTCAATAACTGCCTGCATCATCACTTCTTGCCTCCTTGCCTGATATCGGATACAAAACCGAGTTCATCCGCGATATTTTTCCGTCTCCTCCTGCAGTTTCATGATTTACCACGAGCCACAGAAGTGCATCCAAGCTTATTATTATTATTATTATTATTATTGCTAAGAGGTTTTCGTTAAGACAATTATTTGGTTAAAATTCTGTAGAGTTGTCAAAAAGTTATTGGGAGTGTGGACCAAGACTTGTCACCAGAAGCCAAGCAAAGTTTGATTCACTCAACGTCCGATGGAAAGAGGAAACGTTGCATCTGGAAATATTCAAACTTTCAAGAATAAAAACAAAACTTGGCTAGAAATCAAAATAGAGTTCCCATTAGCAATCTCGAAATCATGAAAGTACAGGTTGATCATTTGGAGATTTTTCTATGGTTTGAGAAAGACCGAAGAGGCGGAAAATTTGAGAAGCTCCAGTTCTGAGGAATTGATCCAAACTTCGATAGGAAGAAACCTAGATGATGTATTGTTATTTTATACGTCAAAGCGTGAAAGTACAATAAGTCACCATCAAAATTTAACAAAACACTGCATGTCTGTATTTTTAGTTCTGCACTACAAAACAATTCCAAATATGAAGCAGTAACTCCAGTCAAGAAAAGGAGTTATCCAGAATAATTTCTATTACCAAATCAACAGTTGAATTACAATGTTTGCTAAACCACAATCATTGTTCGTCAATTGGAATTCATTGAAGGAATTGTAGATAGCCTAGATCTACATTGGGGTTACGATGAAAGCTTCAGTTTGAGTCAACATCAGCAGAGGTTTGAGGATTATATTATTTTTGACGAAAGTTTATTCCTGGTGCATCTCCAGTTGACATCTGGAGTACCAAAATCAAGCAGGAAAATAGTGAGTCATATGGCAAAATTCTTGACCATCATCTTCAAGATTTTGTAGATCATCAGGATACCAGTTGATTCATGAAACAACTGATACAACACTTACAGAAAAGGAAGAGAACAAGGAAGAGAAGGGTATTCTATTTGAATCTTCATATCCACTCATTTCCAATAAGAGAAAATTAAATCCCAAGAAATATATCCGACAGAGGTACTTGGCTTCCTGAAGAACCTAATGCAGTATCCGATGACTATGAAGATGTGACAGATTTTGACCTTGTCATTCTGACAACGAATGAAAATTATTTTCGTGCCATTTTTACTCAAAATGATTTCTGTTCTAATATGCTTGCAACATTTTAACCTAAAATATCCACTTTTGATGTTTGGAGGTCTTTAATAACTGTTGCTTTTTTCGACGGCTCCTGAGTATATCAGCTGTACCAGCAGGGTTTCTCCATCCATTGTATTATTATTCACATTTAAATGCAAGTGCATCTATATGCAAATGCATCGTCTATAAAAGTGGGTCGCAGCCTTGAGTTCAGACGTACGACTGATTGTGAAATGCGATAAGCCGACAGGAATACGTTTTTAATAGCTGGTGTAATGATAAATGTAATGAAGTGTCTTCTTGGTAGAAACAATTTTTATAATTATTATAATTTGTCACTTTAGAAATAGCTATATCGTCTTGCATGCGGATATTATATGTTACACATTACGTGCTTAATTAGACGTCAGGGCAGGAGCGTAGCTGAAGGCGTGTTCTCACGATCCGATTTTAGCTGATCAACTAAAAGCCTCTAAAGCCAATTCTTTCAACAGGATTTCTGAAACTCCATATTGGTTTCTCCTTAAAATCCAATTCCGCATCCAAAACCGGCGTTTTTACTTTTAAGGAAAAGTTCCTAATTGTTTTGGGCCTTTGCATTGCACCCACTGATAGCTACTCCACTGTATCAGTAATTAAAGACAGAAACAAAATAAATAAGTGCAAATGTTTAATCAAGCATCTCCGTCTACACGCGCTGATTTATTGGCGCAGTATTTAAAAAAGTTGAAGGACGCACCGCAAAGGCTGAGGAAAACTGATACCAATATTACTGAACCTTCGATAATGGCTTCTTGGGTGAGTCGGTTCCTCTTGCTTCCTGCAATAAAAAAAATTTGAATAATGACCAATAATGAACATTTCTTCTATATTTTCCTTAAGCGACAATACACATTCCGTATTAGTAACTAAAATTAAAACATAATGATCTTTGCGAAGATGAAGAAGAAGAAGAAGAAGAAGAAGAAGAAGAAGAAGAGGAGGAGGAGGAGGAGGAGGAGGAGAAGAATGAGGCGAAGGAGGAGGAGGAGAAGAAGAAGAAGAAGAAGAAGAAGAAGAAGAAGAAGAAAAAGAAGACGAAGAAAAAGAAGAAGAAGAAAAAGAAGACGAAGAAAAAGAAGAAGAAGAAAAAGAAGAAGAAGAGGTAGAAGATGAAGAAGAAGAAGAAATAATTCCGAATGTTTTAGTCTTTAATATCACGTATGGTCATTAAAACGGACACACCCTGTATATCTAGTAGTGAACTGAATCTGACCCTGTTAGCTACTTTATACAAAATTTTTAATGACTTTCTGGCTTTTACTTTTTTGCATTCAGTGAATTGTCCTTTGGACTCAACTTCATCATCAATACCTTGATTTTCGTTCAACCACCAAGAACTTCTGCTCGCTAAAGTTTCACTTTATGTTCAACTGTTTCGATGATTTCCTTTATTTTGGAAATATAAAAATATATTCGGGGGATCGTCGCTGAAAGTATTTGCAACGCCAAGCGTTTTCCTCAATTTCTGTTAAAAAAGTATCAATTTAATGATCTCATACCTAATGTGCTTAAGGAGATAAAGTCAAGGTGCTGTAATAATAACACGATCTTGTCCTTGTGTCGCCGAAATAAATAAACAAAATGATAATATTTTATTTAGATTTTTAGAATCATTCGTCAAACTTGTACCTGCAATCTATATCCCCGTATCTGCTGGCGATAAAATACGATAAAAAGTTTGTTTTTTATTAGATACAGCAGATAATTATATTAATAATTTGGTACGTATTTTAGTCTCTGTTCTGTGCATGGCAATAATTGGACGACCTTCGCCATAAGCTCAATTGTGGGTTATGATAAGTTCGGGCTGTGCATGGCTAATGCAGTAAATCAGTCATCGTGAGAAAGTGAGACGTTATGGGTCCAGTGCAAGTGATAATTGCTTTTGTATTGGCGGCGATTTCATGGTGGTGGTACAAAGTGAAGAAACAAGAAAAACAATTACAATGGGCGCCGCAAGTTCCGGGCATCCCAATAATTGGGAATGCTCTGGATTTTGGATCATCCACCGGTAAGTGCACAATTTTAATGTAATTATATATTTGCAAACAATGATACATACTAGAGGAACTTAAGGAACTTTTGCGTATTGTTGGGAACGAAATTTGCAACAAAAAAGGATTTTTTTTGTTTTCTATTATCGCCGAACTGGATGTGTGAAGTTTTTCTGTTTCCGAATAGTTTTACGAACAATTTCTGTATAGTGGTTTTCCGCTAATAGTAGGGGAGCCCTCGACCTAATTTATATTTAGGTCTTTACCTCTCTTAAAATGAATAATATAAGTTATGACTCACCCTGTATAAATTTTTTTTTCAGAAACCCTAAGCGTCCTGTCGAGGTATATGAAAAAATATAACGGACTGTGCGTCGTGGACCTGGCGAGTTGGAAACTTATACTGGCATCTGATTACAAATTTTTGGAATTCATCCTGAATACAACCAAGGTGATGAATAAATCCATAGAGTACAGATATTTGCACAAGTGGTTGGGCAGTGGTCTTTTAACAGCTGCAGGTAAATTAATTGTCTATGTTAACATCTGCTAATTTATTTTTAAAAGCTTAACTGAAAAACAAAACACTCCTGATTTTAAAATTTAAATGTTTGCACTTTCTCTGCCAATATGAGATAAGATAATGCATAATGCGGTTTATGTTATTTGGAATTATTAAAAAAAAACAAATACAGAAACAATAAAAAACAAAAACAGAAAAAATAAAAGATTTTTCGGATTTTTAATAAAAATCTGATTTTGCCCAACCCTGTAAGTTTTCACTTTTAATTTATCTTTCTCTTTCAATCGTAAACCATTTCTAGCTAAATTAGAAATTTAATTTTGTTACATCGCAATTTTTAAAGCTGTGTATTTGATTTTTAGCTCAAAAGTGGAGGAAAACCAGAAAAATCATAACCCCCGCATTTCACTTCTCAATCTTGGAGCAGTTTGTGCCTGTATTCGAGTCTAATGCCAAAACCATGGTTCAGCTACTGGAGAAGGAAACCGAAAAGGATTCTGTCGATATTTATCCGTACGTCACCATGTGCGCGTTGGATATCATTTGTGGTAAGAAGTCTTAAATCTTAAATGATATTACAATTTGGTGCTAAATCATCAGCCTTATGTTACAGAAACCGCCATGGGTGTATCCATAAACGCGCAAACCAACATTAATTCCGAATACGTATTCGCAGTGAAGGAAATGTGCAGGATAACCATAGAAAGGTCGTTTTCCATTATAAAAATGTACGATGCCCTGTATCCTCTCTCCAAGGACTTTTATAAGGAAAGGAGATATATAAAGACACTGCACTCTTACACTAATTCAGTCATTAACTCTCGAAGAGAAGAGAAGAAGAAGGAAGGTGCGAAGGAAAGCGATAAAGAAGGCGAAACTTTAGGAGTGAAGAAAAAGTTGGCGTTCCTAGATTTACTTCTGCAGGCTACCATGGACGGACAGCCCCTTACGCACGAGGTTATCAGGGAGGAAGTGGACACGTTCATGTTTGAGGTAGGTATAGGCTTAGATAACGTTTGAATCTTAATTAAGCCCAAAGCGCCAACTCAACTGAGAGACTTTGTTTTACACTCCACTTGCCTCTATGACTTCAGCACCACCACCTCTATTCCTTCTGGTCATTGACGACTTCTTCATCACTCCTCTCGCAACACCTTCTGGTCATTGCTGATGACGACTTCACCATCACCCCTATTTCTTCTGGTCATTGACGACTTCTTCATCACTCCTCTCGCAACACCTTCTGGTCATTGCTGATGACGACTTCACCATACCCCTATTTCTTCTGGTCATTGACGACTTCTTCACCATCACGCCTATTCACCCTTCTGTACGACCACTTCTTCCAGAACCCCTCTCGTAACACCTTCTGATCATTGCCGACTTCTTTACCATTCCTCACGCAACACCTTCTGGTCATTGTTGAAGACTTCTTCACCACCACTTCTCCTCCTTCTAGTTATTGACGACTACTTCACCACTCCTCTAGCAACATCTTCTGGTCATTGCTGACAACTGCTTCACCACCACCCCTATTCCATCAGCAAAGCCTAGAAATCACCTACACCTCAATTTGCAAATTTCGACTTAAACAATCTCTTTCTTTTCTAGGGCCATGACACCACAGCCTCGGCTATCACGTTTGCACTATATTGCTTAACAGAATATCCAGAAGTTCAGGTAATAATACTATTGAATGGTTTATTGAAATTGACGTGTCCATTCTCTCTTTACAGAAAAAAGCCTTCGAGGAGCAAAAGGCGATATTTGGAGCTGATCAGCATAGACCTGCCACCTATCGTGATTTGCAGGAGATGAAGTACTTGGAGTTGGTGATAAAGGAGACGCTAAGACTGTACCCTTCCGTACCTTTCTATGGCAGATCAACAGATAAGGAGACTATTTATAAAGGTAGATAAATTGGAGGACTGGAAATATGCAGCCAAATAAACACTGGAGAATAATAAAAATAAAATAAATCTGCTGCTTGGTAGAGGGACAAGATCAGCTGATTCGTATTACTGTTGTTTTATAATAATAATAATAATAGTATCTTTATTGGGAGGGGAGAGGGGGCGTCAATGGTACATTTATGGTTCTCAAACTCTTAACTCCCAACATAAAGATGCTTCTGGTCTACTCTCAGAATTCGATAGTTGGATACTTTTTTAAAATGGATTAAGCTGTCTCTTGCGTTTTTTGGAGTAACCAAAAGAACATTAACGTGCTTCCCTTCACTTTTAAGACTTAATTCAATGGGAATAGGGGGCTAGCTGATTATATTGAAACCACCAGCAATTCACGCATCCCCAATTTCGAACACACTTTGTATATCTTAAATGTCTTTTCTTGTAGATGACTTGGTAATTCCAGAAGGCATATCAATCGTCATATATGCGTATGGAGCTAACCGAAACCCCAAATTTTTCCCAGATCCAGAAAAGTTCGACCCGACGAGGTTCGAAAGGATGGATGGGACCGCGCCGTTCGCGTACATTCCTTTCAGCGCAGGACCAAGGAATTGCATAGGTAAATTGGAAATAAGCATCCTGGAGATTTACAAAATGATTTTCTTTTTGATTTTAGGTCAAAAATTTGCAATGTTGGAAGTGAAATCTACCGTTTCGATGATCCTAAGGAATTACGTATTGTCCCAGACGTCCCCCAAACACGTGCCGATTTTGGCCGCGGAAACTATCCTGATATCAAAGAACGGCGTTAAGGTGAAACTAAGGAAAAGAAACTGGGAGGAATAGCTGATGGATGTTGTAAATTATTATTGTTTGTGTATTTGGTGAAAGTTACTGTGTAGAAATTTTTTTAAATATAACGTATAGCGATGAAAGTTTCTAAGTATAAAATACACTCGGCACATATAACATTGCATTAACATTGATAGTGTAATGTTGTAATAGATGTGCTTTTACTCCTAAGAGGGTGAAAACCACCCCTGAATTTCAAAATTTAATACTCACTCAAGTATTAAGAGTTAGTTATTGACAAAATTCATGTATATGTTTTTAAGGTCGCTGATTACGAATCTGAAGTCGGAATTTTTGAATTCGGGGTTGCACCTCTAATGTGGCGAATATAATAATAGGGGTTCAATGGAAAAATATATTTTGTTAGTTTTAACTAAGTAGAATTTTTTTTGCAAGTTCTTATATTTTATGACATAAAACTTTATATTCTAATAAACAAAAATGATTGCCCTCACCCCTAAGAGGGTGACAACCACCCCTAGAGTAAAAAAATCAATAATTAACTCAGTGCTGAGAATAAATGAATCAGACTTATATTATTTATGATTTTGGGGTCGCTGATCATGAATGTGAAGCCAGAAATTATAATTTTTATGTTGCACCCTCAATGGTCGATATAAAAAGGGGTAAAATGGATGAATTAATTATTTTTTGTTTATTTTGAGAAATTAGGACTTTCTTACTAGACTGTTACATTTTGAGACATAAAGGTCATCCCTTAATAAAAAAAATATTTACTATTACCCCTAAGAGTATGAAAACCTCCCCTAAAGTAAAAAAATCAATAACTAACGAAGCACTGAGAATAAATTACCACCAAACGAGCAATATCGCGCTAAAACGAGACGAGCTTCTCATTTCATATCTCCTTTGCAATTAACTCTAAAAATCATCCTAAAAAAGCATTTTGAAGGTGTTTTAATCCCCTCTAAGGTCAGGTAGGTCAAAATAGTACAAAGGTTGTCAGTTGTTTTATATTTATCTTAAATGCGTCAATTTAAAAAAGAAAAACGTTACGAATTACCTTCAAACATTTCTATCTATCTCCTAAGCTATTTATCAAAAAAAAAATAATAATAATAATAATAAAAATAGCATCATTTTCCTAAGTTTATTACTATAATTTTTTGTCTCTAATAACATTCAACTAAGCTTCTTCCCTGCTAAGTTATTTAACCTTAAATCCAAAAATTTAATTTTTTCAATAATTTTCAAAATACATTAACGAGTTGCTAAAATTTATATAAAATAGATAACATTTTATTGTCTCTCGTACCTTAACTATTATGATAATAAGCTTTAATTTGGTTCAGGGTACATGTCAAAAAATGTTTCGTTGAGGTTCCTGCTGTAAATATAAAAATACATTCAGGAGATCGTAACTTTCAAGAGATTTAGGCAATTTCTATGCAAATCGTAAAAATCTTCCATTCAACGATCCTATGGCACATTTGTAGTAATAATAAAACGAAGTCGACCTTGCGCCGCCGACGTAAATAAATAAAATCATCATATTTTATATAAATTATGAAAGTCATTCACCAATCTTGATCCTACAAATAAGATGCCAAAACCCGCTCTGTCATTCAATAAGGTAAATAATTTGGCTTCGGTAGATCTCATAGCAGCAGCAAATAAGGGTGTTATTATTAGTTAGTGCGTATTGTTGTGTCTGTATTTGTATGACAGTATATATAATAATTGGTCCACCATATAAGCGCAATTGTAGTAAATCAGCCATCCTGAGAAAGTAAGACGTTATGGATCCTGTGCAAGTGTTGATTGCTTTTATATTGGCGGCGGTTTCATACTGGTGGTACAAAGTGAAGAAACAGGAAAGGAAATTAAAATGGGTAGCGCAAATTCCGGGCATCCCCATAATTGGGAATGCTCTTGATTTTGGATCATCCAAAGGTAAGTGCACAATTTTATATAATCCATGTGCTTTTAGGGATTTTTTTCGGTATATAAAAAATCAGACCTACTAGAGGATCTCGGAGAATATTTTTGTGTAGTGTAGTTTTCTTACCCCATCATCTTTGTTTTTAATATACCATCTAAGCGTCTTCGGGAATGTAAGGTACATAGTACTGGTGTATGGTCTATCTAAGTAGATGGTAGCACCAAATAAGGATATTGGTAGTGAGGGGGGGGGGGGGGCTGGAAAAATTTTTTCAGGTTAATGTAAGTTTGCAAAATTGTGCAAAATCAAGCGATTATGATGATTTGCCATTTTCAATTTTGAGGGATGCATTTCGATTTAAATTTGATATTGAAAACCATAAATTGGATCGAAAAATTTTTACTTTCACTGTTTCCAAAAAAAAAAAAGAAATAACAGACATCCGTCATTAATAAATGTAAGCGAGCCGGCATTATAATCTATGGTACTTAAATAGGTCATTGACTGCGTGAATTGCTGATACCGTCGCGTTATGGCTGGAAAAAAACCAACAAACGTAATGCGAGTAACAAGTGCTAGGATAATAAAATTAGATGCGATAAGATCCACATGGTATGACTTTGCAACTTTTAGAACTTGCTTGGCGCTCTGTGGAAACTGCATAATCTCTTCTCACACTTTTTAAGAAGAAGTTAACAACACAGGTGAACTTATAGAATAATCTACAATCCCATTTTAAGCACAAATTCAAAAAGTTAATACTTAAAATCTATGTTGGACTGGATCCCGCCACCAACTGAAGAAGCTGAGAAAAGTCAGTTTTTTCAATATACATATTTTTTCCAGAAATCCTAAGCGTCATGTCAAGGTACTTGAAACAAACTGATGGACTCTGCCTCGTAAACCTGGCGACTTGGAAACTTCTGGTGGCATCCGATTATAAATTTTTGGAGTTCCTCTTGAGTTCCAAGATTCTGGACAAGCCTGCCGAGTACAGATATTTGCACAAGTGGTTAGGTAGTGGTCTATTAACAGCTCCAGGTAACTCTATGGATATTCTCTTGATGCAGCTAACTGAAATATATGGTCATTTTTGAAACTGTTTATTTGATTTTTAGCTCCAAAGTGGCGGAAAACCAGGAAGATTATAACTCCCGCATTTCACTTCTCAATTTTGGAGCAGTTTGTGCCTGTATTCGAGTCTAACGCCACCATCATGGTTCAGCTGCTTGAGAAGGAAACCGAAAAGGATTCTGTGGATATCTATCCGTACGTCACCATGTGCACGTTGGATATCATTTGCGGTAAGTTTACATGCAACATGATTTGGTGCTAAATCATCAGCCTTTTGTTACAGAAACCGCCATGGGCGTATCGATAAACGCTCAAACCAACAGGAGTTCCGAATACGTATTCGCAGTGAAGGAGATGTGCCGGATAACTATAGAAAGGTCGTTTTCCGTTATAAAAATGTACGATATCCTGTATCCTTTCAGCAAGGACTTTTATAAGGAAAAGAAATATGTGAAAACTTTGCACGCTTACACCAATTCAATCATTAAGTCACGGAGAGAAGAGCAGAAGAAGGTAGGTGCGAAGGAGAGCGATAAAGATGGGGAAACTTTAGGCGTGAAGAAAAAAATGGCGTTCCTAGATTTACTCCTGCAGGCTACCATCGATGGAGAGCCCCTGTCGCAGGAAAATATCAGGGAAGAAGTGGACACTTTCATGTTCGCGGTAGGTCTAGGTTTATCCTCTGGAAACAATTAAAACTGAGAACTTTGCTTTGCACCAAATGGAAAACATCAGTAAAATCTAGAAACTACCAACATCTCAGTTTATAAATTTTGACGAACCTCTTTATTTTCCAGGGCCATGACAACAGCCGCTGCTATCACGTTTACGCTATTTTGCTTATCAGAACATCCAGAAGTTCAGGTAATGTAGAATATTATCAGGCCAGTGAAAATTGATCTTCTGTCAGGCGACCTAGCTTACTGAATCTAAATCACCATATTTTAATGGGGTCATAGATGCATTGGAACTATTGATCAGCCTATTGAAACTAATGGGTTCATTCTCTTTACAGGAAAGAGCCGTCGAGGAGCAAAAAGCAATATTTGGAACAGATCGGCATAGACCTGCAACCTATCGTGATTTGCAGGAGATGAAGTACTTGGAGCTGGTGATAAAGGAGACGCTAAGATTGTTCCCGTCCGTGCCATTCTTCGGCAGATGTACAGATAAGGAGACCGTCTATAAAGGTAGATGAAATGCGGTGAAATTAAACACTAGATAATAATAGTAATAATAATAAAATTATATGATTTCTTGGTTGAGAGGTCCCAGGTTTGATCCCCGGCAATGGCCTTCAGGGAAGGCCATTTTTAACACTAATAGCTTCAATGGGAATATAGCGCTAGTTAATTATTTTGGAGTTACCTCTTGATTATCTATCATTCAGATTTTGTTGTTTCTTGTAGATGGCTTAGTAATTCCAGAGGGCATAACAATCGTTTCCTTTGTGTATGGAGCCAACCGAAACCCAAAATACTTCCCAGATCCAGAAAAGTTTGATCCAACGAGGTTCGAGAGGATAAACGGAACTGCCCCATTCTCGTACATTCCTTTTAGCGCAGGGGCGCGCAATTGCATAGGTAGGTCGAAACGAGAGTCGAGCCTCACGTCCACCATACTTATTTTTATTTTATAGGTCAAAAATTTGCAATGTTGGAAGTGAAATCTACTGTTTCGAAGGTCCTGAGGAATTACGTATTGTCCTAGACGCTTCCCAAGCACGTCCCGGTTTTGGCCGCGGAAACTGTCCTGATATCGAAGAACGGCGTCAAGATAAAAATAGGAAAAAGAAACTGGGGAGAATAGCTCATAGATGCTTTAGATTAATATTTTTTTGAAATGTAGGTACCGTAATTAGTGTTGGTGTGAATTTTTTGTTTTTTTTAATACAACTTCCAATGGCGGATATGTGGCGTATTTCAAATAAAACGCTTTTAAGAAATTATGTTTAACTTTTTTTATCGTGAAAGGAGAAAATAAATGATAGTCCTTTTTATTTCTACACAGGTACATGTATGAAAAATAAGAACTGTAATTTAGTATCCCGTTTCTTCATTACTAAATTCGTCCTTAATACCCGACGCCTCCGCCAGATATGCAACTTCCCAACGTTTGCATTAATTTAAACCGTTGAGTGAAAAATACAATTTTCTTACGCTTGGCCTATGCAAAAAGTGAGGTATTAGTTTAACTGTGTGCGCACAATTTCTCTGAAAAATGGCGTAAAAAGTTAATAAAATATAAAACAAATTCTTAGATATTTGAACAAGAATTCAGAATATGTATTTACAAAATTAATTAAACATCAAATTTTTTGCCTCTTTCAATAAATTGTATGAGAACTGCATCATTAAGCAACGAAATTTTCAGGAATCCGAGATGAAGGTTGGTTCTAGCTCTCCTGAAAGTTCGGTCGAAAAAATCCCCAGGGGAGGGGAGCAAGAGCCCCAGGAAAAGTACAGTTTGCCGAAAATCGACCCTTTTAAAAAATTCATATCTCGGTTAATATCGGAGATGAACCTAAAAAAATGAGTTCTATATATTTTTCACTCAACATTTTAACGCAAATTCGTCAATATACCTACTTAGTATTTTATATTTAGTAGCAAAAGAGGCGTTTTTTTTACGAGTGTGGAGTTTATAGTACGAGCCGAAGGCGAGTGCTATAAACCACACTATTAAAGAAAAACACCTTTTAGTCAATTGTTATACAGCGTGGGGCAATAGTGCGTCGGACCTCGATATCTCGAGTTCTACGATTGAAAAATATACAGGGTGTTCCATTTGAAAAAAATTGAGAAAATTCAATTTAAAAAGTTCTTAATTGAAAAATAACTTTTGGCCACCCTGTACAGTTTTAGGAAATGGAAATGATTCAAAAGCATTAATTAGATGTCTCGTAACTGGTATTCACATAAGTTTTTCTTAAAACCCATAGTTGTGACTATGGTGATTTTTTTAATATCCATCTGCAGATTGCATTATTTCAACAAAAAAATTCATTACATCCAAGTGGTTGGGAGATATTCAATGCTAATATAGGAAAGAATAGAGCCTAGAAAGAGGCTTCAAAAAATGTACTGATATACATAGCATTCCATTAAAAAAAAGGCACTTGGTCCTGTAATTTCGTCTTGGCTCGCCCTGTATGTTCGAAAATAATTTCCAGTTATAGACTTTTTTATCTAGTTTACTTGCAATTTTTTAAAAAGTTTCCAGCTATCATAGAACTCGAGATATCGAGGTCCGACGCACTATTGCCCCACCCTGTATACAAAATTTTTTGTATCGCCATTCGAAATTACAGAAATCCAATATTATAATAATTCCATTGTTATTCCTATAGAAACAAATAAAATAGTGGCAAGATATTAAACCTAAGTTTTCATTAAAAAAATTACGTTACAAAAAATATGTTTCCATTTTTTTTATTACACGGGTTTTCCAAAAACGTCTGTTTATAAATAGCAGTCTCCAATCTCACAGCCTACAAAAAATGTAGCTCATTTTTATCGACGAATCATCACAATGATTCACCTAAGCAAACTCACCCTGTAGTAAAGCTTAATCGGCTTTAGTAATTAATATTAAAATTCAAAATATTGTTGCATTTGCATTATTACTAATATAATATTTACTAGTCGTTACGATAAGCGCCAGAGTAACTGTCTCGAAATTACTATTTAATTAGTGTCTACTTGTGCACAGCGAAGATGGGTTCGCTAGAAATTTCGTTTTTAATAACAATTCTAGCAATACTCTTTTATAAATGGTATAAGAATTATCTCGGGCATCATAAACTGAAGTGGATGCCCAATGTTCCTGGATGGCCAATCATAGGAAATGCTTTAGAATTTGGAGACAGTAAAGGTAATGTTTGTTTTTTCATAAACCTCAAAATTCGCGGCAAAACAAGCTACCCATCAGAAAACGAAAATTATTATTATTATTATTATTATTATGGGGAGATAGGTAATTCTTTATTTAAATATATTATGTGTGGCATTTTTGGAACATGAAAATCCTGAAGAGGGATGGAGCATCGAAAATCGAAACAAAACGTTTTTGGCAGTTTTTTCAAAATTTATTGATTTTGATATATTTACTACAATTTAAATAGAAAATAAATTTTGTAGATTATTGAGGTAGTGCTGGTTACAATCATTTTCAGTTATCATCAGGAGCACGTCATTATAATCGTACGGGTCAATGTCAATTTTTAACAATTAGATTGTATCACTTCAAATGATCCACATATTTAATATCTATACCGGGTGTAAACGAATAGTGGGCCACCCATGTAACTTCCTCGTTTTTAAAGATATCGGGATAAAACTTTGTATGGTGAAATTAGGTACGATTTCCAACTTTATGAGACCTATCCGCCATATTTGTCACTTCCGGTTTCACCGGAAATGGCCCCATTAGTCTTTTTCTAAATGGACCACCCTGTATGTTTTTACATTTTTTAAATAAATATCACATTTTGGATACATTTATACTATTTTGAACAATTTATACAGGGTTGCACGAAAAATTATTCGAATCTTATTTGTCAATCTAGATGGCTGCGAATTATGTTAAAATTATTTTTGTTCCAATGTAATTCATATAAAATATACGAAAACGTCAATATGTCTAATAATACATCATAAAGGGTGCACTAAACTCATTAATATCACATTTTTCAAAATAACTATTTTTTTAAAATGTTATGATATGGACCACCCGGATATTCAGAAACATCATTTTTATATTAAATTAGAATAGAAATTGTTTACATTAATTGCCCTGCAGAGAATTTAAAAAAGTTAAACATAAAAGTGTAATTATAAACAATTAAAGAGCGTACGACAATTAACAACTGTCTTAGAAATAAAATGAATGAATTAGAAATGTTTGTCCTTATGGAACTAATCAGAAAATCAAAGTACTAAATTTAGATAATTATAAGCTTCTAATGTCCTAATACAGGGTGGCCCAACGAAAACGAAACGGCGGCGCGCTGGTTTTGGGCAAAAAAACCGCTCTCATAAGTAAATTTTGTTTTTAAGGAGAAAACGTATACAGTGTGACCCATTTGTTTGCGAGTCACTCAAAAAATCTTTATTTATTGTTCGATTTTAACCGGATTTTTTTCAAAAAGTAGAGCTTGACGAGCTGTATTCTTGGAGCAAAAAGCGCCACATTCCTACAAAATCCAAAGCCTATTACGCCAGTTTTTTTAAAAGTCAAATTTTGAAAAATCATATTAGCAATTTTCTTACGGGCCTGTACCAAATTTTATCAAAATGGCGGATTGGTAGAAGTGACAAGAATTTAGTAGTTTTTTTAACGGACTCTATTTTTTTTTATTCAGTCGTACGTAGTTTTATGGGACTGAAACCACAAGACGATAGTGGTTTTACAAAACAGTTGCTGTGACAGTTGTTTACGAATGCGTCGAATTATTTATCAAAAGTTTCCCTAGTCGATTTTTTAACGTGACTGCAGATATGCAGTTTTGTATTTTGTCTCATAGAAGATTATAATGCGTTGATCAAGGTTCATGGACGACGTTTTGAAAATTTCATAATATTATGATGTTTTACATTGTTTACAAATTAAACAGACGAGAACCCAAACATACATTATATTATAAATATGTTGTCTTCCGGCATTTAATGAAATAGCTTTTAGTACTTGTAAATCACCATCCTTTACCATACGAAGAACATATTTTTTTGATGTTTTTCATCAACAATAGTTGATAATCGAGGAGAAAACGGCTTATACAGGGTGATTCTCGAGGAGAGGGTCGTACTTTACCAAAAGATAGAGAACATCGTGGTGATCTTAAATCCCCATACAGAAATGGCTAAAGCGGTTCCGTTTCCGAAACACAGGGTGTTTGATATTTTTTGGAAGAATTTTCTTTTCGCCATATATCTGTAATGCGTAAACGGAATTCAATGAAATTTTGTATTTTCGTTACAGTAGTCATTCACCATCAAACGCCTGGGATATTAATAAAATATCAGGCCCGGACCGAGAATAAAAATATTTTTAAATTATTTCTAAAAAATAACACACTGTATACTGTTTATAAAATACTTGATATTGAAATATTAATTGACACCTAGAAAGATAAAAAATTCTATAAAAAGACATTTTGGCACCATTTCATTGTTTAAATAAAAATTGTCAATTTTTTTTGAGAAATTGAAAGAAAAAAATGAAAAAATTCTCTTCACACATTAGTAACATATATTTATTCTCTGTTTGCACTACCTTTTATTCATATCACATATCACAGTAAAATAATAAAAATATTTTATAATGATATCAAGTACACAATCATTACAAAATACTTTTATTATTACCAAGATAGTTGAAAATATCTATATTTGTATAATAAGCATTAAGGATTAACTTATCACATAATAATAAACAGTGTTTATAATTTACTAAGGTCAAAGTATCTTTTGGATACACGACAAGACAATCCAACTATTAAATTAACAATAATTATCTTTAAATATTTAGTCATGATAAATGCCATAGTTTGAAATAATAGGGCATTAAAGTTAAATTTAATAACAGCGAAGAAAATTACCTATGAAACACTGAGGAGAACTCAAAAAGTTCGAAACCGGTCTGTGTCTGGTGTAGAAAAGACGAATAATAAACTTGGCTACCCATTTGGATTTGCAGGTTTAATGCAGCGCAAGCCGGGGCTTTTGTCCGTTGAATAGCTGTTTCCTATAATCCTATTTATTGTTAAATTTAAATTCAAATTTTCAATGGGCTTGAAAGTTTATAAGATAAAAGTCAAGTTCATGGTCATAAAAATTTGGAACATCCTATATAAGTAATAAATGTTGCTTTTGACATATAAATGATTTTTTTTTGATCACCCTTCTTTCCATTAAGATGTGGCCTCCTTGACGTTCAAGAAAATGGTGGCTCATTTTCAAAAAATCGCCCGGTGTTAATGCGAGTTTATTTAGAAATTGGGAAACGATAATTGATATTTAAATAATATAAGGTTGACGTAAACTGACACATAATATAAATATATTAATCACTGCTTACAGAAACCATAAACAAACTAGAATGGTTAGTGGGAAAATATGGGAAGCTCATAAAATTGGATTTACTGACAGAACCAATCATTATCGCCACAGATTACGACTTCGTGGAGTATGTACTGGGAACACACCATATCTTGGACAAATCAAGCTTCTATTGGTATGCCACCAATTGGCTAGGAACTGGACTATTAACTAGTAAAGGTAAGATTTTTCGTAGTCCAAATTAAATGGGCTACGAGATGGTTATAGCAAGTCATGTGAAAAATACCATCAACACCTCTGTTACTGTTCTTGCTTGCTAGTTGAGTTGTGCTTGTGGATATCAAATTATCTCTGCAATTGCTCACTTTACATGTTTGATGAGTTTTATCTAGGCAATATTGAATATAAAGGTCGATGTTATGGATCTATATATTTTAGGACCTAAATGGAGAAAGCGTAGGAAGATGTTAACACCAGCTTTTCACTTTTCAATACTGGAGCAATACATAGAATGTTTCGAGCCGAACGGGAACATATTGGTGGAGCTATTGGAGAAAGAAGTTGGTAAAGACAGTGTTGACGTCTATCCCTACATAACGCTTTACTCACTGGATGTGATATGTGGTAAGTCAAACTGGTATCTAAATATGTTTATGAATTTGCCATTTCTGGTTTTAACAGAACCTTTTTTTCCTAGAGTTACATCCTCCATAGATTTGTTATATCACTGAGCTTCTTTCAATGTTCTTTTGGAATTTCTAGCGTCAATAACAGTTTTCGCTACAGCAGCCGCCCCGCCAGACAATGCGCACAGAGCACTGAGACCTGCAAAAATTATTCAATGGGGTCATATATTTTTGTATGTAGAGTGCAGAACCTTTTTTTTCCTAGAGCTACATCCTCCATAGATTTGTTATATCACTGAGCTTCTTTCAATGTTCTTTTGGAATATGTAGCGTCTATAACAGTTTTCGCTACAGCAGCCGCCCCGCCAGACAATGCGCACAGAGCGCTGAGACCTGCAAAAATTATTCAATGGGGTCATATATTTTTGTATGTAGAGTGCAGAACCTTTTTTTTCCCTAGAGCTACATCCTCCATAGATTTGTTATATCATTGAGCTTCTTTCAATGTTCTTTTGGAATATGTAGCGTCTATAACAGTTTTCGCTACAGCAGCCGCCCCGCCAGACAATGCGCACAAAGTGCTGAGACCTGCAAAAATCGGTTGTTTTTCTCTTGCATGGTTTTAATTTTAGTTTCATGATTTCGCCTGAGTATACTTCTTTCTAGATCCCCAGCTTGGAGGTTAATATTTTCTCGTTGCAGAAGCTGCTATGGGAGTATCAATCGACGCTCAGAAAAATAAGGACTCAGTTTACGTGAAAAACGTGATGGAGATTTGCAGAATAATATTTGACCGTATATTTTCGTTCTTCAAAAGAAACAACGTTTCCTATATATTTTCAAAGGATTACTACAAAGAAATGCGAGTGCTAGCACAAATGCACGGCGCCACTAATTCGGTTATTGTTGCGAGAAAGGAGAAACTGGAAAGTAAAGGAGCTTGTGACAATGGCGTGGAGAAGGACGACTTGGGGAGGAAGAAGAAACTGGCGTTTTTGGATATACTGTTGCAGTCGTCGATTGATGGGAAGCCTTTGTCAAGGGAAGATATACGAGAAGAAGTCGACACGTTTATGTTCGAGGTGCGTTTACACTGATCCATATTTTTCAAACTGAAATAAAATTTCCATAATGTCAAATTTAATTTTTGGTTTTTAGGGGCATGATACTAGTGCGTCAGCCATGAGTTTCGCTCTGTTCTTGCTGGCAAACCATCCAGAGGTGCAGGTAAAGTTATTTTTTATTTATAAAAAAATTGTTGCTTCGAAAATTAGATCTCCTACATTTCGTTCCGATGTCAATTTCTAGGAGCAAGTCTTGCAAGAACAGAAAGATATATTTGCAGACGATATCACCAGGAGTCCATCCTACAGCGACTTACAAGGAATGAAAAATTTGGAAATGGTGATCAAAGAAACTCTCAGACTGTACCCATCAGTGCCTACGTATGGTAGGACAACAAATAAGGACACCGAATACAAAGGTAAAGAAAATAAATAATACAACACTTTGCTTCTACCTCATTGGTAATTTCAGGTAATATTATACCAAAAGGTACGAACATCACGATATTCGCTTATGGCGTGCTCAGAGATCCGGACAACTTCACTGACCCGGACAAGTTTGATCCGGACAGATTTAAATACCAAGATGGAACAAGGCCGTTCAATTTTATTCCTTTCAGCGCAGGACCTCGCAATTGCATAGGTAAATAAATGTGTTGTTTGAAAAAAAAAGAAGTTAGTTTTGAGTAAATCCTAGGCAGAACGTTAGAAGCGTATATACTAATATTAATTCAGATCTACGCGACAACATTGTTGCTCAATTATTATTAAAACTTATTAAAATACATTTACGTTAATTCGTATCTAATTTTTGTACTCATTAAGTAATTGTGTAATGACTAATTAACGTAAACGTATTTTAAGTTTTAGTAATAATTATTACGAGACATCTAATTACTGTTTTTGAATAATTTTCACTGCCTACAAATGTACAGGGTGGCCAAAAATGATTTTTCAATTTAGGACTTTTTGAATTGAATTTTTTCTATTTTTCCAAATGGAACCTGTATATTTTCGACAATGTGATGTAGAAATGAAAAACGAACATTTTTGTACATCCCTATGGCTATTTGCAACCATTTAAAAAAGTTGAGAAAATTCAATTGAAAAAGTTCTAAATTGAAAAATAATGTTTGGCCACCCTGTATATTTTTAGGAAGTGAAAATGATTCAAAATATTTTTTTATCTAGTTTACTTGTATTTTTTTTAATTTCTAGCTGTCACAAAACTCGAGCTATCCGAAGTGCGACGCACTATTATTGCCCACCCTGTATATTTTATTCATCGTGCTAAATTGTATTATTTTTGCTAAACGATAATGCATACAATAGGTATCCAATTTATTTTTTACATTCTAGGACAGAAGTTTGCCATGCTGGAAATGAAGAGTACCTTGTCGAAAATTCTAAGAACCTTTGAGCTTCTACCATCGATACCAGCACATAATTTAATTTTGATTCCCGAAGGAATACTCAAGTCGCGAAATGGAATAAAGATACGGTTAGCAAAAAGGAAGTGGTGACGATTCACATCAGAAGTTTGGGCTGCCTCAGGAACATGTCGCGAGGCCCCTGTTTTGTTCATTTAGATTGTAGCTTATTTTTTATATATTTTGTTTAGTTTTGATATCTAAAATTTGTATAAATATAATAATATATAACATTTATTAATGGTTTTGGTGATTGATATCTCATCAAATCTAATCTAAGTATTAATTTTCCTGGATAAAAAATATTTTTTTAGGCGGAATTATCAGTACAGAAATGTAAAGACTATAATTAAAAAAAAAATGTTTTCCTCAGATTTTGTGTTAGGTAAAGACAAGGAAATTACCACTGGCGTATTTTCGTTAAGTGACCGGCGCATTCGCCAAATATGTAACTAAACTAGAAATACAAAAACAAACGATTTTTATTTTCTCAGGTAACTTTGTTGGAATTATCGGTATATAGGTGTAAAATTAGTAAAAAATCGGTCAGACTTGTAAGCGAAACAATGGCTTTTTACCGCTCATATCTCCGCTATTGCTAGACCTGAAAAGAGCAAGAGAAGAAAGTTGAATACAGTACTGATTCGAAAAATGCCCTTGACACATGTCTTTGTACAAAAACAGTAAGATTAAATATCGAAATAGAGACTGTGTCATGGTCTTGTTTATCGTCAATTCTATGGATATTGCGTCAAATTGTGACACATGTTACTAGGAGCGAACTGTAAGTAAAATATTTACAAACATTATTCCTATTTCGAACGATAAATAATGATATTCACTGCTTCCTCATGTAGCACTCTATTTTTTATGAGTGTTGTACTTTGAGAAGTAATTTTAATTTTTTGCACCAATGCAGTTTTAAAAAACATTTTAATTACATGGGAAGTGTGCTGTCAAGTACACTGTACTGAATTTAATGAGTCAAATCGGGAAAAAATATGTTACAATCTTAGAGTGCATTTATAATTAGCTAGTTAGGATGTACGTAAACGAAATTTTTTGCATGTCGGATAAAAAGGTGCAATGGAATGGTTGGCTATATCGCCATATCACTTTCGTCCGTATTCATGGCCTTATATCTTCATTGTGGAATGAGATATTGTACTGGAGTTTATTGTTGAGTGAAATATACAAAGAGCCGCAATCCCTATTGTCTTGAGCGTGCGCTTTAGCGCTTTAGCTCTTAAATTAAAATTTAAAAGTGGTGTAATTTATTTTTTTTTTGTTTTTTGTTTTATACATGCAAATGAGTTGAAAACCGAAAAAAACTAGCAAAATCGGGCTACGGCTTCGCGAAAAATGCGAATAAAAATGCATTTTTGATGCCTTTGATATTCTAAAAAACCCAAATTTTTCAATTTATTTATAAGTACGAAGAAATGTCAAAAACTGAAATTATTTTTTTTTATTAAAAAAAAACACATTTTATCTTGATAAACAGATTCTGACATATGTTCACAAAAAAGTACATAAAAAAACTTACACATTAAATAAAGTTTACTCTGCTACCATTTCTCATTTTAAATGGCAAGCGTTTTAATTCTTTTCAAAAATATTCTATTAATGTGGCCGTCAAAATAATTTTTTTTAAAATTTATTCACGTATGTATTTATAGCTTGAAAATACATATTTTCTTCAATTTTCCTAAAGTATTTTTTAAAGTGATTTTTATCCCACTTATTGCAGTATTAGTAAAAAATTAGTAAATTTAGAAATTTGGATATTTTGAGGTTAGGATGTGCAGGGTGGGGCATATAAAAGTCCACCCCTTTATTTTGGTTATTTTTACCATTTCCAAACATATTTTTTCCGAAATTTTCAATTTTTCCACGAAGAGTGTTTTTTTGACCTATGTACGGGGTGATCCACTTAACTTCCCTCCTTACATTTCTCTGCTAATTTTGTAGTTACAAAAAAAACTTTCTAACAAAAGTTGTAGGGTTTTTCCTAAAGTTTTTAAATATGAAATAAAAAAAAACAAAAATAAATGCCGAAGATATATGTATACGGGGTGGAAACGAATAGTGGGCCACCCCTGTAACTTCCTTGTTTTTAAAGATATCAGGATAAAATTTTATTTTGTATGGTGAAATTAGGTAAGATTTCCAACTTCTTGAGACCTATCCGCCATATTTGTCACTTCCGGTTTCACCGGAAATGGCCCCAACAGTCTTTTCTAAATGGACCACCCTATATGTTTTTACATTTTTAAAATAAAGATCACATTTTGGATACATTTATGCTATTTTGAACAATTTATACAGGGTTGCACGAAAACTAATTCGAATTTTAGTTGTCAATCTAGAAGGCTGCGAATGTGTTAAAATTATTTTGTTCCATAAAAAAACAATTAATACATGTTGGAGTATCATCTTGGAATTGGGCACTTTCATGTATTGCAGCACACTTACCTAAAAGATGGAGCACAATTTGAACAAGTTTGATATATTTAAATATTTTAAACTTAATCACTTGCAACTATCTGTATTTTTTACGCACCAATTATAAACAATTTCAAAAAATAAATATTTAAAATTTTATCGGCATTGCTCATTTATTTATTGTTGATAACACTTAATTAAGGCGCACACAGATATGGAACATAGTAAAAATAGATCAATTGATAAAAACGACAATATAAAAATGTTTTGATTTCGACTGTTGGAAATATTTTTAAATAAGTTACGCAGTGTGTAATCTTAACATTTCCATATGCATACATCCGGTTTATTCTTGTTGTTAATAAAGTGGTCGATAAGATGGAAACTTCTTTTTTAAGGGCGCAGGTAGAAATGTCACATGAATTTTCCAAAAATATTTCTAATAATTGCGTCCCCCAGTATCACCATCTATAACCATTAACTAAATAATCAAGTTTCAAGGATTTATCACATAGTTTTTCACCCAAGCTAAATCACCCGGTATAAAAATATCCGACGTTTTTATCAAATTTAATAATTAAAATTATTAAAACGAATACTGCAGTGTGATAATAATTAAGCAGTCCAATTAATTATTACTGATAGAAAACTAGCCTTTAAATAGGCTCCAGAGTAACCTTCTCGAATTATTTAATTTATTTGTGTCCACTTGTGCACAGTGATGGATGCCCTAGAAATCTCGCTTTTAATAATAATAGTTCTAACAATAATCGGCTACAAATGGTATAGGTATCACCTCGGGCATCACAAACTGAATTGGATACCTAGTGTACCGGGATGGCCAGTCATTGGAAATTGTTTAGAATTTACAGATAGCACAGGTAATGTTGTAAGTGTATTATGGATTGCATATTTCACAATGAATTATTCTCTGAAAATAATATTTGTTTTTAAAGTGTATGGAGATTGCAAGAAATTATTTCAAGCAATACAACGAAAATGCAAGAAATGAGTGCACCTTTCTAGATTATACCCTGTATGTTATTAATAATAAATTGTCCTTTCATTACGTCTTACGTAGCTAATATTAATCTAAAAAGTGGAGAAATTGTTGGTATTTTTTTCTTTTCTTATTTTGGGTTTATTAAACATCCTAAAATAGTCCCAGAATGGTTTCTATATTTCTTAAAATTCTTTTCCAAAAAAAATTTATTTATCTAAAAATATTCAAATCAACCGGTTTCAAACTGGGAATAACCTCTACGCCTTTGACGTGATGGCAAGTTATTATACAAAATATAATAAAAACATAGAATATCAGCAAATTACAAATACGTAGCAAAAGTAAAAAACGTTGGAATAATGTAAAAAATTATGTATTGAAAAAATTGTGAAAAAAAATAAAATGAATTAATTATCAAAATTTTTCATGGTTGGTTTTTATACTTAATTGATTAACGATTTTCGTTTTACATATTTCTATTTTACACCAGGGAAGAATTTAATATAAATATATTAATCACTGCTTACAGAAACCATAAACAAACTAGACGAGTTAGTACGCAAATATGGGAAACTAGTAAAAGTGGATATGCTGACAGAACCAAATATTCTCGCAATGGATTACGACTTTATTGAGTTTGTACTAAGCACGCACCATATATTGAACAAATCGAGCTATTATTGGTATTCTATCAATTGGCTAGGAACTGGACTACTAACTAGTGAAGGTGAGACATTTTATATCCCAAACCAAACATAGAGACGGTTACATCCTGTTTGTATAATAAGGGTTATCTTAAGTTAAATTTTCTATAAAGGAATATCTCGCAAACTGATTGTATTTATGCCAATACTTGGGGAGTAAATATCAAAAGATACCTCCAAGGTATATGGAAACATTAAGACCTTTTAAACTCATGAATTCTGGTATAAATTGGATAATATTGAATACAAGTTTATTTTAGGACCCAAATGGAGAAAGCGTAGGAAGATGATAACACCAGCTTTCCATTTTTCAATATTGGAACAGTACATAGAGTGCTTCGAACCAAACTTGAAGATACTGATGGAACTATTGGAGAAAGAAGTTGACAGAGATGCTGTTGACATCTATCCCTACATAACGCTTTACACATTGGATGTAATATGTGGTAAGTAAAACTGCTATTATATGTTTACCAATTTGCTATTTTGATTCCAAATGGAAATGGAACAAATATCTGTTAAACCTAGACTTTTCCAATCACGTTTCCAAATCGTTTCTACCAATTGGTCTCGTAGATCTTTCCTGCTTTTTCATCGCTACCATCCTTCCATCTCAAAGCGTCTACTCCCACCAGGATACGTCTTGGTGGGTAATATTTGTTGACCCCCACTACTGTCTTGGCCATCTTAAGCGTCCAATTTCAATTGCTTACGAATAAGGACAGTGGGCAGCCTTAAGGATCACTATTTTCCTTTTCCTTGATAAACTTCTATTTCTAAAGACTCTCCAGATTTATTGGTCAGTATTACAGAGTCCAAGTGACCAAATTTCTCTGCTTTCGAAGGGATCTCATTGATTTTGCTTGTACCCGATTAAGCGCTATTTTCTTACAGTTCCTAGTTAAAAAGTTTGTATATTTTATTGCAGAAGCCGCCATGGGAGTATCGGTCAACGCGCAGAAAAATAAGGACTCAGATTACGTGAAAAGTGTAAAGGAGATGTGCCGGATAGGATTTGACCGTGTCTTCTCATTCTTCAAAAGAAACGATTATTCGTACAAATTATCAAGGGATTACTACAAAGAAAAAGCAGTTCTAAAACACATACACGGCCTCACTAATTCAGTTATTGACGCGAGGAGAGAAAAATTGGAAAATAAGGGAACGTATGCAATTGGCATAGAGAAGGACGATTTAGGAAGGAAAAGGAAACTGGCCTTTTTGGATATACTGCTGCAGTCGTCTATTGACGGGATGCCCTTATCAAGGGAAGATATACGAGAAGAAGTCGACACATTTATGTTCGAGGTGCGGTTACACTAAACTAAAAAAGATTTAATAACAACTTTTTTGGCTTTTAGGGGCACGATACCAGCGCGTCAGCTATAAGTTTTGCTCTGTTCTTGCTGGCAAACCATCCAGAGGTGCAGGTAAAGTTATTTTTTATTTATAAAAAAATTGTTGCTTCGAAAACAGTATTTGTCGGAATAATTCGATCTCCTACATTTCGTTCCGATTTCAATTTCTAGGAGCAAGTCTTGCAAGAACTGAGAGATATATTTGCAGACGATATTACCAGGAGTCCATCCTACAGCGACTTACAAGGAATGAAATATTTGGAAATGGTAATCAAAGAAACTGTCAGGTTGTACCCTTCAGTGCCTACGTTTGGTAGGTCAACAAATAAGGACACCGAATACAAAGGTAAAGTATGGCAAAATTCAGTTTGCTTCTACTGAATTGGTAATTTCAGGTAATATCATACCAAAAGGTACGAATATTACGATCTTCACTTATGGCGTGCACAGAGATCCGGACAACTTCAGCGACCCGGAAAAATTTGACCCAAGCAGGTTCAAATACCAAGACGGAACAAGGCCGTTCAACTTTATTCCCTTTAGCGCAGGACCTCGCAATTGTATAGGTAAATGTATTGTTTGGGGAAGAAAAGTTTTAACTCTTTTTGAACCGTTATTATTAAACATTTATTTATTTATTCCTCCACATTCTAGGCCAGAAGTTTGCCATGCTGGAAATAAAGAGTACTTTGTCGACCATTTTAAGAAGCTTTGAGCTCCTACAGTCAATACCAGAGCATAAGTTAATATTGACTCCAGAAGCGATTCTGAAGTCGAGGAATGGAGTAAAGATACGATTAGCAAAAAGAAAGTGGTGAAAAAATGGGCAGCCTCAGGAGCACGTCGTGGGACCCCTATTTTTAATTATCTATATTTATTGCAACTCTCTTGGTCTGACTTAGACTTAGAAGTGAAAAGAATTTATGATATCTTACAGATAAAACTTGTCCGTAAAAATTAAAAATTATTGTTTTATTTTGTTTGGATATATTTAATAGAATTATTTGATATATATATATATATTTTTTTTTATACAGAAACCAAAGTTTTTTTTTTAATTTAATAATTACAAATTACAATTACAATATTTTGTATTAATGTCGCATATTACTCGATACTAACGGAATATATTAAAATTAAAACCTACAAAAGACTTCTCTCTAATAAAAACAAATAAATAAAAATGATAAAAAAATTATTCATCTTAAAAATATCGAGTGTCAGTGAAAGCGAAGACAAACGGTTCCGAAACTGAATTTCTGTCAGAAAAAGTATTAATATCTCAAGGTGTACCACAGGGATCCCTTCTGGGCCCCTTACTTTTTCTCCTATATGTAAACGATGTACATTGATTTACTATTTTTATTTGATGTGATAAAAAGTGCCTTCGCCGAACCGTCCTATTTTGCTAGGAATGATCACTGCCATAAAATTAGAATTCCCAAATTCAACTCTACTATATGAATGACATCCGTTGTTGGGGTTGGTGTTAGGCTGTGGAACGACTTGATAGTGTCATTAATAATATGGCAAAATGAGCTATAAAGGTCTAATTGATATTGCTGTATTATATCCCGTTTCTTAATGTTACTTTTGTTTAATAATGTGTATTTTTTACTCGTACTGTATCACATAATCTTATGCACAATCACCGGCCTTGGTCGCTTTAATTGTTGAGACCATAAATTAAGTTGATAAATAATTAACAATACAAGCTCATGTCGTAGATACCATAACTTTTTATACGTTCCCTAAGTTTAAAGTTTAATTTTACATGATATTTTTTTATAAAATTAAATAATTAATTATTGAAAAGTAGTAGATAAGCTTGTCCTACCGGTGGGAAAATTTTATAAATAATTCTCGTTATTTTATAAATAAATGTTATTTCGTGTGAGCAGTTTGAAGCTCGCACATAATGGTGCTGGTGGAAATTGTGCTCTCAATAATAATTGTACTGGTTGGCTATAATTGGTACCAGAATTACAAATTGAAATGGATACCAACTGTCCCGGGATTGCCGATCCTTGGAAATGTCTTCTTTTTTAGAGATACCAAGGGTATATACATTTTTTGTTCCTTATCACCTATATCTTATATTGCCTATATATTTATATCACTTTTTCATTCAAGTATTATTGATTATTTTATTTTTCGCTTGTTGTACAATAACAGTTACAGGAATGTGTCAATTTTAAAATAACTTCTGCAAAGAATATATTTTTTTTACATTAGATTTTCAAATTATTTTATTTCCGTAAATATTTTTTTTTTGTTTTTTTATTTCTAACAAAAAAACTACACGATTAATTCGTCAGTAAATTATCTTTTGCTAATTCAATTCCGTGCTGTCTTATTTTCGAATTTGCTTAAGATATATTTATAAAGTTTTTTCCGTTGTGTAGTTTTTTTGGAAGGCCATTTAAAGAATTTGTTAGTGTTATCCTTTATGACGTGTCCTTAATTAAATAGATTATATTAAGTAATTTCTTATTATAGAAATCATAAATAATTTTGTAAGGGAAATAGATAGAAGAGGAAAATTAATAAAAGGAAGCTTATTAACAGAAATGTTTATTGTTACAACTGATTACGACTTCGTGGAGTTTATACTGGGTTCGCGGCATTTCTCACACAAATCAAGAGTTTATGATTATTTAAAAAATTGGCTAGGAGAAGGACTTCTTACTGGTTCAGGTGAGAAATATTATTACATTTCATAATTATTGTAAATAAGAAACCAAATCGTGCCATATACCCCTAATTGAAACTGGTGCAGCTACGCACACGTATTTCGTAGTTATTGCTCGTCATCAGCGTAGCGTAGCTAAATAAAGAATCTAAGATCTGAAACAATAACTAATAAAGGTTAGAGAACACAATACTTTATTCGTGCTTTCGTGACAGAGTCCTATGTTATCAATTGAAAGTTTAATTTTTAAATCAATGTCACAGAAGAACTACAACTAGTTTTTAAGCACTCATCACAATGTTCTTACCCTTCAAACAATATTTTCCTACATGTGTTATGTACGTTCAGAAATTATGCAAGTTTGGAACAATTCTACAGGTAGTTTATGAAACAGTTCGTATACTTTAGGTCCTAGATGGAAAAAAATTAAGAAGATGGCAACACCAACTTTTCACGTTGCAATGTTGAAAGAATATATCAAATGGTTTGAAGCGAGTGAGAAAATACTGGTAGAACTACTGGAGAAAGAAGTTGGTAAAGAGAGTGTTGACATCTACCCTTACATAAGTCTTTTTGCACTGGATGTAATATGTGGTAAGCAAGGAAAATTTTTACTAAATCCTTAAATGAATACCGAAGTCTGTTCAGTCTTTTTGCGTCATTTTGTACCACAAATTTCTGTTATAGGAACAGCTATGGGAGCATCAATTAATGCGCAGATGAATAAAAATCCAGATTATGTCAACAATGTGAAGGAGGCGAGCAGGATAGTAATATGCCGTGTGATCAATTTATTAAAAGGCAATGACTTATTATACAAACTATCAAGGGATTATTACAAAGAATTAAAGGTTATAAAGGAATTACACGCTGTGTCTTATGCAGTTATTGACGCAAGGAAGAAGGAAATTAAAAATGAAGCAAGGTTTAAACTTGACCAGGATATAAAAAAGAAAATTACATTTTTGGATATTCTTTTGCAATCCACTATCGATGGACAGCCCCTACAGGAGAAAGAGATCCGTGAAGAAGTAGACACATTTATGTTAGGGGTTAGTTTTTTTAACCTAATTCAATTTTGTGTTTACAAATCTCTTACAATGGCAGTTGGTGTCATTTCGGTGTGCCTCTTAGTATTGGAGTGCCAGACTAAAGCCATGCGTTAAAGAGTGACCACCAAGACTATAAATAAAAAGTAAAGAATACCATATTGAAAATATTGTTTCTATATTAGGAAAAAAATCGGTCGACAAATTTCAAATCTCGTTAAAAAACTTTAATATTTATAAAAATCCATGCATTATGTATTTGCAGATGCATCTGATGTAATTTTGTCATCAAAACTGAAACATTTCCGATCCTGAAACTAGAAACAAATTTATACAATCCGTAGATTTGATTTAAAAAAAGTAAAGCACATTTTACTACCCATACCAAAAACCAAAATATCTGTCTGTGCTGTAAATACGGATACTGATTAAATATTCTTTGCGAAATCATGCAAATTTAGTTACTCGATACTTTTACGTGTTATTCTAGTAACGCACTGAATTGTGCATCTTGTGAAAATGATATGTTTTACATTGAGTTTTCTGTATTTTAGGGATTTGACACCGTTGCGTCAACTATGAGTTTTGTATTGTTCATGCTGGCAAACCATCCTGAAGTGCAGGTAAGTTTATTGATATTTATGAATATAAGTAAATAATAAAGAGACACTTCGGACTTAAGGGATTGTTGCTTATTAAGGAATATTATGAGAGGAGCCTAACGTAAATGTCATAATCAGACTAATACTAATTTCAAAATATATTTATTTAAGGAAAACAAATTTAAATAAAAATTTATATGAATTAAATTACTCCTACATAATTTAGAATAGAGAAACATGGAAGTTAGATCAACCAGATTTATTTAATTTTATATATTACGATATGATATATGTATAACTAGGGCGATTTAAATGAAAAAATGATGTGGTGGTAGCGTACATTAAGATTTAAAATATAGTTATAAATTAATTCCAATCAATGACATAAAAATATTGCAAATAATCACCATCATCAAGCCCGTTCATTCTTGAAATTATGTGGTGGATTAATCCTCTTTTCTTATGGTGTGTTACTAATTTTTGTGGGCCCTTGCTTCATACGTTATTTTTTTTCTCTTCCCCTATTATCGTATTTCGATTTTCAGTCTGTTATTCCTAGTATTGTTATTTCTATATTTCTTTTACTCATTTCTATTATTCCTATATATGTATTATCAAGAATGATAATTCATATAGCATCTATATATCGATCTCCATCAACTGATTCATATGAATTTAGTTATTATAACTTGCTTTAATTACTTTTTAAATAATTCTAATGCATATCAATTTACAGTATTTGGATGTACAAAAACAAAAGGCGATATTTGGAGATGATATTTCTTTAGCTTCATCCTACTACAATTTACTGGAGATGAAGTTTAGAATTAGTGATTAAGGAAATGCTTAGACTCTATCGCTTAGCACCTCTCATTGATCAATTTTATACTCGATACTCGATATTTCCAAAAAAAAAATTGTTTAAACAGTACATAAGAATTCTAATGCATCAATTTACAGGGCTTGGCCTTTCAAGAACAGAAAGAAATATTTGGAGACGATACTAGAACTCCAACCTACAATGATTTACAAGAGATGAAGTATATGGAATTAGTGATAAAGGAAACGCTTAGACTGTATCCAGCAGTACCTTTATTGGCTAGAAAGGCAACTGAAGACATCGAATATAAAGGTAGTAAATCATAATGGATGACATTATCACGCTTGCTTAATAACTATACAGTTTAGTTCTCGGAAATGCTATAGAATATGTTTATAAATGTGTTCTCTATATGAAAACAAATTTGAATTCTTGTTCGTGAGTACTGATAAACTCATATAAACATTTGGATTTCAGGAAATATTATACCAATAGGTACAAATATTTTCATCTTTGTTTATGGAGTGCACAGGGATCCAGATAACTATAGTGACCCGGAGAAGTTCAATCCAAGCAGAATTGAATATACTGATGCCACGAGGCCCTATTCTTTTATTCCGTTTAGTGCAGGACCTCGCAGTTGTGTAGGTAAATACATATTATGGTTTTTTTAAGTTAGAGTCGAAATTATTCGCCAAATTATAGAACGAGAAATCAATAACTTTTTTAAATTTGTCATTTACTTCTATTGTAGGACAGAAGTTTGCCATGCTGGAAATGAGGAGTACACTGTCTGTAATTTTAAGGAACTTTGAGCTCCTACCGTCAATACCAGAACATAAATTAATTTTAAATCCAGAAATCGTTCTCAAGTCGCATAATGGAATGAGAATAAGATTAACAAAACGGAAATGGTGACTCGTTGTCTCAAGCAAAGTCGTGCGGAATGGAATTAGAATACCTTGAGCTGGAAATGGAGTACCGCAAGGATATTTATTGGGATTACTACTTTTAATTATACAAGTTAATAATATAATTTTCAACTTGAACTAAGTGTGTTATTTATATATGATGTTAACATAATATTATATAATATATAATAATCGATCCTTGAGGTACACCACACAAGATATTGAAAGTATTTGATAAATCATTTCTCAGTATAACTAATTACTGCCTTTCTTCTAAATAATTACGAAGAAGTAGTAAGATATTTTTAATAGGCGCCTTTAGATAGATTTCATTGTAGTGGGTTCAAAGGTGTTTGAGATAGGGGCCGTCAAAAAACTATTTTTTCAACTAAAAATAATGTTTATCTGTAAAACGGATTAATTTTTTCAACTTTCGAAAAGTAAAAATTGTGTCAGGTGATTTGTGCTCTAGTACATGACGATAGACAAGAACGAGACGAATCGACTGGTACAAACCGGAGCTCGCTATCTCATCCCGTTCGGGAGATAGAGCCATTTAAGTGTTTGGATATTAAATTCTGGTACATCGCCGCACTTAGAGATACGTCACGAGAAAGATCCGTCTTCTAAAATTATGAAATAATTCATGGAGATAGAGAAAACCATGGCGATTCGAATGGCGTAAACAGCAGTTCGATATCTCTTTTCGTTTGGACGTCAGTTTGGGACATCCTTAAAAATTTAACTAATAAAAACACAATCTACTGTTATTCAAATTAGGAAATTATAGTGTAAAAGGGGCTTGCCTTCAGCTCCTCTAAGCAATAGAACTCAATAAGTGTCAGTGAAAGCGAAGACAAACGGTTCCGAAACTGAATTTCTGTCAGAAAAAGTAATAATATCTCAAGATGTACCACAGGGACCTATTCTGGGCACTTTACTTTTCCTCCTATATGTAAACGATACACTTCTGTTCATTGATTTATTATTTCTTTATCAGTTTGCCGATTATGATGCTGCTGTAGAGAGTAGTGAAACTGTTCAAGAATTATCTATGAAATGTAACTTAATTCTGCCATTTATGCTTGCAGGTTAATAAAACAACAGGTCTCTATCAAGTGCTTGAAAATTTATTATTTCTCAAAATGCTTATGTACGAAGGGTACACGGGGTCTGCTGCTCTTGATGTGATAAAAAATGCTTTCGCCGAACTGTCCTATTTTGCTAGGAATGATCACTGCCATAAAATTAGAATTCCCGAATTCAACTCTACTCTAGGAATGACATCCCTTGTTGGGGTTGGTGTTAGGTTCTGGAACGATTTACCTGATGGTGTCATTAATAATATGGCAAAATGTATATAGCCTATTTAAGAAAGCTATAAAGGTCTAATTGATGTTGCTGTATTATATCCTGTTTCTTAATGTTACTTTTGTTTAATAATGTGTATTTTTTACTCGTACTACACTGTGTTACATAGTTGCTTTCTTATGTACAACCACCAGCCTTGGCCGCTGTAATTGTAAGTTGATAAATAAATAAATAAATAAGTAACAATACAAGCTCATGTTGTAAATACCATAACTTTAGATATGCTCGCAAAGATTAAAGTAATTATAATTATTGAAAAGTAGTACGACAAGCTAGGCCTACCGGTGGGAAAATTTTATAAATAAATGTTATTTCGTGTGAGCAGTTTGAAGCTCGCACATAATGGTGCTGATGGAAATTGTGCTCTCAATGATAATTTTACTGGTTGGCTATAAGTGGTACCAGAATTACAAATTGAAATGGATACCAACTGTCCCGGGATTGCCGATCCTTGGAAATGTCTTCTTATTTAGAGATACTAAGGGTATATACATTTTTTGTTCCTTATCACCTGTATCTTATATTGCCTATATATTTATGTAACTTTATCATTCAAGTACTGATTGATTGAACAAAAAACTACACGATTAATTCGTCAGTAAATTATCTTTTGCTAATTCAATTCCGTGCTGTCTTATTTTCGAATTTGCTTAAGATATATTTATAAAGTTTTTTCCGTTGTGTAGTTTTTTTGGAAGGCCATTTAAAGAATTTGTTAGTGTTATCCTTTATGACGTGTCCTTAATTAAATAGATTATATTAAGTAATTTCTTATTATAGAAATCATAAATAATTTTGTAAGGGAAATAGATAGAAGAGGAAAATTAATAAAAGGAAGCTTATTAACAGAAATGTTTATTGTTACAACTGATTACGACTTCGTGGAGTTTATACTGGGTTCGCGGCATTTCTCACACAAATCAAGAGTTTATGATTATTTAAAAAATTGGCTAGGAGAAGGACTTCTTACTGGTTCGGGTGAGAAATATTATTACATTTCATAATTATTGTAAATAAGAAACCAAATCGTGCCATATACCCCTAAGTGAAACTGGTGCAGCTACGCACACGTATTTCGTAGTTATTGCTCGTCATCAGCGTAGCGTAGCTAAATAAAGAATCTAAGATCTGAAACAATAACTGATAAAGGTTAGTGAACACAATATTTTATTCGTGCTTTCGTGACAGAGTCCTATGTTATCAATTGAAAGTTTAATTTTTAAATCAATGTCACAGAAGAACTACAACTAGTTTTTAAGCACTCATCACAATGTTCTTACCCTTCAAACAATATTTTCCTACATGTGTTACGTACGTTCAGAAATTATGCAAGTTTGGAACAATTCTACAGGTAGTTTATGAAACAGTTCGTATACTTTAGGTCCTAGATGGAAAAAAATTAAGAAGATGGCAACACCAACTTTTCACGTTGCAATGTTGAAAGAATATATCAAATGGTTTGAAGCGAGTGAGAAAATACTGGTAGAACTACTGGAGAAAGAAGTTGGTAAAGAGAGTGTTGACATCTACCCTTACATAAGTCTTTTTGCACTGGATGTAATATGTGGTAAGCAAGAAAAATTTTTACTAAATCCTTAAATGAATACCGAAGTCTGTTCAGTCTTTTTGCGTCATTTTGTACCACAAATTTCTGTTATAGGAACAGCTATGGGAGCATCAATTAATGCGCAGATGAATAAAAATCCAGATTATGTCAACAATGTGAAGGAGGCGAGCAGGATAGTAATATGCCGTGTGATCAATTTATTAAAAGGCAATGACTTATTATACAAACTATCAAGGGATTATTACAAAGAATTAAAGGTTATAAAGGAATTACACGCTGTGTCTTATGCAGTTATTGACGCAAGGAAGAAGGAAATTGAAAATGAAGCAAGGTTTAAACTTGACCAGGATATAAAAAAGAAAATTACATTTTTGGATATTCTTTTGCAATCCACTATCGATGGACAGCCCCTACAGGAGAAAGAGATCCGTGAAGAAGTAGACACATTTATGTTAGGGGTTAGTTTTGTTTAACCTAATTCAATTTTGTGTTTACAAATCTCTTACAATGGCAGTTGGTGTAATTTCGGTGTGCCTCTTAGTATTGGAGTGCCAGACTAAAGCCATGCGTTAAAGAGTGACCACCAAGACTATAAATAAAAAGTAAAGAATACCATATTGAAAATATTGTTTCTATATTAGGAAAAAAATCGGTCGACAAATTTCAAATCTCGTTAAAAAACTTTAATATTTATAAAAATCCATGCATTATGTATTTGCAGATGCATCTGATGTAATTTTGTCATCAAAACTGAAACATTTCCGATCCTGAAACTAGAAACAAATTTATAGAATCCGTAGATTTGATTTAAAAAAAGTAAAGCACATTTTACTACCCATACCAAAAACCAAAATATCTGTCTGTGCTGTAAATACGGATACTGATTAAATATTCTTTGCGAAATCATGCAAATTTAGTTACTCGATACTTTTACGTGTTATTCTAGTAACTGAATTGTGCATCTTGTGAAAATTATATGTTTTACATTGAGTTTTCTGTATTTTAGGGATTTGACACCGTTGCGTCAACTATGAGTTTTGTATTGTTCATGCTGGCACACCATCCTGAAGTGCAGGTAAGTTTATTGATATTTATGAATATAAGTAAATAATAAAGAGACACTTCGGACTAAATGGATTGTTGCTGCTTATTAAGGAATATTATGAGAGGAGCCTTAACGTAAATGTCATAATCAGACTAATAATAATTTCAAAATATATTTATTTAAGGAAAACAAGTTTAAATAAAAATTTAGATGAATTAAATTACTCCTACATAATTTAGAATAGAGAAACATGGAAGTTGGATCAACCAGATTTATTTAATTTTATATATTACGATATGATATATGTATAACTAGGGCGATTTAAATGAAAAAATGATGGGGTGGTAGCGTACATTAAGATTTAAAATATAGTTATAAATTAATTCCAATCAATGACATAAAAATATTGCAAATAATCACCATCATCATCATCATCATTCTTGAAATTATGTGGTAGATTAATCCTCTTTTCCTATGGTGTGTTACTAATTTTTGTGGGCCCTTGCTTCATACGTTATTTTTTTTCTCTTCCTATATTATCGTATTTCGATTTTCAGTCTGTTATTTCTAGTATTGTTATTTCCTTCTTTCTTTTACTCGTTTCTATTATTCCTATATATGTATGTATTATCAAGAATGATAACATTCATATAGCATTTATATATCGATCTCCATCAACTGATTCATATGAATTTAATTATTATAACTTGCTTTAATTACTTTTTAAATAATTCTAATGCATATCAATTTACAGTATTTGGATGTATGTACAAAACCAAAAGGCGATATTTGGAGATGATATTTCTTTAGCTTCATCCTACTACAATTTACTGGAGATGAAGTTTAGATTTAATAATCATTGATCAATTTTATACTCGATACTCGATATTTCCAAAAAAAATACTGTTTAAACAGTACATAAGAATTCTAATGCATCAATTTACAGGACTTGGCCTTTCAAGAACAGAAAGAAATATTTGGAGACGATACTAGAACTCCATCCTACAATGATTTACAAGAGATGAAGTATATGGAATTAGTGATAAAGGAAACGCTTAGACTGTATCCAGCAGTACCTTTATTGGCTAGAAAGACAACTGAAGACATCGAATATAAAGGTAGTAAATCATAATGGATGACATTATCACGCTTGCTTAACAACTATACAGTTTAGTTCTCAAAAATGCTATAGAATATGTTTATAAATGTGTTCTCTATATGAAAACAAATTTGAATTCTTGTTCGTGAGTACTGATAAACTCATATAAACATTTGGATTTCAGGAAATATTATACCAAAAGGTACAAACATTTTCATCTTTGTTTATGGAGTGCACAGGGATCCAGATAACTATAGTGACCCGGAGAAGTTCAATCCAAGCAGAATTGAATATACTGATGCCACGAGGCCCTATTCTTTTATTCCGTTTAGTGCAGGACCTCGCAATTGTGTAGGTAAATACATAATATGTTTATTTTTTAAGTTAGGGTCGAAATTATTCGTCAAATTATAGAACGAGAAAACAATAACTTTCTTAAATATGCCATTTACTTATATTGTAGGACAGAAGTTTGCCATGCTGGAAATGAGGAGTACGTTGTCTGCAATTTTAAGGAACTTTGAGCTCCTACCGTCAATACCAGAACATAAATTAATTTTAAATCCAGAAATCGTTCTCAAGTCGCATAATGGAATGAGAATAAGATTAACAAAACGGAAATGGTGACTCGTTGTCTCAAGCAAAGTCGTGCGGAATGGAATTAGAATACTTTGAGCTGGAAATGGGGTACCGCAGGGATATTGCTTCGGACCACTACTTTTAATTATACAAGTTAATAATATAATTTTCAACTTGCACTAAGTGTGTTATTTATATATGATGTTAACATAATATTATGTAATATATAATAATCGACCCTTGAGGTACACCACACAATATATTAAAAGTATTTGATAAATCATTTCTCGGTCTAAGTAATTAATGCCTTTCTTCTAAATAATTACGAGGAAGTGTTATTGAGTTTTCGCCGTATCTCATATAATGAAGCACTGCTAAAAGCAATTTATTCTATCAATGGCCTTAGAAAAGTCAACTAAAATTAAAATTGTGTGAATACTTTCATTGGCTGCGTAGACTATATCATCGTTTACCTTGAGATCTAAACCCTAAAATATTTGACGTGGTCTTTTATTTGCATCCTGATAATCTTTTCCAATAATCTTGAAACAACCAGGATGCTAATTGGTCTTAGATCCTTTAGCTCTGATGAGTTAATCAGCGTTAAGCCAGAATTATGACAGCAACACTTCAAACTCCTGCACTGTATTACCGGTAACATACGTTTCCTGCTGCGCCTGCTGGACCTGTTTTTATAGCGTATAATTATTTAATCATCTGCTGTTTACCAAATTATAGTTGTTAAAAGAGATTAGTCAAGGTCATGCTCTCAGACTCATTGATGATAATTTTGTATAAATAAATATTGCTTCAATTCAACGTCGTCTGACACACACGATGGTGCTAATCGAAATTGTGCTCGCAATAATACTTGCGATAGTCAGTTATAAGTGGTACATATTTCACAAATGTTCACAAAAGATGAAATGGTTAACTCCTGTCCCGGGATGGCCCGTCTTTGGGAATTACTTCGAGTTTGGGACTACTACTGGTACATATTTGCTATATATATTTATTACTTTATCTTCTACATTAAGTTCTCGATAATCAACATAGCAGTAAGCAAATCATCAACATTTTGTTATTGTTTCAGACATAATAGGCGACTTACAGAGACTAATCCGGAACAATGGAAAGCTGTTACAAATAAGTTTCCCACCTGAAGTTGGTATTTTAACAACTGATTATGATTTCTTGGAGTTCCTGCTAGGCACTCACCATATTTTGAACAAATCAGACGATTACAAACATTTCAACAGATGGCTAGGAACAGGGTTATTAACCAGTGAAGGTAAGAGAATTTACCCACCAACACTCCTGGCCATGACCTAATTTCGACCTCGACCATACCATCAAATTTACTCTTGACGTTGACTTAAGTTTCCACCTCCAAGCGATAACTTTTGCAACCCCGATCCCAATTGATGTTTTTAAACATTTTAGGACCTAAGTGGAAAAAGCGAAGGCGAGTGGAAACACCAGCCTTCCACTTTTCAATACTCGAACAATTTATCACTTACTTTGAATCAAATGGAAAAATGTTGATAGAACTATTGGAGAAAGAGGTCGATAAGGAAAGTGTTGACATCTACCCTTACATAAATTTATACGCACTGGATGTAATATGTGGTAGGTAAAAGTGCAAACAAATTCAATGTATAAACCTCCAATTTTACCTGCACCAAATGTTTTAGAAACGGCCATGGGAGTATCAGTGAACGCTCAGAAAGACAAGGAGTCGGCCTACGTATGGAACGTGAAGGAAATGTGCAGGATCACAATGGAACGCAACTTCTCAATATTCAAAAGGAACGACCTGTTATATACGCTATCCAGAGATTTCTACAAGGAGTTGAAGTATGTGCACGACCTACATGCGGTTACATACTCGGTTATTGACGCGAGAAAAAAAGAATTGGAAGAGAAACTGACGGTTGGCGACGATCAAAGGAAGGATGATTTCGGAAGGAAGAAGAAAATGGCATTTTTGGATATACTCCTCCAGTCCACCATCGACGGAAAGCCCTTGTCGAGAGAGGACATACGAGAAGAAGTCGACACCTTTATGTTCGAGGTTCGCATATATTTTACATGCTTCCACTATCCCTCAACGTTTTTGGTTTTAGGGGCATGATACCACTTCGTCAGCTATCAGTTTTGCTTTGTTCCTGCTGGCAGATCATCCAGATGTTCAGGTATGAAATAAACAAAAATCCAGGTAAATATATGGCTAGATAAACTCTGAATCATTGCTATTTCCAGAAACGTGTCTTGGAAGAGCAGAAAGACATATTTGGTGACGATATTTATAGAAGCGCCTCCTACAACGATTTACAAACGATGAGGTACTTGGAGTCAGTAATTAAGGAAACGCTTAGACTTTACCCTTCAGTCCCGATGATGAGTAGAGGAACAAGTGAAGATGTAGCATACAAAGGTAATGCAAGGTGCAGATTTTTGGAGTTCTTGAGTTAGCTCCAATCAATCAGAATCCTTGATGTTGCAAACTTTCTAAATTGCTACAATTTTCAGGTAATATATTACCCAAAGGCATTACCATCACAGTGTTCACGTATGGAGTGCTTAGGGACCCGGATAACTTTGAAAATCCAGACAAGTTCGACCCAGAGAGGTTCGAGCTCATTGATGGGACTAGGCCCTTCGCGTTTATTCCTTTCAGCGCAGGACCTCGGAACTGCATAGGTACCTAAATAAAATATGTTTATGTTAAATCAAGTTTCTAGCTATCATAGAACTTGGGATTATCTGCATCTTTGTAAAAGAGTTTACGGGGACTCTTCCGCTTTGGTTACTTTGATTGCAAAATGATCAATGGCAATTTTTCTAAAATCCTCAGCTTTACATACTTTGGTGTAATTAAGTGATCAATTTCTTTAATTTCTAGGTCAGAAATTTGCCATGCTGGAAATTAAGAGTGTATTGTCGAAAATTTTAAGGAACTTCGAGCTTCTGCCAGTAACACCAAAACATGAGCTGATATTGGTGTCAGAGGCAGTTCTTAAGTCTAAGAACGGAATGAAGATAAAGTTAGCGAAGAGAAACTGGTGATGATCTCTCCACAAATTTGTTACTTCCGAAGGAAAATCACAATTAATATACATATCAAAATTAAAACCTTGATCAATTTATTGTCTGCCTAATTCCTCTTTGACATCATGCGAAATATATTATAATTGTAGTGAATCTAATCTAATAAATGATTAATTATTTATGAGACTTATTGAAGTGTTGTCTGCAAAAACAACGCTTATTCGTTCAAGGTACATAGTTCAAAACAGTCGAGAGATTAGATCATTTTAATCAGCTATCCTCTTAAGATGAATAAGTGGAAACACTCCAAAATATCTTCGACTGATAACTGATGTGTCATGCATGCAATATTGAAAATTTTCACTATTTAGACTTCAAAGTTAAACTAATACGTAAGAAGCTATCCTACCATAAAGTAGAGTACGTACTTCCTCTCCTCTGAAAGTGGGGAGGATTGAAGCTGGAAGTCGAACTAGTGGGATCTAGAGCAAACTTTAGCCCAGGCAGACGTAGATCTGCTTGTCTCTAATTTCAAGTATTAGAAAACGTTACTTGACCTTTGAGACTGCTGTAGTAGTTAGTAAGAAGTGGTACAGTCATTCAGTCTTTGCTGAAGTGAGTGAATATAAAAACTGATTTTTGATCCTGTATCACATTAAATAATAATTAATTGTTTTTCTTTTTTATATTTTACATAATTTCAGTACGTTAGTAAATGTATTATAGCCCCCATCTATCATGAACTCTTCTGCTTCTTCAATTCTTGTACGTCCCTAAACTATTAACTAATTTTTTATTAATCCATGGATTAACTTCGCCACTTGCGTTCACCTGCAGTTCTAGATGTAGATCAAGATCAAATTTTATTATTATTTAGCCTTAACAAATCTGCTGTTAAAAATAATTCATCATTGATTGTCAGTGTTGAAGGTCTTGAAAAAGGAATGGGATTGCGTGGAAGGGCTGAATCAGTAAATAAAATTCATTGCGTAACAACTACTATATGTGACAATATGAATCTTCTCTTAAGGTAAAACCAATTAAATATTGGTGCAGTCTAGTACTAGAAAAAAGAATGGTCACCATTTCCTCTTCCTTATTTTAATGTTAACTCCATTTTGAGACTTGAGGACCGCCTCTGCCGCCAAAATCAACTTATGCTCTGGTGTGGCCGGTAGAAGCTCAAAGTTCCTTAACATCTTCGACAGAAAACTCTTTATCTCCAGCATGGCAAACTTTTGCCCTAGAAAAAGAACCATAATATACATAACTGCAGTAGTTTAAGACCACAGAGGTGCAGACAAAGCCATTTGGTCCTACTATTCCTCCTTACCTATACAATTGCGAGGTCCCGCGCTGAAAGGAATAAAACTGAAAGGTCTTGTTCCATCATTATGTTCAAATCTATCCGGGTCAAACTTGTCTGGGTCACTGAAATTATCCGGATCTCGCAGCACTCCATAAATAAATGCATTTATCCTGATGCCTTTGGGCAAGATATTACCTGGAATTTGTTAAAGCATTTAGCGCAAAAGGAAACATCCCTCTTTGCCACCAGTAAAGGAAAATAATTTACCTTTATACTCAACGTCGTGATCTGGTGTTCTCCCTATCAGCGGAACTGAGGGGTAAAGTCTAAGACTCTCCTTAATGACTTGTTCCAAGTACTTCATCGATTGTAGGTCGTTGTAGGATGGACTTCTATCATTATCGTCACCAAACATCTCCTTCTGTTCTTGAAATGCGCGCTCCTGAAATTGTTATTGCTCGGTTAGGTACATTTGATGAGGTTGCATTATTGGTCAAAACGTTTCCAAAACAATTCATTTGGTTTCAGTCAAAAATTTGGGACAGACGACCAAGTTAAATTTACTACTTTAATTGGAGACGTACCTGGACTTCAGGGTGGTTTGCGAGTAAAAATGAAGCAAAACTCATAGCGGCCGCAGTGGTATCATGCCCCTAAAAAATAAGGATACTAGATAATTTTCTGTTGTGAGCTGCTGAGATGGAATAAATATCTGCACCTCAAACATGAAGGTGTCCACTTCCTCTCGGATATCCTCCCTGGACAAAGGCTTGCCATCGATAGTGGCCCGCAAAAGTATATCCAAGAACGCCATCTTCTTCTTCCTTCCCAACTCATCTCTTCCATGGTCGTTTCCGTCTTTTACCTTCTCTAACTCCTTTCGCCTAGCATCAATGACTGAGTAGGTGACACCGTGTAGTTGCTTTATAGCTCTTTTTTGTATATAGTAATCCTCTGAGAGTTTGTAAAGCAAATCGAACCTTTTGTATAGGGATAGGTTACGCTCGCTGAATGTCCTCAGCATTTCCTTGACGTTCCGTACGTATTCGGAGTCCTTATTTATCTGAGCGTTGATTGATACTCCCATAGCCGTTTCTAAAAAGGGTGGAGGAAAAATTAGTAAAGGTGAGGATATAGACTCTGCTGTTGCTTACTTACCACTGATTATATCCAAAGCATATAGTGTCACGTAAGGATAGACGTCAAAGCTGTCTTTACCAACTTCTTCCTTTAACTGGTTTATCAATATTTTCCCATTGGATTCGAAGTAATCAAGAAATTGCTCCAATATGGAGAAGTGGAAAGCAGGTGTTTCCATTCGCCTGCGCTTCTTCCATTTGGGCCCTAAAATATAAGGCTTTACGACTCAGGGTGGTTTGGAGTAGTTCAAAGGTTATGTTTTCAAAATAGCTGATACAGATTTATTGTTGTTGTATACAACATGAAATTTCTTACCGTCACTAGTTAACAATCCTGTTCCCAGCCAGCCGTGCAAAAGACTGTATTCGACTGATTTATTTAAAATGTTTTGCGTGCCCAAGATGAATTCCAGAAAGTCGTAGTCCGTTGTTATGACACCTATTTGGTTTAGTATACTTATCTTATAAATTTTTCCATAAGTTTTTATTAACCTGCTTAAGTCGTTGAGGCTCTCTATAATCAGTAAATAAATATTAAATAGTTTAATGAAGTAACTGCCACTCATAGGTGGTTGAATGGAGTTTTTGGGAGTTTCAAAAAGTGGTATAATCTTAAGTTGATTATATTTTTCTCAACCAGATACTGAACGACTTGGTTAATGGCTTCAATAATAACCCGACTGTTCTTTAGGTATCTATTAAAAAATATGTAACATATCAATGAAGTGATTGTTTCATAGGCTGTGCCAAAGGTGAAGGCTAAGTATTTTGTTCATTGATTATGCTCAAATCGACCAATATGACTTGCAATTTCTGCTTATATAAATCGATTCTAACTATCACAAAAGATGGCCAAAACGACCTTTATTGGCTTCAAAACACGTTGCTTCCTAAATTATCTAACAGTTTGTTGTCCTCGAAGAATATTTTTGGTGAGCATTGGAGCAAAATTGGTTATTTTAGTGATCCCAATGCCTTAAAGGTTTGGATACTGTACTTACCTGAAGTAACGCTGAATTCTAAGATATTGCCAATAATTGGCCATCCGGGCACTTCAACAATCCATTTCAATTTATCACGAGTTTGAAACTTTTTGTACCAAACATAACTGACGTACAGAACAGCAATTGAGACCACAATTTCCAACAACCATAACATTTTTTGAAGACAAACAGTCGAATACTGACTGACGCAGTTATATAAAATATCAGACACTTATATTCCGCTTATCAGTGCCCGTCTTATCTATGCGTCTTAAGTGACTAAAAATAATCGCAGTTCTGTTTATAGACCAGGGATTGTTATGATTATGAATATAAAAAATATAATGTATGATTTAAGAGGATGATAAAAATCGTGCGTTGTTTACTAATCGACCTGTGACGAGCAACCAGAATTTGCTGACTTAATCAATAGATTTCCAGCACACATTGTGTTTTTCCTTCATCCAGTATTTTACGTGGTTGTGTATTCCTGCTTTTTCTCCAAAACAGACTCTTACCATATTTTCTGGCAAGACACATAAGTAACCTTTCTACTAACCTCTAATTGCCAAAAGTGAAAATGAAACTCCTCTTAGTAAGCTTTTATTATGATAAATGTTGCTAAGGCGATGATGGCAAGATAGTAACAAAAATTATTCCCGTCGCCTCTTGCAGAACTCCCCATAGTGGTGTGGATAAAATCTAAGTGGCTACGAACCCTAACGTAAAGTCCGGGTTTGAAAGGCTGGGCACATTCCTCCCCCCAAATGACGATACCGATTTGAACGTCGCCACACATGAGTGGGCCACCCGAATCGCCTTTGCAAGTATCCTGACGCTTGAACGACAAGGTGCACACCAAAGAGTCTTTGTACGAAGAGAATAAGGCTTTACATCTCTGGCCTGACAGCACCGGCAGCAATACGCATTGCATGCGTTCGGCGAATCGCATTGGGCTTGTCGGAACGACTGATCCCAATCCCATGGCAACAGCTTGAGGGCAATCCTCTGTTAGACTATCAGTAGGCAGCGTCACGTATTTTATACAATCAGTTTCTTCGATTGGATCTTCAAGTCTGATTAAGGCTATATCGTTGAGCGGCGGCCTATCGAAACTCGGATGAATATAGAATTGTCTTGCTTTCGCTACCACCTCCTTGCATTTCGGGTCCGTCGAGACGCCTGCAGCGACGACCATCCTTACTGTGTCGCAGTGCGCAGCAGTTAGAACCCATTTCTGGTTTAACAGCGTCCCTCCACAATTAAGGCCGGTTGGATTTCGGATGGACACCACGAATTTGTGATCGCTCGGCGAACAGTCATAACCACCGATTATTCTGGGTTCTCCTTTCTGTCTATCGGTGTTAGCAAATGTGAGTAAAGCTCCAAAAATTAAGGCGCACCATGTCGTGTTTGGAAGTGACATAAATCATTATTTTATTTGACAACGCGTTTGACACTTCACTCGTGGCGCCAATGGGCTTTTACAGAGGCCTACAAAACAAACATGTTGGAGAGTGAGAATTGATTTTTGATGTGCTGATTCCAAGAATAACTTGCTTTTTTCGTAGCAGCTCTAAATTATGAAATAATGGTATCTTCGAGACCAAAATTGTCCGAAATTAGGATCCAAATAGCGGATTTGAGGTACTGGTTATGTCCCATGCCCTCCACGAACTAAATTAGTGTTTGAAAATGTAATGAATTTGCTTCAGCCGCTCGAAAACTGTAATAATGAAAATGTTTGTATGCTCATGGAATTAATTTACATTTACCCGAAATTATTTGAAGTTGAGTGCTATGGTAGAGTTTAATAATGAAGAAAGTAGCATTTAATACAGAAAATAATAAAACATATTTTATGGTGACATGGAATTTCGCATGTCAATCATCAAGGAAGCGAAGGAAGTTCAGTTTTTTCAATTTTCGTGCGATTTGAAAAAGTAGAAATGGCAACAGGAAGTGCTTAAGGTTTGTAGTGCTAATGGCTTGGAGGGAACCAAAAAGCCATTGCTCTTTTTCGTGACCATCGACCAATGGCAATAACCCTGACCTAATCAGCAAGGAGACCTCTACGGTATTCTGAAAAAATGCTCGTTTCCCAAATCAGCATCTGCCATGCTCCTAGAGGATGATATAAAAGTCCGACGAAGTACAAAGTAACAGATCTGGAGAAAGCAACGGTGATTTTGAAGGAGTGTCAGCAAGTGTTCAACATTTCAATCAACAAGAGCTGAACGATCTCATTAGGGACCTACATCGTAAAATAGTCTTTCCAGTTGCTTGCCTCCAGATAAAAAAAGAATCTTCTTTATCCAAGTACTAATATTGCATTTTATTGTAAGAGAGCAAAGGATCTGCTACCAATTTCTCTTAGGCAAATAACTAGTTGGAAATTCTATCAGCAAGAAAGAAAATGAAACAATATCACTAGTCCTGGAACATTATTATTATTATGGATGTAAGTAATATAATATATGACTTAAGAGGATGATAAAAATCGTGTGTTGTTTACTAATCGACCAGTAACGAGCAGCCAGAATCTGCCCCCTTGCTGACCTGCACTTTTTTACACTAATCAATTTATTTAATAGATAATAATTTGCAGCACACATTTGGTTTTTCCTCCGTCCTGCATTTTACCTCGTTGTGTACTCTTGCTTTTTCCCCAAAACAGACCATATTTCCTGGCAAGGCACATAAGTAACCTACTAACCTCTAAAGTGAAAAAGAAACTCCTCTTAGTAAGCTTTTATTATGACCAATGTTGGTAAGGCGATGGCAAGGTGGTAACAAAAATTATTCCCTTTGCCTCCTGCGGAATTCTCCATAGTGATGTGGATGAAATTTAAGTGGCTACGAACCCTAACGTAAATTCCGGGTGTGAAAGGCCCAGCCTCCCCCCAAATGACAATACCGATTTGAACGTCGCCACACATGAGTGGGCCACCCGAATCGCCTTTACCAGTATCCTGACGCTTGAACGACAAGGTGCACACCAAAGAGTCTTTGTACGAAGAGAATAAGGTTTTACATCTCTGGCCTGATAGCACCGGCAGCAAAACGCATTGCATGCGTTCGGCGAATTGCACTGGGCTTTTCTTCGAAACGACTGATCCCAATCCCATGGCAATAGCTTGAGGGCAATCCTCTGTTAGACTATTATTAGGCAGCGTCAGGTATTTTATGCAATCAGTTTCTTCGATAGGATCTTCAAGTCTGATTAAGGCTATATCGTTGAGCGGCGGCCTTTCGAAACTCGGATGAATATAGAATTGTCTTGCTTTCGCTACCACCTCCTTGCATTTCGGGTCCGTCGAGACGCCTGCAGCGACGACCATTCTTACCGTGTCGCAGTGCGCAGCCGTTAGAACCCATTTCTCGTTCAACAGCGTCCCTCCACAATTAAGACCGGTTGGGTTTCGGATGGACACCACGAATTTGTGATCGTTCGGCGAACAGTCATTACCACCGATTATTCTAGGTTCTTCTTTCTGACTATCGGTGTTAGCAAATGCGAGTAAAGCTCCAAAAATTAAGGCGCACCATGTCGAGTTTGGAAGTGACATAAATCATTATTTTATTTGACAACGCGTTTGACACTCGTGGCGCCAGTGGGCTTTTACAGAGGCCTACAAAACAAACATGTTGGAAGAGTGAGAATTGATTATTGATGTGCTGATTCCAAGAATAACTTGCTTTTTTCGTAGCAGCTCTAAATTATGAAATAATGGTATCTTCGAGACCAAAATTGTATTTTCTTGTCCGAAATTAGGATCTAAATAGCGGATTTGAGGTACTGGTTATGTCCCATGCCCTCCACGAACTAAATTAGTGTTTGAAAATGTAATGAATTTGCTTCAGCCGCTCGAAAACTGTAATAATGAAAATGTTTGTATGCTCATGGAATTAATTTACATTTACCCGAAATTATTTGAAGTTGAGTGCTATGGTAGAGTTTAGTAATGAAGAAAGTAGCATTTAATACAGAAAATAATAAAACATATTTTATGGTGACGTGGAATTTCGCATATCAATCATCAAGGAAGCGAAGGAAGTTCGGTTTTTCAATTTTCGTGCGATTTGAAAAAGTAGAAATGGCAACAGGAAGTGCTTAAGGTTTGTAGTGCTAATGGCTTGGAGGGAACCAAAAAGCCATTGCTCTTTTTTGTGACCATCGACCAATAGCAATAACCCTGACCTAATCAGCAAGGAGACTCTACGGTATTCTGAAAAAATGCTCGTTTCCCAAATTAGCATCTGCCATGTTCCTAGAGGATGATATAATAAAAGTCCGACGAAGTACAACGTAACTGACCTGGAGAAAGCGACGGTGATTTTGAAGGAGTATCAGCAAGTGTCCAACATTTCAATCAACAAGAGCTGAACCATCTCATTAGAGACCTGCATCGTAAAGGAGTTTTCCCAGTTGCTTGCCTGCAGATCAAATGAAGAGAACCAACTTTAACCAAGTACTAATATTGCATTTTATTGTAAGAGAGAAAAGGATCTGCTACCAATTTCTCTTAGGCAAATAACCCATTGGACATTCTACCAGCAAGAAAGAAGAATATGAGGCAATATCACTAGTCCTGAAGCAAATCGACTGTGAAGAATATCAATGGGTGATTTGTGCCGATCTAAAGCTGGTAAACTTCCTCCTTGGACTACTGTTTTAATAAATATTTATGTTTCTTATGTCTTTGGGACAGCAGAGCTAAGAATCAGCACTGGATTGGCTTTCTTGGAGAACAAAACGTGATCAATGAACAGTTGATTGAGAGAGACGAAATCATCCTTCCACCCTTGCGTATCAATCTGGAGCTTATGAAGCAATTTGTGAAGGCTTTGAATCGACCAGGGTTTCTGATGATTTAGATGAGGCAGGTTAAGAAGAACCACGTTTCACCGAATCAATGATGAGTCTAGTGCCTGGTGTTCCTTTAATAAACTCGATTGTAGCGTAAGCTAACGTTTACTACCTCCACGGTAACTTAGATCGTTTTTCAAAATGAAGGGTAAGATTCCACCAAGAGATACTAACCATGGAAGAAAGATATCAAGCAAAATGGGATGCTATCTTTATTACCGATTTAGAAAATAGGGCAGATATAATTGACCAAATCTGGCGTCATTTTGGATTCTGCATCCCAAAACAACCTAGAGAAATTTAAGAAATCTCAGGCACCAAAATGTGTGTTGAGCGATACGCCACCTGGTGGTTTCCAGTCCAACCCGTTCCCTCAATTTTGTGAGGTTATAATTCACGGTTTTGAGGTTATGTTCTGCTGAGTATTTACGACGAATTCTGTAAACTGTATTATTATTTTTAATTTTAAAAATAGCTCATGAAGCCCAAAATGAACATAACCTCAATGCGCAAAGTGACGCCATATTGCCAAACAGTATGACATTTGACATTTTAACAGCTACCAAATTGTATGTCACGCTTCGTATTCGCATCTTACCTTCTGTTATTTGCTGCTAACATAAAATTCATAACCAACGATAAATCGGAACCGACAGCAGAATCCTCCAGTTATGACTGTAATCCTGACAGTCACAAATTTCTGGTGTCGATTAGAACAGAATCAAATACTCATGTGTGTAGCGGGACCATCATCAACCAAAACTGGATCCTTACGGCTGCGCATTGCGCGCAAAATGATTTAAAGGTCGTCGCTGGATTGTCCAAAGCTCCACGAGAGAAATTCCTCGAAGCGAAGGTAAGAGATGTTTATATACCTGAGCGATACTCTATTCCTCCTGATAATGATATTGCGTTATTCCGGCTTTCTACCCCGATTAGCCAATCCAAAGACATAGAATACGTTAGGCTGCCCCAACCCAAGTCCAACAAGACTTGTCCAGACTCTGTGGCAATGGGATGGGGAACGATTTCAACCGATACAGGCAAACGAAAGCCAAAATATGCCCAGTGCCATCCAGTTTCGTTATTATCGCAGGATATATGCGGAAGTACTTACGAGTGGCATACACAATATCTGCTGTGCAGCCCCGACAAGAGGGATGATTGCATGTACGACACCGGCGGTCCGCTTATATGTGATGGTACACAAATTGGTATCATCGAGTGGGGAATCGGCTGCACACTGTCTTCCGAACCAGGAATTTTCACCAGCGTGGTGGAGTACTTGTATTATATCGAGTACACCTTGGAAAATGCTGCCTCAGTGGATAGAAAAATGTACGGACTACCTTTAGTTTTGATTTTATTAATTTATAATTAAAGTTAATAAATGATCATAACTACCTACTTAATTAATATCTAATGGTAAATATTTTATTCATATGCAGTGAACCGCCTTGGCTCTTATATACCTGCAGATAAACCTTCTAGCAATTTTTTAGTTTTCCTTATTCGTTTTCCTACTATTGACGCTATCTCTGGGACGACTGCTGAACTTAGGAACCTGCTATGGGAGGGCATCCTACAGACTTTTATAAAGTGGGTGTAAAATAATTACACTATACAGGGTGAATACCAATAACTCATTTTAATTTTAAGAGGGGGTTTCTGTTGATATTTATAACACAAATTACCTATAAAAAAATACAAAAAAGAAAGTTGAAAAACTTACCTACTCTACGTAAAATTCTGGTATACTTTTGAGTACCGCTTCGTCGCTCTACTGACCCACTTATGGGGTGAACAACATGCCTTCTATCAAGTCACAGACTCCAAGTTCTAACGTAAAAAACGTCTAACAAAGTTAAGCCGCCGTTCGACGGTCTTTCATAACTTTGCGGTCGGAGACAAGTTAATTGACAGTGACAGCAAAAACTCGTGAATTTATGATTGCAAAAAACAAGGTGAATGCCAGAGGCAAAGACCTATCCTGATTTATTTTCTGTTGAGATAGGTAAGTTACGAAGTTCCGAAAATGTTGACGTATTTTAATTTATTTTCTTTCTCGAAAACTACAGGGTATATATTTTTTATTTACCATCTCTTAAAATTAAAATGAGTTATTGGTATTCACCCTGTAGTCCCTGTATACTTGTTATTTCTCCTATATTAACTAGACTGTATTAATTGTTTAAATTATTTTTAAAAATTCATCTTGAATTTTGTGTCCTTTGTTTTGCCTACCCTATTTGCCCGTTTTATTTTCGTGGTCTATTAATAACCGGAACGGCAAAGAATTGATTAGAGCGGAGTCTAAAAATGTCAACATCAATACTTTCAGTGTGTATTCCAGTTCGATAGAATTATAAGAAAAAAACTGGATGTAGCAGAATGCAAGTTAATTTAGTACAACGCAGCAAAGCCGATTTCAATGACGTTTTAATAACAAACCGGCAAATATTAATGGTTTAAATATGTATAAGGAAGGTAATTGGTTCTCGAGTCTTTTGCCATTTGGAAGTAATTTCGTAGCCACAACGGCGCTAGATCTAAAGTTGTAAATTGTTGGTTTTTTGCTAACCATTGTCCTGAATTCTAGTGCTCATAATTTTGGATTCATTCTTTTTGTTATAGTAAGAGAACTATATTATACGATGGCTCTGAAGGGCCACAGTAAAAATTTAAAAAAACTAGAAATTTCTACTTTAAAACTAGAAATTTCTACTTTGAAACTAGAAATTTCTATTTTAAAACTATAAATTTCTACTTTAAAACTGGAAATTTCTACTTTGAAAACTAGAAATCTCTACTTTGCAAGTAGAAAATTGAAAACTAGAAATTTCTACTTTATAAATAGAAATTTCCAGTTTCAAAGTAGAAATTTCTAGTTTTAAAGTAGAAATTTCTAGTTTTAAACTAGAAATTTCTACTTTGTAAGTAGAAAATTGAAAACTAGAAATTTCCATTTTAAAACTAGAAATTTCTACTTTAAAACTAGAAATTTCTACTTTGAAAACTAGAAATTTCTACTTTGCAAGTAGAAAATTGAAAACTAGAAATTTCTACTTTATAAGTAGAAATTTCCAGTTTCAAAGTAGAAATTTCTAGTTTTAAAGTAGAAATTTCTAGTTTTAAACTAGAAATTTCTACTTTGTAAGTAGAAAATTGAAAACTAGAAATTTCCATTTTAAAACTAGAAATTTCTACTTTAAAACTAGAAATTTCTACTTTGAAAACTAGAAATCTCTACTTTGCAAGTAGAAAATTGAAAACTAGAAATTTCTACTTTATAAGTAGAAATTTCCAGTTTCAAAGTAGAAATTTCTAGTTTCAAAGTAGAAATTTCTAGTTTTAAACTAGAAATTTATAGTTTTAAAGTAGAAATTTATAGTTTCAAAGTAGAAATTTCTAGTTTCAAAGTAGAAATTTCTAGTTTTAAAGTAGAAATTTATAGTTTTAAAGTAGAAATTTCTAGTTTCAAAGCAGAAATTTCTAGTTTTAAAGTAGAAATTTCTAGTTTCAAAGTAGAAATTTCTAGTTTTAAAGTAGAAATTTCTAGTTTCAAAGTAGAAATTTATAGTTTTAAAGTAGAAATTTCTAGTTTTTTTTTAATTTTTACTGTGGCCCTTCAGAGCCATCGTGATATTTCGTAGCGATCCTTCGAGTATTAAGAGAGTTATTAACGTTTCAATACCCCGTGTCGGAGGGTTGTGTAAAATTTGTGATATTAGAAAGAATTATTTTTTTTTGTACAACTTTTGTATTAAACGTTTTTTTTTCAACCCCCATAATGACCGATTTATTGTACTCGAAGTTCCAGTCCTGAAATTATTTAATATTGTGCTGCAACCTGAAGCAACCCTAGCAGCCGGATTATCTCATTGTTTCCATCCGGGCCAATAAACACATATATCGGTGCGAGCCATTGCATGGCGATGACACTGACGTAACCTGGTACAGTCCGGAGGGGCAAATGCTAATGATTGAAAATATGAATGGTGGAACTCGCATGTCACAGCTGACATCGGCGGCAGCGTCTGAATTGGCGTCACGACGCTCCGTTTCTGTTCCTGCCCAACCTGCGAGCTGTGTGCCGCGTGTTTACTCCAAATTTTAATTTTGTTTATGGATTTTCTTTTGCTTTCTGTCGCGGGACGTAGTACAGTGGCGAAATTTTATATCATTTGTGATAACTATCGAGGGGTTCGATCAGGTAGGGATTTACTTTAATACAACTATTATGTCCATACGATTTTTATTTTTAAAACTACTCTTTAGTTGAATTAAACGAAGGTTTAGTGAAAATTTAACATTTTGCATGGCAAATTTTTTTAAATTGTTTCATTAATTTTATTGGTACTATACAAGGGGCTTTAAAAAACAATGTCCATTTTAATTGTGTATGTAATATCAAAAAATAGCTCCGACCTCGACTATCCAAAGCTGATTTTGAGAAAACAAAATTCATCAATAATTTTTTTCCTATCTTTACTCGTGTTGGAGATATTTATAGGAAACCATAATAGTGAACTTTAGGGAACCGTAGCTCACTTAGGAAGTATTTTTCGACTCATATTTATGCAACTTTTTTAAATTTTTTTTTCACTGGTGAATATTGCAAAGTAACTTCGGGGCACCCTGTATAAATAAATGTTCCTCGGGCGCATTGCATTACTACAATCAATTTTGTTTGTCGAACAGAGACAAATAGGGATGCAAATTTTTACTACCGCGTGGCATGTTACGCAAGATAAGTTCAACATTCTGAGAAAGTTCTCCGATTTAGTCAACTCGCCCTAATGCGTTTCCGATAACATTCCCGATCCCCATTTCTTTATGTAACCGTTTTCGTTCGTGGCGTGTTTGTGGTTTTGTTTTATATAATTCTAATATTGAAAATCTGTATAAAAATATACGAATTTACAGAATTCTTCGAAAGAGAAGAATTTAAAAGAATTTGATTTCAGTTCTGAGTTTTCCTCTGTAGGGGTTGTACACTGAGGTATGATCGAACGCGATTCCAAAAAATTTTGGACTAATAAACAAGACTTGTCGAGAGAATAATTTTTAAATTTTATTTTCTTAGGTGGAAAGACAGAAACGCTTTGCTATGACAGTTTCTCCTGTAGCATCCTTATAACGGCTGGACGAGGATATTTTCCTTGTAGAGGTTGTACAGCGATGTATGTACAAGCCATAAAATGTTAGACGGACAACAAAAACTTTTGGAGATAATATTTTTTTAATTTTATTTTATTGGGGGTGAAAAGGTAGAAATGTGTTACTATTAAAGGACAGTTTCTCCATTTGCAAGCTTATAAATACTGATCAAGGATTTTCACTTGATGGGGGTTGTACAGTGATATATTTGCGATAATATGACAATACATTTTTGAACTGACAAACAGGATTTTTTGAGATTAGAATTTTTTAAAAATTTGGTTTCATTTTTAATTTTTCCTCCGTAGCGGTCTTGTTACCATTGATTTAAGATTTTCGTCTTATAGGAATTGTACAGCAACATATGGACGATCACAAGTCCATAAAATTTTGAACCGACAAAAAAGACTTTTTGAGGAAATGATTTTTTAATTTTATTCTTTAAGGCGGAAAGATATAAATGCATTGCCAGGATAATTTCTCTTGTGGCAGGCTTATAACTGTTCAACAAGGATTTTCGCCTCATGGAGGTTGTAAAGTGTTATACTGGTGATGATATGACAATACAATTTTGACCTGCCAAATAGGATTTTTTGAAATTCGGATTTTTTAAAAATTTGATTCTATTTCTGGTTTTTCCGTTATGGCGGCCTTATACCGGCTAATTTAGAATTTTTGCTTTATAGAGGTTGTACAGCGATGTATGTTCAATCACAAGTCCATAAGATTTTAGACTAACAAATAAAACTTTTTGAGAAAATTATTTTTTAATTTTATTTTCTTAGGTGGAAAGACAGAAACGTTTTGCTATAACAGTTTCTCCTGTAGCATCCTTATAACGGCTGGACGAGGATATTTCCCTTATAGAGGTTGTACAGCGATGTATGTACAAGCCATAGAATGTTAGATCGACAACAAAAACTTTTGGAGAAAATATTTTTTTAATTTTATTTTATTAGAGGTGGAAAGGTAGAAATTCGTTGCTATTATAGGACAGTTTCTTCAATGACAAGCTTATAAATACTGATAAAGGATTTTCGCTAACTAGGGGTTGTAGAGTGATATATTTGTGATAATATGACAATACATTTTTGAACTGACCAACAGGATTTTTTTAAATTAGAATTTAAAAAAAATTTGGTTTCAATTTTAATTTTTCCTCCGTAGCGGCCTTATTACGACTGATTTAGGACTTTCGGCTAATAGGAGTTGTACAGCAACATATGGACGATCACAAGTCCAAAAAATTTTAGACCGACAAATAAACTTTCTCTTTCGGAGTTTCTCTAATAAAATCTGGAGTGGATTATACGTCACAGCTCACTTCAGTACGCAACGCGTATTAACGGTTATCTAAAAGCAATATCAGTGCTGACAGTACTGCCAACATAATCTACCGAATGCACCCCACGATTGACATGTCATTACGCCAAAATAACCTCAAAAGCTGTAAACATTATAACTCTGTCAAACAAAGAAGCATATTTTTTTCAGTTCATGTATGCATTTTGAATTGTTTTCAGCTATCCTGGTCGCTGAACTCCAAGCATGTTTGAGGAATGCTTCGGGAATGGACCATTTATATTCAGGATAAACGAAAACGGTTCCGGGCCATTACTTCTCACGCAGGTAGGTAATTCCGTTTTGAATTATATTTCACTCGCTAATATGAGGCGAAACCACTCATTCATCATTTTCATTCATCGTGAAGTTAAACTCGTTCAAGCAAATGGAAGGCTGTTGAGTGTTCTCGCCTATTATTAGAATTGGATATTTCGCGAAAGTCTGCAAAATGCTGAATAAACAACAAACGTAATGCTTTTCGTAAATGTACAGAGCCTTCACAAATTGTATACCACGTGATTAAAAAAGGCGACCATCTTGTTTTTTGCAACGGTAATACCACTGAGTGCTTATATGGTTGCCTAATTCTGTGGTCACGTGGTTTACAGTTTATGAAGAAAGAAAAGTAATCTTTTCACGAAACCCAAAAGTTTAGCCACGATGTGACAAAATGCATCAACTGTTTGGTGTTACAGTTCGAATTATTCTAAAGGCATCTGGGGCAAAGTCTTGAAAGGAGACATTCAGCGACTAGACAGTTGAAGGCAAAGCACTCCATTAATATTAACAGAAGCTACAAAACTAAAATTCCTATATATCTGAAAGTAAGCCCCGAATATCATTAGATGAACAGTCACGCAACGTCATGTTTATTAAAACAATTTCCATATTATCGAACATCAACCGAAATAATAAATGAACAGAACCGGAAGGTAAACGCTAATAAAATATCAGTCTCGGTCATATTCTATTTATACCATACAAATTACTTCGCATTAAAAGTGCAACAGTTTCAACGGAGGACTTAGAGCCAGATATATATTTTCTAAAATAGTCCCGCTGACTCATTACGATATAATAATCGCATCTATTTAATATCATTTCTAATAATGAGCGTGCAGTTGCAGCAAATCTGAAGTATTAATAGATTTTTCTTTGCTGGCGACATTTCCGAAGTTCCGAAGCCATACTAGAATCGCTGAATTTGAACTTAGACCAAGAACAGGACGTCGAAGGCAACTCCGGACTTATTGAATCCTCCTGGTACAAAGCAATAATAGTTTCCACAAGGATCAGAACACTAACAATGCTTTTGTCTCAAACATTTTGGTATCCAACTTTCCATGAGATTTCTCTCTGAGGCATTTTTTTCAGTTCAGTTCAATGTTTCAAGCTCCTGTTCCTGATTTTGACCATTTCCGAGTCAGAATTGTGGAGGAAATCATAGAAATCAGCAAAAATCTCATTTTTATGCAAAATTGTTTCTCCATCATCAAAATTATGGCTCAGAAGTGCCTGGAGCAAGGTGGTGCATACTTTCAGTGCCTTTTGTAGATAATTTAGAAACCTAATATGATGCAGCAGCTCCTTATTGGGGTGGACTGCATCAATAGGTCGCCTATCGTTTTTGCCAGGATTTTCAAGGATGCAGTCACAAACCAATTTGTAACCAAACAGCCGCCATTGTAATTTGAATAAACAATAAGAATTGCAACCGTTAATATTAGGTATTAGGATTTGATTTTTAGTATATGTGGGCCACCCGATATATTTAAAAGAAGACGAGCTTGGGATTTTAGAATCGATACAGTTTGTTATGGCTATGTAATTTCCGGACTTGGGGCTAAGAAAGCAAAACAATCCGTCACCAGAATTGAACAGTCGAGAGATTAGATTAGGAAATACTGAATCTGTGGGAATCGCTTCGATAGAAAATTCAGCAAATTTACAGTAATTTGTATATCTAATCATGTTTCTCCAATCTACACGCTACTAAAAGTACATAACGACCTACCCTCCGGCATTTAAAATGTCAAGAGGATAAACATCGCAACATCAGCAAGTGCTGCATTTTTGCTCGAATCAAGCAACTTCCAGCCCAGCCAGGAAGTCCTTTGGCCGGAAATTCCGCGACATAAGCAAGTTGACAACTGCAACTATAGCTCAGGTAGGCCAAGGTCGAAATAGTTGCGTCGCGTGTGAGTTCCAGATACACTAAATACTAGTAAGTTATTTATTAGACGGGAGTAACCGTGGGGTTTGCGTGCGACAATAGCGATTCCGAAACTTTTTAAGAATGAAACCGATATAGCTGAAATAAAAATAAAACCAGCGGGGAATTTTACGACGCAAGGGTATTTATGTATTTCCTTATTATATGTCAGGCGGTTTATCAGCGTGGTGTATCTTAATGTTTTCGCTGGAGGAATGATATGCCTCGTAAAATGTTGTGCGGCAGTTACCTGATGTCGAATGTTGGGGCGCAAAGGGGGCGGAATTTGCACACAAACGGGGTAGATATCCAGAAATAGTATAATTATAATAAAGAAGGAAGGTCTTCTCTCTAGCTATCAAAATTGCAAATCTATATTTTTCAGCAAATGCTGAGGTCTAATTCCAAAACCATGTTTGAGCCATTATATTATATGCATCTTAAACACGTTGAGTAAAAATACCGAGAGACGCAACACTATTTTAAAAACGCGTGTCCTAATACTATCTCTAACTAATTTTCCTCTCGTACTAGACCGCTCACATACCTTGTCTCTGTACTGGTACGCCAACATAAAAAAAATGTAAGAAATAATAATTGTGACTATTTATTATGCAGGGTGTCCCAACCAACAGTAGGCACCCCAATACCATCTGCAAATGACCCAGAATTGCCACACTTCGACTGCTTCATTCCTAATCAGTCGCTGAGGTTCATGCTTTTCAATCCCACAGAACCTGTTTCCATAAATTTTTCGTAACACTTACTGATTGTGATTGAATATGCGCGCCAGTATAAGGGGGAGGATTCAGGACAGTCGGCTTTTTGGCATTTTTCCTAGAATTTAAATTTTCGGCTCTTTTACTTGAATTTACGTCATAGGTCAAAGGTAAACGCCAAATGACGGTGCAGATCAAGGATCAAAGTCACGTGATCACTTTTACTAAATTTTGATGACGTCATCAGTTGATCAATTCGTAAAAATATCGAAAATTTAGAAATACTGTAAAATACTGAAAATGTAAAAATAGAGAAAAACTTAAAATATTGTAAAAATAGAGAAAAAGTTAAAATATTGCCAAAATAATGAGGTCATCAAAATTTAGTAAAATGATCACGTGATCTATGAAATCATTTGATTTTGACCTTTGACTTATGACGTGAATTCTAATAAAATAGCCAAAAATTTAAATTCAAGTAAAAATGATAAAAATTTAAAATTTAGTAAAAATGATGAAGTCATCAAAATTTAGTAAAAATGATCACGTGATCTTGACCTTTGAACTATGTCATTTGAACTTGACCTTTGACGTATGACGTAAATTCTAGTAAAATAGCCGAAGATTTAAATTCTAGTAAAAATGATAAAAATTAAAAATTTAGTAAAAATGATCACAGGATCTTGACCTTTGATCTATGACGTCATTTGACCTTGACCTTTGACTTATGACGTAAATTCCAGTAAAATAGCCAAAAATTTCAATTCTAGTAAGTGATAAAAATTTTAAATTTAGTAAAAATGATCACAGGATCTTGACCTTTGATCTATGACGTCATTTGACCTTGACCTTTGACTCATGACGTAAATTCCAGTAAAATGGCCAAAAATTTCAATTCTATTAAAAATGATAAAAATTTTAAATTTAGTAAAATGATCACATGATCTTGACCTTTGATCTATGACGTCATTTGACCTTGACCTTTGAGTTATGACGTAAATTCCAGTAAAATAGGCAAAAATTTCAATTCTAGTAAAAATTATAAAAATATAAAATTTAGTAAAAATGATCACGTGATCTTGATCTTTGATCTTTGAAGTCATATGGCCTTAACCTTTGACTTGTGACGTAAATTCTAGTAAAAATGATAAAAATTTTAAATTTAGTAAAAATTATCACATGATCTTGGCCTTTGATCTACGACGTCGTTTGACCTTGACCTTTGACTTATGACGTAAAAAGCCGAAAATTTAAATTCTAATAAAAATGCCAAAAAGTCGATTGTCCTGAATGTAGCCTTATACTACTCGCGCCGTAGCTCTAACACAATTATCATTTTTAAAATAAATTCTGACAATTTCTATTCTCCCCTGAAGGGTAACCATTCAGGGAGCGAACTTTGGAAAAATAAAATAAATTCCAATATCCAGTATTTTAGATAATTTAAACGATTTCGATTGTGTACAATCATCAAATTTAAAAATATAAAAAAATATACAGTGATGTAGAGAACTTTTAAAAATGTGTCACTCGACCCCCCCGCCCCCCCCTTACCATTTGAATTTTTAAGGGGGTGGCTATGTAGAGGGATGATGATAAATACACAAGTATTACATTAAAATATGCCTCCCTTGGAAATAAGTTCACTAATTTTTCAGAAAATGTTTGCTTTCAAAGTTATTCAGGGTGTCTCCTTTGGTTGGGACACCCTGTATAACAATATCGCAGTGTAATCGATCATCATATTTAATAACAATATAGCATCGTCGGAAATCAATACAGATTACAGTAAATGCATAAATACGTAACTTTTTATTATAATATAAAAAAATTGAGATAAGAAAGTAACAAAAAAATTACAGTCCTGATTATGTACTTGTTATTTTCTTATCTAGTTAGAGGACGTGATTCTAATATTTTTATCTAGAAAAATGGGAGAAAATAAGAAATGTGGACGCGTGGACGGTAACATTAATTTTAAACAATAAATTTTAAATTAATTTTTGTTGTAAATCAATTTTTCTGTCCAAATTGCTAGGCAATCTTCCGAATAGTGTAAAGACTGCATGTTGAGACTATTGTTATTGAGCCCTGGTAGGCGTAGGTGTGGCTTGGTTCGACCAACAATGTCGAGTGGCCAATCAGACGCCGTCACAGAAAGGCGCGGCTTCGTTACCTTGTTATCGCGTGAGCAAACATCCTACTATTGGCTTCACCAGGCGTGGCTGCGTTTCACCAATGTCACGTGGCTAGTCATACTCCTCTAATTCCGCCGTTATCGAGAGGTGTGGCTTTTTTTCGGGGCTATCACGTAGTAATACATGCATACTTCTATTTTGGTAGGCGTATACTATATATTTATTGTCGCTATTCAACTTGGAAACCTTTCCTTTTAATTTTAATAACAAAATTTGTTTTATTCATTAAATTCTTATGACATATGATTTTGACCACCGTTCAACCCCTACGGCAGTAACTTACCTAAATCTCAATTTACCTGCCAAGCTAGGCATAGAAAACCCTTCTCATTCAATAACAAGCCCCATAATTAATTCATCGTCGTGTGCAGTGCATGCCTAACGTTCAGATTTACTGCCTCAAATAGCGCGAGTTAGTTTGTCTGAACTTCATAAACCGAATTATCTATATTTACCAACTAACTACCACTGTGGTTTGAAACTCATTACTTTAATGAAAATTACAATATAACTAATTCAGCGTTACAAACAGCCCGCCGTCATGCGATGTAGTTACCAAGAGAATAAAACTTTGAACTTTACTGCCTGACATGTATTTATTATTTATGTGGATATGAAATTACATTACAGCAGGTATTATATAAAGTTTAACAAGTTGGAGTCGGGCAATTTTATAAAGTTGGTCGCTTGCCAATATCCCTATAGCTTCAATTTTGCGTATCATTATTGTAGCGCCGCCAGAAATTGGACCCATTTATTGCTGGTGCTGGCTGGTGCGAAAAAAAATTAATACCATGGTGTTTCATTTGTTTTTCTTGTTTTCCATTTGTTTTTCTTGTTTTCTCCAGCAACCGATAAAATCGCCACTACCAAAAGTTACTAGGTTGTTTAGTAAAAAAAAATTATTTCAATTTTTTAGGTTTGCTTGGAAAGAGGTTGGAGAGAATACAGCAATGAGAGCGATAACTGGAATCTGTGGTGGAGGACGTCGGGATTTCCTGTTAGCCATCACAGGAGCCTTTACGCCTGGCAGGTAATCTTGGAACAAAAGAATGCTTTAATAAATTTGAAAAAATACTGAACTTGTTACAGCAACCAGAAACATAAATTAATGATTTTTGCTTTACATACTATTATCACGTGTTGTCTTTTTAGTATCTGAACCACATTCCAAAAGGATCCACGATATGTAGGAAGGATAATTTAGTTCGATATTTGAGATGCATGAGGAAGGTGTACGGATCTATATATGATTTTAGGTAAGAACGCATCTGAGTACTTGTTCGATCAAAATGGTAGGTAATGGCAATGACATCACCTACTTTCGAAGGGATATACAAATTAAAAAAAAACGGATTGTCCCCGTTAATTACGTCTCAGTCTATTAAAGATGCCTTGGTTATAGTGCATATCGGGTGTTACAAGGTTCTAATAATATATACTCTTCATCCAAATTTGATTTGCCTGAATAATGATACTAAAATTGGTTGATGTTTATATATTAATAACCTCCCTCGTATATGATTGCAAGATATTGTGTTAGCGTCGTTCTGCAATAAATACATTGATCGGTTAAACTATATTTGCCAGCGACGAATGTCAAATATAATTTTTTACATGTCAGGATTTGTCGCTGAAATATCGTCGCTAACTTCGCACCAATCATTTTTCTTCTTTTTGCGGATTTTAAATTTCAGGACATCGTCGTATATAAAAATTCATAACGAGATAGAACTATCTTCTAAAATTCTCAAAAAATCATAGAGATAGAGGATATGGCGAACAGATGGCGTAAACTGCAGTTCGATATCTCACTCCCTTAAGGAGATAGAGCCCTCTAATTTTGCGGATTTTAAATTCCGGTACATCGTCTCAGATAACAATTCGTAGCGAGGAAGAACTGCAGATATGACGAATGAATGGCATAAACCGCAGTTCAATATCTCGTCTTTTAATCTTCTAATTTTGCGGATTTTAAATTCCTGTATATCGTCGCACAAAAAAAATCGTAATGGGAAGAACTGTCTTCGATAATTGTCAAAAAATCGTGGAGATAGAGAAAGATATGACGAACAGATAGCGGTGTAAACCCCAGTTCAATATCACAGTTCATTATGATGATGGAGCCTTCTAATGTTGCGGATTTTAAATTCGTGTATATTGCAGCACAAAAAAAATTTCAAGAAATCATGAAGATAGAGGAAAATATGTCGAACAGGTGGTGTAAACCATAGTTCGATATCTCATTCCGTTATGGAGATAGAGCCTTCTAATTTTGCGGATTTTAAATTCCGGTACATCGTCTCAGATAAAAATTCGTAGCGAGGAAGAACTGCAGATATGACGAATGAATGGCATAAACCGCAGTTCAATATCTCGTCTTCTAATCTTCTAATTTTGCGGATTTTAAATTCTACGACATCGTCGTACATAAAAATTCGTAACGAGATAGAACTGTCTTCTAAAATTCTTAAAAAATTCATGGAGATAGAGCCTACTAAATTTGCGGATTTTAAATTCCGGTACATCGTCTCTGATAAAAAGTCGTAGCGAGGAAGAACTGTCTCCTAAAATTCTCAAAAAATTATGAAAATAGAGGAAGATAAGACGAATGAATGGCATAAACCGTAGTTCGATATCACAGTTCATTATGGAGACAGAGCCTTCTAATTGCACGGATCTTAAATTCCAGGACATCGTCGCACAAAAAAATTCGTAGCGAGGAAGAACTACCTCCGAAAATTCTCAAAAAATCATGGAGATAGAGGAAGATATGACGAACAGATGGCATAAACCGCAGTTCGTTATAGAGATAAAGCCTTCTAATTTTGCGGATTTTAAATTTCAGGACATCGTCGTACATAAAAATTCGTTACGAGATAGAACTGTCCTCTAAAATTTTCAAAAAATTCATGGAGATAGAAAATGATATGACGAATCGATTGACGTAAGCCGCAGTTTGATATCTCGTCTCGTTGGGAAGATAGAGTTTGTTAAACGCAATGGATTATTAAATTTAATTAAGTCCGTTACTTTCGTCTGCATTTGTGGCTCAATATTTGCAGTGTGTCTTGTAATTTGGCCTCTCGATTCCCTCAGTCCAACCCTATATCCCTGAAATTTTTAGAAATATTCCCATTTTTTGCGTAAAATTCCCTTTGGTTATATTTTCTTCTTCCGATGAGCAAAGATTGTCTCAGAAAATTCTCAGAAAATTCTGTGGCATAGAGAAGAGCAAGATGAATCGAATGGTGCACGTTCGATATCTCATACTTTATGGAGATAGAGCCGTCTAATTGGGCGGATTTTAAATTCCTTTACATCTTCACATATTAAAATTAGTAGCGAGGAACTGTCTCCGAAAATACTCAAAAATCATAGAGATAGAGAAAGATATGACGAACAGATGGCGCAAACCGCATTTCGATATCTCATTTCACTATGAAGACAGAGCCTCCTAATTTTGCGGATTTTAAATTCCTGTTGCGGATTTTAAATTAGGGTACATCACTGCACAAACAAATTCGTAGCGAGGAGAAACGGTCTCCGATAATTCTCAAAAAATCATGGCGTAAAACGCAGTTCGTTATCTCATTCCGTATTCAGTTATGGAGATATAGCTTTTTAATTTTGTGAATTTTAAATTCCGGTTGCGGATTTTAAATTCCGGCACATCGTTGCACAAGAAAAATGGAGATAGAGGAAAATATGACAAACAGAGAACATAAACCGCAGTTCGATATCTCATTGCGTTATGGAGATAGAGCCTTCTAATTACGCGGATTTTAAATTCCGGTATATCGTCACACAAAAAAATTCGTAGCGAGGAGAAACTGTCTCCGAAAATTGTCAAAAAATCATGGAGATAGAGGAAGATATGATGAACAGATGGCGTAAACCGCAGTTCGATATCTCATTCCGTTATGGAGATAGAGCCTTCTAATTGTGCGGATTTTAAATTCCGGTTTATCGTCCCAGATAAAAATTCGTAGCGTGGAAGAACTGCCTTCAAAAATTCTCAAAAAATTCACGAAATCAGAGAAAAACATGATAAATCGAGTGGCGTAAACTGCGGTTTGACATATCGTTTTGTTGGAAAGATAGAGCCTCTTAAACGCTACGGATTTTAAAATATATATAATAGGCTCCATCCACCTTTTCAATAAGTGCACTATTTTCTAAAACACCATGCACAATAAGCAAAAATAAATGTTGCTTTTTAATTCAAACACTCTGTATATAACACAAACTTTCTTAATTTTATTAAGACTCCAGGTAGTTAAGAAAGTTTCAGTATATAGGGTGTCTTAGTATACTACTTAAATTTTCTGTTGATAAGACATTAAATTTTAGCCCGCACGGATATAATCTACCACTAGAGTATACGAAGCTAGCAGCGGAATGTAGCAGAGGCAGGCCTCAATATGCAAAGAATGACAGCCAGAAATACTTTGAGGATAAACCCATCTGGATCTGTAAGCCAGTTGCTCAAAGCCAAGGGCGCGGAATATTTCTCTTTAGGGTAGGTAAAAATAAAGATTGTATTTTATTCAATTCATTATATCGCGTCCTTGATTTTTTTGCAGAAACTAAGCGAGCTGAATTACGACACAAACACGATAGTCCAAAGATACATAGAGAAGCCGCTGCTAATCGGCGGATACAAATTCGACTTGAGATTGTACGTGTGCATACCCTCGTACCACCCCGTAACCGTTTACATGTACAGGGAAGGCCTGGCGCGTTTCGGCACCGACAAGTTCAGCTTGAACGACCTAAGGAACCCTTTCCGACATCTGACCAACTGCTCCATAAATAAACTGGGACCGGGTTACACCGAAATGAAAGATAGAGTAGGCTCAGGTGAGTAACGTAGAGTGGCCGTGGTGACGCCTGACGAGTCGTAACTCTGCCTACAGGTTGTAAGTGGACGCTGAGGCAGTTGAGGAGGTACTTCCAGCAGGCTGGGATTTCGGACTGGCTGTTGTGGCAAAGGATTACGTCTCTTGTTATTTTGACAGTGCTGAGCCACGTCAGTCAGATACCCCCGACTCTTAATTGTTTCGAGTTTTTTGGGTTCGACGTGCTCATTGATAGCTCCTTAAGGCCATGGTTGTTAGAGGTAACTTCCTTTTTGTGTACAGGTTGCAAATCATATTTTACTTAACAAGGTGTTAAATTATAGGTCAACTTGAGTCCTGCTCTCAGCAACGATTGTGATGCCGACAGATTAGTCAAGAAGCCGATGCTGCACGACATGTTTGACCTTCTAGGTTTACCTTTGTACAATACTGGATTGTCTGTGTTTAATATATTCTCTGAAGAACCACATGAAGATAGGTTAGTAAATTCAGAACTTGGTCCAAAATCCAAGGATACCATTCTTGCAACAATCGGTATCCTTGGATTTTGAACCAAAACAGCTGACTCCAAATACAGGGTCTAGTGTTCTGGAGTAGCCCAAGATCAATTTAGATCCTACTGTTGCAGGGAGAAAGAAATGGAAACCAAGCTGTCGCTGAGGAATACCATCACTGTGCTAAACGCGGCTGGGCGTTGGAGGAGGAAACACAAGAAGATGTCTGCATCCCAAAGCTCCAGGTCCAACTCGGCGGCGCGCTCAAAGAGCAAAACGACCTCGGCTGTTAACCAAAGTAAGAGTGTTTCCGGAGCGGTTTACCTTTTTGGTTAAATCCATTTTGATTTTTAGAGACTTATATGAATCTGCCAAAAGTGCAAGTGGACGCTCGAAATTTGGGCTCTCCTGTGCACAACATAACGGGAACAAGATCTGTAAGTATACCAAGAAATGATTCGCGCAACATGGTGGACCTCGTCAGTTGCTAAAGTACAACCCATCCTCCTCCAGATTTAGACTTGGTGACCATTATCACAAATCCTAAATTTTCTTTCTCTCTCTCTCTCTACCCCAAGACCCTGTCAGACTCTAAGTCTTCCCGAAAACGTTTCCGTGTGCACACCAAAGCCTCGCAAAGATAGGTTGAGCAAGCCAGTTATGGTCTGCGTCGCCCAAAACCAAAGTAGTATGTTTTCTTGCTTTTAGGTGGACGAAGAGTACAAGAGAATGTCTTGGGGTAATGGGAGGAACTGGAACTTTTCAACTCCCAGTGAAGGTGGATGGATCAGAATATGGCCAATTACTTTAGATATTTTGAAAAAGAATCCCAGTGGTAATAATAGTGGATACGTTAAGAATATGGTCAATAAGGTAGAGTATTGTGGTATAATTGATATTACCTCCCCCCCCCCCCCCCTTCTCCGCTACTCTTCTCTGCATGTCTCGTTGACTGATTTTTTTCCTTTTCGTTTTGGACCTTGTCGGTGGATAACAGAGTTTTCCATCAGCCCTAGGGAAATCGGGCGAGGCTTTTTCTTTCTCGGAGGCATATAAGTCTTTTTTACAAAAATCAATGGGCCATATTAATAATTCGCATTTTCCCCTTCCACCACTGATTTGTTGTAAATCAGGTATGGTCTTGGAAGCATGCGCAGTACCGTAGAATGGAAGCTTTTTGTCATCTGTCAAATCTGAATTTTGACGTTTTTACATTACCTTTGAGGTTATTCGAAAAATAATGTTTGTATTTTACTCCCAAACTGCTGGCAACGGTACTCCTTGGTGGATAAAGGAAGAACACCTACTCAACTACAAAATGAAGGTGTTACGTCTTACTAATACTTTTTCTCCAAGAATTTGCAAGTAATTGATTCTAAAGTGATCTAGCAAATTTTCTCTTCACATAATATTATATATTACATATATTTCTTTAAACCAACCCATGTAGATCAATAAAATTGATTGATTTGATTCGATTCGATTAGTTTCAATTCGATCGCTTTGATTTGATTTCATTGGATTGATCTAATTGGATTGATCTGATTGGATTGGTCTGATTAGATTGGTCTGATTGGATTGATTTGACTGGGTTGGGATTGATGTGGTTAGATTGATGTGATTGAATTGATTGACTCGATTTGATTTGGTTTGAGATTTGATTGCATTGGATTGATTTGATTTGATTTGATTTGATTTGATTTGATTTGATTTGATTTGATTTGATTTGATTTGATTTGATTTGATTTGATTTGATTTGATTTGATTTGATTTGATTTGATTTGATTTGATTTGATTTGATTTGATTTGATTTGATTTGATTTGATTTGATTTGATTTGATTTGATTTGATTTGATTTGATTTGGCTACATTGGATGATTGTATTGGATTAGATTAGATCGGATTAGATTGGATTAGATTGGATTAGATTGGATTAAATTGGATTAGATTGGATTAGATTGGATTGGATTAGATTGGATTAGATTGGATTAGATTGGATTAGATTGGATTAGATTGGATGGATCGAATTGGATTGGATTAGGCTGAATTAGATTGGGCTAGATTGGATTATTGTATTGGATTAGATTAGATTAGATTAGATTGTATTAGATTGGATGGATTGAATTGGATTGTATTGGGCTGGATTGGATGATTGTATTGGATTAGATTAGATTGGATTAGATTAGATTGGATTAGATTGGATTAGATTGGATTAGATTGGATGGATTAGATCAGATTGGATTGGATTGGGCTGGATTGGATTATATTAGATAGGATTGGATTGAACTATATTGGATCAGAATGGATTAGATTGGATGAATTTGATTGGGCTGGATTGGTTGATTGTATTGGATTAGATTAGATTGGATTAGATTGTATTAGATTGTATTAGATTGGAATAGATTCGATTAGATTGGATTAGATTGAATTAGATTGGACTAGATTGGATTAGATTTGATTACATGGGATTGGATTGGATTGGGCTGAATTGGATTGGGCTGGATTGGATTAGATTAGATTAGATAGGATTAGATTAGATTAGATTAGATTAGATTGGATTAGATTGGATTGGATTAAATTAGGTTGGATTAGATTGGATTGGATTAAAAATTCCGAGGAAATTTTTACATTTCGATAGTTGAAAAATCTTCTTAAATTTGATGCAGGGTAGCATTCATGAGGCTCTGACGTCCCAACGAAACAAGATATCGAATTGCGGTTTACATCATTCGATTTGCCATAGTTTTCTCTATCTCCATAAATTATTTCATAGTTTTGGAATACGAATTTTTCTCGTTGGGAATCTCAAACGCTAAAATCTCCAGAACGGCATTAAGTAGCAAGCTGATGCGGTCTGTTCCACTCGACTAGGCTTCTCCTTTATCGCCATGAACTAGTTTAAAAATCTCTTGAAACAATTTTAAGAAAATTGAAAAAACAAAGGTTGGGATTTATATGCCTTTTAGTGAACTGTAATGTTTTCAGTATTCCATTTTGATAATTTCTCTTTGATATTTAACTTATATACAGCGTGTCCAGCCGGGCGCTTACACCATCCATATCTCGAAAACCACTGAAAAAATTTTGACCCTAGAATTCTGCGACCTATCAATACCGGTAATAAAAACATGGATGTTCGATTTAAAATACCAAAGTTGACATCTGCTTCCGGTATAACCGGAAGTGATAGAACTGTCAAAATAATTTAGTTAGAAGATATGGATAGTGTAAGCTGTCGCCTGGACACGCTGTATAATCAATTGTGTATACTTTTAGGTGATAAAATTTACTAAAACTGCCAAGGATTTAGCAAGGAAACATCCGCTAGCTTCCGAGAGCCAGCTGAGCGAATTCCTCCAGGAGGAAATGGACATCAGCGGGGACATTTGGATACCGCCAGTTTGAGGCATTTAAACAAATCGCTAAATAATAAGAAAACTGCCATCGCAATGCCAAATTATCGTGACTTTCCTTAATTTCTCCTTAAGATTTATGTTGCCTTAAGCTGTCAGCCATATTGTGAACCGAATCCCAACCTTTCAAGTTTTAAAATATTTCTCGCTATTTTTAATAATAAACAAATCCAAAACGGTTTTATTTCTGCATTCTGCAGCGCATTGCTCATATCGTAAAAAAATTAAAACCATCCGAAGATATATGTCCAATTCTCCAATTCACATTTTGAAAAGAAATTTAACATTGCAGATTTAATTTTGCTGATGTTGAGGGGGAGTCTTAAAACTAACATTTCTAATGCCTTTTCAAAAAATAAAATCTGTTTGGATTGTTTATTACATCAAACTGTTCTATTTGTCGTCACTGCCTCCTCGAAACTAATTATAATAATACATCTGCATCCATTGTCGTATTAACCTTGTAATGTCTTGTTTGAATCCATACTGATAAAAATAAACAATACTAAATACAACTAAAATATTTATTTATACAATATAATGTGCTGGGCAAACAATCCATCTACATACATATAATTTTTAAATGGCACAAATCATAAAGTCATAAAATATATAACATATCTACAGTTTTCCTTTCAAAAAAATGAAGAATTTAAAATCTAGCCTACCGACAAATTTACACTGTCCTAAATAAATAATTTTTTGGTGTCTCTATCAATTTTCCATTATACATACATTATAAATAAATAAATAAAGTACATTTTTAAAATTAATGTTATTGAATTAGGTAATTAAAATAAAACATAAAAATAAAATATTACTTTTTCACTTACACTTACGGTTTACACTTTGAAATTGTAACGCAGTTTTTTTATTAATAATAAATAATTATTTTTAAAGCAAGAAAGTGGTAACATAAATAAGTAGATAAAGCGGCGCGCTTAACGTGCGTGGTTCTTGCAGAAGGGGCGGCCGCCTTTGGCGAAGAAGCTCTGCCCTTCCAAATTCTTCTTGCACATCTGCAAAAAATGATTTTCAAACGTTAGAAACAGCAAAATTGTGGTGCGAAATAAAAACGTTGACAAGCAGGCAGGGCCCACCGCAAGCAAACCTCTATGACACAGCATTATCGCTCAATATATGTTCTTTTGTCCAATGTTAAAAAATTGAATTACATACGAAAGTTTTGTTGCAACTGCGCGAGGAAAACTTTAATTATAAGTTCAAGGGCATTTAAATATATCAAATATCAAATGAAATCCGACGTTTCCGCGTTCTTTATGGCGGAATTGTTCCATTAAATACCCAATTGTATTCCAGATTTATGGCCATTATCATAATATCGATTCCCAAGCAACAATAGTATCCTAAGCAAATTAACTGCCTCAAGACCTTGTTGGTTCATAAAAGTTAAAAGCTGATATTTTGTTTACTATTGTTCTACCATTTTCCTTTATGGTCATCACTTACCGTGCAATTGAAACACTGGCTGTGATAGTTGTTGTTAAGAGCTTCTACCCAACGATCTCCTGCCTCCACGGGGAATCCACAAGCATAGCATTTCGTAGTGAACAGTTCATTCCAATCTGAAACACACCATTAAAGGCAATTTTATACATGTAAAGCTTTTTGTGATTAAAACTAGCTCCTCCAATAAATCTGTCAGTCGCCGAAGAAAATAAAATTAAATAAATGAAGACCAAGGAATTGTTCTCGGGGCACGGTGTAAGACAATTAGGTGATGAAACGCCTCGATTAGAGTGTCTCCAAACTGTTAACGCAAGAGACGCGAAATCGTAAGACAAAGAGAGAGAGTCGGTGGCCGCGAGGCCGCGCGGATCGTCCCTAGTTAATTTCCACTTCATTTTACCAGGTCGAAAAATATACCATTCGATGCAGAAAAATATGTAGAACACGATTGTTGAAAAATTATGTGTCTAAATTGTCGGCTACTGTGCAAAAAAAAATAAAAACCATAAATGAAATTGGACGCCGGCACGTTTAACTCGAAACGCTGCTAAAACCGTTCGAGTTATGAAAAAAATTAACATAAACAATTTTATAGAGAACTAAATTTCCTATAAAAAAGTCAGTGGTGGCATTAGTCTATCTTTAATAGTTTTGGTGTGAGGGCGCCTCAAATTCGCGCGCTGATCTTTTGTTAAATTAAACTTATCGTTTTCCAGCGCACAACTTTCAGCCACACCGTCGTGAGCCACCCTCACGCCTAAAATATTCAAGATAGACATATGCCGTCACTGACTTTTTTATAGGAAATTTAGTTCTCTATAAAATTGTTTATGTTAATTTTTTTCATAACTCGAACGGTTTTAACAGCGTTTCGAGTTAAACGTGCCGGCGTCCAATTTCATTTATGGTTTTTATTTTTTTTTTGCACAGTAGCCGACAATTTAGACTCATAATTTTTCAACAATCGTGTTCTACATATTTTTCTGCATCGAATGGTATATTTTTCAACCTGGTAAAATGAAGTGGAAATTAACTAGGGACGATGCGGGGCGCAGCCCGCGCGGCCCTCGCAGCCACCCACTCTCTCTCTTTGTCTTACGATTTCGCGTCTCTTACGTTAACAGTTTGGCGACACTCTAACCATACGATACATTGAGGCGTTTCATCACCTAATTGTCTTAACACCGTGTCTCGGGGTGAAGTTTATCCAACGTCCAGCAAGGACCGTAACCACCCAAGGAAGGAAATTCCACTTCCAAGCTGATCTATTCCACACTTACTGAATCATCATTAAAGGAACCACTTACCAGCATCACAGTAGGGGCTGCCGTCTTCAAGGAAGAATGGATTGTTTCCAAACAGTTTTCCACAGTAAACGCAGTTGAAGCATTCGGGATGGAAATTCTTCCCAATGGCTTTCAAGCAATCCTACACAGAACAGTATTAAAAACCACCCGTCCCTATATTGCCTGCAACTTACCCCTTTAATTTTGCCACCGCACTTGGAACATGGTGGGGCGAGATATTGCTCGAAGCAATATTCGCAATACAATTGGCCACGTTCCTCAACGAATCCCAGGTCTTGTAGTGGCCTTCGGCAGGAGGGGGTGGTGCAGATGAAATGATTTGGACACCAGATTTTTCCAAGAGCTGTGATGAAAGGCCCTCTAGAACAGCGAAAGCATATTTAGAACCACAACCTCGCGTAGAAGATTTGCTATCCAGCTAAATAGTTACCTAGCTATTTCAGCATTACACTTGCAACAAATAGGCACTTCGGGCAAGTTATCTTTGTTTTTATAATCCGTTACGTCCTTGGTAACACCATTATTAAAGTGCGCTTGGCTAGTTTCAGTTTGGTTCCTGTCATTGGGGTTGTTTGCAAAGGTAAGATTGTCTGGGAGAGGAATGTTATGATCATGGTTAGAAGTGTAGTCGTTCACAGGAACGAGCAGTTCCGACTTGACTTTCCTATTATTATTATTACTGACCGTTGTCTCGACGTTGTTCACTATGTAATTCATCTTGGGACTCTGCGTGCCGGATATGCTGACTTTCTTAAGTTTTGGTACAAGGTTCTTTATTTCCGACATGATTTTTTCCCTAGCAGCTTCCGTTGTTTGTATCTGCGGGTTTTTACTGCTCGAGGAAGAATAGGAAGAGTAATCGGATCTGGGGCTGGACCCAATCGAGTCCAGCTGAGGAGAAGCGCACTGATAAGGAATGGTGATGTTTATTTGGCTGTAAACCGGCACAGGTGGGGGCGGAGGGGGATGGCTGGGGATTTGCAAACTAACCTCGTCTAGTTCTAGTAAGTTCTCCGTTTGGTTAGCGTGGCAAAGGTCACTCGCATGCTCTAAAATACGACAAAAACAAAATAAAACATGCCAAAACACAATTCAAAAAAAACGGAAGCAACAAAAGTTTGATTAACCAAAACATTAAACAACAAGGAACACCACCAAACTCCTATTCACCTTATATGCATGTTACAGTGGCCGCAAAGTGGGACTCTCGCTCCTCCAATAGCTGCGGTGTTAAGAACACCTCGACCACGTTTGGGCGCGACGCTGATGCCTCCAGCCTGGCGACCGCCACCAGTACCTGAATCGGGTTGGGAAACATTGGGTCCAATTACATTTTGGTTAGGTTTCTTAGCGGAACCAGGCGGGTCTACGTGCTTTACAGGGGCAAGGGAGCTGGGAGCAAACACATGTTTTGTAGGAGTAGCTTGGGACTTGGGACAATTGGTGACAGGCTGAGCAGCTTGCTGGCAAGACTTCTGGCATATCTGTTCCGCTGACTGTCGTATTTGTTCCAGCCGCTCTAAAGATCTCGCCATTGACTGTGTCAGAGGTTGGGGATTGGTGCGGTGCACATTGCCCGCGGTTGGGCCTTCAACGCATGGAGCGTTCACGTCGTGGAAGGGGTACTTCTTTGTAGTGGTAACATTCTTTTCGATTTGCATATTGACCTCCTTCTGTGTTCGTTCGTATTCTTCGGTTACAGTTGTCTTCCGCTGTATCTGCGTCAAGCCGTCGGCGGATTTCTCAACGTGTTGGCTTTGGGACTTCTTCACTTGATCTAGATGAGCTTGGCGCGATTGTTCTGCTACAGCTGTTGACACAGTCCCTTCGGCAGTTTGCGAAGAATACTTCTCAGCTCTCTGAGCTTCCTGAACCTCCAGTTTTTGAGCCTGATAAGATTGCGAATCCTGATTTTCGCAAACAATGCTCTCGAACTGCGTGGTCTTCTGCTGATGCTGGATGGGAAAATTTTGGGTTTGGACTTGCGATACATACATTTGAGTTGGCTGAGCGTTTTGCTGCTGCATTTGCTTCTGTTGCTGGTTATTACTTTGCCGAGTCTGACTTTGTTGATTGTGACTCTCCTCGGATCTCTTATAAAAGTCAATTCCTTGGACCTTCTCTATCAAATCTCTTTTGGTTTTATACTCAGGTATGTACGTAGTCAAGCTTTCCCGAGCTCGCTCTATTTTACTGTCTGCCGGCGTGGGAAGGCGTTGACAAGTAGTTAGCGGATTCGGTGGGGGGCCTGGTAAAGGAGATACAGGTCTCTCACTTCCAGCAGCGGCAGCAGAAGACTGGAAAGGTGACGTACTGCGACTCCTCTCTCGCCTTCCGTGACAAGGACTCGGAGAGCGAGACACATCAGGACTTTTTGGATCCAGCAGGTTTACTGACGGTGGACCCATCCTTTGGTGGACTAAATTCGCCTGGTAATATGGCAAAACTGAAGGTGGTTTGTTGATCATGCTAGGAGTGAGAGATCCTGGCCGGGGGGAGAACGTAATGTTGGCAGGCCTATCCTCTGCCACAGGCTTAAAAATAGTCTGTGAATGCCTTGGTTGAGTGTCATCGGGTTGAATTGTTATTATAGGTTTTTTAACAGCCTCTACTTGTTGGCGCTGCTTTTGTTGATGATGAATTTGTTGCTCTTCTCTCTGTTGGTGGCAAATCTGCTGAGTCTGCGACATCTTCTGCTCCTCATGCCGGCTTTGGGCCTTTTGCATTTTGTCCATGAGGTGCAGATCCGCTTCCACGGTCTGTGATAACTGAACTTGGTACGCTGGTAGGCCTTCAGGTTTGTGCAATATGACAGGTGGAACCGCTTTTTTCAGTACAACCTCTTCAGCTTGCTTACAAGTTTGAACCTCCTTTTTAATCTCTTCTTTAACTTGCTCCTGCTTCTTAGTTGTTTGTTGGCGTGCACGTTTCTCCTCTGTGATTGTTTCTTTTTCTATATACCCAGGTTGAGTTTCAATTGTTTTTGCGACAGGAGTAGCGGATTTGGGAGGGGGAGTTAAAACAGGAGGAGTCGTCGATATTTCGATTGTGATGTTATCCTTTTTGTTTTGGTAGAAACAGGAAATTGCTTGAAACGTAGGCGCTATAAAATCGGGGTGCTCTGGTGCTTCGTCCACGACTATTTGCGTTACCTGAGGATTGTGGATTGTTTGCCTCTCAATCGTTCTCGTATTACTGGTGTCTGTTTCTTCCGTGTGTTCTTCCGTTTTGCTTTCTTCTGTCCTTTGGTACAAAATAGAGGGGGAATAGTAGCTAGGCGGCTTAGGTTCCTTCTTGTTCATGTGGAAGGATGCTGGAAGCACTTCCGGTTTTAATGGTTTCTCATACTGAGTATTCTTAGTTTGTTTACTGACGTGTTCTGCTTCTACCTCAACACTTTCAACAATTAGCGGCGAATACGGCCTCTCAGAAGCAGTAGTGAGGGCTGTTAACATGGACAACTTTTCTTGTGGTTTAGGAATATCCTCAAAATATTTATCGTTGGGATCTTTAGGTTTTTTCTTTAATGGCGGAGTACCTCCAACTGGTGTAAAAGGGCGTTCCGGCGCTGTTTCCAGAGCTTTAACGAATTTACTTTTAATTCTTTCCAGTTTCGGGTTCGGTTCCGTCGATTCTGTTGGGATAACAGGGCGTTCGGGTGGAAAATAAGGTACAGTTTCCTCGGGCAATGGAACAGGTTTTCCTGTGTCTCTTGTAGGGGTGAATATCCGAGCTGGAGCAATTGCTAGTGCAGACGCCAAAGCGCTGGAAGAATGTTTCGCTGGGATTTGCGCGAAAGTATCTGCATCTGGCGCGGTGGTGCGGATGGCTTGAGTTAGAGGCGACTCCCACTTTTGAGGCGTAGCATTTCCAACTCTGCTAGGCAGCTGGCACTCTACGGTGTTCGGATTAAATTGAGTGGGCCTCTTCAAGTCGCAGCTACTGCTTCTTTGGCAACAAATATTTTCCGGACATGCTGGTGGTGTTGGTTCAAGCTTGGGTTCTGAGTTGTGGTGCTCTGCTGGAGGAGATCGAGGTCTTGTCTGTAGAATATTGTCAACAAACTTTTGAGTCTCCAACGTTTCTGATATAGTTTCTAGGCAATCAACAGTGCTTCTTCGCTCAGACATACTCATCACCTCTTCCGAACTTATTGATATGTGTGGTAGGAACTGGGCCATCGTATTGATTTCTTCTACCTCCTGGCACTCTGACCAATTACTTTCAAGTTCTGCTTCTTTCTCAGCTCTTTTCGTTAGTATCGTCTGCTCAACCTGTGACGGGGGAGGATAAAATAAAGGACAGGCAGTAGGAATTTCGGGTTGCTCTTGGGGAGGAGGCCAGATTATGCCTTGGACGCTGCGTCCTTAATTTAAGGCAACAGAATACACACCACAAATGTTAGACAAACAAAAGGAATGACACAAAGGTTCAGAGAACCGGATTGTAGAAAAAATAAAAATAGTTAATAAGCAACAAGCGTCTAATCTAAGTACTATAAAATAGTATAACACTGCTATCATTAGCCACTTCCGTACAAAATTTTCAAAAAATTTCAACACTAAACCAAAATGATACAAAAATTATGTTAGGTATGGCAAGGGAGGGGCTTAGAAGGAAGAAGTTTGTATGGTATATGGTGGGATGCTCGCTGGATTGCAAATAATTAATTCCTTCTGAGCCCCCCCTAAGCTAAAGACTGTGATACAATATAAAAGCTGTTAGCCAATTTAACTAAAGTGCATGATTAATTGTATTACTCTAATACAAGGGAGAAGGGACGGGGCTTGGCATTAAATGATTGATCTGAAATAAGACACCAAAACACATAAAATTAACACCAGAGAGAAATGGCGAATTCTTGGCAGTTGCAAGAAAACGGAGGGTGCGTTATACTATTTTACTAACTATATGGTGGTCTACATAGTAGTAAGCAGTGGGCAAAATAAGCGACTTTGAGTTAAACTGCAAATGTACCTTTGAAGAGGCCACCCACTGGTTTAACAGAAGAAAATCGCCCTAGGAAACAACAACTTATCATCTACATTTATAATAGAGGCAATAATAATAAACTAAACTGGTAAAGATTTGGCAATGGTTGGCTTACTCCACACAGTGGCAAAATCTAGGGATGTTACGCTTCTTTGGATACTTTATGGAGCAAGTAGGCAGATTTCTGAAGGAGGCATAAGTCAGCACCGAAAGCCTACGAGTTCACATTCCCCTTCCACTATGCGAGTTAAATGCCCGTGCATACAGCCATCGCCTCAGAGGAGAATTCCATCGGTAGTGGGGACCAGGCATGAATGATAAAATGTTTTGGGATCGAGGTGCTGTGGCGTTCATAGTACACACATACTCCCACTCATCACTACATCATGACGTAACATCGAATGATTTCTTTCTCTCGATTCTTATACAATCGTCTCTAGCACATTGAAGATTCGCCGTATGCACGAGAGTTTACGTCTATTAGTGGAATTGTTGACCTTGATGGTTCTGAGTTAACACTGGAGGATTTTTCCAAGCTGTACCTCCAAGCTTATAAAACACCCCTAGATTTTAAAACTGTGCCTTTCGATTGATCAAAATTAGTACTAGTACGTATGGTTTGTTACCTGCAGAGGAGGCAGGACTGTACGATGGAGCGTTGTACGATGGGGCGTTGTATGAAGGAGCGTTGTACGATGGGGCGTTGTAAGATGGTGCTACTGGAGACAGAGGAGCCGTCCGTGGTAGGGTGTTGTGCGGAGAGAGTGGTGCGCTCACGCTCGAAAATGGCTTAGGTCCGGAGAAGTTTGAAGACGACTGCAAACGAGCAACATCATCAGAATTGGATTTAGATCGCTTATAACATACTAGTAGGTCAAACGTCAATGCAACTGTTAATAGCTTACCTTGTTCAAGTATTTGCTGAATGAAAGAGGAGTAGAACTGTTATATAAAGAATTGTTATTGTTAGCTTCAGTCGCTACATTAGAATTTGATAAAATTGGCAATGGCGAAGAAACATCGACATTCTCATTTGCGTCCGTTGGCTAAAAGTATTAATTTGTGTGTTTAGAGTGGTGCAACATGCAGACGGCACTGTGCAAGGTTAATGGTGCAAAGGTGCAGCAAGAATAAAACGGTCTTCCACAAGAATTTGAAGAATGAATGAATGAATGGTTTTATTCTTGCTGCGCGACAACATCGAATTGGTACCTGGTAGGGTGAAGCAAAGCTGTTGTTTAACTTTGGTGATAGTGGCGAAGGTGTTGACAGAGAATGGGAAGCAAGAGCCGAAGAGATAGCGTGGATTGGTGCTTTGCCACCTCTGAAACAAAAATCGCACAATTACTTTATGCTGTCAGTCCAGTGTGGGATCCCTGCGGCATACTTACGGTGGCACGGTGACTGGCACCAAGTTGGGGGACGCGTTGCTTCTGATCGCCGCCGACTTGGCGTGGATGTCGCAGTAAAGCTTGTTGTTAATGTTGTAGTAACTGAAAGGAAAGTCGTTCTGTATTATTTGCGATCGCGGTTCGTTTCTTACTTACCCGACGTTCTTGAGGGATGAGCCGCAAGTGGAACACTTGAAGCACTCGACGTGCAAGTTCTTGTCCTTGATCCTTACGAACACTCCACTGGAAAATTTAGGAATTTTTATAATGAAGTCGATTTTGATCAATACAAAGCGCGATTTACAGCTTGTACAGAGCCTTCATGCCAAAAGTAGGCAACCAGGTATACATTTTGTTTTCTTTGCACATGTAATACCATTAGGTGTGTATATGGTTGTCTAATTTTGTGGTCACGTGGTTTACAATAATTTATTAAAGATCAATTTTGTAGATCAAGCAACAGCTTAGGATTTTATGACTGCTTTATTTTGTTTCTTTATATTTTAGGTTATGTATCATTAGCTCTCAATTAACGAGCTTATAAATCACTCTTTATATTGATATTGATTAGGGTGGATTGAACATGGCACAGAGCGTTCAATTAAGTACTTTTTCATGCAACAAGTTTCTGATCAAGTAGATAGAGTACAAATTAAGCGCTCTGTTAGAGAAAATGTAGTAATAAGACTCTCAGAGCAACTCAGAGAAAGACATAAGTAGATGGAATAAAAAACGGACAAAAAACAGGACTATGCGATTCAAATAGAGACAAAAAATAGAGAGGGTAGTTGCTATCTATGTTTTACATGCATATATTTACGGAAATATGTTTAGTCCTAGAAGAGTCTGTAACTGTAAGTGGTTTATGCTGCAGCAAGCAGTTATCTGGGGGAACTTGAAATTGCCTCTCGCCAACAAACAGCAAAGTAAATGAATGTATCTCCGACGGTTACAGACTCGTCTATTCTATGATTAATGTAATTATATAATTTTGATACAATCAAACGCCTATTGTGCAAATCTCTAACAAAAAAGACATAACGAGAAACTCATGCTATAGAGGGTGTTCCGAAATAATGAGGCCAAAAACGTAATATTAGAGCCAAAGTTGTATTCACAATAAAGAATGACGTAGTGGACGCAAAGAAATTTCTGATGACGTCATCAATGGCGATAACGCACTGCCAATGTGATTTCGGTAAAAACCGGTTGAGATCGAGTCGTCGCCCTTGATAATTGATTTTGAGGTTGCAGATTTGCCTCGCTATTTTTTCGATTACCAAAGAAATAGAGTTAATGCACATACACCGAAATACGTCAAAAAAACTGATTTTATTTTTGAATTTTATAGAGAGTAGGCGTTGGATTTAATTCATGGACGAGTTCTTTGTCACTCCATATTCTTCTTAATTGAAGAAACCGATTTTCTCCGCATTTTGCATTTTTAAAAATTCATGAAAAACAAACAAATTTTAAATATAAAATATTTTTTTGCGCTATAAGAAAGGGCATACTTTCAGCTTGCATTTTTGATATCAATTATAATAAAAAATAATAATATGTTCAATTAAACGAAATTTAAAATTTTTTGCAATTTTTTTAATTTTTCAAATTTTCAAATACGCGTCCACTCCGAGCTAATAACTAGCGACTTCTTCGAGATGGACCGACGAAACATTTTTTTTTGAAAACTAGATTAAATTTCGAAAATCACTGGGTGAAATAGTTTTTCTTCATTTGCTTTCTAAAAAAGCTACGATTTTTTGGAATGAGACGATTTTTCCGGATTTTAGCGATATTCCCGACACTTACCCTTTAGAAACGCGTCACAGCCTTTCCCTTTGGATTTAGAGGATCGGGACCCGGACGGCGGGCAAGAAGACGGAAAAATAAAGAACCGTTTTTTTTTTGTTTTCCTCTATCTCCGATATTATCCGAGATACGAATTTTTTAAAAAGGTCGGTTTTATGAAAAACGGTACTTTTCCGCAGGCCGTAGCTCCTTTAACCGGAGCATTTTTTTCACCGGACTATAACGGAAGCTAGACCCATCATTCCTGTCTGGTCCCACCAAATTTTAACCCTTAATATCCAAACGCGTCCAGACAATTAATTTTTTAGCGAACCTAGATTTGTGGAAATTTTATCTTGAAATTTATAGTGCGTCCGACAGATTGTATATAGTCGATCCGGCGATCTTCAATTTTTTTTTGATTTGGTCTTAGGATAGAAACGATATCAGTTTCGAAATCCGGACGTCTTCAGGACTCCAAAACCATTTTCGGTTCCTCGATAGGAGCCCTCCTTCTCTTTGACATTTAAACGTCACTTGTGACAGTTCTTTGAAAATTCAACGGACAAACGTACTTTTCAATCTCAGAAGGCCCCGCAGGGGCTGTTAACGAAAAACATTTTTTCTTTGCAAAAAACAGCCCCACGGGGGCTGTTAACGCCGCATACAGCCCCGAAGGGGCTGTACCCGAATGTTAAAAAAAAACATTTTACGACGTGCATCGGAAATTTCTTTGCGGCGCATTAACGTTCAGCCCCTCATATTCCAGTCCCTCTACGAAAGTTCAGGAAGAGAAGTGAGACTAGGACGAACACATAGATCTAGTGCTACAAGGTATAGACAACATTGATCCAACATTCCGTCGGACTTACACAATAACCCGTTCACAGTCCGTACAAACTGTGACGCCTTCCGGGGGGTTATTAGATTTTGGGGGATCCCCGTGTATACTGCTAGATCGACTATGATCGTCTAGGGGGGCGTTAAAACTTGACTTTTGACCACCGATCGCGTGGCTTTGGGTTGAATAAAATTCGGAGCGGACTACTGTGGGGGAAAAACAAAATTTATCAAAAAAAAAAATGAAGTGACTTTTCTTTCAAAAACACATCTCGGTACCCGCGTCCTCCGTTACTGAAGCTGCAGCTGAAACGGATACTTACACAATTAGGCGTTCACAGTCGGCGCAAATGTTTTGGCCTGGAGGTAGCTGGGGGTTGGCTGGTGCGGGGCGGTTCTCGGGGGCCCTGACAGGCCTCAGGCCTGCTATACCGCTGTTAGGGCTTGTCACCACTCCTGAATCTGGCTCTAAGGATGGGGTGTAAAGTATTGTGTGATTGAGTAGCGGCCAAAAGCATTTAAATGATTTCCAATGCTTATTGTCAGTTAGAGAGCTATTTTAATTTTATGAGACCACTAAAGAATTTTTAGCAGGGGCCTATAAAATATTACACGCGTGGGTGTGTACGTATTGGAATGCAAACACTTAAATGATTTTCACCGAAAATATAAATGTGACTTTTTAGTGTAAAATATTAAAAACTCCTATAAAAATATATTTAAACAAGTTTCACAAAAACAATAAACAAACAAAGGTGATTGGATATTTAACGTACCTTCATCGGGGGTTTTTGGTTCACTCTCAGCTTCTTTTAGCATACGCAGGACTGCACTATTGGAGGCGTCATAGTTCTTCTCGTTTTTCTTAAAATTAACACTAGAGCAAAAATATGAGTTCAGTAGCTTGTCGGTGGTAGGCGACTAAGCGAACTAGATTGTTAATTGTAGAATAATTTGTTAGAACAATAAAGTTTATTGGTGATACTGGAGGGGATACGATGTTGTCATCGTTATTGAGTGCTTATGGAATGTGCAAGATATCATTTATCAAAATAATAAATAAGGAAACAAAGACAATGTGATTATAATAGCATAGAACCAATTATAAATGCGAAGAAAAAACTTCAGGGAATATACGACCTTTACTTCAATTTTTATTCAGTGAAATCATTAGGAAAGGATTGTCAAAAAAAGAAAGAGTTTTTGGGTTTCAGTTTTTGTCCTGGTCAGTACAGAAAAAGTATCAATCCTTTGATTCCAAGAGACCAAAATTTTGGAAGATAAATAATTGGCGATGTTATCCAATGGATGAGCCTGCAGTTTTGGTTCCCCCACGGGAGACCTGCAAGAAACTCTTAAACCAAGGATAATAATAGAAAGAAGAACCAATGTTGTTGCTAAATTAAAGCTGAAATTCTTACAGAAAGTGAGAGAAGATTGAAATAACTAAATCCTTACAGAAAATGAAGGAAGAAAAAAGTTGAAATCATAAAATCCTTACAAGAAATGGAGAAAGAAGGTTTAAATCATTAAATTATTACTCTAAAATGGGCGAAGCAATGTTTGAAATGAATGAATTCTTACAGAAAATTGGGAAAAAAGGTTGAAGTCCTTGTAAAAAATGGGGAAAAAGAAGTTTAAAATCTTTACAGAAATGAGGGAAGAGGTTAAAATCATTAAATCTTTGGACAAAATGGGGGAAGAAGGTTAAAATCATTAAGTTAATGCAAAAAATGGGAAAATAAGAAGGCTGAAATCATTAAATCCTTAAAAAAAATAAGGCAAGAAGGTTTAAATCATTAAATCATTACAGAAAATGAGGAATAGGATTGAAATCATTCAATCCTTACAGGAAATGGGGAAGAAGAAGATTGGAATCATTAAGTCCATGCAAAAATGGGGAAGAAGAAGGCTGAAAATATTAAATCCTTACAGAAAATGAGGGAAGAAGAAGATTGAAATCAATAAATCCTTACAGAAAATGTGGTAATAAGAAGGTTGAATTCATTATCTGTGCAAAAAGCGTGAGAAAAACAAAGATTATTAAGTTCTTACATAAAATGAAGAATAAATGAGGTTAAAATTATTAAATCCTTACAAAAAAAGGGAAGAAGAACGTCGAAATCATTTAGTCCTTACAAAAAATAAGAGAAGAAGAAGGTTAAAATCAATATGTCCTTGCAAAAATGGAGGAAGAAGAAAGCTGAAATCACTAAATTCTTACAGAAAATGAGAGGAGATTGAAATAACTAAATCCTTACAGAAAATGAAGGAGGAAATAAGTTGAAATCATAAAATCCTTACAAGAAATGAGGGAGGAAGGATTAAATCATTAAATCAGAAAATGAGAGAAGAGTTGAAATCAATGAAAAATGAAGAAAAATAAGTTTAAAATTCTTACAGAAAATAAGGAGAGAGGAAAGTTGAAATCATTAAATCCTTCTAGAAAATGGAGAGTTCAGTAGCAGGTAGGCGTCTAAGCGAAAAAGATTGTTAATTGTAGAATAATTTGTTAGAACAATAAAGTTTATTGATGATACTGGAGGGGATACGATGTTGTCATCGTTATTGAGTGCTTATGGAATGTGCAAGATATCATTTATCAAAATAATAAATAAGGAAACAAAGACAATGTGATTATAATAGCATAGAACCAATTATAAACGCGAAGAAAAAACTTCAGGGAATATACGACCTTCACTTCAATTTTTATTCAGTGAAATCGTTAGGAGAGGATTGTCAAAAAAAGAAAGAGTTTTTGGGTTTCAGTTTTTGTCCTGGTCAGTACAGAAAAAGTATCAATCCTTTGATTCCAAGAGACCAAAATTTTGGAAGATAAATAATTGGCGATGTTATCCAATGGATGAGCCTGCAGTTTTGGTTCCCCCATGGGAGATCTGCAAAAAACTCTTAAACCAAGGATAATAATAGAAAGAAGAACCAATGTTGTTGCTAAATTAAAGCTGAAATTCTTACAGAAAATGAGAGAAGATCGAAATAACTAAATCCTTACAGAAAATGAAGGAAGAAAAAAGTTGAAATCATAAAATCCTTACAAGAAATGGAGAAATAAGGTTTAAATCATTAAATTATTACTCTAAAATGGGCGAAGCAGTGTTTGAAATGAATGAATTCTTACAGAAAATTGGGAAAAAAGGTTGCAGTCCTTGTAAAAAATGGGGAAAAAGAAGTTTAAAATCTTTACAAGAAATGAGGGAAGAGGTTAAAATCATTAAATCTTTGGACAAAATGGGGGAAGAAGGTTAAAATCATTAAGTTAATGCAAAAAATGGGAAACGAAGAAGGCTGAAATCATTAAATCCTTACAAAAATAAGACAAGAAGGTTTAAATCATTAAATCATTACAGAAAATGAGGAATAGGATTGAAATCATTCAATCCTTACAGGAAATGGGGAAGAAGAAGATTGGAATCATTAAGTCCATGCAAAAATGGGGAAGAAGAAGGCTGAAAATATTAAATCCTTACAGAAAATGAGGGAAGAAGAAGATTGAAATCAATAAATCCTTACAGAAAATGTGGGAATAAGAAGGTTGAATTCATTATCTGTGCAAAAAGTGTGAGAAAAACAAAGATTATTAAGTTCTTACATAAAATGAAGAATAAATAAGGTTAAAATTATTAAATCCTTACAAAAAAAGGGGAAGAAGAACGTCGAAATCATTTAGTCCTTACAAAAAATAAGAGAAGAAGAAGGTTGAATTCAATATGTCCTTGCAAAAATGGAGGAAGAAGAATGCTGAAATCACTAAATTCTTACAGAAAATGAGAGGAGATTGAAATAACTAAATCCTTACAGAAAATGAAGGAGGAAATAAGTTGAAATCATAAAATCCTTACAAGAAATGAGGGAGGAAGGATTAAATCATTAAATCAGAAAATGAGAGAAGAGTTGAAATCAATGAGTTCCTACAGAAAATGATGAAAAATAAGTTTAAAATTCTTACAGAAAATAAGGAGAAATGTGATTATAATAACATAGAACCAATTATAAATGCGAAGAAAAAACTTCAGGGAATATACGACCTTCACTTCAATTTTTATTCATAGTGAAACCGTTAGGAGAGGATTGTCATAAAAAGAAAGAGTTTTTGGGTTTCAGTTTTTGTCCTGGTCAGTACAGAAAAAGTATCAATCCTTTGATTCCAAGAGACCAAAATTTTGGAAGATAAATAATTGGCGATGTTATCCAATGCATGAGCCTGCAGTTTTGGTTCCCCCATAGGAGATCTGCAAGAAACTCTTAAACCAAGGATAATAATAGAAAGAAGAACCAATGTTGTTACTAAGTTTTCACTAAAGATTGCTTGTGGATCATTACTTCAATTTTTCCATCCATCGGCTTTCATTTGTTAAGGCAACTGCCACAATTTGATGAAAATTACAAACAAATTGTGCAAATTTCAAGCGCGTTACGTCATTATGTTCCTCCTAGCCGCCAATTTAGAATATGACTAAATTAGATTGCTGGCATCAATCCAACGATTTTACGGCAATCCATGCGAATTCCTTTAAAAAACGTATGATTCAATAATGCGTGTTTACCTAATACCGTGCAATTAGTTAGATAACCGAAACTACGGCATGATACATTCGGTGACGTATCGTTGTTGCTATTTTCAGCTCGGCCGACCGGCTGATATTTAACATGAGCACTTTTAAAATAAAACAAATTGGCACCTAGTTAACGATTCTAGAAGAAAAATTGTAAACATCCGTAATGTTAGATGGAAATTGGGACGCTGAAAACTCGTTACAGGAAAGGTTGGGGGCGGGCAATGAAAGGGGCAATAAAATTGGTGGGTATTGGAACGAATATTCAGATTTGAGATTTTGGACCCGAATCAAAACGAAAATGACTGCAATGTGTATGGTATACAAGGTCGTCGAAGATAATAGTGGTTTCTGGCACAGTTGCCTTTTCTAAAATTGTCCCCGCTTGGAGCGTTAAAATACACCTTGTTGAAGAAACAATTGAAACAACTACTCCTTTAGCTGGTGCTGAAAAGCAAAGAACTTTTAGAGGCTAACGAGAAGTGCTTAAGAAATAATAAACAATAATATAGGCTGAATTAAGAAACCCATTTCTTTGAGGAATTTGGTTAAAAAATAGTAAAGTTCAGTGCGTCTTGGTATTTGCTAGAAGAGTAGTTGTTTTGGTTAAACCATGAGAAGTGTTAATTCTTCAATTTTTGGTTGCAGAAAACACGCTATTTTATTTAGGATTTCCACAACAAGATGTTGGAACATAATCAATGCAAACTAGAACACAGAAGAGTCCCAAAACAGATCCTTGTGGATCTTCCCTCATAGGCTACATTTTTTTGGAACTAACTTAATGCAATGGACACTCACCCTAATGCACCTGTGGATAAAACTTCGGTTTGAGCGGATAAAGTCTCGGCAATGCTTTGTTCGGAATATAGTTTCACTGGGCTGTTGTATTGTTTGTTGACTAATTTCGGACCGCCGTTTATGCCGTTCACCTGGAAGAAAACAACCCTTAATAACTCTATAACTAAGATATTTAGATTTCTTGCCATTTTGCCCATCTTGTAGTCTTCTTTTGAAGCGAAGAAGACCACAACAAAATGGTCAAGACGTCAAGAATTCAAAATATTCAACACGGAAGAGATTCAGAGATTCAATATTGTTGTTTCAACTTAATAATAGTAATACCAATAGAGGTGGTAGGAAAGAAATCTATGATTTTATTTCGTAGTTCTGTTACTTTCCATTTTTTGTCACCTGCTTCACTAAATTTTAATGTCTAGCATTCCATGAAAAGTCACCTAGTAATTGATGACTGCAATTTGAATCCACACAAGCGAAATTTTATTGCATATTTATCACTGATACCATAAACTATATGTGCACGGTAATAATTAAATCAAATTACACCTGCACCATTAAATCCACTGCACATGGCACCATAAAAGGGGTAAGAGTTATGGTTACATAGTAATCTTTTGAATAGAATAAGAATTAATTTATTGGGCGCCACATTGGCAGAGTTTTATGTGCTGAACGTGGGCTTACGCTATTATTGCCTATACGATTTGGACAAACGTTGTTGAAAGCATAGACGGATTCGCTTAGTCAGTAAACATCATTTGTTTTCCATTCACGATGTTTTTGCATGCCAGTCGCGTCATTCCCTGCACAAAGTGAATTTATGTAAATTAAAGTTAATGGTGAATATTCTTTTAATGCATAGAAGATGAGGTTCATATTTGGCCAATTGCAATAAGAAATCTTCTCCTTAAATACTCAGTATGGAAACTGGTCAAGTTTTGTCTTGTTTTAAAAAACAAGATCAAACCCAGACTAAGACCGAGAAAGTATCAACAGTTCATCTACTAGGAAGGTTCTACTAATACTGTATTTCTGAAAAAGCATCCTTGCAGAAAATGAGGGCAGAAAAAGGTCGAAATCATTACAAAAAATGGGCGAAGAAGAATGTTGAATAATTAAGTCCTTGCAGAAAATGAGGGAAGGAGTTTGAAATCATTAAACCCATGCAAAAGATTGGGGGAAAAGAAGATTGAATTCATTAAAACCTTGGACAAAACGGGGGAAGAAGAAGGTTAAAATCATTAAGTTAATGCAAAAAATGAGGAAAGAAGAAGGCTGAAATCATTAAATCCTTACAAAAAATAAGGGAAGAAGGTTTAAATCATTAAATCAGTACAGAAACGATTGAAATCATTCAATCCTTACAGAAAATTGGGAAGAAGAAGGCTGAAAATATTAAATCCTTACAGGAAGTGAGGGAAGAAGAAGATTAAAACCACTAAGTCCTTACAGAAAATGTGGAAATAAGACGGTTGAATTCATTCAGTCCTTGTAAAACGCGTAAGAAGAATAAAGCTGAAATCATTAAGTTCTTACATAAAATGAAGAATAAATAAGGTTGAAATTATTAAAAACAAAGAAAAGGGGAAGAAGAACGTCGAAATCATTAAGTCCTTACAGAAAATAAGAGAAGAAGAAGGATGAAATCATTAAGTCCTTGCAAAAAACGAAGGAAGAAGAAAGCTGAAATTACTAAATTCTTACAGAAAATGGGAGATTGAAATAGCTAAATCCTTACAGAAAATGAAGGAAGAAAAATGTTGAAATCATAAAATCCTTACAAGAAAATGTGGGAATAAGAAGGTTGATTTCATTCAGTCCTTGTGAAAAACGGGAGAAGAAGAAAGCTGAAATCATTAAGTGCTTACATAAAACGAGGAATAAATAAAGTTGAAATTATTAAATCCTTACAAAAAAAGGGGAAGAAGAACGTCCTTACAGAAATAAGAGAAGAAGAAGGTTGAATTCATTAAGTCCTTGCAAAAGACGAAGGAAGAAGAAAGCTGAAATCACTAAATTCTTACAGAAAATGGGAGAAGATTGAAGTAACTAAATCCTTACAGAAAATGAACGAAGAAAAAAGTTGAAATCATAAAATCCCTACAAGAAATGAGGGAGGAAGAAGGTTTAAATCATTAAATTATTACAGAAAATGGGCGAAGATTAGTTTGAAATCAATGAATTTTTACAGAAAATGGGGAGAAAAGGTTGAAATAATTAAGTCCTTTGCAAAAAATAAAGGAAGAAGGTTTAAATCATTAAATCATTACAGACAACGGGGAAGAAGATTGAAATCATTCAATCCTTACAGAAAATGAAGAAGAAGAAGATTGGAATTATTAAGTCCATGCAAGAAATGGGGATGAAGAAGGCTGAAAATATTAAATTCTTACAGAAAATAAGGGAAAAAGAAGATTGAAATTATTAAATTCTTACAAAAAAGGGAAAGAAGAACATCCTTACAGAAAATAAGAGAAGAAAAGTCCTTGCAAAAAACGAAGGAAGAAGAAAGCTGAAATCACTAAATTCTTACAGAAAATGGGAGAAGATTGAAGTAACTAAATCCTTACAGAAAACGAACGAGGAAAAAAGTTGAAATCATAAAATCCCTACAAGAAATGAGGGAGGAAGAAGGTTTAAATCATTAAATTATTACAAAAAATGGGCGAAGATTAGTTTGAAATCAATAAATTCTTACAGAAAATGGGGAAAAAGGTTGAAATCATTAAATCCTTGCAAAGAAATGGGAAAAAAGAAGTTTAAAATATTTACAAAAAATTAGGGAAGAGAAAGGTTGAAATAATTAAATCCCTACAGAAAATAGAGGAAGAAATTTGAAATAATTAAATCCTTGCAAAAGATAGGGGAAGAAGAACGAAAGAAAGAAGAAGGCTGAAATCACTATATTCTTACAGAAAGTGGAAGAAGATTGAAATAACAAAATTCTTACAGAAAATGAAGGAAGAAAAAGGTTGAAACAAGGAAATGAAGAAGGAAGGATTAAATCATTAAAACATTACAGAAAATGAGCAAAGAAGTAAGTTGAAATCAATGAATTCTTACAGAAAATGGAGAAAAAAAGTTGAAATCACTAAGTCCTTGCAAAAAATGGAAGAAAGAAGTTTAAAATCTTTACAAAAAATGAGGGAAGAGGAAAGTTGAAATCATTAAATTAAATCCTTACAGATAATGGAGGAAGAAAATTGAAATCATTAAATTCTTACGGAAAATGGGGAAGAAGAAAGTCGAAATTATTAAATCTTTATTGAAAATTAGGGAAGAAGAAAGTTGAAATCAATAAGTTCTTGCAAAAAATGGGGAAGAAGAAATCACTAAATTCTTACAGAAAATGGGAGAAGGTTGAAATCATAAAATTATTACAAAAAATGAGGGAAGAAGAAGGTCATTAAATCATTACAGATAATTAGGGTTGAAAACAATGAATTCTTACAGAAAATGAGAGAAGGTTGAAATCATAAAATTATTACAAAAAATGAGGGAAGAAGAAGGTCATTAAATCATTACAGATAATTAGGGTTGAAAACAATGAATTCTTACAGAAAATGGGGAAATAGATTGAAATCATTAAGTCCTTGCAGAAAATGGGGAAAAAAAAGTTTATAATCCTTACAGAAAATGGGAAAAGAGGAAGGCTGAAATCGTTAAATCCTTACAGAAATAGGGGAAGAAGAAAGTCGAAATCATTGAATCCGTATTGAAAATAATGGAAGAAGACGGTTGATATCATTAAGTTCTTCAAAACGATGGAAGAAGAAAGCTGAAATCACTAAATTCTTACAGAAAATGACAGAAGGTTAAAATAATTAAATCGTTACAGAAAATGAAGGATGAAGAAGGTTGAAATCATAATATTATTACAAAAAAAAGGGGGAAGAAGAATGTTTATTTAAATTATTAAATCGTTACAGAAAGTGAGGGAAGAAGTGGGTTGAAATGAATTAATTCTTACAGAAAATGGGGAAGAAGGTTAAAATCATTAATTGGGAAACAATTTTTTGAATTTTTACCGAAAATGGGAGAAGAGGAAGGTTGAAATCATTAAATCTTACAGAAAATTGAAGAAGAAGAAATTATCATTAAATACTTATTTCCTTGGTAGCTATTTTCCAATGAACCATCAAAATAAAAAAAAGAAATTCTAAAATAAATCCAACTAGTGTTTTGTACACACAAAGTTTATCTACCACAGTAGCAAAATCAATCATCATCTTCTAAGGAGTCTCCATAGTAAAGCAGTAATCACAAGTTGAAAGAATACTATTATTACACTTACTTTGGCAAGTTGCTCATTTGAAATAAATTGTCTTATTAAAAGGGATTTCGAGGTTCCGCAGGAATTTCACCTTTGGGGATTGTTTCCTGCAAGGATGCATTCTCCGAGAAACCCTGTAAATCCTTTTGACAAAAAACTGGACGATTTCAGTTTGGTTTTATAAGAAAAGTTAAAAACGATGAAACCCAATAAAAAATTACATAAATTCAAACAAAAAAAAACCTTACCTGTGGACTAAACGGCTTGGCGGACAAATTGTGCCCAGTTCCGATGGCACCGATATTCTCTGTCCTCTGCGATGCTAACGATGTTCTCGTGACAGGACTGATGTTGTTGATAACGGGAGACGGTGTCGGGAATGATCCTGTGGGTACAACTGAAGGTTTCCATGTTGAACCTCCTCTAATAATTGAAAGGGTAAAGTTAGGATTAAAAATAAACAACGACTGGTCATCGTGTGGGCAACAGATCAATAATTCCGATCGAGGTTGCGCCGCGCGAATTTGTTTGTCATGATTCGTACTGCTTTGTTTGTACGACAGTAGTTGTTGAATACAAGATAAAGGAATATGCGCCACACGTTTGGAGCATTTCTTTATAAGTTTACAATTACAGTTTTTCTTTTCTTTGACGATTCAATTTACAACTTTACATTGGACAAACTAGTCGATGCATTTTTAACAAGATTTGAGCATCACAAAGTCTTATTTCATCAATAATGTCGATAAAATTAAACAACTAATTTAGTCTTTATTTTTTGATCAAATTTTGAATTAAAAAACTTTGGACCACTAAGTTATCAGCCTTTTATCAATTGCCTCATATTTAAGCTCCCCAAGCTCAGTCAGTATTGAACGTCTCGTCTGTCCAACGTATTCTTTTAGTGTTGATTCGTCCTGGTTTACCTTTGAACTGTTACTTCGAAGGCTGGTCCAGCTCTGACGACTACATCTTGAGCATCCTTGTGTCTTAAATTGAATACGTCTGTGTTGTTGATTTTGATTACGGAATCGCCGGCGATGAGGCCAGACCTTTCAGCAGGTGAGCCGACATTTACCTGAAAGAAAGAGAAAATACAAAGTTACAACCCATAGCAATATGTTTTCAATGTGAAACAAGTTTGATTTGTTGGTATTAGGTAGATAGGAAATGTATGTATTGAATAAGTTAAGAGTATATAATGGCATTTGCTTATAATCAATATCCTTGCCTTTAAGTATGTGTTTTACGCGTGTATCTGTAATTTCCTTTTCTATGGAATGAAGCTAACAATGAAAGCAGGTCATTGGGCCACAACAATGGATTAAAATTCAAAAAAACGTTCTGCCGACTATATTTAACTAGTAGGTACATATTTACGTAAATTTTTGCACATTGATTAAATCCATTGTATTCGGTGCTTATTTATATAGGTTTCCAAAAGCACCTTGTGAACCCTGCGGGGCTGTCTTTATCGAAAGTAGAAATATAGGGTTTCGTCTTTAAAATAAAAAAAAATAAAAAAATTAAGCGTCCCCGGCGGGGCCGAATCCAGCCCCCACTGGGGGCTGTGTTTTTTGTATAAGACTTAAAACAGCTCCTATGGGGCTATATTTTTTAACTTTCTGTAAAATTAAAAAAGTTCCAAAAAATAAAGCAGCCAGCCCCTGGTCGATTAAGTGAATTGGGGGAAAATCGAAAAAAAATTTATTGACTAAATTTTTTGCAGATGGCAACGGAATGATCATGTGTGTGTTCTGGTAAAATACTAATATACTAAATTATGTGAGTTTTTAATTTAAGTGACCGACATTAATTGATCATCTGCGTCCAGCTAAACCACCAGACCTTAGTAGTATAGACAATATTGCCCTTTCCAGAGGAGCATTACACAGATAATTAAAACCTTCCATTTCTGACTCTGCCCGTCCCTAAAAATGCAGCAAAAGTGAGAAAAATGCCTCTTTAAATCCGGACGAGCTGCCAGTGAGTACAAATAAAAAACTTAAATTAACATACTGTATCACTCTTGCTGCGACAACAAAAACGACATTAGATCCACAAACTTTAATAAACAACCACATGGACAATACATCAAGTAAACTGTGTCATGTTCATTCTTAAGTTTCTCTTCTCCTGCAACCGCCTCTTGAGCTCGATCAAATCAGGACTCTGTTCTAATTTGGCTGTGCAAGTTGGCACGGGCTTCGGCTTTGACATTCGCCGAGCTTGCGCAATGAAATTCCTCAAATTCTCCACCATGCTCTGCTGCTCCTCTTTCCTTTTTAAAATGCAGCTTCGCTTCTCCTCCAGTTCTTGTTGCATCTTGAGTTTCGTCAACGACAGCCTCTCCTGCAGTTCCGCTATGGACATTTCGCACAGCAGTCCGAAGTTGGGGCACTCGGTGGGGTCGAATTCCTTGACGTTCATGCTGCAGCGGATCTCGTGCAAGGTGCGCAGCTCTTGGATTAGGTCCATTTTCCTGGCTAGTTCTTTCTTCTTTTCTTCGTAGGCTTTCCGCAGTAGCTCCTTGGTTTCGTACTGCTGCAGCCTGACCTGGCTTTGTTTTTCCTCGTGCAGCTTCCGTTCGGATTCTTTTGCGTCTTGTTTGATTTTCTGTGCTTTTTCCACCAAGGCTTTTATTTTAAGTTGTTCTTCTTCGCGCCATTTCTCTAGTTTGTCGAGCAATTCCAGCCGTGCCTCCTGGAACTCTAGCATTTTTTGTTTGTTAGACTCTAGTAATTTCTTCTTGGCTAAAATAGATTCTTCGTATGTTAGAAGACCTTGCAAATGTTTTCTTTCTATGTCTTCCATTTCCATCCTGCTCCTTTCTCTTCTTTCCTCCTCTTCCAGTTGTTCTGCCTTCTCTCCGGTGTGACCGCCTTTTATTATATCGTCTATTTTCTTTATTTCGCTTTCTTGTTCCTTTATTATGCGAGAGGCTTCTCTTAACGTCGTTGCTATATTTCCTTTCATTTCTACTTCTTTTTTGGCAGGCACTTTGTTTGCTTTAAAAGCCTTAGGCTCGATTTGCTGTTCTTCTTTTATAATTTTCTTGGCTTCCACTAACCTCTTTGGTACCTTGTCTGCTTCCTCTAACAATTGCATGGCTCTTGCGCGATTTCTTTCGTGCTCGTATCTGAGTATTTGAGGAATTCTGGAGACGCCAATTATAACGGTTTTTGAACGTTTTTTCCCCTCATATTCAACTTCCTCTGGAGTATTTACAGGAGGGGGCGGTGTCTTTTGCTGGACTTGCCTGAGACCTTTAAATTCTTGTGTTATTGTAACAGGTCTCTTAACAATTTTGTTAACTTCTTCCTCTTGAATTTTGCACAACAATTCTTTTATCAAACTTATTTTATCCAGCAATGGGTACATTATTTTTTCAAGCACATACTCGTTTTCGAATAACTTACAAGAAACGCTTGTTAGCAACAAGTGATTGGAGTCATCGATGAGATATTGCAGGAGGTGTTTTAGATAGTAAATATTAATACTTAGAAGGTCCTCATAGTTGTCTTCATCAAACTGGAAGATTATAAAGTACAACAAGACTTGAAAGTTGTGCGGATTTACTTGTCTTAGAGTATAGCTTTTAATGAAGGTTTCTCCAATTTTTTCCAAAAATACTTCATGTCTTACTAGGTGCAGGAAAATCTCGCTGTCATGTTTCCTAGAAGGACGTTCGTTTAGAATATCTTCAACAAAGTCCAGAGGCGTCAAATATTTTGAGCCTTTATAAGCGGTTAATAATTTAATTAATGTTTTCAGGATATTATTTGGCATATTGACAATACCTGACTTGATTTGACACCGATACTGGAGAGCAGTAATGCCAACTTAAAAAGAAAAATTTACAACTAATTGTTAATTGTAGAGGAATATTTTAATAATAAAAAAAACGTAATCTTTGTTTACGTGTTTAACAGTAACGGTTAAAAACAAGATGCTGCTGCCAAAAATGTCTTGTGACGTGGAATTTCGTCATGAAATTAGAAGAATCCACGCAAATGCCGCATAATTGTTCTGGGGACACAAAAATAAGTTGGTTATTTCGTAACGGACCATTAGAAATTGACAGAGATACACAATAATAGATTTTATTACATTATTGATGTACAGGGTGATCCAAAGAAAATGCCCTCTCAAAGACGGATTTCTCTCATGAAAATAAGACGAAAAATGAGTCAGTTACCAGATTTATTAGATATACAATTATTATATTATGACCGATTTGACTTAACAAATTCCGAGGAGCATATCCCGACAACTTTGGCGGAAATCCGTTCGTGCCTTCATGCTCCGTGGTTTCTTATAATTATTATTTATGTCTTTATGGGATGATTTGCGGTCGCCTGTAGACATGACGTAGACCAAGAGAAGTAGTTCGTTGTTTCAAGGCTTGTTTTCCGGCAAAGCGTAAAGAAATGTGTGCACAATCATATTTAATTCATAATTTTACTTTAACGTACTATTAACTTTGTTATTAATAAATTATTCATAAGCAAAAGTAGGCGAATGGTGGTTTAATTATATCTTGGCATTCACAGATTATTTATTATACACGAATATAAGTATATCAGAATTCCTTTTTGGAACCATTTAAAAAAAAAAAAAAGAATTGGAAAAGGTCATTTTTAAGATCTCAGTCTACCTTCTTCTTAGTCCTCTTACATGTAAATTTCCTCCTTTAAATTGGGAAAGCTGACAGTGAGATTTTCCTACACTTGGACATTTTTGGAAAAAATTGGAGAAATCTTCATTAAAAACTATATTCTAAGACGAGTAAATCCGCACAACATTCAAGTCTTGTTATGCTTCATAATCTTCCAGTTTGATGAAGACAACTATGAGGACCTCCTAAGTATTAATATTTTACTATCTAAAACTTCTCCTGCAATATCTCATCGATGACTCCAATCACTTGTTGCTAACAAGCGTTTCTTGTAAGTTATTTGAAAACGAATATGTACTTGAAAAAATAATGTACCCATTGCTGGATAAAATAAGTTTGATAAAAGAATTATTGTGCAAAATTCAAGAGGAAGAAGTTAACAAAATTGTTAAGAGACCTGTTACAATAACACAAGAATTTAAAGGTCTCAGGCAAGTCCAGCAAAAGACACCGCCCCGTCCTGTAAATACTCCAGAGGAAGTTCAATATGAGGGAAAAAACCGTTCAAAAACCGTTATAATTGGCGTCTCCAGAATTCCTCAAATACTCAGAGCCGAGCACGAGAGAAATCGCGCAAGAGCCATGCAATTGTTAGAGGAAGCAGACAAGGTACCAAAAAGGTTAGTGGAAGCCAAGAAAATTATAAAAGAAGAACAGCAAATCGAGCCTAAGGCTTTTAAAGCAAACAAAGTGCCTGCTAAGAAAGAAGTAGAAATGAAAGGAAATATAGCAACGATGTTAAGAGAAGCCTCTCTCATTATAAAGGAACAAGGAAGCGAAATAAAGAAAATAGACGATATAATAAAAGGCGGTCTCACCGGAGAGAAGGCAGAACAACTGGAAGAGGAGGAAAGAAGAGAAAAGAGCAGGATGGAAATGGAAGACATAGAAAGAAAACATTTGCAAGGTCTTCTAACATACGAAGAATCTATTTTGGTCAAGAAGAAATTACTAGAGTGTAACAAACAAAAAATGCTAGAGTTCCAGGAAGCACGGTTGGAATTGCTCGACAAACTAGAGAAATGGCGCGAAGAAGAACAACTTAAAATAAAAGCCTTGGTGGAAAAAGCACAGAAAATCAAACAAGACGCAAAAGAATCCGAAAGGAAGCTACAAGAGGAAAAGCAAAGCCAGGCCAGGCTGCAGCAGTACGAAACCAAGGAGCTACTGCGGAAAGCCTACGAAGAGAAGAAGAAAGAACTAGCCCGGAAAATGGACCTAATTCAAGAGCTGCGCACCTTGCACGAGATCCGCTGCAGCGTGAACCTAAAGGAATTCGACCCCACCGAGTGCCCCAACTTCGGCCTGCTGTGCGAAATGTCCATAGCGGAACTGCAGGAGAGGCTGTCGTTGACGAAACTCAAGATGCAACAAGAACTGGAGGAGAAGCGAAGCTGCATTTTAAAAAGGAAAGAGGAGCAGCAGAACATGGTGGAGAATTTGAGGAATTTCATTGCGCAAGCTCGACGAATGTCAAAGCCGAAGCCCGTGCCAACTTGCACAGCCAAATTAGAACAGAGTCCTGAATTGATCGAGCTCAAGAAAAGAAATATAGTAACGACGTTAAGAGGAGCCTCTAGCATCATAAAGGACAAGAAAAGGAAATAAAGAAAATAGACCATATTAAAAAAAGGCGGTCACACCGGGGAAAAGCAGAACAACTGGAAGAGGAATGAAAAAGGGAAACGAGCAGGTTGGAAATAGAAGACAGAAAGAAAATATTTGCGAGGTCTTTAAATGTATGAAGAATCTATTTTGACCAAGTACAAATTATTAGAATCTAACAAACAGAAAAACAGAAGATGCTGGAATTTCAGTAAGCACGGAATGTGTGAGGTATAAAATTTGCATGTTGACGAAATTGGGGGGGGGGGGGGGGGACCAAGTACTGGTTAGTTTAAAATTTGATACGAACCCCGACCATCAAGATTACAGTATTCATCAGTAGCATGCAGGAGAGGACTTTTTGAGAAAAAATTGCTACTCCTCTGTGTGCTGTGTTTAATAAACAGACGGCTATTCCAGTATCACCCTGTCGAACTTTTTATTCGGCGTTCTCATTCATGCTAAGTCCGTCCCTGAACGAAACCGTCGCTAGCCAGCGGCTACTACTCCGCTGCTGCACACGACACGAGCAAAGCTGTGTTCTGCATGGAGGTGTGTGTATTTTTAGCAAATCGCCGACTGGGACGACTGGGTTCGTTCGGGACAACAGGACGCAGATGATTTTCGCATATTACCGTCTGCTGAATTTACGAACATATGCACGGGATGTGGCATCGCCGATTAATTAACAACCGCCATTAATTGAACCGTACAATTAGGACTTTGAGGATGCCTTTATAATGATTAGAAGAGACAAAATTAAGTAGGCACAGACTTCCCACTTCCCACCTTCGAATTTTCAAAAAAGGTGCAAATTGCATTTTCATTATATGAACATGGCTGACATTTTGATTATTTATTGATAAAGTATTTGTTTTTGTTACTATTTTAAAAGTATATTTCTTGTTTTTATTTAGTTTCTTGTTACTTTTTAAATAATTTCTGGATTCCATACTAATATTCCATTCCCATCCTCTATTATTTATGAAATCCTGCGACCTTGGAATTATTTTGAAGTACTTTGGTACACTAATTATATGTGTCAGTATGTTAACCTTGCAATACATCAGACTGGTATTTAACAATCCGAAAAGACTTGTATGGTCTCGTGTTGTCTCAAGACAAGAAAGAGGAGAGTCGATAACTTCATCAAGCGATATAATAAATTCCAGCAGGCTATAAAACACTCCAAAAACACCAAATGTTAAACCAATTATTTAAATGTTATGACGTAAGCGAGGTGCAAGCAGTCGCAGCCAATTAGGAAAATTACTACTGATAATTGTTGGTAATCAACTGCGCCTTATTCGGTATTTTTTTTATTGCTCTACAAAATTTAAGTGTTTTCGTGAAATACAGAAAACAAGACAATTAAATTCCTCAACGAGCCAGTCGTTTTGCTTTGGGTTTTTGATCATCAATAAAACAATTGCTGACGAGTTAGATGAAATTGAATGGAACGAAAATATAATTGCATAGCAAATTATTGACTCAAACTGCACAGAAGCAAGAAATGAGAAGCAACTGATACAGCTCTACACTCTAATTCCTCACTTGTATTAAATTTGACACTTGGCACTGTATTTTTGCTGGAGCTTCATTGTTGCGTTTATGCAGTAACCGGCAGCCAAGTACGTACACGTGCGAACTTATGGGTAACTAGACATTTCATATTCACGGGTACGACAGATTGAATGCGCAACAAAGAATTTAAATGGTGGGGGCTGGAGCACTGGCGTCAGTCTACTACAATCCACAAGATCATACATGCGTGCGCTAGAAGTCGGTTGCCCATTTGTTTCGCATGTAAACCCGACCCTATTTACAGGGTGATTTCTATAACGTTTTCACCCCAATTTTTTGGTTTGTCTTTGGAAATAAAATTAAAATATTTAACATACCTAACTTATAATATTTTTTCCAAAGATTTCGAAAATTTCAACAAAAAAACAATTGAAAGTCAAATAAAAGTGAGAAAAAACACGAAATTAGAGCGAGTTTTTTTACAGACTGAAATAGTTATTTTCCTACGAGCGTGCGGAAAATACCACTTTTCCGCACGCATGTTAGTTTCGAAAGTTGCACTTTTCCTCACTAGTGCGGAAAAACGTATTTTTCCACACTGGTGCGGAAAAGTTCAACTTTCGAAACTAACATGCGTGCGGAAAAGTAATTACATTTTTGTTTGCATTTTTAGGTAAGTTATAATTACATTTTGAAAATGTGTTCACGCTCCTAGGAAAAATATTGTCCTTAACACATGCGGAAACGGTCTTTTCCGCACTCGACTGCCTCTCCGCACTTGTTAGGAAAATAACTATTTCCTAACAAGTGCGGAAAGTGGTACTTTTCCGCACGCTACTACCGTTGACAGAACGACGCGAACCGGAGTTCGGTCAAGCAGTCACATTTTCAAAATGTAATTAGAACTTACCCAAAAATTCAAATAAAAATATAAGTACTTTCCGCACGCATTTTAGTTTCGAAAGTTGCACTTTTCCGCACTAGTGCGGAAAAATGTACTTTTCCGCACTAGTGCGGAAAAGTGCAACTTTCAAAACTAAAATGCGTGCGGAAAAGTGGTATTTTCCGCACGCTCGTAGGAAAATGTATTTTCACCCTTTTCGCAACTTTCCTTTATTTATATCGTCGAATTTTTCTTCTGAACAACTATTTTAAGTCATGTTAAGATTTGTCGATTGTTTTGCTTTATAAATCGGAGACTTTAGAATATTTAGCCTCAATAAATACGTACGTTCATATGTGCTGCCTCAACATAAGACTTAACAATGCATTTTATACACGGTCTCACCTTGAATCCAGTCACGGTTGATAAAATACTGATATCTTATCAGAGGCCACCCGCAGTAGGAAGTGTTATTGTTAATATATCGCTGTAGTTGTGATAGTTTTTACTTGAGCACGTCGGAACCTCGTTAAAATGTGTATTTTGTAAAATTCCGTGTTATATAGAGTGGATTTCAAAAGCAGAAATTTTTTTTTCAAATCAAAAGAAAGTAGAAATATGAAATATTAAAGTGACCTACGGAATAATTTTACGATCGTTTTTCAGCATTTACATGCGGCCTGGCACCATAATCAACCGCACCTCTCGGTGGCTCCCGACAAACGGTGCAAAATATCCGCGCTTTTCCTTATCAGAAAAATATCAACCCACCTCACCTCACCTGTCAACCACATAGAGCAATATTTATTAACTATTTTCCTTTGTGTGATCGCCCCTTGTATCATCACGTAATTTACCACGAAACTAACGCTGCAACAACCTCTAATTAAACTTTTCTAGAAAATCCAACTTGATACTGCATTAAAGCCATGAATAAGATTATTTATAAATACTTCTGCGTACGACGTTAATAAGCATAAATTTATCACTCCGCCGCTTGTACAAGTGGTTCCGTTGAATAGGTCTCTTGTTGCATGCTGCAGAAAAAGAAATAATCAGCTCTGCCAGTTTCAAAAAAAAATCTTTATCAATTGCGCTTTTATTAGAGTTTATTTATAAAATAATCAGTAGTCACGGCCTCTGGACGATGAATCACTTTTATTAATGTAGCAGTGATTTAATACGTCTTGTCAAAAACGTGTTGCCTACTAAAATCGTATGTTTGTGCTTTCCAGAGGAAGATAATTTTTGTTATTCTACGGTTAAATAAATATTTAGACGATGTTTGAAGGCTACAAAGTGTAGAACTTAATTACCTCCTTATACAGTAGGCTGATAAAAGTATATATTAAATAAATTAGCTATTTCGTAAAAGGACTATTTTTAAAATAAAAAAACTGATTTAGTTCAATAGAGAATTAAAAAATGACTAACAGCTTTGAAGACAAAACTGGCGCAGTTGTCATTGAATGTTTAAGGGCCTTAAATGTGGCAGATCTTCAATGAGAGCCATCTTGGACATCCCATCTCATTACAAGATATGCCTGCATGTCCACAAAGACCTCTTCTAGGTGAATTACATAAAGTGGCCCAATTGAATGGCCTGCCGTTGGCCAAATCTGACGCCTATAGATTTTTTTTGTGGAGTTGCTTTAAATCCACCAATTACAGGGAGTGTTTTGGATTTCGGACAAACCAGCATCGCCTAGTACATTTCTAGGATATTTTTAATAAATTCTTCTGTTGCCTGGAGCTGCAACGTGGTCGTTTTCAATATTATTGCTTTAAGGAGCTTCTAGTTTTCCTTCTTAACTACTCATACCGCCCCCAATAATTATTATGACTAGTATTATTACGTCGCTTATTAATTAATAATTAGTACAAGTAAGTTTCCCTAGCGAACCTGAGCGATTTGGATCTCAACAAAGGGACGACATGAATTACATATTTTAATTATAAAGTTACATTTAATTAACATCCAGGGTTTGTTCAACTTGCATTTTATAATCTCAGGTAAATCTCGCGAGCATAAAATGTCCTTACTCACAGCTTGTTGCATTCCTCAGATACCTCCTTATCCTTTTGTTTCGCTTCATTTATTTTTATTTACCTCGAACCTTGTCTGGATGCAAAACTCATTTACCTTCGGCAAATATTTGCCTTAAAAACTGCGAGGCAAATACGCCGGTAACTTTATTATAATATTTACTGCGAATTGATTTACTGGGCGAGTTGCTCGTCAAAAGATGCAGACAAAGTTGTAAAGTATGCAATTTTTGTTTTCTGTGTTGCATCGAAATTTTTTTGAGGCAATGGAAAAATAGCTAAAATCATGTAAAAGCACTGATTGGTGAAGATTACCCACAATTAAATAGTTGGAATAATCCCAATAGTTACAGAGACTTTATAGAGACAATAGAGCCAAAGTCACGCCCACCCGCCATTATGAGGCTAAATTTATCAGGACTAACATAAGCTTAAATTTTTAGTTTTGCAAATTTATTTTCAATTTTCAATGTTATTACAGCTGTAAACTTGATGAAAATAAGCAATTTAGATGGAATTTTTATCATTATAATTAATTTTGTCATCACTAAACACGAATTTGAAGTCAAAATAAATCTGTGACAGTTGACAGCTGTCATTAAAACTGACAATTTCATTAATTTAATATATTACGTTACTATAGCTGTCAGCTTGACGAAATTAAGTAACTTAGATGAAATTTTCATTATTTTAAAGGACTTTGTCTTCACTAAATACGAATTAGAAGTAACGAAATTTTTTGACACTTGACACTCTTGACAGCTGTCATTAATTAAAAAAATTTTGTTATTATAGCTCTCAACTTGACGCAAATAAGATGAATAGATGGAATCCTCATCATTTTAATGGATTTTTGTCTTCACTAATCACGAATTTGGAGTCAAAAGAGATTTTTGACAGTTGACAGCTAACTAATTTAAGAAATTTTGTTATTATAGCTCTCTGCTTGATGAAAATAAGTAATTTAGATGAAATATTTATAATTTTAATGAATTTTGTCTTCACTAAACACGAATTTGAAGTAAAAGAGATTTGTAGTAGTTGACAGCTGTCATTAATTTAATAAATTTTGTTATTATAACTGTCAACATGAAAAATAAAAGTAAATTAGATGGAGTTTTTATCACTTTAATGGATTATGTCTTTACGAAGCACCAATTTGCAGTCAAAAGATAATTTTGACAGTTGACAGCTGTTATTAATTTAAGAAATTTTGTAATTATAGGTCTCAGCTTGATGGAAATAAGTAATTTAGATGGAATTTTCATCATTTTAATGAATTTTGTCTTCACTAAACACGAATTGAAGTCAAAAGAGATTTTTGACAGTTGTCAGCTGTCATTAATTTTAAAAAATTTGTTGTTATAGCTCTCAGCTTGATGAAATAAGCAAGTTAGATAGAATTCTCATAATTTAAATGGATTTTGTCTTCACGAATCACAAATTTGAAGTCAAAAGAGAATTTTGACAGTTGACAGCTACCATTAATTTAAGAAACTTCGTTATTATAGCTGTCAACTTGAAAGAAATAAGCAAAGTAGATGGAATTTTTATCATTTTAATGGATTTTGTCCACACGAATCACGAATTTGAAGTCAAAAGAGATTTCTGACAGTTGACAGCTGTGATTAATTTAAGAAATTTCGATATTATAGATGCCAGCTTGAAAAAATAAATAAATTAGACGAAGTTTTTATTATTTTAATGGATTTTGTTTTCACAAATCACGAATTGAAAAGATTTTTGGCAGTTGACAGCTGTCATTAATTTAAATAAATGTCTCAGCTTGATGAGTTAAGCGAATTAGATGTCATTTTCATCACTTTAACGGATTTTGTCTTGACTAAACACGAATTTGAAGTCAAAAAGATTTTTGACAGTTGACAGCTGTCATTAAAACTGTCAATTTCATTAATTTAAGAATTCTCGAATAAAATTGTGTCAATCTATTTATTTTTGTGGTTTTAGATTGGATCCATTGTAACATTTAAAAAGTTTCAATATTGTAGATTATTTAAAATAGACTGCTAATTATAGGTTAGAATTCTAACCAACAAAAAGCATTTTGACATTTCTTAATTCAAGTTGTGTCGCTCCACAATTTAATCTTTTCAATTGGTTTTATGCGTTAATTTGAAGTGTAAAGTGATATTCAACCTCTTTTTTAAAAGCAAAAGTGGCGCGAATAGTCCGGTTGTTTAAATGTCAATAAAAAAATGTTTCCTAAAACTTTCTAATTGTTTTCTTCCACACTCGGTAAACAGAAGTTTCAGTATATAGTTGCTTGCAAGTATCCTATATCTTTGTTTAATTTTATATAAAAATGTAAAATTATAATATCTAACACACCAATAATTATCGTACATAACCTTATTCTCATGACATTTCCCACATCTTATGCTATTTTGGCAATTTTGCAACAGTGCCTCTCTATTAGGTGCAACGGGTTTATAGACACAGTATAATATGACAGCTTAAACAATTTCAGCATTTTTAGCCTCTTAATGGCGGTACATACCACGGTAATCCAACTACCAATCAAAATGCCGACAACTAAAAGTTACCTAAGTGGATCCAGAATGAAAGTGTAGAAATTGTTTGACGATACATAAATCTCCCACGAGATGGCACCACTCTTTTCATTTTTGAATCATGTATTCCAAACAAAATTATCAATTATTAGGATTTAGTAAATAGTGTATCAGAGCCTCTTTACGATTTTCTTTATCACTGTACGATTTTAGATATAATTTACGTATGTAAATATTAAATTATTACTTGGTATTTTTCTTCTATACACAGATATTGTTGGCAACTCTGACACCCCTGACATACATTGACAACTGTCAAATGTCAAAATGCAAAGTATTTGAATGTCTCGATGTGATTCAAATTTTTCATACTAAAAACTCCACAATCTTTAAAAAGGTACACATAACCTTAAATTTTAAATATTTCGTTTTAATTTAAATTTTTGTAGTTTTAACTTGGATCCATTATAACATTTAGAAACTCTCACGGACAGTTTTGATAAAGTAGATTATTAACAATAGATTGCTAATTATAGGTTAGAATTTCCAACCAACAAAAAGCATCTTATATGGCGAAGATTTTAGTCGATAGTACTGAAACCAAGCAGAGATTTTGATAAAAGCAACTTAATATTTGAACATTTTAAAAAATGTAAATTTTTGAGGTTAATAGCGGCGCGCGCACGACACCCTTACCGAAACGGTGATTTTACTTTCGTGCAGTGCTATTACTTTGTCAACTAAACACGTCATTTGATGACGTACAACGGTTTTTGTTTTATAAGAAGTATAAGTTGTTACTTTTCATTTCTTAATCTTAATAGTAATAATAAGAGAGTAAAATAGGACAAACATTTCGTATGGAAATACCACACATTAAATCACAATGACCAATTACAGCCAAACGCTTTGCATATTCATTTTTTAAGCAAGACCTAGATCCTCTCCATCGGCATCGGTCAGCATTCATACACAACACCATATATGCACTAATGATTTAGTTAAAGTGCTACCATAAAAGCCTAATGTTTATTTTTCTTAATGATATAACGATGACGATACTCGTTGAATAATTACTCCTTTTCGGTCATAAATGAGGACTACCATTTGAATAGCTGAGAGGTCTTCAAGAAAATAAACCTTAGCACATATAAAAAAATATATATCAGAGGTTTCATCGGTCAGGTGGATATAATGATTTATTAAGCTATTCTGGTGCCCTTGAAGCTGCAGAACAAGCAAACGACGTGAAGACAATGAAGTTCAAGCCTTGAAGATTGTTAAATATTAGGAGTTCATGGAAAGATAAAGTGCAATATACGAGTTTTTGATTATTGCAATAAGCCTGTAGCTTAGCTAGTGCGTTTAAAAATTATGAGACCAGCTTATTCCACTCGAGAAATGTTTTTATGTCAGATGAAACAGCTTCTGCGTTACTTTCATTTTCAAATCGACTATGCGCGCCTTCAATATGGGAACCCCGGCGACAGCGTGAAGAGCCGCATCATCGGACGTCCTAAAATGGTACTCATACATCGGCATCGATCAAAAGAACGTGAGCCAAAGCCAAAGATAAGAATGAAAGTCTTTCAGATCCTCTCGGCCACACAAGAACTTTCGTGGAACCGTGGAATTGTTGAAATGGGGCAGAGACGGACTGGCCAAAAGGGGCAAGTTGAAGAGGAATATATTTGCGATGAAAAATTGGTGCTTTAGATCTTTATCAGGTTTTGGTGGCCGTTGGGGAGAAATTAAATATGAAATATGTAACAAAAATACAGGAACGGAGTTACTGTGTCTTTTCGATCGGATTTGACAGTTTGATAGGCTATTAATTTATGAGTATTTTAGTTTTTTTTTTAAATTTTCTACGACCAATAGAGCCGGAGATATTTAAAAAATAGTGTAGCGATGCACTCGAAATGCATCAAAATGCACTTTTATGCACTTTTCTCACGAAGCCCCAGCCCGATTTTGCAGTTTTTTTCGGTTTTCGACTCACTTGCATGTATAAAGAGAAAAGAAAGAAAAAAGTTTAACTTCCCGATTACATCTATTATTTTGACTAATTTCCCTCCACTAATTGGAGTACATATTTTTCTGAAGCCCCCTCTGTTATAGCGCAAGTGGAAATCACGCCTGCATTTCAAATGACGACAGTCGGAATAATTCAGTATTGATGACTAATAATCTTACGTGTTTTAAAATGATTTTAGTGGGACCAGGTGAGCAAGGCTTATGTTTATTGACTGTACCACTTTCGAACTACGATTCATTTATCTTGGAAATTGGATTCTTCTTTATTGTTTATTTTAGTCATCCGAAGCGTCACAGAAATCACTCGATAATGCTTAGTAATTGATAAAGGATTAATAATGCGTTAACAATATTTAACTAATTTCCGAGAACTCTAGTTTCAAAATCCAACATAATTTTTTCTCTTATGACGCAATTCAAGAAAAAAATATTTTTCCACGCTTATACAAAGGATTATCGAATATGGGGCTTTCGTTCCTTTTAACACTAGATAGTTCCTTATTATATTTGCCTGATGAGAGTGTCCCAATAAACGAGATACTTTTATTGAAAATATTTCAAATATTGAAACCGGCCCTGTACGCGTGCATGCAGATAAGAGTCACCATTATGAGATCACCCCATCGGCATCGGTCCATCAAAGCCTGACTGTTTATCTAGTTCATTGACCAAGAGAAAACATTAAAGTTGATACAGGACCGCACTGTATATTTTTTGGTCAACTCTCTCACAAGATGGGTTTTTAACTGTTTTTATCGACCACATCTATTATATAAAATATCAGATATAAACGTTTCCGACTTCAAAAATATCATTCAACAACAATATTACTGAATTAAAGTTGTCAGTGGACGACAGTAACGACGAGCCGAATGACGTCACAACTTGGCAACCCACTTAATCCTGACGCACAAACCAAAAAAGTTTACAAAATCATAATACTTTTGTTGATTGCGATTTTTTTTTTGGTACACCGTGTGCGTGTGCGTGTGCGTGGCTAAAAATAACACAAAAATAACAATTAAGCGACCACTTCGGTTTGATGCGTGGTTCGAATCCTACATCTCTCCTGTTTGTTTGAAAAATCACAATACCGTGCGATTCTGTCTTATAAAAACCACTGAAATTAGCATCAACGTCAAAATATGTTACGTAACGGGCTTAGCAAATAAACAAAATGCGGCCCTGCGTTATAGAAGTCCGATAGGCGCTTGCAATAGGGAGTTGGCCCGCTCTAAATTTGATTTTTGGCAAGCTACACATTGCGTAGAAACAACAATTCGCCCACGCCTGGTAATACGATACAGATCTGGCCAATCAGAAATCTTACGAATTTGTAATCGGTAAAAGTTAAACAAACTCTATTAGCGTGATTTTTACGCCAAATTCATGCATAATTGATTTCATACTCTCGAGTTCATTCATTGTAAAAACAGGTTAGAGAATTAATAAATTACGTGGACGAGGAAGCATTACCATATTTTATTTTATAAGCGGTCCCAATAATACCAATAATGGGGAATTTGGGAAAATATAACAGATTTAAAATTGATTTTTTACTAAAAATTATCGTTAGTTTCAATTAAAATGAGTCTACAGGCCACAAATACATATAGATTCGCCCTATTTCATTTCTTTTTTTATCCTTGACAGCTGTCAAAATCACTGTCAAATATCAAAATCGAAAAGTATGTCTTTCATAATTTTGAAATCATTGTCAGTCAATTTTTTATAAAAGAAGAGATTAAATTCTTCTATTTTTATAATTGAAGTCACTTTTGACAGCTGTCAAATTTTCTGTCAAATAAATAAAAATGACATTTAACAATTATTATTTCCACAAATGTCTTTAGTAGTTAAAAAGACATTCTTCTATGGATTTTGGAGGTACTGAATACGAAATTAATTTCATGAAATTATTATGTTTGTTGGTAGCTGCCAAAATTGCTGTCAAATTTAAAACTATGTAAGATTGTCTTCCATAATTTTATAAATAAACAATGTGACTTTTCATAGAAGGGAAATCAAGTGTTGTTTTAAATTTGCTAGTTCCACAATTGATATTAGAATACAGTTTTTACTTTTGACAGCTGCCAAAATTTCTGGCAACTTAATGAAACTGCCATTTAATAATTATTTCAATAAATTAAAGTACCAAGCAGACATCTCTATATGCTTTGGAGGAACTGAGTGTGAAATTGTTGTAAAAGAATATTATAGTTGTTGGTAGCTGTCAAACCGGCTGTCAAATTTTAAAAAACGCAAGTGTGTCTTTCGTAATTTTGAAAATAACGAGAATTCCCATAGAAGAAGTGCTATTAAGTGTTCGTTCTGAAATTTGCTAGTTCCATAATAGATAATAAAATAAAGTTTCTGCTTTTGGCAGCTGTCAAAATCTTTCACTTTATGAAAATGACATTTTAGAATTATTTAAACAATTAAACGTACTTAATAAGTTTTGGAGGTACGTATTGATGTCAAAAAAATATTATGTTGGTTGACAGATGCCAAAATTGCTGTCAAATTTAAAAATTTACAAGCACATATTATATCTTTCGTAATTTTGAAAATAATGTTGCTTTCCATAGAAGATACACAAAATGTTTTGAAACTTTCTAGTTCAGTAATTGATATTAAAATAAAGTTGTAACTTTGACAGCTGTCAAAATTTCTGTCAACTTAATAAAAATGCTATTTTATTATTATTTCAACAAATTAAAGTACAATTTCTTTAAGTTTTGGAGGTACTGAATACGAAAATGATGTCAAAAAATATTATGTTGGTTGACAGATGCCAAAATTGCTGTCAAATTTAAAAATTTACAAGTACATATATCTTTCGTAATGTTGAAACTAATGTTTCTTTCCATAGAAGAAGATACACAAAATGTTCTGAAACTTTCTACTTCACTAATTGATATTAAAATAAAGTTGTAACTTTTGACAGCTGTCAAAATTTCTGTCAACTTAATAAAAATGCCATTTTATTATTATTTCAACAAATTAAAGTACAATTTCTACAAGTTTTGGAGGTACTGAATAAAAAATTGATGTCAAAAAATATTATGTTGGTTGACAGATGCCAAAATTGCTGTCAAATTTAAAAATTTACAAGTACATATATCTTTCGTAATTTTAAAACTAATGTTTCTTTCCATAGAAGAAGATACACAAAATGTTCTTAAACTTTCTAGTTCAGTAATTGATATTAAAATAAAGCTGTAACTATTGACAGCTGTCAAAATTTCTGTCAACTTAATAAAAATGCCATTTTAATATTATTTCAACAAATTAAAGTACTTAACAAACATTTTTCTATAGGTTTTGGAGGTACTGAATACGAAAAAGATATACTTTGATATTTTTAAATTTAGCGGCAGTTTTGGTAGCTACCAAAAAACAATATTTTTTTGACATCAATTTCGTATTTAGTACCTGCAAAACCTATAGAAAATTACTTCAGTTTGTTGAACTAATAATTAAATGCCATTTTTATTAGGTTGGCAAAAATGTTGACAGCTGTCAAAAGTAAAAAAATTTTAATATTAATTTTTAATATCAATAATTATGGAATTAGCAAATTTAAAAAAACACTTCACATCATTCCTTCAATGGAAATTCACATTGTTTCCAAAGTTAAGGGAGACAAATTTGCATATTTTAAATTTGACAGCAATTTTGGTAGCTACCAACAAACGTATTATTTTTTGAAAATAATTTCCTATTCAATACCTATGAAAAATGTCCGCTTTCTACTTCCATTTGTTCAAATAATTATTAAATAGCATTTTCGTTAAGTTGATAGAAAATTTGACAGCTGTCAAAAGCGGAAACTTTAATTATAAAAATAAATTTAAAATTAAAGAATTTTATATCTCTTTCTCTATAAAAACTCACATTGTTTTTAAAATTACAAAAAACATACTGGTAAATTTTAAATTTGACAGTGATTTTGGCAGCTGTCAAAAATAAAAAAAGAAATGATTACCTATTCTATTTTGACAGATCTATTACGTATTTTTAAAGTAAAGATTTAAAACTAAATTTGGCGAATCTTTATATTTGTGACATGTAAACTGATTTTAATTGAAAAAAAGGCGATCTCGCCCGGGTGGTAAATTTACCTGGGACCACCCCTGGATGGTAGATTCTTACATTTGAAGTTAATGCAACTGAAAAACTACTGGGTCTAAGTTCAGTTAGCTTGAAAATTCGGAAAGCTGGGTCTTCTTTTGTAATACTGTTTTTATTTTCCATTCAGATTATACAGGGCGAGGAACAAAACCTTGGAAAATTCGTTGTTCCGTTAATAAATGAGGAGCCTGTTGTTCTGTAGTTTTTTTTAACAAACGACCAATTTGATATCGACTACGACATTCTTTGAAGAGAATACCATACCAGCTACAGTGATTCCAAAAACAGAAATCCAGTGGAATAAAATATGGCGATCTAGCAGGCCATACTTTGAGCTAGTGTAACTGGAAAAATAATTGCTTGATTTTCGATTAGTTTGATGATTTGGAAATCTCGATATTTTCTCTGTCTATGCTGGGACAGAAAAATTCATCTTTGGCTATTCCCACATCCTCGTGATGATTGAATTACATTGCGTTTTGATGCAATTACATTAATGCACCATAACAACGTTTAAATGCTTTTTAATTGCATATCTCTCCGTTCCGCCGTTATGGCCGTCTCCCTATTCCAGCGTCCTGAACATTTGTAGCAGCTAATTGCTACATCTTTCCGCAGAAACGCCAGGAATCTTTATGAGCTGATGCATTCTTGAGTGAAACTAGTTTGTGCAAAAGTGGCGAGTAACAACAAAAAAGTAACGTTTTTGCGGTTGTTTATGAGCAATGCAAGTGTGTCCGGGGCATATCTAGATACCAGAGCCGATAGGGGAATGTTGGTAGGTATTTAAACAGCTGCAGGTGGTTGCACAACCGGAATAACTCGAGTATTTATGTGGTTATTAACGATTCCAGCTACATCTGCCAAGTATACGCGTCCTCGGGGCTAGCTGAATCCAGTGGACTATATACGTCTAGTCTAATGGGTTTGCTTTGCTAGTTCAAGTTCAGAACCAGGTAGTAAAAGTTAAAAATTATTTAGGCCGCAGTGATTTTTCTAGATAGGGTAAATGCCCGGATATTTGCGCGTTTCGCTGGGAGCCGCCAAGGGCTGCGGTTGACTACGGTGCCAGGTCGAATATAGCAGGGACTGGCATGGCGCTTTGATAGGAAGTTAGAAGCCCTGAAATACAACTGGAAACGGTAAACCAAAGTCGTATTTAAGGACTTTGTAATAAACAGTAAATTTTAATTTTTATGTGAATTAAACCCAGATTTTATTTGCGTATGTAATTTTGGTTATTACCATTACCGGAAAGATACCTAAAAACACGAACGAGTTATGCAATACTACCATTGTTCCAAACAGTATCTTCTCACATCAAAGGTACTTAAGTATGATAAACATGACTTGCAAATTGAATGGGCATTATTTTCACACAAATGCCAGTTTGTAACTTTAAAATAAATCGATATATTATGTATATTTACTTTGTTTCTATCAATAAATAAATATTGATATCTAACACTTTTGCTCTTGTAAGTAGACCCAGATTATTTATCACCATAGTTTGGTATGGCAAAAAATGTTATCTCTGCAGGGTGGCACTGATGGGAATACTAATATTGATTTATTCGTTTTCGAATTAGCATTAAAGTTTATCTAGAAGCGGGATCATTAAACTGGTGAACCAGTTCCTTTATTAATCCATAAGGAATGACAAAAAAAGTGATTCCTAAAGATCTGAAAAACAGTTCCTCAAGGTTCTATTTTGGCCCCTCTACAATAATTATGTTATTCCTATTGATAAATGGCCAATTTTTGAACCGCTCGATTTAATTTATCAAAAAAATATGATACCAGAAACGTTATGATGAAGGTTTAAAACCTTTTTTTGGCCCCGACTGTACTTAGATTTTGGCCACGTTCAAAATTTTGAAGCAAATAAAACATTTTCTGTGGTATAGTTCATTTCTAGTGTCAACATATTTATGGTTATTTCAAGACCACCCGGATTTGGAATAAGCGCTCTTATTGCCTTATTAGTGAGTTTATAAAAACTCCCCAGCGCAAAATGTAATTTCACGTTTCGTTAACACTATACCATTTTAAAGCGTTTATTCGAACACTTCGACGGCGTTTTGTTAATAAAATCTTGTTTATTTAAAAATCTGATTTATAATCGCCAGTTTCGTAGCGGAATTAACATAACTGGTAATATTTTATTTTTGAGTAATCGAAATTATGTGCTAAATATTTTAAATTGTTTAAAGGTTGTTGATTTTTGCAATACGTCGGTGAGCGTAAGATGCTAGCTGATTTGTAAAAGTTTTTAGTTGCACGAGATGAAAGTTGGAAACTGGTGGACGCAAACCGCAAAAAACCGTTATTTGAGGATCGAATAATCCGTTAAAAATTATTATATTATTATATATTTTAAAAAATTATGGAAACGTACCGATTAATAAATATACTGAGTGATTCAAAACGATGCTGCCGAAATGATACTGCAGATAAAGTATTGCAAATAAAAATTAAAGAGATTGGTTTTTGTTTCGTCTAAATCTATTTTTTATGTAAAATGTAAAAGAATACAAGGCATTTTATAAAAAAAAAAACATACTTTTTTCCACCCTTCGTATACCGTTAAAGGAAGAAAAAAAGTAATAGTATATATGAAATCTACGAAAAATTCTATGTGTAGGTTTTGGAAATTTTGAATCGTTAATAATAATTGACCGAAATAAGGGGGGGTATAGTTTTGAAGGAAACGCCCTAAGTTTAAATTCAATTATTTGCGCCATTTTTATAACAAATATATAAGTGTTATATATATTTGTAATCAAGGCGAATCCAAATATGTAAAAATATATAGGGTGTTCCATTTAAAAAAAACATACTTTTTTTTGTCCCTTGTATACAGTTGAAGTAGGAAAAAAGTAATAGAATATAGTGTTAGACCGGTTTTTGAAAAATTAAAATCGGTAGTAATTGACCGAAATAAGGGGGGGGGGGTATAGTTTTATAGAAAACACCCTGTACAGAAAATATTAACACTCTTATTAGAAATGCAATTTTCAAAGTAAGCAGGAGTTTTTATTAAGAGAGAGTTTTTGTCGAAAAATCGAAAATAGAAAAGTGTTTCCTATTATGAACCGAATCCGGGGAAACAGTGTATAAAGACGTTAGAGAATTTTTAAAGTTGGACATTTTTTTTTTAAAAACAAGTTGCCTTACGAATGCTAATCACTTTTTGTTTTCTTAAGATTAAGCAACGAAATCGATACGAGAGGAAAGAGGAAGGTCTAAGAAATTATAATTTTTTTTGTTTGTTTCAATATTTTTTTTGTAAGGACGCTAACGTGTATTAAATTTGTGTTATTTTTTTAACGGTAATTATATCTTAAAAAACTAGGTTGGGTGGGGCGATGCCTCCCCAACCTAGCTCTGCGAGGCTGACCCTCTATATAAGTTGTTTTATCTCGGGTTTTTTTTAGTTGAAAGAAGTTAAAGATTTCGGGAAAAAAGTAGTGAGACAGGGTTTTGGGGAAGAGAAGTGAAAAAAAAATTAGGGTTATTTCTACTTTAAAATTGAAAAAATAAAAATAAAAAATAATAAAGCGCTGTCTTTTTCGAAAGAAGAAATATAGGGTTAATTGTTTAAAATTGAAAAAATTGAAATAAAGCAGACAGCCTCTGCGGGGCTGTCTTTTTTAAAGGAAGAAATTTAGAGTTCCCTCTTTAAAATCGAAAAAATTTAAAAAAATAAAGCTGACCTGTCTGCTCTTTACGAAGCTCTGGAGGGGACACCTAAAATAGTTATAGTTATAATTCGAAATTTTATTTCAAAATTCCCAGTTCTAAGTCGAAATTTTGAAATTCCTAGTTATAACTCGAAATTTTATTTAAAAAATAACCAGTTATAAGTCGAAATTTCAAAATTTCAAGATATAACTCAAAATTTTATTTAAAAATTCCGAGTTATAAGTCGAAATTTGAAAATTCCGAGTTATAACTGTCGAATGTTAAAATTTGGTAATTTTTGAAAAGTGGAAGTTTGGAATTTTCTGAAATGCGCGCTCTCCGTTGAACCTTGATTATTTTGGTTTTTAAGAATTAGAGACAAACCGACATGCCTGGAAAGAGAAAACATCAACGAATTTTTTCTATTTGGAGCTTATTTTTCTATTTCTATAATTAAGGACGCTACCAATTTTTCAATTTAATAATTTTTGAAAAGGAGATGCTTAAAAAAAATTGAGAAAAACGCGCTCTCCTTAAAATAATTTTTTCTTTTTTCGATATTAAGAAGCGAACTTAACAAAACCGAAAATGAATTTCAAGAAAATCCAATTTTTGAAAATGTACTCGCAACCAGTGACCCCGAAAATTCCCCAACCATACAAAACATACCGGATTTAATATCTACATAAAAACCTTATATTTCACAAAATTTCCAAAAATTTTAAAATTTTGAGTTCAAAAAATGATCGCTCATGTTTCTGATTTTGACACCCTACAAAGTTTATTTGAAAGAATACAGAAAAATTTTATTTACAAAAGTTGCAGTATGTTTCCTGAATTTTAACAATCTGCCAATAAAACAAACAAATGACAATCGCAAAATGGCGAAATTCTATAAGTTTAGAATTTTTTATGGATATATCATTATATTTTCGAAAACCTTATAATTGTCTGATTTCAAAAATATATAATAAGTCTATATTTGGCGTTCTTCAGTTATTCAAAATCAAAAATGGTGTAAAACATGATATTGTCTACTTTTAATCCATGTGTTACTAAGACAATATCATATTTTTACATACATTTTTATTTTGAATAATTGGAGAACTGATAGTCTAAATATAGACTTGTATGTTTTTAAAATCAAGAAATTATAAGGATTTCAAAAATATAATAATATACAGGGTGTTCCATACAGAAAACCCTAAGTTTATAGAATTTCTTCATTTTATGATTGTCATTTGTTTCTTTTATAGGCAGATTATTAAAATCCAGGAGAAATACTGCAACTTTTGCGAATATTTTTTTTTGTATTTCTGCAAATAAACAAACAAACAAAAATATATAAAAAAATCTAGTGTGCCATGAGAAGTGTTTTTGGGTCCACAAACGACGTGCGATTTTTTTTTTTTTTTTGGTTTTTAATGACGAAAAACAAGAACTACAAAACTCAATTATTTAAAACTTTTGGGATAAGCACAAACTTAAATATTAACTGTACCATTTTCTTTGTCATAACCCTTATTTTAGGGTATTTTACTGTACTAAAAAGGTACGTACAGTCTTTTCTCTGTCTGGTTTTGAAGGTATGAACGAAAAAGCATAAAAGTCCAGGCCTGGATTAAATTATTTATAGGAGCTGTTTTACTATTTATGCAAATGTTTCAGCAACAAAATATAAAACCAAAACATATTGGCCATTAATCTGTCTCATTTATGCTCATTAATTTTTAGGTGTACCCGTAAAAAATGTCTTCTCTCATTTCGCAACTTTTCGACATTCACTTAATTTTATTTCAAAAAACACTGCAACCCGAGGTGCAACCGATCCATTAAGCGAAATAGCAGCAGTGGGCCTTGGGTTGATTGCGTTAATACAGAAAAAAACGTACCCAGTTACGAACAGAGTAAGATGTGTCAAAACATTTTACAAATTGTGTTCATAATTCGTTTTGATACACGAGTTTCAAATATCACATTATTCAAATGGCAAAACGTCGGCCAGTATTTAGTATTAAGATTTATTGCTCGATGCATATCATTAAGGTCATTTAAATCCCGGCAACAACTGTTTACAAAACAACCTCCAGGCTACGGTCGGGCAACATATTTTTGCAAATCTAATTTTCGGTAGCAATTTTGCTGCCCGGCTTAAGTTGACGATTTCGACACAACAATAGGCTTATAATAATACTAATTGAAGCATTGATACGCAAATCCGACAGACATTTAAATAATTAATTGGTCGATGCGCCGGAACGGCTTTGAGACGCCCTCCACCCACTTCAATCCGGCAATTTAAAAATTAATCCGCTTCTGGAAGTTCTTGGAATCACAAACACATTTGACTCCCCAGTCAGGTTCTGATGATTTTCTGAATCAGCGTACTCGGATGTTGGGTATGTGTCCGTTGCGTGGCGAGAAAAAGGGGGTCGTACTACCTATGCTGTTCAACTATTTAAATTTAATTCTAACAGCTATCAATTAATTGACGATGAATCAAAACGATTCAATGCTATAATAATTTGCGCGAGCAATTAAATTAATTAAATTTATTGACAACTCAATCGGCTGCGTTAATCTCGACCAGTTAGCATTGTAATTTGTCACAAGTCCAAAGTAGCACCACAAATAACGACAATAACAAAACAAACCGAAGTGGTTATATCTTTCAAGAAGCCAGAGGTCACGAATATGTAAACTGTTTGGGCTAAACTAAACTATTTAAAAAAAGAAAAAAGCAATGCGTGCAAAAGCCCACGTGGGCGGATCAAATCGGTAAATATGAGAGTTGGCTATTTTTAACGGAAATTCCATTGAGGACGCGGAGCGCTAACTCGAAATTTGTTAGCTATTAGCGAAAAGGTAGATCGCCACCAAGGCGCAACGCGGATCCAGTCCTACAGGGTGCTCCAACTTTATTTAGCTAAATCGATTCAGATTTACGTTTAGTTTTTCTTTTATGAATTTTGTTTGTTTTTATATTTTTATTTAACAAAATAAAAGTGGCAAAATACGTAAAACATTTTTATGGTCAGATGAAACATTCGTATACCATCTCGGTTCTAATAGGACGAGGAGTGAGGACGGCTGCTACAATCCGCGCATGGTAATAATTTCTTTAACGAACAACCATTAATTGATTCTGAGGTGTGTAAATTTTCACATATAAAAAGGTTCATGAAAGCAGTTGCTTGCAGTTATGTCCGTTTCAATAGAAGAATTCTTTGGTGAGCTTCTTAATATCTGGCTATCGGATGAATGGGTTGTAGGCGATAGCCAGCCCCTACGGGTCTGGCTATCGTTAATTAAGTGATTAAAGAATTGGCCCCGGCGGGTTCTATCCCGCTGAATTAAATGATTAAATAATTGGCCCCGACGGGTTCTACCCCGATGAATTAAGTAATTAATTTTTTTTTGACAGCTGTCAAAGTGACGTTTTTCGAAAAAAAAAAATTTGACAGCTGTCAAAATGACGTTTTTTTCGAAAAAAAAATGTTTACAGCTGTTAAAATGACGTTTTTCGAAGAAAAAATTTTGACAGCTGTCAAAATGACGTTTTTTCGAAAAAACAATTTGACAGCTGTCAAAGTGACGTTCCTCGAAAAATTTTTTTGACAGCTGCCATAAAATTGTCAAAGTGACGTTTAAATGTCAAAGTGACAGAGAGGCGCCATCTACGAAACGACGACGGTTTCGGGTTGGCGAAGTCGTCCGGATCCCGAAACTGCCGTCGGTTCCGTCGCGGGACCGATATTAAGGAAACGTCAATTTCGGACCATAACCTCAAAGTTCTATCGCGACGCACTGTATATTTCGAGATAACCTAAAAGCGGCATTTTGACGGTTTTTGACGTTGACTTTTCAAATATGTAGTTTCCAATTGTTAAAATATTTATAAAACTTATAAATATTTTAACAAAATAAATATATTTAATGAAAAAATATATATATTTCAATAATTATTATATATATTTGTAATACTAATAATGTCTTAAACGACGCCTTATATAAAAGCCTAGGAATGGAATATTTTTTAGTCAAAGCATATACTAGGAATACCCATGGAAGAAAGAGAAGTAAATAAATAAATCCGATGCAGTCCAACCGACCAAATTCGAGGGAGAAACTGATAATCAATTATAATGAACAATCATTGGCATTATCGTTGATACATACTACGAATAACGCAGGCCCTGGGATTGGCCCTTGGGGAACCCCCAATTTTTCTTCTCCACAGGTTATTCGGAAAATTACGCATCATCTGCTTCCACTACTAGTGAACTATTGAAACAAATTTATCGCGAATAATTTCAATTGTTTTCACGTAAAATATTCCGCACATTATTCACAATCCGGACTGTGTACACGAAAACGTTTGTGCTAGAGGAGTTATAAATGTGCCTGTTTATTTGCTCAAACGCCAAAATCCCGAGAGAGCGTAAACAAATCAGGTAATAAAATCATTCAAAAGATCCTGACATGACCCATAAAATATTCATATCACAAAATGTATAATTTTAATTATGTTTACCGCGCTTTAAATAAAAACTTCGGCACTAATCTTGGAGATAAATTAGTTTTGTTTGCTAATTGACGCTTGATTACTGAATTAATGACGAATTCCTTGGCTCTCAATAAACACATACAGTGTGTCCCACTTCAAGTCCGACTTTATTGCAATTTTTTCAATATACTGGATCTAAACGAAGCACATCGGCGAGAAAAAAAACAGCTCGTCTAAAAATACCACCGGGCGATTTAGAGCAAACCTGCCGCACTACAAAAATAGTGGCCACCGAGCCTGATTAAAATGTACGACCCACCCACCTGCGAAAGAACGTTCATGAAAATGCATAATCTGCATTTCGTATTCAACGTAAGTGGCAAAAATAAAAAAGAAATTATGCATTGTTAGTTATTCCGGAGGGCACGTTTTTGACGTGATTGAAGCAGCAGCGTTATTTTTTCAAGAGAAAGTGTCGAGCCGAGCACTGCTAGAAAACATTACACGGTGATAATTGTACGTAGGTAATAAAATAAATAAACTGGTAGGAACAATAGTAATGGTAATTATGCGTTTGGAGTGGTTTGCTATCAATATGCGCGAGCTATCAGTTGCCCTTGGAATGTTTTGTGTTTGAATATGTTAAATGCATGCCAAAACACCTATTTTAACGATTCAATTTGGGAAAATGTACGATACTGCTCGTATACAGTGTGTCCCAGTGCTAACTCGATTGTTGTAGCAAGTGGGGAGAGGTTCAAAGACTTTTTTGATGACGTTTTAAAATTTGATCTAGTTGTCTTCGTTTTCGAGATAATTTGAAACAATAGAAAAGGTTCCTTTAAAAAAACGCCATGTTCTTTCTAATTTGTCAACCAGTGACATTCTTATAAGTACATTTGGTCTTATGGTCGTCATATCGTAACTTCCGAAAGATGATGAAATTGACTTTTTTCCGTTTTTCCTTTTTTAGATCTTCCTCTTTTCAGCATCCAACAAATGTTAGCCAATACTGAAGAAAGTAATGTACTGGTTCAGTTTTCAAAATGTGGGTGAAAATTTCTTGGGGAATCAAACGTCAAAATTACCAGAAGCTAGTCTCCAAAATAGGTTGATAAATTGAAAACGCATTTCCTATATTCTCATTTCGATTACTTCCTGGGAAATCTTGGGAACTATAGTGAGGAGCAAGGAGAACGATTCCTTAGGATACCAAAGAAATGGAGCGCCGATATCAAGGGAGGTGGTAAAAATAATGGGCAAAATTTTGTTCGATGCTGAAAAGAGGAAAAAGAAGAAAAGGAAAAGAAATGGAAAGCCACTACATAGATCTTTCGAAAGTAGAAGAATGCGTTACCACAGGCGAAATTGAGTTAATTTTTAGTCTGGATGAAATTGAGAAAATCGCGCTGGGCGAAATTGTTCTCCTCGATTTTGCTTCCGAAGAAAGTTATGATTTTTTGAAAAGAGGCGATTTTGTCGGATTTTAGCGATTTTTCCAACACGTACTCTTTAAAAATTTTCCCGAACCATTCTATTTCGATCTGGATGAACCGGAGCCAGACGGTGGGCAAGAAGAAGGAAAAACGAAGAACTCTCATTTTTTGTTCTCCTCCATCTCCGATATTACTCGAGATAATTTTTTAAAAAGGTCGATTTTGCCGAAAACCGGTAATTCTCCAGGGCCGTAACTTGTTTAACCGGAGGATTTTTTTAACCGGAGTTTCTGGAGGGCTAGAACCATTCTTCCTCTCGTTCCTTAAATTTTTTTCTTCGATTTTTCCTCGATTCACTGAACTAATCGGTGGGGACAGTCCCGCAAGGGCTGTCAGCTTTATTTTTTTAAATTTTTCAATTTTGAAGAAGAAATCCTAAATTTCTTCCGGGCTGACTGCTTTATTTTTTTTTAAAATTTCAATTTGAAAGAAGAAACTCTAAATTTCTTCCCCTAAAAAAGACAGCCCCGCAGGGGTGTCCACTTTAATTTTTCTTAATTTTTTTCAGTTTTAAAGAAGAAACCCTAATTTTTTTCTGGGCTGTCCGCTTTATTTTTTTAAATTTTTACAATTTTTAAAAAGAAACCCTAAATTTCTAATTTCAATTTCTATCTGCCTTATTTTTTTAATTTGTTCAGTTTTAAAGAAGAAATTTTCTTAATTTTTTTCAGTTTTAAAGAAGACACCCTAAATTTCTTCTGGGCTGTCTGCTTTATTTTTTAAAAAATGTTTAATTTAATTTTGTAAATTTTTTTAATTTTAAAGAAGAAACCCTAAATTTCTTCTGGGCTGTCCGCTTCATGTTTCAAAATTTTTCCAATTCTAAAGAAGAAATCTTAAATTTCATCTTTCAATTTCTATCTGCTTTATTTTTTTTATTTTTTTCAGTTTTAAAGAAGAAACCCTAAATTTCTTCTGGGTTGTCCGCTTTATTTTTTAATTTTTCCAATTTTAAAAAAGAAATCCTAAATTTCATATTTCAATTTCTATCTGCTTTAATTTATTAATTTCTTCAATTTTAAAGAAGAAACTTTAAATTTCTTCCGGGCTATCTGCTTTATTTTTTTAAAAAACGTTTAATTTGAAAGAAGAAACTCTAAATTTCTTCCCCCAAAAAAGACAGCCCTGCAGGGGTGTCCGCTTTATTATTTTTTAAATTTATTTCAGTTTTAAAGAAGAAACCCTAAATTTCTTCTAAGCTGTCTGCTTTATTTTTTTAAATTTTTCCAATTTTAAAGAAGAAACCCTAAATTTCTTATTTCAATTTCTATCTGCTTTATTTTTAAAATTTTTAAATTTTAAAGAAGAAACCATAAATTTCTTCTAAGCTGTCTGCATTATTTTTTTAAATTTTTCCAATTTTAAAAAATAAATATTAAATTCCCTCTTTCAATTTCTATCTGCTTAATTTTTTTAATTTTTTTCAGTTTTAAAAAAGAAACCCTAAATTTCATATTTCAATTTCTATCTGCTTTAATTTATTAATTTCTTCAATTTTAAAGAAGAAACTTTAAATTTCTTCCGGGCTATCTGCTTTATTTTTTAAAAAACGTTTAATTTGAAAGAAGAAACTCTAAATTTCTTCCCCCAAAAAAGACAGCCCTGCAGGGGTGTCCGCTATATTATTTTTTAAATTTATTTCAGTTTTAAAGAAGAAACCCTAAATTTCTTCTAGGCTGTCCGCTTTATTTTTTTAAATTTTTCCTATTTTAAAGAAGAAACCCTAAATTTCTTATTTCAATTTCTATCTGCTTTATTTTTAAATTTTTTAAATTTTAAAGAAGAAACCATAAATTTCTTCTGGGCTGTCCGCTTTATTTTTTAAATTTTTCCAATTTTAAAGAAGAAACCCTAAATTTCATCTTTCAATTTCTATCTGCTTTATTTTTTTTATTTTTTCAGTTTTAAAGAAGAAACCCTTAATTTTCTTTATCTCTCTTTACCCCGAAACTTTGTCGGACTTTCTGCCCGATAAATAAAAAAAAATTACCAAAAAAATACGATAGCGAAATAAAACTTATATAGAAATCAGCCTTACCGACCTCGTTCCTATATTATTTTTTGTTTATCAAATCGGGCTGTTTCGTAATTTTATCATCACTTAGCGTTATTAATGTTCCAGTAATGTTGTAATAGAACAAGTAGCTTGGTGATATTTTCCATTTAAAAATTATAACCTCAAATTAATAGCCTTACGATCAGTCTCCTCTAATTTGTAAAGACGTTTTTGGAAATTTGAAGGTAAGTACGTGCGCTTAAATAACACTTAGTCGTATCTCGTTTAATTCCCAATTAGGTAATATCGTGAATTCGACACCATTATCGGCCATTAAAGCGCTTAATTTGGATGCCATCGATTTCCAATACCTGCTGAACAGATGCAAACTATGGATGTTACCGAAAAACTTGTTTAAAAAATACCGACTTACTAGTTTATAAAAAGCATTGAAATTAATTGATGCTGTGGCTGTTCCAATTTTTTTATAGATCAAGAAAATGAGTCTCTTGATTGGTATACGAGGTGTTTCTTAATTGAATAAATTTAGGAGCTTGTAGAGGACGTTAAAATAACAACGAAGAAAAATATAAATTTGCTACATAGATTTTACCTGAAGCAAGGAACGCGGGTAAAATAAAAAATAAATTCAGTTTTTTCATTGTTCAGAGTTAGGTCATTACTGGAACAAAAGGTGATCATGTTTATTTACGCACACAAACTGAGCTGATTAATACTTTCAGCAGAAATTGCAGCTGCTGTTCATCAGCATATAAAGATAAACGCGAATTTTCAAAATGATGTCATTTATAAAGACTATAAAGACCAGTGGCCCGAGTACGGTGCCTTGAGGGACTCTCGTGGTCACCTCACTGGTAAACAACACCTTTATTTCTTAATAAAACTTATCGCATCGAATGCGCGTTTTAGTTCAAAGAATATACCTACAGGGTGTCCACGTAGTACGTATTTTTTCCATAACTTCTTAGCTATTATACAGGGTGATCATTTTAAGTGCCTCACTCGATTTTCCTGCTTTATTCTTCACCTAGGAAAAAAATTCAAAAACCATACTTGTGTACTTTTTTCCGAGGAATCCGATTCCGTAAAGATAAAAACAACTGAATGTCAAAGAAAAAAGTAATGGCCGAAAAACTGAAAAAGAAAAAAATATACACCCTGTATATTAAAATGGAAATGTGACATTTCACTGATTGTAAATTTGTATCAGATACATATTTTTCACTTCCGGTTTGACCGGAAATTGCTTTAATTTTTTTTATTTTAGGTGATACACCCTGTATATTGAGCTCAGTTTAAAGAACTTTTCTTTCTGAATTCAGCAATATATAACAAATCATCATTGTCTTTCATATTTAATAAGATATTGGGGGTTTTAATTTAAAATAACACAAATATATGTTATGAAATAAAGTCATCCATGAAAACAAACAAAAGCATTTAAATTATTTTTTATTTATTTCAAAAACAAAAGAAGATATAGCATAATAACTTATATTCTTTAGTTTTTGAAATAAATAAAAAATAATTTAAATGCTTTTGTTTGTTTTCATGGATGATTTTATTTCATAACATATATTTGTGTTATTTTAAATTTAAACCCCAATATCTTATTAAATATGAAAGATAATGATAATATGTTATATATTGCTGAATTCAGAAAGATATTTTCTTTAAACTGAGCTCAATATACAGAGTGTATCACCTAAAATAAAAAAATTAAAGCAATTTCCGGTCAAACTGGAAGTGAAAAATATGTATCTGATATCCATATACAATCAGTGAAATGTCACATATCCATTTCCGCATTAATATACAGAGTGTACATTTTTTCTTTGTCAGTTTTTCGGCGATAACTTTTTTCTTTGACATTCAGTTGTTTTTATCTTTACGGAATCGGATTTCTCAGAAAAAAGTACACAAGTATGGTTTTTGAATTTTTTTCCTAGGTGAAGAATAAAGCAGGAAAATCGAGTGAGGCACTTAAAATGATCACCCTGTACATAGACAAAAATTTTGACAACGAAAGTTGTTCAGAAATCAATACTGCGTATTCCAAAAATATTTCTAGTTACATGGGGTGTTCCATTTAAACTGGGCAGTAACCAAGTTTGTTAAGTTAAATGAAATTTGTCAAAATTTTGACAGATGTAGAACCTAAAGAGAAATGTCATATTTTTCAAATTAAGAATAATTTTAAACTTTTTATTGTGGCAGCTGATTAAGCTAGATACGAAGTTTCAAATGATGTATTAGAATTTAAACTTTCGTCTACAGGGTGCTCATAATTTAATTTCGAATATGTAGATTTAAAAACATCAATAACTTTCTTATTTTAAATGGAACACCCTGGTGTATTAATTCATAATCAAATAGAGATTTGCACGTGTTTTCTGATGATCTCCCACATACACTATTTATTTTGGGTATTTTTGAAGATATTAGCAATCTAAGGTAATATTTTGTTAAAATTTAAAATAGAAACAAATGCTTTTTCAAATATTTTTTATTTATTTATACTTTTCTCTTATTTACTAATAGATAATAGTAAAAAATTTATAAACGAACATTTTTTTCCCCTTACAATGATAGATAATTTTTTAAAAATAAATAAAGGGCCAAACAGTTTAATATAAATAAATAACAAAAAAAATTCTTAATTTAATAAATGTACAAACAGTTGACCGTTTTGATTTGTGCACAAATTAATTCTATCTTGGAAGGATCTAACATTTATTAACATTTGTAGAGTTAATAAATTAATTTACTGCCTTATCAGCTACTTGAAATCTCGCAAAAACGTATAAAAAATTGAACAATATTTGATAAAACGCTTTCATTTGTTTTTTTTAACAAAATATTATCTTAATTTGCTAATCTTTAAAATTACTCAAAATAAAAATCATTTGTGGAGATCGTCAGAAAGTATTTGTAATTCCCTATTTGATTATGAAATATACAGGGTGTTTCATTTAAAATAAGAAAGTTATTGATGTTTTTAAATTAGCATATTCGAAATTAAATTATGAACACCCTATAGACGAAAGATTAAATTCTAATACATTATTTGAAAGTTCGTATCTAGCTTAATCAGCTGCCACAACAAAAAGTTTTCAATTATTTTTAGTTTGAAAAATATGGCATTTCTTTTTAGGTTCTACATCTGTCAAAATTTCGAATATTTCAAAAACCGTTCAAAACAAGTACATGTTGTTATAGTTCATTGGAAAGCTCTTGACATTCTCTAATCAAATTCAGAATAATATACAGGGTGTTCCAGTTAACTTAACAAAGTTGGTTACTGCCCAGCCTAAATGGAAATATTTGTTGGAAAAAATACGCACTTCGTGGACACCCTGTATATGCAGTGACATTTTTTGGATCAAGGCTATTTAAAATAAAATTGTGCAGCGACAGGATAACATGTTGGGTAGAAAAACTTTTGTTAAAACAAAATTGCATTTTCTAGATATATTGTTAGTTTAAAATGCAAATATTTTTGAAAAGGCAGATAATGAAACTGTCACGAAAATTTCTTATCACCTTTTTTATAAATTGGTATAATCATTGATTTTTTCAATAAGGATGGAAATATTCCAACTTGAACAGAGAGATTAATTAGAACAGTAACCTATATTACATTTTATTAATACAATTTATTTCAACTTTATTAACACCGTAAAAAAAAGAAATCATAGTATTATTTTTTCCAGATAGTTTTGTTTACAAAAACTCAACTAGTTTCTAAAATTCGGTATACCATATGTAGTATATTTTAAAATGCATATTTTTGTAAAAAACGCAACGCCGCAATTTTTAAACCATCAGAACAGAAGAATATATCCACCATAATAAATGTGTTTTTTGCTTGTCACTTATTATCATTATAAATATTGCAATAATGTAATTGGATGTATGAAATAATAAAGAAACTAATTTAGAAAAACGTTCTTTGTTAAAAGCCAAATTTTTATGTTGTATAATAAATTAATAGTAAAAGTAATTTAATTACTTAATTACCATTTTCACGCTCTGACTCATAAATACTTAGTTAAAATTTAAAAAAAAAAATTGGGTCTCGTTTGGTACGTTGAATCATGCAGTAACAACTCTAGCATACACTCGGTGTTAATTTATATATTTATATGCATAGATTCAGACTTAACCCAATTTTTTCCACACTACAGACCTGGGTATACATTTTTCGTAAGGAATAATCGAACAACTCAAGAGACTAAACTGCACTTTAGAAAAACAGCAAAAGGTATTAAATTACCGAGTTTTCCACCCGAAAATCTAAAATTAGCATTTACATGTCACCGATGAAACACTGTTTAAAAATTCGCGAGAGCACTAGGAGATTTTCGTTTCGTCTAAAAATAAAATAACTAAATTTACAAAATAATTATGTAACTTATTTTTTAAATGCCGATACGCAGCAGTTGCAATTTGCTGTTGAAAATCCGCTCGCGATGCAAATATTAGCAATTAAACTATAAATAAACAACCGCATTAATTAGCGTAATCCAATACCTAATTAAATCGGCCGGCAAAGTGCGCCAAAAATACGTTGGCAACTGCGACGAAAACGCACCCGAGTTTTCGGCAAAAGGGGATGATCCAAAAAATGCACAAAATTCCTACCTTTTGGACGACCAGTGGCGTTCCGAAGTCCTTCCCGCCTTGCAGACGGAACCCCAAATTTGGGGAGTCCCCTTTGTTGAGGCGCACAGTTATCAGGGAAGCCATCACTTATTTTTTATGTAAAATTATCCACCAAAAAGACCACTAACACTATTATTTACAAGCCAGACTTTAAAATGATGTTATACTATTTGAAATGTAGTATGCAGACGTCCTTTCAGCGATACTCGACGAACGTGAGACGGAGAAATAGGAGTGGGAGACTTGGCGGTATTATTAATAGTATACTGGACGAAATTTTATGTGTATTTGTGAATATAAGCTGCTATTTGCAAATTGACTAAAAGATTTTTAGTTATATAGGTCAGATTTATTTCGTCCTCAGATATCGGTTCGATTTTTAGGAACTTTTATTATATCCCGGTTATTTTTAGCGGCGGTTTTGGTTGGAGCGACTCGGGTTTTATAGGCGCTCGGTTTATCTAGTTTATTTATCAGATAGTAGAAAATTTTTAAAATTGGCACGGGCGATAAAACCAACGAGTCATAAAATAAAACAGTCACAGAAAAACCGAAAAACAATAATAAAATGAAAGTTGGCTTGTAATCTTTACTGTTTTATACAGGGTGTCCACGGGTGGATTGGGAAGAAGGAAAAAAATGATGGTATAAACTAAGGAAAATGCTCCTATTTTCATTTTTTTATAAAGATAATAGCTTAGGAGATAGAAGTGTTTGAAGTTAGTTAACTCTTAACGTTTTTTTTAAATTGATTGTTTAAAGATGAATATAGAAAAACTGACAACGTTTGTACTGTTTTGACCTACCTGACTTTAAAGCGGATTAAAAGACCTGCAAAATGCTTTTTTCGGATGATTTTTAGCGTCAATTGCAGAGTATGACCGAAATAAGAAGCGTGCCTCGTTTTAGCAAATTACGATATTGCTCGTTTGGCGGTACACTTTAGTCTCAGAACTTCGTTAATTATTGATTTTTTAACTTTAGGGGTGGTTTCCACCCTCTTAAGGGTAAGACAATTATTTTTCTTATTAGGGGTGAGATTTTCTGTTAAAACAGGACTATTTTCCTTAGTATAAGCTGAGATGTAGCCTCTTAAAGTTGATTCGGAAAATAATGAAAATACCCCAAAAAACGTACTTTTCACTTTTGACCTCACAACTTATCTTCATCACGTCGGGCGACTAATGTACATAGGATGAATTCAAGTAGACTACAAAATAAGAAAAATGAGCTGGGTTTCCAGTTCCTACGATATACAGAGTGTCCCACTTATCGTGCTCGCCATGGGTATCTTGGAAGCGCTAAGAGCTACAAGGTAGGTTAAATGACATCAAACGTAGCTTATTATGTGCAAAAATGTTTTCATACGTATCATTCAAATAATATGCTTTTATAAAACTAAAAAAATAAGAATTCTTTTAATTTTCAAGTAGGCTGTGTAAAAAATTGTTTCAGATAGATATCTGTCAAAATTATGTTTTTGTTGTAATAATTTATCATTCAAATAATATTATGCTTTTAAGAAACAAAAAAAATAAGAATTCTTTTAATTTTCAAGTAGGCAGTGTAAAAAATTGTTTCAGATAGATATCTGTCAAAATTTTGTTTTTGTTGTAATAATTTATCATTCAAATAATATTTTGCTTTTAAAAAACTAAAAAAATAAGAATTCTTTTAATTTTCAAGTAGGCAGTGTAAAAAATTGCTTCAGATCTGTCAGAATTTTGTTTTTGTTGTAATAATTTATCATTCAAATAATATTATGCTTTTAAGAAACAAAAAAAATAAGAATTCTTTTAATTTTCAAGTAGGCAGTGTAAAAAATTGTTTCAGATAGATATCTGTCAAAATTTTGTTTTTGTTGTAATAATTTATCATTCAAATAATATTTTGCTTTTAAAAAACTAAAAAAATAAGAATTCTTTTAATTTTCAAGTAGGCAGTGTAAAAAATTGCTTCAGATCTGTCAAAATTTTGTTTTTGTTGTAATAATTTATCATTCAAATAATATTATGCTTTTAAGAAACAAAAAAAATAAGAATTCTTTTAATTTTCAAGTAGGCAGTGTAAAAAATTGTTTCAGATAGATATCTGTCAGAATTTTGTTTTTGTTGTAATAATTTATCATTCAAATAATATTTTGCTTTTAAAAAACTAAAAAAATAAGAATTCTTTTAATTTTCAAGTAGGCAGTGTAAAAAATTGCTTCAGATCTGTCAAAATTTAGTTTTTGTTGTAATAATTTATCATTCAAATAATATTTTGCTTTTAAAAACTAAAAAAAATAAGAATTCTTTTAATTTTCAATTAGGCAGTGTAAAAAATTGTTTCATATAGATATCTGTCAAATTTCTGTTTTTGTTGTAATAATTTATCATTCAAATAATATTTTGCTTTTAAAAACTAAAAAAAATAAGAATTCTTTTAATTTTCAAGTAGGCAGTGTAAAAAATTGTTTCATATAGAATATATCTGTCAAAATTTTGTTTTTGTTGTAATAATTTATCTTTGTGCTTAATTCTGTACATTTGGGTAAGAAATTTAATAACGAAGAAAATGATTGTCTGCTACATACGCAATTTACGAAATTCCACAAATGCAACAAACGAATATGAGATAAATAAAATTATACAACAAAAATAACTTGACAAACATCTGTTTGAAACAATTTTTTACATGGCCTACTTAAAACTTAAAATAATTCTTAATTTTTTAGTTTTTTAAAAGCCTAATAAGTTTTTTATCAATAAATCGAAATATGTTTTGAGTGTTTTTTGTTTTATTTCATAAAAATTAGGGAGGAAAATAAAAAAAGCAAATAATGGCGATAACTCCATTATTTCTAAAAATTGGGTTTTAACTAAGCCTAGCCAGCTATGACTCATATTTGAAAAATGAAAGTTGATATAAAAGAGTTCTAGATTCTAGATAAGTTAGCAAAAATATTATAATTTTTTCAAAATCTGCATCAAAAAGTGCTCTAAGAAGGAAAAAAAACGCATTAAAATATTTTCATAAATAAAGGAGTTATAAAAGAAAAATAAAAATGACAAAAATCAGTTTTTTGCTTATAAAACAAAAACGAGTTTATTTTACGAAAATCATAGGCACCTAATCAGTTTTTAATCAATACATTTTGTTTTGAGTGTTTTTGTTTTATTTCATAAAAATTAGAAAGGCAAATTAAAAAATTCAATAATGGCGATAGCTCCATTATTTCTAAAAATAAAGTATTGTTGTGATATACCATTTCAAAGAGCATAAAAATTAGGTTTTAACTAAGACATACATATGCAGCTGTAGCTTGTATATGAAAAATAAAAGTTGGAGTTAATATCTCAAAATCTAAAAGAGTTAGCAAAAATATTATAATTTTTTCAAAATTTGCATCAAAGAGTCCTCCAAGAAAGAATCAACCGCTTTAAAATATTTTAATAAAATGAAATCGAAAATGACAAAAATAAGTTTTTTCCTTGTGAAACAAAAACGAGTTGATTTTACTAAAATATTCTCTCACCTTGAGACTTGATAAGCTCTGCATCTGGTAACATTTAACCTACTTTGTATCTCTTACCATTTCTAAGATACCCATGGTGAGCACGATAAGTGGGACACCCTGTGTATAGTTTCGGAGATATAGATGTGGGTCTGCAAGACCAAAATACAAATTTTTTCCATCATGTCAATTTGTTCATAATATCTCTATTTCTATGCCTTGGATGATAAAAATGCTTATTATTACTATTAACCAAGACTCTTTAGCAAACAGAATGAGAACCATTCCATCTCCCTAGGACAAATAGTCTAAGTATATCCGGTTCAAGGCCAATCCAAACGTTAAAGGTGCATTTTTCCACTCTTTCGCTTAAAGATTTTTAATAATAGAATTATTGTTAAAAATGCCTCCCTGTCCATTTACATTCTATTAAATTACTCGTGAAACGAGCTTGGAATCATCCCTTGAAGTCAGCCTTATTAAGGTGGTTTTTTCCACTTTTCCTCTTAATGACTTTAATAATGAAATTAATAGAAGGCAAAATATAACCTCGTGAAGTTGATCCAAAAATTAAGGAAAACACCCCAAAAAAGTACTTTTCAATTATTATTAGATCTGCAAGACCCTAAAATACCACTTTTTCTACTTCAAATTTGCGTCCCTAAAGACCATAAACTCTTGATTGGTAACAAATAGATACCTACTCATCTTTCTTGCAACTATCAGAATTTGTATCGCCTTTGAAGAAAACTTGCTGGAAAATCCGCAAGAGACAAGCAATCTCAGCACACATTTAAAACAATAAAAACTCAATAAACCTGATACTACTGCATTATCATTTCTCTTATCTTTTGTATCAACGGTGGATTCTAAATTAACCTCAGCCTTATCTACATTGTAGCCGAACGTACAATTATAATTATTGAAATGGTTCTGTCACAAATGAAAACACGTTTACATAAATAATTAAAAAAGAAACAAAGGATGTATTATTACAAAATCCTACATCGTTTAATCGCTCGACACGAAGGTTTATCTTTTTATAAACAGGAAGGAGCTAGAATATGTTTTGTTCCTTGGTTTTCCACGTATGTATCACTTTATTACTATTACTCTAACTTAACTAAACAATGTTAATACAGCAACTGATTCATTGATATAAATATTCTGTTACAAGATATAAATAAAGTGACTAATCAGTTGGCATTGGAAGTTGCTTAATATTTTTATATTGCTTGTTATACAGTGAATTTGGATGATGCTTCAGTCATGGAAAGTCACATCTAATTTCCCCAGAAGTTAAATATAGGGGTGGGTATGCAAGGATCATTTTTTATTGAGAAAAACTGAAATGACCTTATAGCTCCATATAGGAATCCAAAAGAATCCCCAAAAATTATTTTTGTGGGGTGCACTCCTCCAGTAGGTAGGTCTTTTGGATTTACAGCAGAAGATTGACGAGCTTCCTAGCTCTCATAGCGGAATATTTCCTGATGATGGATGCACATGCATCAAGAAGGGAGCAGCAGGAGATCTTCAATAGATGTTTCTATTTCCAGAAGGTACAAAATGGTCATGTTCAACAAAATTTTTGGTAACTCGAGAGTAATTGATACAAATTTATTGACGTAAATATAAACCTTCCAGCCAATAGCTGTGAACCTGCACTCAAGTTACGCAACCATTTGTAATAACAAACTCCTTACTGCATGCCAGGTCAGTATATTGTCCAGTATTTGTTGACTGGCGATCTATATTCATAACATCGCAACAACAACGCTAAATATACTTAAGGTTTCAACTGCTCTCTGTTACTTGTAAATATCACACGTATGCCTACACAATGCCTAATAACAAACTTATTTTGGATTAGGTCCAAATGGACCCGATATAATTTGGTTCAACTAAACCATGTTGTTACACGAATTGTCTGTTTTCCTGAGAGGTTCTTAAAATTATCCGGGGTGCAGACGGAGCTGTACTAGTATTAATAGTATCTTCTAGAGTATAGTAGCATTCTCGGAAATTTCCTGAAAGAAAGTGGATCAAAACTTTGACACCAACACATGAGGTAAAAAAGATTCAGGTTAGATTCAGGTCTTAATGATGCCCACTTGGTTGGCGAAATACGTTTTAAGTATTTAGCGATTTGGTGTTCAGAGGATATTATTCCGAGGCACTCTTGATTTTTACAAACGGTTTCTTTGCTTCAGTAGCTATGCAAATATACATAACCTCAATAAAGTTTGAGGATTTCGTTTTTCCATAAAAAAAAGTTTCACTAATTTCCATCATATGAATTTGGTTGGAAATGCTGAGAAATGTCCCAAAAACTGTGTCTAATATTTACTCATTTAAAACGGTGCTTGGTGTATATATTTTTTTGTTCAATCAAAATGAGAAGATTTACATATTTTGAGAAATAATCAACATTTTCCGCAAATATCAATTATCATTTTCAGATGTTAATTACTATCTCTTTGTATATTCTCTTTATGAGCACAGCATTCCGCAACCCACCATACACTCCTATTGTATTGTGATTTACATACATATTGCTACGTTATCTTTTAATATTAAAATTTTATTCTTTGTTTTCGGTATTAATTTTATTTTAATTTTTAGTTTCCATGTACATATCAAATAATATATAATATTTCGCTTACTTTACTCTTTTCTCAGGCTCATCTGGGTTCCTTGAATGTATTAAAATTTTATTTATTTACTTGATATTGTCTAAATGGATTTTATTTAATTTGTATCTTGTGTTGCCTAACTTACTGCATAAATTTTATTAGCTGTTAACTGTATACCATGTTGCATATACTTTAATATGGACAAATAAATAAAATATCCCTGCAGTTTTTTAACATTCACAAATCGAAACGATAGTGATCGTTGAGTTTTGTGTACAACTAATATTATCCCTGCTAACTTAAAATGAAGAATACGAGGGGCTATTTAAGAATTCTAGCATAATAATTGATTATGTGCTCATAAACAGTTCAAGGCTGGCTTTGAATTTTTAAATTGCCTGCAGCTTAATATTTAAGGTTATGTCTATACTTATTAACTACAATACAACACACTTAATAGTGCTTCCGTGTGATGAAAGTTCTTTTTGAATATTTTACGATTAATTAGGAATGTTTACGGTTCTCAATTAGCAATTGAAACTGTTTCCTTTTTCAACAGAAACTTCTTATATGTCTCGGTAAGTAAATGACTTTGATTATATCCTTGTATATGTATTCTTAGTCAGCAAATATGCTCGCCCCGATATGTCCAAATAGTAAATTGGAATTTGGAAGGCACAAACAAATATTCAACTTAAATAAAACACATGCAGTTTCTGGTGTTACAGAATTTATTGTCACTACTTACTTAAATATATATCGGTAACATTTTCTAATATAATAATACTGCTTCACTCTGCTTACAAAAATATATAAATTAAAAATAACATGGTCGGGACATAACAATCATTTAGGTAACATATCACAATTCAAAAATTACACAGGGCGAGAATTGTCGCGTAGTAAAATTGCGAGCCCATTTTAAAAGTAGGCCCTGTGCAGAAACGAATTAAATACTTGGTTTAATTAAAACAAAATAGTACCGACATTTTTATTGATTATTTGTACTTTATTTAATTTTACTTTTACGATTATTTCATTATATACAGTCATGAGCCAATCAGATGCCAGAATACTGGGGAAAAAACTATAAGGATTGTCATATAATAGGGGAGTGATTAGGGCGCATGCGCGGACAATTCAAACGGCCCAATAATATCATGCGTAGCTGCTGAAATATAACCGTCGTTATATTGTCTCATATAAAGGCCCTGTAAATGAACAATATCAAGGCAACTTAACCTTCCCCTTTTATTTTGTGAACTCATTATTATCAACGCTCTGATCGAATACAAAAATAAACTTTAATTAGTCAATAATATTATTTTAGCATTATTGTCGCGAGCAAATTTGGAGAATTTAACAGAGTGTGTATACTCTCCGTTAAATACAAATGTATATATATAATACAGATATGTATACCTAATATCTACTTGCTATCACACAGTTAATATTAATCACAATGATATTACGCTAATACTAGTGTATGAGTTCCATGCTGTATGAGGACCGTATGGCATGGTAAATGGTAAAACAAAACGAAATTATATTTACTATCGATCTATACGTGGACATTTGCGACGTGATCGTTGCTTTCTTTTGATGCCCATTCGGTCGTTACCGCCAGTGGGAATCGAACCCAGACCACTAGAGTGGTCGCTGTAACAGGTTCAAGCCCACTACGCTACCGGTCGGCTGTATTTCCTTCTACTTTCTATTCTACCTTTACATGATTTCTACATAGAACTCATTATTGTCTAATATGTTAAAGCTCTAGTTGAGTAAAGTGACTTACATAATAAACCACTAGACTAGCACACGTTATATTATGCTCGTAGCCACTTGTGCTAAATGCTATCCTGGCAAAAAAAATAATTAGCGTTATTTTGTAGAAAGTAAAAGTTATAGTCCTCTGGTGGAGCTCACTTTTCGTGGAATAATGCGCCACGCATGCGCATATACTACGGTGACTTAATATACAGGGTGTTTTCGAAAATAGTGCTCGTGTTAAAAAGGCTGATAGAACACATCATTTGCAACAAAATATCACTAAAACATTTTTTCGTTTACGCGGAAAAAAAATCGTGAAAGAATTAGGAAAAATATGGCAACCGCGCATCGCTCTCGAAACACAATACTAGAGCAGTACCGGCTCCAGATTAAATTATCTGAATTTCCAAAAATTATTCTTAAAAGGAAGCACGTTTCGTAAAGGTGTGGCACAAATATTCACAGCATTGTTGTTCGTTTAAGGTAGACAATTTGCGGCCAAAAATCCTAACCTCAAAATTAAATAAACATAACCTAGCAATGTGTCAATTAAAGTGAGAGACGGCCATATTGTAATGGGATCGTAATCTGAAAATTGTACCGGGCGGCCTTAGAAAAATATACAGGCTGTTCCATTTAAAAAGCCACAGGTCTGGTTCATGCCTCCGGATTTTTTATTTTTTGCTGACATAATTTTTGAAAAATATATGTAATTCCAACAAGAACGAGGCTAAATTCTTCTTATTTTCTTCTTCTTCTTCTTCTTCTTAATATATCATTCGTTATGTTATAAACCACCTGATTCTTATCTTAAATGTTACCTCAACGAGTTCCTCGTTAAAGCTACAACTAAAAACTTACATACGATACAAACAATAATAACAAAATCAAATCAATAAAACAACATACATATTTGTAAATAACAATAAAAAAAAACAATCGAGTCACTGTCGACCAAATCAATATGTTAAAATTAGACTAGATGAGCATGACAACGGAATAAATTACTAAAAATACTACTTATTGTTTAATATCTTTGGCGTTGTGCGCGGCCTGTCTTCTCAAATCCGAGCTGATGCACGCGGTGAAAATCGTGCCGACCACCAGCATGATGCACATCACTATGTTGGCCCAGGCGTCCCCAACGTGGTAGAAGATCACGGAGTAAATGTTGGTGAAGGCTATTCCGAACACTTGAGACGCCGCGTTCAGGAGACCGGCCGACGTGCCCTCCGGTTCGGGGTACGTCAGTTCTGCTGCGAGTTCGAATCCCACCGGCAGCAGGCCGGTCATGAAGAATCTGGAACAGAAAAGCAGATAAAATTTTGTAGTGTTAATATAAACCGAATCTATATTCATGGGAAACATTTCAAGAGAGGTTTCTCTAGCGCGTGGCAAGGTTTTGGCATTTGTTTCAACAGTCCAGGCTGACCAGAGCATTTTTGTATCAATTATTTGGGACAGTTGTCTATGCATGATTAACTGTTTCGAGAGTATTCATCCATTAATCGTTTTTTTTTTTCAGAAATTAAATTAAAGGGTTCTTAAATATCAGATTTAAGCTTACTAGTGAATAAATAAATAAATTGTGTGATATTTCTCACATTAAAAGCGTTAAAATGCACTTTCGACTTCATTGGTCCTCATCAGTACAAGTTAGGTGAGATTCCAATAGTCGTTAAACTGTTAACAAGCATCTAGTCTGCTAACTCTATAATTATTGTTCACCTTTACTTGACTTTGTAATATAACAACTGAACAATATTATCTGATCTTTATTAATGTTACTATTAATTCCAGACTGATTTTCACCTTGATAACATTCCAAATGAAAATGGTCTAGGTCTAGTTTCTAATCTCTGGAGAGCCCTGTCTCGAACTTACATCAGACATAATGCACATGATAATTTTATGACCAGTTTACCATAATACATATCATCCAATTATTATTTGATAAATTTAAGTGCTAAGTCGGTTTGTCTTATCACTTGTTTAACGGGTAATTACCTTCCCCTTTAATATTCAATTTTTATCCACTTGAGATTATTGTATTGTAGAGCTAGTCAGACAGGCGACAGTCCCACTTGCCCTACAAGTGCAAAGTATTTTGGAGGATAAATATACAGGGTGAGTCAACGGTGGGAAAAAGTCCAATATTTTTGTGATATTTTATTTATAATAAAATAGCAAATGTTTTTTTTTTTTTGTGGCATTAAGGACGGAGTCCATTCAGCCACTTAAATGTTTTAAAGAAAAACATAGTTTCCTAGATTGAAATTCTAAATATGTACTATCTTGCTAATGTTTTAATCTCGATAAGCCGAAGATCACTGGGATTTATTTGTTATTATTATATTATCAACGTTGATAGTGTAATGTTAAATTATCAAAACTACAAAGGAAATATGTGTACGTATCTGAGATTTAAGTATTTATTGAGATCAAATAGAGGATTAAAAGTCTTTAGTTCTATTTATCTATATAACTGTTGTAAAAATATTGCGTCTACTTTTTGCGAAGATTAGAACCAGACACAATTTTTTTGAGGTTCGGAAAATATCACCCACTAACTTACACTTACCCTAGCAGAGCAGAAACAACATAGACCACATAGATGCCTCTTGATAACGTGAAAGTGTAGGCGATCATCCCAATCAACGAAAGGGCATACACCACCAAAGTTGTCTCCCTGAAAAATTGTTAGTTAGAACGTAAATCTTCTTTTCGAAATAATGGTAAACTTACTTGAACTTATGATACCGGTCCAAAACCACTCCGCAACAAACAGACCCCACCATTCCTGCAACGACTATCACCAGGCCTATGCGTCCTGCATCCGCGCTTGCAGTCTGAAAAACAATAGATTTGCGATTGGTACAAATATTTAACGCAGTTATTTTGAAAATGATAAACAGATAGAGACGTAGTTCATTGTGAAACAAGTGAAAACGCAATTAATAAATGTAACAATGAAAGTGGGCCCAAGTATTGACCCTGTGGCATCCCGATTTTTTTTTTAGCCTAGGCAACGTTAGTACCAAGTTAATAAGTAGCAAAAATAATGTATTTGTAACCTGCTGTATTATTAAACAAAATAACGGTGGGCTTTGCCCACCTTTATTAACTTGTATATGTATATGAAAGGAAGGAAAGCAAATGTGTCTTGAACAGCTATTCCCCCAGCTATACCCTCTACTAAGTTGTTTTTATAACAAAATTTAAAAAATTATGAACTGCAGTTTCGATTTCATTAATTCTCGTCAGTACCAAATGACAGGTTTGAAAACTAAATATTAATGATCCTATAAAAGATATTGGAAAGTTTCAAAATTAGATAACGAGGGCAAAATATTTTATGATATACGGGGGGGATCCACTTGGCGTGACGTCATAAACTTATTTTTTTTTAATGGAATCCATGACATAATTACATATTTGAAAATTTTTTATTTTTTATAGGACACGAGTCTGAAGCACCCCGTATAAAAAGATTGATTGCAGTTATCTTCAAAAATTGCAATTAATTATCGAAATATATTTTTATTATATTTACTAAGAGTTATATTTATCTACAATGGTATTTGGTCAACAAATATCTTTGTTAATACGGATTAATAATGATCGATAATAAATTATAATGCAATTCCAATACAGTGCAGCGGCAGTTTTTTGTTTATCACAGTTTAGTTTGAGCAAAAATTATCAAAAACAATTTCTCGCAAATAAATAGTTTCATTTTTTTTCCTGGTCATGAATTGTACACGAGCAATTGTTTATTTGGAGTGAAATATCCTTTTTATCTAGGGCTAAACTTAGCTAGATACTCATTTTGCCTTGGACAAAGACTATTTCTATGGTTTCTTTGTATCTGCTCGACCATTAATTCTTTGCGTGCGCTAATCTTTAAAAACAAAATTTTGAAAAATCCGAAATTTTGAAAATTTTGAAAAATCCAAAATTTTGAAAATTTCGAAAAATCCAAAATTTTAAAAATTTTACTATTTTCAAAAACCAAAATTTTGAGCATTTAAAAATTTTTGTTATGGTGGTTTGCATCCGAATAGCTATCAAAATGTTGCTCCCAAAAAACTCATCATTCGATATTGACTTTGGAGTGACTGCCTAGTTGAAAACGTCCAAACAAAGAGACTAGTTGAATTGGTAGTTTCCACCTCCCAATTTGATGACTGAATTTTATGATTGGATCCGTACTTTATCCGTATTTTATACTTGCAGATTCCATTTATAATGATCGCCAATATTTATTAAATTTTTATGAAGCTTATCACGTTGCCAAAATAGAAAAACAAATTATCGGATTTTCATTTATGATTTTACAGCCCCGAGTAAAACGTCGCTCTCCTGAGCTAAACAAATAATCTTTTTATTTTTATAAGCGCAAATATAAACTAATTACACGTATAAAAGCGATTACTTACAGGATAGTATTGGAGGATAATTTGGTTCAGGAGTGTGGAGATGGCGTAGAAGATTCCTACGTTGATGCCATAGGCGTTTAGTAAGAGCATGTAGGAGCGGTTTTTGACCAGGTTCTTCAGGGATGCGATGAAATCGATGTTTTCGCCCGCTTCTTGCTGGGCAACTGCGTAGGACGGGGGGGTGTCGGGGGCATTTTTGAAGACTGCAAAAGAAATATTATTTTTAAACAAATTATTTGAAATATGCACTTTATACACAGTTATTGCAAAAATGAGAGAAAACGGTTTGAAGTACATTCTTGTACTCTAAAAAATTTGTTTGTAGTTCAAAATTGGCTATGGCACCATTAGATGGATATTTTTATTCCCTAATACTTTAAAATTTATTTTTAAATAATATTAGAGTGCTTTGACAACAAATTAAAGTAAAACAAGTTTTAACAAATGAAAAGCGTTAAAGAAAAATATGAAGATGGTTTCAAAGCACCCTAATAATAAAAAAATTGCTAATTCGAATAATAGATAGATCTTTCACGCGTTCTCTAGGGATATTTTATCAGTGTCACAAATTATTATTTACATTTTCTACGTAGCTTTTAACAGGAGCTGTTTAATAAAATGTAACAAAATGTAACAATAGTGTTGTAAAACCAAATCCTTTTGCTTGCTTTGGATAATATCAGAAAAGTAAGCCTTCTTATTCCTACGCTTTTATCGATGTTTGCTTTAACTTATATTTATATACTAAGTAAGTTGAGAGTTACGATTCCTTGATAACAAGAATTAAATAATATACTAAGTAATGTAAGTAAAAAAAAATAATATTAATTTTAAAACATTAATTTTTTAGTAGCCAACAGGGCAGACGTAAATTCTCACATTCTTTTGTTCCTATTGAAATAAATTAGTCTCACACAACCCCATCATTTCGAGGAAGTTGAAAAATTAGCTTTTTGAAAAAAAATTAATTTAAAAGACACACTTTAATCCGGACGAAACTTAATAAAATGGCAGATCTCGGGCCAGAGATGAAGACATTGAAATCGTTTCGAAGAATGAAAAATATTAGAGTTTTTTGAAAAAAAGTTTTTTGGAAAAAATTAATTTAACAGACACACTTTAATCCGGACGAAATTTGATAAAAATTGAAATCGTTTCGAAGAAAATCAAAAATATTAGGGTTTTTTGAAAAAAAGTTTTTTGGAAAAGAATAATTTAACAGACACACTTTAATCCGGACGAAATTTGATAAAAATTGAAATCGTTTCGAAGAAAATGAAAAATATTAGAGTTTTTTGAAAAATAGTTTTTTGGAAAAAATTAATTTAAAAGACACTTTAATCCGGACGAAATTTGATAAAAAGCAGATCTCGGGCCAGAGATGAAGACATTGAAATCGTTTCTAAGAAACTGAAAAATATTAGAGTTTTTTGGAAAACCGGTTTTTTGGAAAAATTAATATAAAAGACACACTTTAATCCGGACGAAATTTGATAAAAAGGCAGATCTCGGGCCAGAGATGAAGACATTGAAATCGTTTTAAAGAAATTGAAAAATATTAGAGTTTTTTTGAAAAAATTAATTTAAAAAACACACTTTAATCCGGACGAAATTTGATAAAATGGCAGATCTCGGGCCAGAGATGGAGACGTTGAAATCGTTTTGAAGAAATTGAAAAATATTAGAGTTTTTTGAAAAAAGTTTTTTGGAAAAAATTAATTTAAAAGACACACTTTAATCCGGACGAAATTTGATAAAATGGCAGATCTCGGGCCAGACATGGAGACGTTGAAATCGTTTTGAAGAAATTGAAAAATATTAGAGTTTTTTGGAAAAAATTAATTTAAAAGACACACTTTAATCCGGACGAAATTTGATAAAAAGGCAGATCTCGGACCAGAGATGGAGACGTTGAAATCGATCGATCAGAAGTGATATTTTCATTTTTCAAAGCCATTTAAAATTTTCGAAAAAGTTGAAATGGCAAATCTGTTATCAAATCGGAAAAATTTAGTTAATAGAGCTAAAAAAATGGCTATGCTGTTTCGATTTGACGAAACGCAGGAAACAATAAATTTTCCACTGATATTTGGGAAAAATTCAACTTTGCTCCATTGATAAATATGACTCGATGGTGCGTCGGCTAGAATTCAATTAGGACCGATTAATAGACTAATCAATTCTAAATAAAAATGTTAATCATTTTAATATCATCAACCGGAAGCGGCATTTATCAGCCCATGTATGTCACCTAAGAACATTCTTCGATAACAGAAATATTTCTATATCGCGAACCACTTAGTCGATTCCATTCAGGTAATGTGCCAATGACTTCTAATTGAATGCCCTCTCGAGATTTGGTAATTATAATTATCATATAAATTCCTTACATAATTATTCACATTTGAGAAGTGGCGAGAAAAATTTTTAAAAATTTGCAAATTCCATACTCTAGTTAGAGTTTAGTCACTGCTTAAATAGCTACTAAAAAAATGTCAATTACCGATATCAGGGCTTGTTAAAATTGTTTGCGAAAGGAAATTTTTGTTGCTTTAAGTGCCCCACTTGAAATATCTCGCCCGTTATTGAGCACAGATTAAAACTTATTAGCAAAGATTGTAAAAAATTTCCATGCCAGGATTTATCGTAAATATAAGGTATCAACCCAAGGCCTACTATTTTACGTCTTCGACTTTCGCAGTTCTTCCTGTTCTTAAGTTAAACTATCTTCAAATAAGAAACTCCCCTGCTCTTAACAAAACCTAAATTTTCAGTTTTTCGTCAGCTCCGGATTGGCATATTTCATTCTCACCATAACTAACTCAAGCAATTTTCAGTTAAACATTAAATTAGATTTACTTACATAATAAAATTAGAATCAGCAAAATCGTTGTCAGCGATGCGAAGATCGCAAATAAAATGTATAGCTCATATGTTATTTCATCTTGAGAACCCTTGGAGTTAACAACGATAGGTGGCAATAAAAATCCTATCGCAATACCAAGCTGCAACAAGAAAAATTAATATCAGTATAGGGATAGTTTTTGATTCTTTGATTGGATCTTGATCTGAAGAAGAATGATATTTGAATTTCAATTTATGTATGATATTGAATGTCAAGTTCAGCGCTGCATCAGTAATTAAAGTAAATGTATGTGTAACAATACCAATCTCGTGTTTATTGCCGTCGTTCGTTCGGTGAAACGACCATTGCTCTTGCTAGTTTTATTAATAAATTATAGTTTGCATAGGGCCGCGAATGATAGGAACGTGCAGATGAATTTATAACAACGCGACGCGCTAATGATCCCTCCCTGACGGAAATCCTTATAGATTTAACCTCTCGCGAGTTACACAGCAATGAACAGTATGATGGCATAATAATGGTAATAACAGATAATTTACAATAACAAATAGTCTTGACCTTATTCCTATATTTATTTAATTTGCGGCCTGTATGCGGTACGGATATATACGTTGATTAGATTAGACGTTTTTATCTGCATATTCGTTGGTTTTGGACTAATATTTAGGATCTTACCTGGTTTCCGAACACGCCGATGCTGCAGGCAGAGGAAACCTGGGACGGTCCGAACCAGATGGCAGCCAACCTGGCTGGTACGGATAAAACGAAGACTTGCGACAGCGCCACTATGGACTGTCCCAAAAATGCCAACCAAAATCTATTGGGGTCCACTGCGCCTAGTTTTATCCAGGAGCCGGCGCAGGTTCCAAGGATGCCGATTATGATGGCTTTCCTAATACCCTGGAAGCAGAAAGGGCGTTATACTGCAAAATTTTATATATTTTTGAGGTTAGGTGATTGGCTACTTTTCGGTTGTCGCCAAAATTTTGTCAGATGTTAGCTATTTCCGGCTAAACCGGAAGTTAGATGTATGACTGGCATATGCCCTTACAACCACAATCATATACCATATCGATTTCCGTAATAATATACAGGGTGAAAAAAAATTGTGGAAGCAGTTTTTTGACAATACCTCGTATATTAGAGATTCTATCGCTTCTTTATATAAAAAAATACGTGAGAATAGATTTAGGTTTTTGATTTACGCCCTGTACTAAAGCCAGGAAATCGAGTGAGCCTCTTACGTGGGACACCCTGTAGTGTACGTATCGACTAGAAAAGTAGGTGGCTTTTATGACGCATGTCCACCGAATACGAAAAGCCATTTATTATAGGTAATGATAAAATATGATGCGTAACTTCACTCGTCTTATACATGATATAAAAAGATGCATTTAAATCATGTTATAACAATAGAGATATAACCATATTATTTTTATTTATTTATTATGTGGGTATATTAAATTGTAACGTGTGCAATGTGGTGAAAACCGGTTTATAAGCAATAAAAAAAATCAGCAAATTTACTTGCAATCTTTTTTGACTAAAACCCAGATAAGGAAAATTTTAAAATCCATGACTAGAAAAATAATAAAAGCTTTACGCTTCGCAGTCAATCGATTTGTTGCATGTCTTATACAAGGTGTTACTGAACTTAAGGAAAAAAATTTAACTGCATGTTATTTTTCATGTTTTAAAACAAGTACGGCATAAATTAATTGAATATCTAAAGAATAAAAAAATTAGTTAAACATCTTAATAACTATTGTATTTGTTTGAGAACCACTTGTAAATGATTGCTAGCTGCCAACAAATTCTGTCTAGCTTTCGTCCGTTTGTCTTTTGTTTCATAAACTATGCATGGGCTGGTGAGATTTGCTCGCTCGGGTAATCTTTAAGGCCTCAATGCATAAAGTACCGTCAGTATTCAAGGAAAAATACTTCTTGTTAAATAGCTCTACGTTTGTGGCAGTAGGTCGCCGTATTGTAAAGCCCTCTGTATAGACAAGAATATCTATAGCTGACCGACTGCCCGCCGTTCATACTATATCCTGTTGGAAATTCCGTTTGCTTGCCGTCCGAAATCGTTTCAGCCGCGAAAACAGACCCCGGCTACCAAAGCCTAACCGCCTTCCGAAATCACATCATATCCACGCGTATATACTCTTGCTTGCCAGCTCACATATTATTATCGCTATCAAATTTGTACACACTCGACTGCAAAGTCGCTGAAATATACTGTTTATTGATTTATTCATTACTGTTCTAATAAATAAATACGTCGGTATACATAGGTAAAATTCACGAGTTATTGTTTATTTCTACTTAACCCGTTTGAGAAATTGTCCAGTCCAGTTGACAAGACAATCATCTTACGATCCTCTGGACAAATAACCGTATCTCCATCTGTTAGCTACCCCTAAACGTTCTCACCCCGGAGAACCAAACAAGTGCTGTTCCTTGCACTTAAGAATAAAGAACTGGCGCCCGAGTATCCTTTTAAAAAGTGTTACAAAGCCAGAGAGTTCTGTTTGTAAGTAGCCAGTTACAAACAGTACAGGTTACGTAAGTAGACGCCATCACACAGTCAAGAAAAATAAAGTCACTTTTTATTAATACAAAAGTAGTTGTTTTTCTTCTGCAGTTGTAGGGTATCTGATTTGACATTTAACTCTAACCTCACATTTCGTTTGTTTACTGAATCGCAGCCTACACATTTTTTTGTTATATTTATGTGCATATACACAGAGCTCGGCTAGTCCCTATTGAAACAAAACGAATAATAGTTTTTGAGATATTCTAATGACAGCTACTTACTATGAATAAACTACTACTGATCTTGTACTAGATAATTAGACACTTGAAAAACATTTAGTAAATACCTTAATTGTTGATTTGATCTGTATTTATCTGAGATAATAAACGACAAGTGATTAGTTCAAAAATCAAAGCTTGTTTTTAGATACTAGTATGGTTAATTTGCAAGGTACTTGCATTAAATTTCAATTTGCTTCACAGGCACTTATATCGTTAAAGAACTATGTTGGATACAAGCGATTACATGTATCCGATGATAAATTCCAATGCATCAAGTGAGAACGCGCTGACGTCATTTAGTGGCACTTATACCCCTACAAACTTATAAGCAAAATGAAAACTCCCGGTTTTCTAAGTACTCTGTACATTTGCATATCACTACAAGCTGATTAATATCTGCTTTTATTTATTATCAAATACTTAAGTGAAGGCATTTTCAATTAATCTAACAATCGATAAACAAAAAAACACTTGTCTACAAAAATGTGCCTAACAACAGAAGTGGCAAATAGTAAATAAAATTGTTATCGAGTGTCATTTTTGACAAAACTTTCCGAAGCCTGCCCAAAATTGAAAACAGCTTGAATGAAATTATTATTAGAGTTATTTTTGTTTTTTTATTTGGAAGTAAATTAGTACTTTTTTTTCATGTATTGTAAACGTGTTAACATTATTATTTAAGCAAATAAACATGCCGAATGTAGTGTAACAAAGTAATACAACTAATATATTTTATGTGTATTAATAATTATTAAATCACCGGAATATTTGCTAAAACGATTTGTGAATCAACTTGGCAAATAACTTTAAACAATTATTTCTGTTCGCTTTTTATTTTAGGATGTGCATATACGCAATATTTTGTACAGTGATTTTAATGTTACGCAAAGATATTGTTTCTGTTGCGATAGGCAATTAAAGAACGAAGATTGCAAAAAAACTTTCCGATTGTTAAAGTAGCAAACTGATTTGGAAAAAAATCACTTTGGGGCCACGTGTCTGTGCAACGTCCAGCAGGTCTCACTTCATAGCTGCATATAATTATGCTTCTCTTTTTAATTGTCTATCGATCTGTCGAGGTAGATTTTTGATTTTTGCCCATAATTATTCGAAAAATTACAAAGAAATTTGAAAATTTTAAAAAATTTAGTGGGAAAAATAAAAAATCTAGCTCGACAGATCAATAGGCAATCAAAAAACGAATATTTCAAAAAAAAATTTGTCAAGTATTTACACAAAAAAGACGTTTTTTGATGAAATTTCAAACTTTTCGGAAAATTTTGAAAAATTAAAAATTAAATCAAAGTCAAAATTCTACCTCTACAGATCGATAGGCAATCAAAAAATTAAGATTTCAAAAAAAACTTTCCGATTGCTTAATTATTAAGGCCTGCAGACTGATTTGAAAAAGGACAGTCACTTTGGGGCCACTCTGGATGTCCAGCAGGTCCCACTTCGTAGGTGCATATAATCATGAGTGTACGGAGACGTCGACCGTAACCGGTGTGTAAAATTTGGTTTTATACATTGAAGTAGACGTTAGCTAAGATCGAGGGGAAGTGTGACAGGCATCGGTTACAATGGAGTCTTAAGGCAGTCTCCTCGATAGGAGATTACTTATAAATGGCTTTTCCGGTTCTTAAACGATGTCTGAGCTTGGAATGAACTAAACCAAATTCTGAGAACACTCCCTTGACTGAAGCTGACGAAGCTGTAGTAGATGTCAGTTGATTGATAATCATTATCAATAATGGCAACATTTCTTTGAGATTTTCACCAATCTAAAGGTTTTACGCCTTTATGAATGCCTTCATGAAACATAATAAAAATGAAAATTTAAATATACATTGTATCAAGACAATATACTTTGGCAATAACAATCTTAACCTCAAATTAAAATGAACATTGAACATAAACCACAGTGTGTCAAATTTACCAACGCAACTACGATTTCATTGACAATCTTGCTGATATATTAGGAGGTCAACCAACCTAACCTAAAAAAATTAAACATTTGCACTTACCAATTTCTCCAGCAGATAGCTCCCTGGGAAGATAAACGGAATGTACAGAACCATATAAATCATCGACGTCCAGTCCACCCATGTTGTCGAAACGCCATAATATTTAACGATCACGTCAGCTATTATGGAAAACTGGATCCACTGCATCGAGTTCGACGCAGAGAATGCGACGAATAATCCCAGAATCACCCATCTTATCTTGTAGACGGTGATTTTCTGTATTTCTGGTAGTTGTAGAGTCGGCGGTGGTCCAACCTTAGTTTCTGCCTTCGCCTCTACATCACTATTATTCATTTTTCAAACGGCCGCAACAAAATCCTGCAACAAGAATTGTAAAGTTATTGTACTTGTCCTTGCCCTGTGGCTGACGAGGAAAGTTTTGATAGCCACATTGGGTGTTCCCCACTAAATGCAGATTTTGCGGTCATTCTCCAGCAATTCAAAATTTACCAACAGTAGTTATATTGCTACGTTCTGTGGAGTTCATTCACTAAGGAAGTTGATGATTTCACCTACAATGTGCCAATTATTCATTCGTTAGGTAACTAATAATCGTTTCATGTTCAAGAGAGCAGGGTTGGACTTGGTCACGACGTTACCGACGCGGTGAAGTAGCAAAAGTAGGACAAAAAATTGAACTGTACAATTTATCAAATCTATTGATGAGGCTGCTATTCTCAGTCACCAAAGAGTGGAAGGCCAAAATCAGCAACAGGTAGAAATTTCCAAGAGGCTTGTAAATTTCTGTCCACTTTAAGAACCCCTTTGCATAGACTATTTACTAGAATTCGCCCTAAACTGAGGGAAGCAAGGATATTTGCACCCAATATTCATACTAGAGGTGAGGGTAGACGTGTAGGAACTGCAGCCTTGAAAGAAGTTTTTTTAAGAAGAATAGAAGAAAATTCTGGGTTTTTGCAGCAGAAGAAATAGGACACCTAGTAGTGTGGCGTTCTCTGCTCTGTCCATACCACATACAAAGGGATCTTGTTTTTTTGTTAGAAGTCCCATTGCTGCAAAGGCAAGACATGTGGTTTATGCATGAAGATGCGCCTCCACATTCTGTGTTGCCTATGCGGGTACATTTGAATGAAACTTTTGGACAAAGGTGGTCTGGCCATCGCGGGCACCAGATTTACACCCGCTTGATTTTTATTTGCTGGACCATTTAATCAATACCAAGGAGCACTTTTTGCAACTGATTCGGAATGCCAGCAACGAAATTAGAAATAATCCAGGAACTCTTGAGAGTATGAATAATAATAATAATATTTAATAATAATGGTGTTTTAATTTGCAAAGCTGCGGTTTGGCGAATTGCGAATTAAAGATCGACTGTCTGCAGCCAGTCCGATCCTGAGAGACACAGCACAACAAATCAGGTGTTGGTAAGTAGAATGAGTTTAAAACTGGTTTGAGACGATTGTTATTAAAAAATCTAGGGGAATTCCAAGACGAGAAATTTGCAGATGCTATAACCAAACGATAACTAAACAGTTTTGTCGCGCAAACAACTACTGATCCTGCTGTTAGCCTAAAATAAATAAATACTGATGTCAAAAATTTTTAAATATATCAATTTTTTATCTAGAGAATGTACCGCACCTTTTATTTATCAATATAAACGATATGTTCGTATTTACTATTTATTTACAGGTTCAAAAAATTGCGTATTTCCAATGACGAAAATTCAAAAATAAAAAACATTCGTAATAAAATAATTTCTTTTGAGATTTAATAAATATTGCTTTTGAAACTGATTTGGTACGGTTCTGCTAATTGAATATCGTTAAAAATAGATAAGAAGCTAGAAAGAAGTTGTGCGTCGCGACGCGTAACGTCTAAGTGATAAAAATGAAACTATAAGAATTTTTAATATGCAACGGAAGACAATTAAACTCTTCTTCTCTAAATCCTATTACTTCTTAGTTAATAGCAAAATTCTACAATGGCAATTTTTATAGTTTAAAATAATAATAATAATAATCAATTTTTCGACAAATGCATCTTTTAACGAACTAATTAATCAATTCAATCAATCAATTTTATCAATACAGTCACATCGAAAAAAAGTGGACGCCCAGTATATATATAAATGACGGCATAGTAATATAAAATAAACAAACATTAACTTACTGCTAATTAGTGTAAATCTTCCGAATCGCCAAGAACAAAAGCCCGCGCACATACAAAATCGACGTCTTTTCCGAAAAAAGGCGTCCAGTTTCTCCAAGCTGATGCAGCTTTGGAATTTAGACTACTTCTGTCCGTATTGATCATACCTTGTTCAATATATGGACCACTTATGTAGACAAATTATTAGCAAAATGCTAATCTTATTATCAAACTATCTGTAGTACTACGCAATCCGGATTCAACTGCACTGGAAATAATCAGTTATTAGTCGAGTCAATGGAGGTTTTGGCTTCAGAATCCTAAGGAACAGATCGGATTTAGATGAATTTTTTAAAAAACCTTTTCTTATAATACGCGGACATTTGTAGAGGAAGGTCCGTTTTATTGCTTTTTTCTATTGGATGTCATTTCGACATATTTTCAAAAAAAAAAATTGGCCCAATTTTCAAAGGCGGTTGCATTTACAAAAATTGTTGAAAATTCCGTTTGCTTGCCGTCCGAAATCGTTTCAAGTCGCGAAAACAGACACCGGTTATCAAAACTCACCGTCTTTCGAAATAAAATCATATTCACGCGTATATACTCTTGATTGCCAGCCCGCATATTTCTTAACATTATCAAATTTGTACACACTCGTCTGCAAAGTCGAGTTATTATTTCAGTTGTTTATTTCTAATTAACCCGTTTGAGAAATTGTCCAAGTCCAGTTGACAAGACAATCATCTTACGATCCCTGGACAAATAACCGTATCTCCATCTGTTAGCTACCCCTAAACGTTCTCACCACCGTTCTCCGTCTAAAAAGTGTTACGATTACTACTGTTGAAAATATAAATTATGCAAAAAATACCATACCTTTATAATATACATTTAATAACTGAACCTCTTTTAATGTCGTACTGATACTACTGAAAATTTAATATCAATAATTTATTTATATATGTTTACTTGATTGGTAAAGAATGTTATTGATAATATAACTGGGGTTTTGCAGGAAACTTTTCATTCTTTGTTTACGTTTTCGCTTATCACATAAACAGCAATTAAATGCCCTTTCTCAAGGCTTCTAGTCGAGAACAATCTGAATAAAAAGCTCTACTATTGATTAGGATTTTCTTCCTTTGTCTATTGTTAAAGCTTGAACCAACATAATTTTTCGAAATCTGGCTGGATTTTATAGATGCAAAATCATTTTCTGATCTACGATACCAAAGGTCCTTTTTCAAATTTAAGAAAATCCCATAATATAAATATGTTTTCTCTTTCTTTTCTTTTTTGGGATTTATTACCACATTTCTTTTATCCGAAAAAATTGATTTATCTAAAAAATATTCAAATTAACTCTACGCCTTTGACATGATGTCAAGGGAACAGTAGAGGGTATTTTTTGACGACATAAATGAAAATTGTTTATATCATTTCCGTAGATACTTACCATAGAAATGGTGAAAAATGTACTAATCATTTAAACAATATAAATATTTGTCCATAGAGCCTTGGTTTCCAACTGTTCTTGGCTAAGAGAGCCAAGCTAAGAAAGACTGTAGTATTTCACTGTCAATAGGAAATAAGAATTTGTTCCCAGAATCCGATAGAATTGAAATTTGAAACCTTTAAAAATATTATCAGTGTCGTCATTGGTATGTCACAAAACAATTTGTATTCGTATTTTAATTGAAGCAACATAATTTAATGGATGCAAGGAAAAACCAGTTTGTGTTTGTCAAAAAAAAAAAATAATAATGTTTTCGTATTTTGATTGTCCTTGGAAGCCGATCAACGTCCTTAAACATATTATTGTCTTATAAATTAAGGAGATCTGTTGTTAGCAAGCCACATATATTTTTGTTGCCCTTCGCTTTGATTAAAATTACAAAAACTATACTACGAAAATCATTCTAGAATAATAATTTTTCCAACACTTGAATCAGCGATGCGGTTCAGTTTTTTCCACGGAAGAATGAATAAGTTAATTGACGTGCGACGACTTCTTACTAAAAGCACCGAATACGGAAAATACAACATAATCATCCCAAGGATGAAAGAATATCTAATAATATAGGCCAGTAGAATTAGACGATGTGAACGGGAATCTGTAACTAATTCGTTTCAGATAGCCGTAGGTAAAAACAGGTGTATTTAGTTATAAGGAATATACCACTGCGATTCCTCCCAAATCAAATATACAGAACATTGTTTATAAGTCACTTGTATATGAAAAAATCATGAAATTTGGAGTTTTTTAAAAATTGCAGTAAGACTGCAGTAGATTAATTTTTTTGAATGCTTCTGTTTACTAGGTAATTCCAAACCGGTTAATTTAAGCCCCGGTTGATTTCATTTCATTGATTATTTATTTAAATAATTGCCGAAAACCATCGAAATTTTCGAAAATTTCAAGCATTTTTTACTCTGAAAGGAAAAATGCTAGACTCTTGAAACTTTGGTGGAATATGTGTCTCATTACCCTCAACTTACAAAAAAAATTTCGTTTCAAAATGTTTATTAGTTTTTGAGAAATTCTATTTGTTTATTAAAAACGTCCCAAATGTTTAATGAAAAATTGACCTATTAACGTTATCAAAAATAATTCAACCACAGCTCATTTTTTTCGTCAAGACGTCAATTTTACGAATCTGTTATGGGCGTATCGATTTTCAATAATTTTGATCGTCAAAATGGCGTTAACAACATTGCTACTTTTCGGAGCAGCGTTTTTTGCAAATAACTTTACAACAAATGAACGTATCTGCACAAATCTTTCATATTTGAGTTGCTGGTATTTTTCTACAAATTTATAAAAAAAAATTGTTGCTCTGGGACATGTAGGAGACGAGATAATTTTTAAAATTGTTTAATGCGCCAAACGTTTATATATTAATATTTATGGCCAAAATTGAAACTGGTTGTTAATAAGATCTTGAATTTTGTGAATTCATGAAGTCCTATTGAAAACGGCCTTTTTGAGGTCAAAATATAATTTTTAATAATCAGTGATTTTAGAGCGTCTTCAATTTGTTTGGCTCAAGGGACAGGTGAATTTTTGATCAAACTAGTTTCAAATTGGGGTAGCGAGAAAAATTCGTCATATCTCCGTTATTTTCCGGCCAATTTCGACGTTTTTTTTTTTTAAATTTGGGGTACCTCACGAAAATAATAACAATGGGCACATTTGCAATATCCAAATAATAAACAAATAATTGTTATTAACAATTTATTATTTTTTTTTTTTAATTTTTTCTTTTTTGGGCTTATGCAACTTATAATGTGCTAATGTATTAAATATAAATTTATAAAGATTATACAATAGTTACAATGTACGCACAAACTATTTCTCCATCAAACTATATACGATGTTACAGCATTGTTACCATTATATAATCTTTATAAATTTATATTTAATACATTAGCACATTATAAGTTGCATAAGCCCAAAAAAGAAAAAATAAAAAAAAAAATAATAATAAATTGTTTATAACAATTATTTGTTTATTATTTGGATATTGCAAATGTGCCCATTGTTATTATTTTCGTAAGGTACCCCAAATTAAAAAAATAAACGTCGAAATTGGCCGGAAAATAACGGAGATATGACGAATTTTTCTCGCTACCCCAATTTGAAAATCGTTTGATAAAAAATTCACCTGTCCTTTGAGCCAAACAAATTGAAGACGCTCTAAAATCACTAATTATTAAAAATTATATTTTGACCTCAAAAAGGGCCCGTTTTCAATAGGACTTGATGAATTCACAAAATTCAAGATCTTATTAACAACCAGTTTCAATTTTGGCCATAAATATTAATAAATAAACGTTTGGCGCATTAAACAATTTGAAAAATTATCTCGGCTCCTACATGTCCCAGAGCAACAGTTTTTTTTTATAAATTTGTAGAAAAATACCAGCAACTCAAATATGGAAGATTTGTGCAGATACGTTCATTTGTTGTAAAGTTATTTGCAAAAAACGAAAAGTAGCAATGTTGTTAACGCCATTTTGACGGTCAAAATTATTGCAAATCGATACGCCCATAACAGATTCGTAAAACTGACGTCTTGACGAAAAAAATGAGCTGTGGTTGAATTATTTTTGATAACGTTAATAGGTCAATTTTTCATTAAACATTTGGGACGTTTTTAATAAACAAATAGAATTTCTCGAAAACTAATAAACATTTTAAAACGAAATATCTTTTGTAAGTTGAGGGTAATGAGACACATATTCCACCAAAGTTTCAAGAGTCTGGCATTTTTCCTTTCAGAGTAAAAAATGCTTGAAATTTTAGAAAATTTCGATGGTTTTCGGCAATTATTTAAATAAATAATCAATGAAATGAAATCAACCGGGGCTTAAATTAACCGGTTTGGAATTACCTAGTAAACAGAAGCATTCAAAAAAATTAATCTACTGCAGTCTTACTGCAATTTTTAAAAAATTCCAAATTTCATGATTTTTTCACATACAAGTGACTTATAAACAATGTTCTGTATATTTGATTTGGGAGGAATCGCAGTGGTATATTCCTTATAACTAAATACACCGGTTTTTACCTACGGCTATATGAAACGAATTAGTTACAGATTCCCGTCTTATTCTACTGGCCTAATAGTGAAAAAGTATTTGCAGCTGCATAACAAGAATTCTCTGAATTTCTGGTGAGATAGTACAATCGTGATCCAAAACAGGTTATCAATCTGAACAAAAATGGGTGAATTAAATTCCTTAGGTTGAAACTGTTGTGTGCCCATGACCTTCAGTTCCTCTGATAAACACTGACCAAGAAACAAAAGGTTTTTATTTAACAAAAATTCACAGAATTATTATCATTTAAAATAGTAGACGATATTGAAGTAATGAATCTTTTATCTAGCATAAAATCAAAAGTTGTAGGATATGATGGAATCTCCTCACAAATTTTAGAATTATGTTGTCCATTTTTTGCCAGCCAGGATTCAGATCTAGCAATGGGTATACTACGGCTCTTACTTCTATTACTGATGAGATTATTGAAGCAGTTGTTAACAAAAAAATTGCAATTCTAACACTTAATTGTGTTCGACGCTATGGATCAAAGTCTTCTATCAGCAATTTTACACCTTGTTGGCCTTTCAAAAGATGCATGCGATTTAATTAATAATTATATGACTGAGAGAGAACAAGCAGTAAGGATTGGTCAAGAGGTGTTTCATAATTTGGAGGTTAATAGGGGAGTGCCACAGGGATCAATTTTAGGGCCATTACTGTATTTAATTTATACGTCACTTTTTTAATATCATTAATAATGCTATGCAGATTATTCTCAGTTGTATATCTCGTTTAATTCTGAAAGTTTTATTTTGGGGTCTAGTCAAATAAACTGAGGATTTGAACCAGCTCGTTATTTGTTCTGAAAAACATGGGTTATTAGTCAATTCGTTAAAATCAGCAGTAATGATGTTTGATCCGAAAGAAGATAAAAGGACATCCGAGGTCTAATAACTATTGAAATCGAAGATGACTGTCTTCCGTTAAAGGAGGAGTTTGGAAATCTTTTAGTTAATGATAGTAATTTTAGGTTACAGTCACATATTACAAAATGTATACATAGTAGTGGAGGGACATTAGTCAAAATAATTGATGTAATCGGAAAGTTGAATTTTTTTCTTTGTTTTCTTTTTATACATGCGAATGAGTCGAAAACCGAAAAAATTAGCATAAAAGTGCATTTTATGCATTTCGAGTGCATCGCTACACTATTTTTTACATATCTCCGGCTCTATTGGTCGTAGAAAAATTAAAAAAAACAAAATACTCGTAAATGAATAGCCTGTTGAGATATAGTTATATTAAAAGGACATCCTAACCTCAAAAAATCCAAGTTGCTCAGTTTATTTTATTTTTTACTAATAATGCAATAAGTGGGGAAAAAATCTTCTGATCTTTACGAAAATTGGAGAAAATATGTATTTTCATGCTATAAATACGAGATTAAATTAAAAAAAAAAAAAATTATTTTTACGATCGCAATTTTCGAAAAAAATTAAAACGCTTGCCATTTAATGCAAAATGGTCGTAGGGTAAACTTTTTTTTAAGAGTAGGTCTTTTTTTGAAAATGTTCAATTGTGACCGTAAAAATAATTATTTTTTTTAAATTTAATCACGTATTTACAGCATGAAAATACATATTTTCTCCAATTTTCGTAGAGATCAGAAGATTTTTACCCCACTAATTGCATTTTTACTAAAAAAAAATAAACTGAGAAACTTTGAATTTTTGAGGTTAGGATGCACTTTTAATGTAACTATACCCCAACAGTTTGATAGGCTATTCATTTACGAGCATCTAAAATGCACTTTTATGCGCTTTTCTCACGAAGCCCCAGCCCGATTTTGCTAATTTTTTCGGTTTTCGACTAATTGGCAAGTATGTATAAAACAAAAAACAAAAAAAAAATCAACTTCCCGATTACATCACTTTAAAATTCTAATTTTGACACATTAAACCATCATTTTTCAACCTTTTTGTGTCGCAACCCTCAGAGAAGACCAATTAAAATTCATTAATCAATCAATAGAAGATTTTTTCGTAAATTTTTCTGACCAACTGCGCCTCCCTGTATATTGAATCGCAACCCCCAGAGCAGCGATGCATCAAAGTAATATTTGTTTCCAAAGTACGCTGCTTTTAATTCTTTTGTCATAGAAAACATAGTAACGTCCCAAAGCAATTAAGACTTAATTTGGGAAATTCAATATTCAGTATTTAGTATCAAATATAACTAGGGCAAATTAGATACGCACGAAACCTTAATAATTTACAATTAAATCAAATCCAACGATGGTTTCCATTTAAGAAAGTGAAATTTGGTATACAGTTTTAGTCAAGCAAAAAAAAATCAAATCAAATCAGCTGCACTTCTTGGTCTCCAAAGGAAGAACTTGGCTTCATCAGCAGAACAGTGCACAGAGTTGGACGTTGCAGAAAGCAAGTTGTTAATATGTGAAGCAAAAAGTGACGATAATCCAAATCCTTGTAGAACGCATGAGTTGGTGCAGATGGTTTCTGATGAGACTCCATCAATTACAGCATAAAATGAGCGATTAGAGAGAACGTTTGAACTTTATCTTCCAAATTGGTTCAGCAATATTTCTGATTAAAATTGTTATTGAGCAATATAAAATGCTCACCAAATTCGTTAGCTGGTTTGATTCCCAAAATTCCTAAATTATCGTTATTAATAAGGAACATTCTGCTGTGTCATCATTCGCGATAAAAAATTTTTGTTTTTTTGATCTACTAACTCTTCAACTCTTGTAAATCCATATCTAGATGTTATCTTTCAGCTTCCAAAGAGAAAAATACTCGACGATCTGATAAAATCATTGCAGCTAAGTGGCGAGGTTTCCAATTGATAATTATGAATTAAACGATAATTTTGGTAATGAACTATAATTTTTCCATTACGTGTTTACACTCATCCGAATACTGGCAATCACTAATTAATTTATGGCTAACCAAATTGTGTTTATTTTTATTATTGTATTAATTCGGCTCATAATGTTAAATGGTTCCTATCGTCAAGTAATATAAAAATATTGTTTTTTTGCCAACTCGGATGTTCTACAAGGATGTGATTTATCACCACTTTTTTGCTTCTGACATTAATGACTAATTTTCTATGACACAAATTCCTCCTTCAGAGATAGTTCAGCTGATTCCTACGTACTACCAGATGCAGACAAACCAACTTTTTTTTTCTGATTTGGCTAAAATTGTCCACCAAGTTTCACTTGCTCTAATTTTATACTATTGAATTTTCCAAATAAGCCCTGATTGATTTGGGGGCTTTACTATATTTTCTATATATGATAAAAAATTAATGTGTGCTTTGGAAACAATGCTATTTTAATGTGTCAGAGTTGGCGTCTAAGTCAATTAACGACGAAGTTAAAAATCACTTAAATATTCTTTAGAAAGGGCAAAAATGTTAATGTCTTGACAATGATTCCATATCCTAAACACGAGAGAAAAACAAACATTTTCAAAATTGCTAACATTTTTATGTGATAGTAGTTATCTTTTACTACATCTATCATCATTAATCTAATAGTACATAGTTTTTGTGTTTTCTTGGCTTTTGGTATCAGGTGCGATAAATCCTTCAAGTCATTTGACCAATTTTACCACCACATCCCTTACCTTTTGGGATTGTGTAAGTTGCAAAGATCCTATGTTAGGCCAGTAGAATTAGACGGGAATCTGTAACTAATTCGTTTCAGATAGCCGTAGGTAAAAACAGGTGTATTTAGTTATAAGGAATATACCTCTGCGATTCCTCCCAAATCAAATATACAGAACATTGTTTATAAGTCACTTGTATGTGAAAAAATCATGAAATTTGGAGTTTTTTCAAAATTGCAGTAAGACTGCAGTAGATTAATTTTTTTGAATGCTTATGTTTACTAGGTAATTCCAAACCGGTTAATTTAAGCCCCGGTTGATTTCATTTCATTGATTATTTATTTAAATAATTGCCGAAAACCATCGAAAATTTCAAGCATATTTTACTCTGAAAGGAAAAATGCTAGACTCTTGAAACTTTGGTGGAATATGTGTCTCATTACGCTCAACTTACAAAAAAAAATTCGTTTTAAAATGTTTATTAGTTTTCGAGAAATTCTATTTGTTTATTAAAAACGTCCCAAATGTTTAATGAAAAATTGACCTATTAACGTTATTAAAAATAATTCAACCACAGCTCATTTTTTTCGTCAAGACGTCAATTTTACGAATCTGTTATGGGCGTATCGATTTTCAATAATTTTGACCGTCAAAATGGCGTTAACAACATTGCTACTTTTCGGAGCAGCGTTTTTTGCAAATAACTTTACAACAAATTAACGTATCTGCACAAATCTTTCATATTTGAGTTGCTGGTATTTTTCTACAAATTTATAAAAAAAAAATGTTGCTCTGGGACATGTAGGATCCGAGATAATTTTTTAAATTGTTTAATGCGCCAAACGTTTATTTATTAATATTTATGGCCAAAATTGAAACTGGTTGTTAATAAGATCTTGAATTTTGTGAATTCATCAAGTCCTATTGAAAACGGGCCCTTTTTGAGGTCAAAATATAATTTTTAATAATTAGTGATTTTAGAGCGTCTTCAATTTGTTTGGTTCAAGGGACAGGGAAATTTTTTATCAAACGATTTTCAAATTGGGGTAGCGAGAAAAATTCGTCATATCTCCGTTATTTTCCGGCCAATTTCGACGTTTTTTTTTTTAATTTGGGGTAGCTCACGAAAATAATAACAATGGGCACATTTGCAATATCCAAATAATAAACAAATAATTGTTATAAACAATTTATTTATTTTTTTTAAAATTTTTTCGTTTTTGGGCTTATGCAACTTGTAATGTGCTAATGTATTAAATATAAATTTATAAAGATTATATAATGGTAACAATGCTGTAACATCGTATATTGTTTGATGGAGAAATACATTGTTACTATTATATAATCTTTATAAATTTATATTTAATACATTAGCACATTATAAGTTGCATAAGCCCAAAAAAGAAAAAATTAAAAAAAAAAAATAATAAATTGTTTATAACAATTATTTGTTTATTATTTGGATATTGCAAATGTGCCCATTGTTATTATTTTCATGAGCTACCCCAAATTAAAAAAAAAAACGTCGAAATTGGCCGGAAAATAACGGAGATATGACGAATTTTTCTCGCTACCCCAATTTGAAAATCGTTTGATAAAAAATTTCCCTGTCCCTTGAACCAAACAAATTGTAGACGCTCTAAAATCACTAATTATTAAAAATTATATTTTGACCTCAAAAAGGGCCCGTTTTCAATAGGACTTGATGAATTCACAAAATTCAAGATCTTATTAACAACCAGTTTCAATTTTGGCCATAAATATTAATAAATAAACGTTTGGCGCATTAAACAATTTAAAAAATTATCTCGGATCCTACATGTCCCAGAGCAACATTTTTTTTTTATAAATTTGTAGAAAAATACCAGCAACTCAAATATGAAAGATTTGTGCAGATACGTTAATTTGTTGTAAAGTTATTTGCAAAAAACGCTGCTTCGAAAAGTAGCAATGTTGTTAACGCCATTTTGACGGTCAAAATTATTGAAAATGGATACGCCCATAACAGATTCGTAAAATTTACGTCTTGACGAAAAAAATGAGCTGTGGTTGAATTATTTTTAATAACGTTAATAGGTCAATTTTTCATTAAACATTTGGGACGTTTTTAATAAACAAATAGAATTTCTCGAAAACTAATAAACATTTTAAAACGAAATTTTTTTTGAAATTTGAGCGTAATGAGACACATATTCCACCAAAGTTTCAAGAGTCTAGCATTTTTCCTTTCAGAGTAAAAAATGCTTGAAATTTTCGAAAATTTCGATGGTTTTCGGCAATTATTTAAATAAATAATCAATTAAATGAAATTAACCGGGGCTTAAATTAACCGGTTTGGAATTATCTAGTAAACAGAAGCATTCAAAAAAATTAATCTACTGCAGTCTTACTGCAATTTTTAAAAAACTCCAAATTTCATGATTTTTTCACATACAAGTGACTTATAAACAATGTTCTGTATATTTGATTTGGGAGGAATCGCAGAGGTATATTCCTTATAACTAAATACACCTGTTTTTACCTACGGCTATCTGAAACGAATTAGTTACAGATTCCCGTTCACATCGTCTAATTCTACTGGCCTATGTGTGCAGCAGTAAAAATTGGTAAAAGTATATTTAGGCTTACTGACATATGTGTTTTCCTAGAAAATTAAAATATTTATCTTTTTATATTTGAAAATGCCTTCGATCAATAAAATTTATGAGTGACACCAAAGTTTATGATTTTACAAGTGATTTTATAATCTCCTGGAATTTTTATTTGGCTTATTATTAAGGAGAAAGGCTAATGAGATAATAATAGTACAAATACGTAGGACTAGGACATAGCCATTAAATAGTATGAAAAGTACAAAGAAGCATTAGCATAAATTACAGGAATTTATTATAATTAAGGTAAGTAGTTGCTTTTGGGTTTCCACAGGTGGAAGATTTTGTTGTGTGGAGATTATTACGCGAGCAGCAAAAAATGGAAGAAAACTAGTCAATTATTAGACAAAAATTTGTACAACCGAATCACCTTATTCAACTTGAAATTTTGTTGTCCAAGTAATATTATGTAGAAACTGAACGAAAATGACATGTTGGGCAAATTGGTAGGTTTGTAAAAATTTGACTGAAACCACGGGAAAAAATAAAATATTAATATGAAACATTGTGGGTTTTTTCAGAAAATAATTGGATTTTGGAAAATAATCAAAGTGGAAACAATTTTGGTCAACGATTTTTTATACTAATTCAAAATTAAAGGTGAAACTAGACAAATCCTAGAAATTTTTCCCAATGCCATTATTTTACATTTTGAACAACTTCTCTATAACTTTTTGGTATTTGAACGGCAACGGTTCGATTCAAATAATTTTTCATTGGAGGCCCTGTTTCTTCTAAAATTTTAACATATTCTGCTGTATTTTCAAACGGGAAGAGAACAAGAAATGATTTGTTGCGTTCTGTCAGGCTTTCTTATTCATGTCCAAAAACCGACAACGTGCTAAAAATTAGAATTTAACCAAGCAACCCCTAATATTAAAATTCGAAATTTAAAACAATTTTTTTTGTAGAAGTTCTGAAACACTAACACTATGTTAAGTCTAAAATTTCATCAAAATTAAAAATATTAATGTTTTGTTTGAAAAATTTTTTTAAGTGAATATACAGGGTGATTCGCGAGGAAAGGGCCAAAATGTTATGGTAGGTAGAGTTCACTTAGGTGAATTAGAAATGACTATTAAAAAAAGCCTCAGCCTTTTTTTATTGATCTACAGGGTGATTTATGAGTTTTGCCCAATACTTCTTAAGGTCATATCTTTTAAACTAATCAATAGAATTAGCTCGTATTGTGGGTATATAGTACACTATTAATTGTCAATTTACATGCATAATCAAAGACAGAAAATTCCAGGGCCGGCTCAACTAATTTTTATTTTTAGGGCTCCTATGAAAAAATTCACCCTGTGCACGTGATTTTTAAATTCTAATACTGAATTATGAAACTACATACAAAAATGAACGAAAATATGTATTGTGTTGTTTTGCCACACTTTGGGCGAATTTTAAATAAACGATCAATTTTCGCCAAAATCGAAGGTTTACACAAAATAAATTTATAAAATTACATTTTCCTCTCTTATTCAAACTAAAATATTTGTTATTCAAAATTTTGTGATTTCATGCATGATTAATATGAAATCACCCGGTATACTACGTTGAACTAATTGTAGACGATATTTATTTCCTCGTTTATTTCCCTATTTTAGTGCATCGACTGATAAGTACAAAGTTGCATATTATGCTGATAGTTAAATAGCATGTTATATTTACATGCATGGTAAAAATGCTGTTTTATCATTAAAATAGTAGTTTTACTTGGTATGCCGAATTATTTTGCCTTGAAACTAAATGTGTTAAACGATTTTTGTAGTTAACTTCGTGACGACAAAATCGAAGTTGAGGAGTGCATTTTGTCATTTTTTTAGCCAATTACCAAACGGTAAAGACAGGGTAGGCTTTGAAAATAGGACTTGCGATTTTTTTTTTTTCTTGACATTTGACGTGATAAACAATTTTCAAACAACGTAATAAACCAATTTTCTTTACTGTTTTTTCAAATATATTTTATTCACGGTTATTGGGATTTTAAAAAATGAATCTCAAACTAATTTCCAAGCACACGTCGATGGTTTTTAGCAATTTAGTCGAAAACGGTGCAACCAATGAAAAAATTACAAGAGAGGATTTTTGTACTAAAAGTATCACAAAATCTAAATTTTTGGCTACGACCAGTGGCGTAGAAGTTCTGGTGATGTTTGGAAACTTTTGTAATAGGGAAATATTAGTGATTCACGAGATATTTTTGTTTGATTTGTTTGTTTGGAAAATATTTTAAAAAATCATTTAAAAAATAAAAATTCCAACACCCTGTATCGCAAAAAAGTTTTTACTCCGGGACATAACCCGTTACATATCTCGCCCAAGTCGTTATCAAAGTGGGTATGCCTCACGCCACATCAGTTCATTTTATCTTTTGAAATTGGATCAATCAAATGCCCAAGAAAATGAGGTGATGTTCTTGTTTGCTCTTCCATACAGGGTGTTTCAAGGCGAGTTGGAATCGCCCATAAATTATCCCTCCAAAGTCTGTCTTTAAGGATATACAGGGTGATTTGTGGACTTTGCCCAAAACTTCGACAGAGTTAAATAATGTTTACGGGCACTATCGACGGATTCTTATGCAGGTCCGGCCTTAGAAACAATTATGTCTGCGCGGCTGCAGAAAATTCACGTTGTAAACGATTTCACTGAGGATGCATACAGGATGTGTAATTACTGCGACTTTGTATATATTATCTATATAACCTCCAAAGTTACTAGGAATTTACATATTTTTATGTTTTTAAAAAACCATTTTTTTATAATTTCCTAGCATTAGATTTTGTTCTTGTATTAGAAAATGTTTAAGAAAAGCCTATTTAAAATGTCCTGGGATCGTCCAAAGTATTATCGACAGACGACGTATATTTATGCAGAGTTATAAAAACTATAAATACATAGTAATAAAAACTTTATATGTTATTATTATCTACTTAGATAGTTAAAACATGAATAATCTAGTTAAAACATCAGATTTAATGTGGTATTTTGTAGAACAACAACTTAAACCTGGTTTATAATACTAATAAACCATAGAGTCGAATGAAAAAAATATATGTATGTATATTTGTATCGATTTTATAGCATTTTTTATGCTAACTTTTAAATAATACTTGCTTTGCATCGAAGCATAAGAATAGGCTATATCGCCTCCTGATGATGCCAACTTAATTTTAGGGGTGTGCTTTAGTATTATACACACTATTTTTTATTCATATAAAATCACTTCACTAGTCTCGATTTAAAGATTGCCACTCCCTCCGAGGCCGTTTTTCTAGCAAAAATAATTTTTAACGTTTCGAGTTCGAGTCAAAAGAAACAAGTTTTATTAATGGAGACAAATCTCAAGTCGGTAAAAAAAAAAATCAGGCAGGTGCGTCAGTTTTTTATGTAATTTGCATGCCCTCTCAAATATTTTTTCCGGGCGAGTGTCGGCGCGTGGCGTCGTATTTTATAGGCGTCTTCGTGTCGGGAAAATCTTTTAGGCTATATTTCGTAGCGATCCTTCAAATGTTAAGAAAGTTTTTAACGTTTCAATACCCCCGTGTCGGAGGATTGTGTCAAATTTGTGAGATAGAATGGGAAATTTGCAAAATTTAACACAACTTCAAAATTCCACTTTTTCGTTCGCTCCTACTGCCTTGAAAATTGCAGCGAGACCGTGCGATTTACGATGTAGTTCTAAGTTGGACCCTCTACCTTGGATTTCTTACCAGAACGGCGGCCCGGCGGCGATTTTTCATTTTGGAAATCGCGTTTAAAGATTTCGTGTTTCTTCAAATACGCGTCCGGGCCGAGCTTAATAAGTCGCGCCTCCTTCGAGGTGAACCGGCGGCGTATTTTTTTTTGAAAACTAGATGAAATTTAGAAAATTCTGCGGTATAATCGTTTTGCTCGATTTTGCCTCCTAAGAAAGTTACGATTTTTTGAAAAGAGGCAATTTTGTCGGATTTTTAAAACATGTACCCATTAAAAACTCGCCACACCCTTTCCCTTTGGATCTAGAGGATCCGGGCCCGGACGGCGGTCAAGAAGAAGGAAAAATGAAGAACTCCTTCTCTCCTTTTTAGGTCCATCTCCGATATTAGTCGAGATATGAATTTTTTAAAAAGGTCGATTTTGCCGAAAAACTGTACTCTTCCGGGGGCCCTTACTCCCCTCCCCGGATAATTTTTCCGACCAAACTTTCAGGAGAGCTAGAACCAACCTTCCTCTCGGATCCCTGAAAATTTCGTTGCTTAATATCCATCCGCGGCCGAGCTAGGCCATTTTTTTTACATCTTCGATAATTTTTTTCACCCCTTTATCAACGAGATAAACGTCAGTCGCAATAGATTCTTTTTTCATATTAACATGAACTGCTGAAAAAAAATAGAATCCTCGTGTCGCGATGAGGTCGAAAATCCTGATCGAGGGCTCTCCTACTATAACATAATTCACAATATCCAAACGAGTATCCGAAGTAAAAAAAAATATTGAAACCACTTTGGAACACAATTATTATTGAATATGTTAAAACAACTACTTTTCATGAGTATATGTTATAAAACATTGAATTAAACAACAGAATTCAGTGTACAAATCAAAAAAATATTGAAACCCCTTTAGAACGGAATTATTGTCGTCGAATATGTTTAAAACATGGTTGAAAGTTCGTCTATTTAAATAATAGTTCGTCTATTTAAATAATAAATAAATAAGGAATACGGTCCTGTGCCAGGTTTATGTGCTTTTGTTCGTCGGTAAGTACAACGTCTCGGTGCTCAGACGAAATTAAATAAAAGCTGGGTGAACAGGACCGGCTTCGAAATTCAAAATATATACAAGGTGTTTCAGTTTTTATTCCTTTAACTTTGGTAGGTTGAGGAAGAGTTATAATAAGTTAATCAGAATTATTTCTAATAGACGAATATAAATAAAATATATTTGACTAATTTTGTAACATATTTTTTTTATTTAATTGAATAACTATAGCTTCAAAAAATACAGAGGGACTATCAAAAATACCAAAGAAAGCAAAAAATACAAATTATCCTCCCAGCTTCGCAAAAAAATTTGTTTTAAATTTTGTTGCTATTTTCTTAATAATTAAAAATAGTTAATTCCTACAAATATCAGACATTTATTATAATGTATTATGATTGCCTGCTATATTGGAGCCACCCTGTATAGTGGTGGCCCTCTGTGATCTGATTTAATTAACAGAGCAATCCACGCACATGCTAAGTAAACACCTGTACAGTATTTACAAACATCAGTAATGACAGTAATAAAAAAAAAACTCACAAAAAATCGCTGAAAGAAAATCGATTCCTATGCCATCCACGTGAGGTGCTTGAATTTCGATTCGGCGGGTCCAGGAAGTTCGGATGAGCACTGCCGGCGTGTTAAAACAACGTCACTTTATATTGCCGACAGAGCGCACACTAAACCATAATAAACGCTCAAGATAAGCACGGTCAAATTATCACTGTAACTAAATATTTAAAAAATAAAGCTCATCGCGAATCACCAGCAGCAACAATTCCGTTGCAGACTGTTTGCGCATGGCCCACCCGCAGGATAAAGGGAGGCATGAATGGACCGCGGCTCTGCTTACGTTGTCCTGAACCTGACTCTATCCTTGGCCCTTTGACCTAGACCGGGAGAGGCCCTGAAACGCATTTACCTTGACGTATACATGCAAATATTTACGTACAATTTCGCTACCATCGGGGCACTTCCTAGTTTTATTCATAAAATTCTAGCAGGAAGCAGGAAGCAGCAGAATTTTTGAAAGGTGGATGCATCACTCAGAAATAACAATAAAAGTTCGAATCAACAGGTTTTTCTAATGTGCCATTCATACATCTAACTTCCGGTTTAGTCGGAAATAGGTAACATCAGACAAAATTTTGGCCACAATCTGTATATTATGACATAATTAAAAAGTAGCCAATCTCCTAATTTCAAAAATATATAACACATTTCAAGTTTTTTGTGAATTTTTAGAAAAGTAGGTGTTAGAATTAGAATTCATTTATTATTATTACTATTATTATCGCTTTTTCACGCTAATTTCTCGAATACTAAATTTTGTTGGATGTTAGCTATTTCCGGCTAAACCGGAAGTTAGATGTATGAATTGAATAGCTTTTATAACCACAATAATATACCATATCGATTTCCGTAATAATATACAGGGCGAAAAAATATGAAAAATCAGTTTTTCGACAATACCTCGTATATTAGAGGTTCTATCGCTTATTCGACCTTACGGTTGAATTTCTCATAAAAAAATGCATGAGAATAATAATAATAATAATAATAATTTATTTCATCCGATTTGATCTATTCGGCCCTAACTCTAAAAAGCAATAAAATTTGTTTGCATGGTATATCTCACAAATGCATTAGGTAAATAGGTTTTTGTTTTTTTTTTATTCATTTTAGCCCAAAAATAAAGCCAGGAGATCGGGTGAGCCTCTTACGTGCGACGCCCTGTAAATCACGAGTTTAATTTTTGTTAGGCGTCATGTCATAGGGAAAAGAGGCAAAAATTCAGTGTTCATTTTTATTTCAAAAATTAATTTTAGGCAAAGAAAATAGAACCAAATTTTGCCTCAAGAAACATTTTTCGATACCTGTTCACTCCCACTTTTATTTTTTTTTTCTAGTGAATCTACCCACCAAAAATTCTGGTTTTGCTCCTGGATACTTTTAATGAAGAATTTGACATCTGGTAACACTGTTTTGATTGTTTACCTCGCTCCTGCGCTTGACAGTTTGTATTTTTAGGTTATGGTTAATATTTGTGATGGTTTTAGATTCATAAGCGCCGCCGGGGAGAGGGGGGGCAAGAGGGGCAGTTGCCCAAACAAAAGTTTTAGGGCATTCTATGAATTTTCTTGCTACCATATTCAATGGTATACAGGGTGCCTCATAAAAGCCGGGCAAACCAAATTTATGTTTTTTTAAATAGAATACCCTGTATATTTTTGAATATTATGAAAGGCCTCGTTTTCCTGATTTCAAAAATGTATAATATGTTGACATTTACTGCGGCCATTTTCAATATACAGCGGCTTCTATTTACTTAAAAAATCGAATGAAAAACAGTATGCCTTGATTTTCAAAAACAAAAGATTATAGAAAATGTATTGATGAAAATGGGGGACATGTTGAAAATTTATTATTCAATCATTGTTTAATCTTTAGTATGTATAGAATCTTTGTTATTAATAAAAATTTGGTACTGTTTTTGTTTATTGCAAAACTGAAATATTGATCTAACCAATAATAATTATGCATAGATATAATAGTACCTAAATGTTAACATATTGTACATTTTTGAAATCAGGAAAACGAGCACTTTCATACTATGCAAAAATATACAGGGTGTTCCATTAAAAAAACATAAGGTTGCTTTGTGCCTCTTTTATGGTTCACCCTGTATACTATTGTATATTGTTGTAAAAAAATTCATAGAATACCCTAAAACTTTTGTTTCAAAAATTTGTTTTATCTCAAAAAATACCGAAGTTAAGAGGGGGTTCTATTTATAACCAATACGTGAAATATAAAATATAAGAATGATAATATAAAAATTAAAAATGTTAAATGTTATCTGCTGATTTTTAGTTTTTGTTTTATACCTACTTTATTAAATTGTTTATATTTTTAATAAAAAAAATTATTAAAGCGTATAATTCCAGGCAACTTTTTTTCAATTGGAAATTTTAAATTTTTTTTTTATTTACTATTGTACAGATTTCTTTCTTCTGAATCCAACGATGTATTGACTTTTGTGAAACATTTATCACAGAAAAAAATTTGTTATACATCGTTGGATTCAGAAAAAAAATCTACACAATAGTAAATAAAAAAAAAGCCATTTGAAAAAAAAAGTTTTTTAGGAGACAGCCTGTATATTCCGAGTTTTTGTAGATACTCCGACACACATCAACTTACCTTATTTAGGTCTTTTCTGGCAGCTCTTCCTTAGATACGCGATTTCTCGAGTCATATTGAGTTCCAGCATCAGAGTTCACACAATATTTCACACCACAGAGAGATCGGCACTGTATATTGTCCAAGCGTTTATATTCTAATAAATTATATTCAACAACAATAATTTCAATCAGCGAACATTTCTGCTAAGATTCCACACGCATATTGAAAATAAATATACGATACGTTTCCTTACCGTGGCATTGTGGAAAAATTATGTGCATTCTACTATTATCAAAACGCAAATAACAATTATCGTCCGTAAACATAACAGAATTGTTTTATAATTATCTGTATCTATATTAAGTAAACCAATAAACAGTAAACAATCTAAGGTAACGACTCTCCTTTTTTCCAGTTTGTCAAGTCGAAATTAAATAAACGTTGTACAGTCGCAGCCGAAAAAAGGTTTCCAGCTTAAACAGATAAGTGATAGAAAATTATGAAAATTTCAAGAAACTAAAAAAGAAATGTTATTATGCTTAGACTTTTATCGCTACGCCTATGCCAACATGTGGATAAGTGAAGCTGCGCAGGTCGCGGAGATCAACTGCCCTTGCTCGTATTGTTTTCCGATGTAAAATTTTTTATTTGCATCTAATAATACATGTAGTAACATAATAATAAATCAATAAAAATAGTTTACGCTACAATAGTTGTAGATATGATGAACTTCGTCATTTGTTATAACAGCAATATGTATCTTAATCTTAATTTATATATACAAATCTATTAACAGTTTATTAATCTTTTTAAAGATTTTATTTATTGTTATTATTAATTACTATTATAAGCAAAACAAATCAAAGGAATCCGCATAGCCAAGGCTATCCGCGCATAAACATAATCCGCTTAACATTAAAGTTATTACTTATTTAAGTTGTTATTAATTAATAAAGCAACAAAAATTGAAAAATTTGAATAAAAAATAAAAATAATATGTTCTCAACAAAAACAATAAAACGAGTTAAAAGTGGAGAGAAAATAACACCACTTGATTTGTATAAAAATATATTTTTAATATATTTCCTTTCTATAAGTTTGTGTAGTTCTCTTTCTGTAGTTATTTACGACATAGGTACTTGTTAAGTTGTTTTTTAAATGTAACCAGAGACCAGTAACACCAAACACCATAGAAAATGATGTAAACAAATAACAAATTACTCGTTTAGTTGTTTGACATTTCTTCTGGTAGAGGGCGTATAAATGTTTGTTGTTTACAACTGTCAAGTTTCGAGCAGTCTAGTAGCCTTATTAATTTCAAAAAAGCAATCGTTTAAACAACAGAACAACGCAAAATAAAGCTGCAGATTACTTAAATGATGGTTTATTTAAGATTTATAAACTGATATTTGCTTAACCGGGCCTTGCTCATGAAAATTTAAAATGTACTAATTTTCTTGCGAGATTTGTTATGTTAATATAAGTCTTTATGCAAAAGAAACTCGGCGACAATGTTGCAAATACTTAATTTTGACGCATATGCCGATAAAAGCATATATTTGTTTAAACAATTATGCGGTACACGAGATTTTATGTCGATTGTAATGGAAATTGAAAACAATAAATACTTGGGTGATAATTTATTTATATTTCATTGCAAATTGATTTTCTATTAGGACGTAAAAGTCAACATTACTACAATCATAAAAATATAAGTGGTGATTAAAAAGTAGCCTTAGTGAACTGAATGTGCAAGTTGCAGTATTTCTGGTTGCCTGATGCATCGCATTGTTTTAGCCTACTGTGTAGCCTATACACAATAAAATGATTTCTGTTCTTTTTATCCTCATGCTTTTTGCCTGCTGTAAGATATTTTAAAAACTTAAAATACACTATAATATTTCCTGTAGCAAAAAAATTTAAAACCCTCACAAGCAAGGACGGCTCTAGCTTGCTTACCGCCATGCCAGAGTTAAAAATTGCACGTGCCGCCACTCTCTGTTCAGTCTCAGTAGAGGTAAAAGGAAAATACTTATTATTGGTAACATCTCCCATAATTTAAAAAAGAGAAATACTATTTTGTTGAATGTACTATAATATATTTGTTGGAGGTACTATAACTAGTATGGTTGGCAACATTGATTATTGTTGAGGTTTATTACTGTGTTGTCTCTGTTACTGTTTATTTTTGTATTTGACAGTTGATAGTCAGCCATATTTGTTTATTTTCAATTTTCATAGACGTTTCATTTTACGTTTTTAGCTGGATTTGTTTGTTATTCTGTGCCCATAAAACGCAATTAATAATTATTAATTATAAATTATTACCAAAACCAACGACTCGAGATGGTCTGGTTTTGTATCGTATGTAGAGAGGCATCTATAAAAGGAAGAAACATCTCTTTTCACCGGTAAGTACTTGGATGTATACTACCTAATTATTTACTGTATGTTCATAGAAAGGGAAACATTTAGCAGTAATTTGTTATGTATTTTGAAATTTGATGAAACAGTATTGTTCATTTTTTTAGATTTCCTGCGAATTCAAGTTTAAGAAGCGAGTGGTGCCGTGTGCTAGGACTCAATCTGAATTGCTTGGCGCAGCGTGCTGTTCTGTGTTCTAGTCATTTTTCGTCAGAAGATTTTGTAATAAAACCTAGCGGTCTCAGAACACTGAGACCGGAAGCTGTGCCATGTAAGGCAACCACGTCAAATCCAGAGGAACCCATATCATTAAAACGGTGAGTGGTAAAAGTAGTTGTAACGAAGTTTCCACAATAAGCTTTGTTTTTGTGTCTAGCGAAACTAAGCAACTTATTTTTATTATTTAGGAATGTTGACGTTGTATATTCAGTTGGGACGGAAAGTGAAGATCTGTTGACTAATCAAGCAAAAAAGTAAGCATCCAACTTAATGGTGGGAATAACGAGAAAACTATTGTAGTCTTGTTAATTTGAAGTAAGAGTAAAACCATGAAACTAACCTCAATCGTAATGTTTTTGCATTCACGCTGGATATTTTTTATTGGCGATGAACTATACCCAATGTAGATGCAAAAATATCGTATATTAACATAATTACTCTATGAGTTAAAACACAAAAAATTGTGAAATTTCAGATCAAAGTTATCGACTGATTCATCATCACACCCCGTTGTTCAGTCCCAAGTACTGGAAACTGTACTTCATCCCTCTACTAATATTGACATTTGCCTCGATGCTGACGTATCAAGCTCTGAAAGTGAGGGAGAAAATGTGGTCGCTCCTGTCAATGAAAAGTGAGTACGTCAGCCATTTCTAATTTTTCCGCTTATAAGATGTACCTACGTTTTCAGGACATACTCCTTTCAATCGTTTGATTCTTCTGCTACTGAGAGTTGTTCAGAAACAGAAAATATTTTGTCACCTAGTTTAAGGCCAGCTGAAACCCGACCCCTAAGGAAATCAGATGCAGAAGAGCGGTATATATTTTTAATTTTAATGCGCTGTATGATAACTGTCTAAATCTAATAGTCAGATATATATATTTTTCTCGATCAAGTATATCAAATCTAATGATTAACATTTTTCTTAACGTTGTTTTATTACAGGAGGTTTCGTCTACCCCGCTATGTTGGAGACTGCACTATAGCTGATATAGATAACCCTAATACAGCCGAAAGAGCTTGGCAAATAATTAGAGATACAATTTCAAAGCAGAACACCAAGTTAAAAGAACTTGCTGGTGAGAATCGGATGTTAAAGTCTAGAGTTGGGTGTTTAAAGTCCTTGTTGAAATATTTAAAGGAACATTACTTTCTCACCCAAAATAAGTCGGACAGTGACAAATGATAATGACTGTAAATTAATAAAAATTTTAAACACACACATGCAAGTAGTTGAGTCGGCGAATTGCGACGTTGAAGTTACGTACATATGGAAGAATAATAGTGAGTCGGCCAAACTATGGATGATGTACCCTCTACGCTGCCACTAATTTCCATAACTCGCCCATCCAAATTAAAGTTGCCCTATTAATTAACAGAAAACAAAGAAATCGTCTCACGATTCAAAAAAAGACTGACTAGGAATATATTATTTTTAATTATTATCAGTTGAAACTCTTTTATTTATTGTTTTATATGTTTAAACCATGTACCCTTGTTAAACCAACCCCTGAAATTCCACTAAATGTTTAAGAAGTCTGCTAAATTTGTATGTATGCATGAAAATTGGATTTAATATAAAAAGGATTTATTACGATTTCAAACTGCTTCTATCAGCAGCATAAAAATCTAGACTTCTGTATTGAGGGTTGCATAATGTCAAAATATAATTGAAATATTTTTTTGTATTTATAAAATTTAATAATAAAATCAAAATGTTTAACGCCGATATTATTTATAAAAAATTATTTGAACTGGATTAATTGAAGAAGTTCACACTGATTATCCTAACGTGGATATGCAACAGGCAATGATTTATGTGTATTGTATGTTGCATAACCACCGAACAAATTGGGTTACCTTCTAAGTAGGCTATACACAATGACCGTGGATGTATTGTATGTTGCATACATACGTGCATAACCGAATTTATAACATACAAGTGCCCAAATACGAAAAAATGTATATTTGAAACCATTTTACACAAAATAATAAATATGCTACTTGCAATGCCTGCAAAAAAGCTTGCAATGCCTGCAAAAAAGTTGAAAGTTAAAATTCGTAGTTACCATTCAGTCGGTTCGAGTTCAAATTATGAATTGAAAATAATTACAATAACTGATTTAGTTCAATGATTTCTTCATCACTCAAATTTCGAATACCTTCTCGAGTACTTTATATCGTTATTTTCAATAATCGAGTAGTCGAGTGATCCCTACACTAGAAAATACCAAAAAAAAACAAACAGACTCTAGCCAAAATTTATTTGTACAAACAACTACATACAAATGAAAACTTAAAACGTTAAGAACACAGTTATAGACATTATAAAGTTTAAATTAATTACTAATACAATATCAAAATTTGACGTAGGTATTGAATTTATTGGTACATGAATTAAAGTAGCATTTCTAACAGTAATAAATTTTAGGAACAAAAATGTTAAGAAAAATAAACATTCAATTATGGCTTATTGCATTGCATAATTACTGCAACTTATATATAAAAATACCATTTCTCCATAAAATTTATTGGGAACAAGAGAACTAAAAGTAAATCCTTAAAGATAAAAATAACAAAACACAAATTAACAACTTTAGGTGGTGCAAGAACTGGTAAGACTAAATTAAGAAAGAACAGTAAAATTCATAAATACGACGAAATTGTCAAAAATTTTTCAACTGATGTTCTACCAAATTACCATTGATATAAATATATTAAAAAGGAGCTATGATTTTCATGTATAAATATGGTCCACTTATTACATAAATAAAATCCATTAGATGTGGGGAACCCTTTATTATGACAACAAAATTATGTAGTTTTAAAATAACTGACGTTACGTTTCTTAAAATTTCAAGTCGTAGGGCTCGTTCAAACTTCAAAATGAAAAACCTTTATTTTGTAGCCACAATAAAGCGTTTAAGCAAAAACCCCATTCCTGAGTTATTTCCAAACTTTTGTACTTGACGAAGAGAATATAAGGATACACAAAATAACCATTACGTCAGAAATTAGGCCATTTACGTTATATATACATTTTATTGTTTTCTCTTCTAGAACATGAATTTGATATTGCTGCCTTTTTCATCATAACATTATGATGTCACAAATAACCTGAAAAATATACTCGTATACGAGACACAATTCTGCATAGCCATAAAATAATTTCTCTGTATCATTTATTAAATAAGATGTGATGCTTTGAGGGTTTCGTATCACTTCTGTCGAAAAATGCATTAAATGGGAGATACAAAGAGGGGTTGGTTTATTTCATAGTAAATATCGTGACATCACATATACAAGAATTACTTATAAATATTCCAAGTAAATTTATAGCTGTAATTCAGTCACTGAAGAAATAGAGTTCACGTACTTGTTCGATTTGAAATACTGAAATTAGGCGCATTTTTGTTTGATTTGATTTTTACGCAGTATCCGATTGCTACTGTAATTTAAATACTTCAAAATCAGACAAATACAGACATGATATCAGATAATATTTCAATACAAGCAAATAGATGAACTCTATTCTTCAGCAATTGAAGCGTAGCATACTTGTTCCATCAAAGAACAAGAAATAGTTCCAGGGTATGATGTAAAAAAGATAAGAAACGAATAAAATAAAACATTCCTATGTACACAAAATAAATGTGGAAAACACTGTTTACGTTAGAAAGCACAAAAGCAGTACATATTTTAGTATGTAATTTACATCTATTTTGTTAAGGCAAGTTTTGGAACAAATACATATTTACAAATTTTGGATTACAAAAAAATTACGATAATTAAATTGCTAGCATTACTAAAACGAAACCAGAATTTCTATAAAACGCTAATGTTGTTAATCACTAAAATAGACATTCAGTCCCACCTAAAGTTAATTAATGACCAAAAAAACATTTAACTGAGCTCACCAAACCTCTTATGCAATGGTATAAGTGTGGCTGTAGCGGTAACTTCTATAGGACCAATAATCGGGGTAACGTGGTGTTCAAGCATGATTTTTTTAATCTCTAGCTGTAAATGCGGTCTTAATATTTGTCTGAATCTTTGGTAGTTTTGGTTAACATTCTGCCTATACATATACGTATTGTTTTTGACCTGCACCTGGAGATTTGCAGGCCCACCGATACGCTGTGGTAAGGTCCGCCTCAGTTTTATCTTTTTTGAAGTGTTAACATTATGGGAGTTAAGCACCTCCCGTTGATTTGCCCTGATGCGATTTAATCGCTGTTGGGCTGTAAATACCCTGGTTCTTCTTACGAAAGGTTGATTATTGTTAAATCCTGATAGACGCAATCTCCTCTTTGGAGGAATCGCAGAAGTGTTCGTTCCATTAAAAGGCACTCTGCGTCCCAGCCTCTGATGCACCGGGCGTCGTTTAAAATCTCGAATTAGCGGGCTGACACCTACCCCGTTGTGGTTCTCGTAGTAAGCCTCTTGGGCCCTTATCTTTTTCTGGATGTTCTGTTTGAGGGGTTTAAGATTCTCCTCTATGAGGTCTGTAAGAATATTTTCAAGTTAGGCTTACTCAACACGACTAGTTATGTCATATGTAAAGTACAATAATTGTAGGAATGACTTTTAATTCCAGTGAGTTGTTCGCTTAGTCAAGCAACGCAGCAGATATCTGCATTTTAAATGTTTGTATTGACAACTTACCTTGTTCTACAGGTTTAATTCTTCGCAATTTAAACTTCTTTGTAACTAAAAGTAAAAGAAAAACGCATTTGACCAATTTTAACCTTGTAATAAAATGTTACTTTTTTTTAGTCGAGTTTGAAATTATAATAGTACATACCTGGCTGTGACATTTTTGCTCTACCTCAATTAGTTGTTCTTTTTCTTAATAAGCTTATTTTACACAACAAATAATAATTGCAGAAGTTGCTAAACAGATAACAACGCACACAACGAGCAGTGAGCAGCGTCAAAACATGTGCAGCTTGTGCCACAACAGAGAAGGAAAGTCCAATAACCCGCATGATAGAGAGAGACATACGAACAGTACTAGTTTAACAGGTTGACAAACATAGCCAGGAGAAAATTACTATATTGTAGTGGTAAATTTCAAACTAGAAATGTCACAGTAAACTTTTGACATTTATCCGTATGAAGAAACATTTTCTAAATTCCTTGTGATGAAAAATTAACAGTAAACAAAGTAAATATACAATGGGCTGGTTGTTCATGCCGAAAAAAATATTAGTTCCAGTTAAAAATTGTATATCTTTCGCAGAAGATCGACTTTTCGAACGTGCACGAAAAACCCTTCAAGCGGCAGGTTCGTTTTCCCTCTATTGCTAACAGTCACCTTTGTCTAATCAGATTTATTATCAAAAGGAATAAAATTTGCGGATATCCTCGAGGATGATAGAAAACAATTAGACAGTGGCCAGATCATTATACCCACAATGGACAGTGTGTTCTTTCATCAAGACAGGTTTGAGGTAAGAATAACCGTTTGTATATCTCTACTCTAGTAACTTTGCATTTCTGCAATTTGTAACATAAATAAACAGAAGCGTAGCACAGGAAACAGTAATTTGATACGAAAATAACCACTGAATCACAAGTCTGTGCACCACAGAACATAAACTGTGCATTGAATACACGCATCTGTTTAACTGGTTGCCTACGCAGGACTACATAATTTATTCAAAGCATGTATAGTCCTTTTCAGTCATCTTGTCGCATTGTGTGGGCTGTTTTCACTGCCAAAAATGAAATATAGACTTTTTGTTAAATTTCTGGTAAAACAACACCATCTCTTCGTTCCATATTTCATAATTAATCAGTTTTTTTTCTATACAGGTGCTAATTGATGCTAGAGGGTTTAGGCCCGAGGAGTTAAAGTGCACAATATCGCCAAACGTCGTAGAAGTAGTGGCTCAAAAACAAGAAAACATTAACTCATCCAGCAGAAGTATGTCGCTTACAAGAAATTACCGATTACCGCAACGCGTTAAGCCTGAAGAAGGAGTTTGCTGCCTCTCCTCAGAGGGTATATTGCTGATAACAGCGCCATGGTTGAAATAAGGCTTTTTAGTTGAGAGCATTGACTCTTCATGTTTTTTCAATTCCTTCCTGGATGATAGGGATGTATTGGAATTAGTTCTCAAGGTCACTTGTTACTATAACAAAAAAAATGTGCCTGTTTTTTGGAATCATTTGAAAAGCGATCGAATAAAACATCAAACGTATGGATATTTTTTATCGGAATTGTCTGGTATATAGAACCATTCAGTTTTGCAGTTTATATAATATCTGATAGTTTATCACATCTAGGAAACAGAAATTAGACGATTAGAAAAATATAACCGTTTATTTACTATTAGTGGTTATGAATGTGCTTGCCTAGTTATATAAACTTATACTCGTGTATATTAATTGTCCGTCTGATAATTTACTGGTCCAGATTGCTCGACATTTACGGTAATGTAATAATGTTGTGTAGGGAAAGTGCGGCCGCTGGCTTTGTGTTCTAAAGTGATGGGGCACGAAAATTAGCGCTGCTACTGGTGATATATTGGTAAATGGGGCTAATCGCCGGTCATTAATTCTTTGCCAATGTAATAATACGTTGCAGTCTCGAGGATCGGTTTTTCAGTACTTGCGTGGTGGAAGAACAATCTTATTTTAGATTAACGGATAGATAAAAGCCAGTGGCGTGCGGTTCCCGAAGGCGCTGCTTGATTAGGAATCACACAAAAAATTTTGACCTTAATTTGTCAGTAAATAAGGATTAATGTAAAAAAGGTTTGGGAACCAAAACAAATTTTAACGTAGGTGGTGACGTCATAACTTCTTCGCCACACGTCCTTGAGCCTCATCCACCATTCGTTTTGTGTTCTGGGATCCAACATTTTTATTTTTAAGCTAGGTTTTGTAGTCGGTAGATTTTTACGTATTTGCCCCACTTGACCCTAACCTTGTGTACTACATCCCACGGCTAACTTGATGATTGCAATATCCGGGTGCCTACTTAAAGTAATTAGTAAAGTATCTAATTAGAAAAAAAAATAGGTGTTAAAATCTTAAAATAAACTCGATTATTTGCATATTTGTATGTGAGAGAATCGGTCGGTGTGTTGTTTAAGAATAACCAGTATGTATGCTTAAAAAAAATAGAAAACCGCAAAAGTCCGTGCTTTTATAAATCACAACTGTGCAGCTTTTACTTTCTCTGTACCTCTAATACTGATAACTGACCAATTAATTTTGTGTAATTTATGCTTGCAATATATAGGGTGTCCCATTTATCATGCTCACCATAAGTATCTTGTAAATAGTAAGAGATACAATTAGGTTAAATGACAACAAATGTAGAGCTTATCAAGGTATGTGGAAAAATATTTTAGTAAAATCAATTTTTCTTAGAGCATTTTTTGATGCAGATTTTGAAAAAATTATAATATTTTTTTATAAGTTTTTTAGATTTTGAGATATTAACACCAAGTTTCAATTTTCAAATACAAGTCCTAGCTGGCTATGGCTTAATTAAAACCCAATTTTTATTCTCTTTAAAAAGATGTATTGCAACTGTGATTTATTTTCAAAAATATCGGAATTCGTCATTATTTGATTTTTTATTTTTCTCCATAATTTTTATGAAATAAAACAAAAATCACTCAAAGCATATTTTGATGCATTGATTCAAAATTTATTACATGCCTACGTATCATTCAAATAATATTAGGGTTTTAAAAGACTAAGAAATTAAGAATTTTTTTTTTTTTAAATGTTTAAAATTAAAAGAATTTTTAATTTCTTAGTTTTTTAAAAGTCTAATATTAGTTGAGTGATACGATATGTTGGCACTTCAATAAGTCAATGAATCAAAATATATTTTGAGCGTTTTTTGTTTTATTTCATAAAAATTAGGGCGGAAAATAAAAAATCAAATAATGGCAATAACTCCATTATTTCTAAAAATAAAGTATTGTTGTAATATATCATTTTAAAGAGAATAAACATTGGGTTTTAACTAAATCATATGCACCTATGGCCTATATTTGAAAAAATTTAAGTTGGTGTTAATATCTCAAAATCTAAAAGAGTTAGCAAAAATATTATAATTTTTTCAAAATCTGCATCAAAAACTGTTCTAAAAATGAACAAACCGATTAAAAATATTTTTATAAATAAAGAAGTTATAATGGAAAAATGAAAATGACAAAAATCAGTTTTTTGCTTATAAAACAAAGACGAGCCGATTTTTCTAAAATATTCTTAGTGGCTCCTGTGTCGTTTAAACAAGAGAATAAACTACATATCTAATAATTGAAGATGCGTATTTACGCCTACATGAATCGATTATGTTACAAAAGTATGTTTATTATAAAATAAAAAAATGAATATTTTTGACATTTAAGACTGCCATGACCGTATTTTCTTAGGCATCAAGTGGACCAAGAGTAAAAACAACTAAAAACTGATGTCCACATTTGACCTTAGTGCAATACCATCTAAAATTACCACATCTGGTATTTAATTCTAGAACAATATAAATTATTGCTAGACTAGGAGAGTTAGATGGATGATTTGTTTTTTAAAAATATCAGTTTCAAAAATTTCGGAGACATGACAGTGGCAACCCCATACAATATAATATAAAGTCGATTTATCTTTGCCTTGCTACGTGTCGCATTTATTATTATTATTATATAAATATGGAGGATATGTGCAATGAAATTAAAAACTTCTTGAAAACCTCGCCTAATTGGGTAAATTATGAAATGGCTGCAAAATATTACAAACAGAAGTGCAACGCAGCCAGCGGCGTTTATTATAGTACAGATATACTTAATTCCTTTCACCTTAAGCTTAAGCTTATATAAAATCGAAACATTTCTATTTCTACCCTTTCTAAATTTTGATATAATTATTATTTACCAGTGAATCCTTCCTGTTCTCTCAGCAGCCTTATTAATTATAATTTGTAATCTTGAGTAATCGACCTTCATCGCGGTTACCCATACATATATGGAACGATGCAACCAAGAGATTTGGGGAATCCCAAACCACAACCCCGTTTTAAATATTTCGAATAAAGCATTTGGCTTGTCAGCCTAGTTATGCGTAAGGACATCTTAATAGTGCCAAAATATTTTTTTTATGGGATTTTCTATCCTTCTAGGTGTAAATTAATATTTCAATATCAAGAATTTTATAAACAGTTTACAGGGTGTTATTTTCTAGGAATAATTTAAAAATATTTTTATTCTGGGTCCGGCCCTGATATTTTATTAATATCCCAGGATGGTGAGTGACTACTGTAAGCAAAATACAAAATTTCATTGAATCCCGTTTACGCATTACAAATATATGGCGAAGAGAAAATTCTTCCAAAAAATATAAAACACCCTGTATTTCGGAAACGGAGCCGCTTTAGCCATTACTGTATGGGGATTTAAGATCACCTCAATGTCTTCTACCTCTTGGTAAAGTACGACCCTCTCCTCACGAATCACCCTGTATAATTAAAATAAAATAATCGGAGCGTCATTTCCGAAATAATTCAAAAAAATTTAGGTGTCATCTTGGGGTGCTTCCAGCTCCTTTAGGAGGTCGAAGTGGTAGGATAGGATAGGAAAAATTAATTAAACTGTTGCTTATCTCAAACCTTTAGCGAGTTAGAGAAAATTGAAATAATCGCTTTTCAGTTTTTTATAGTTTATAATTTTGTGTCTTGAATGAAAATAAGTTGCAAATTTTGGTTCTAAACTTGCAATTTAGCAAAAACATGTAATTGAAACAAATTTCGCTACAACAGTAGGTAAATAGTTTATGGGCACATTATTAATTAAAATAGGAATTTCAATAAAATTTAGCAACAACAGCTTAAAATAATGTTTTATTAATGCTTAATTTTGTAATCGCGGTTATTAAATTTTGTATATAACAAAACTTAACAAAAATATACTATCGCATAAATTTTCATTCTTGGGTAAACACAGATGGATTAATAACCTAATCGTTACTTAACTAATCTTAATTATTGTCGTTAAAAAATCATGAGAATAAAACACTTTGACATTAATCGTACAGATAAATCAAGATAGCAGGTGTGAATGTTTCGAATTAATTCAGATTGCACAGGGTGAGTTGAAGAAATTTGCAATATTAACCTTGAAAAATTCACTTACACACACAATTTAAAATATCAGCAAATTATATTTATACATATACCGGGTGTAAACGAATAGTGGGCCACCCCTGTAACTTCCTCGTTTTTTAAGATATCGGTATAAAATTGTGTATGGTGAGATTAGGTAAGATTTCCAACTTTTTGAGACTTATCCGCCATATTTGTCACTTCCGGTTTCACCGAAAATGGCCCCAATATTTTCTAAATGGACCACCCTGTATGTTCTTACATTTTTTAAATAAATATCACATTTTGGATACATTTATACTATTTTGAACGATTTATACAGGGTTGCACGAAAAATAATTCGAATTTTAGTTGTCAATCTAGATGGTTGCGAATATGTTAAAATTAAATAACTCTTTTTAACAAGAAATATTTTGTCATTTCTCATGGCAACCTATGATCCATGCGATAATGTTTTGTATAATATTTTCAGAACAGAAAGAACAAATGACAACTTATTATATATTTTTGGAATCAGAGAAACAAGATCTTTGAAAATATATAGTGTTCCATTTAAAAAAACAAAAGTTGTCTTATTCTCTAGTTTCTGCCGCCATTTTGTTTTACTTTTCTTCACCAATAAATAGTTCACACTAAATCTACAATAATTATTTTTACACTTTCTCTGGAGCACCCTGTATATGAATCAAATAGGGGAAATAAACTCTCGTGAAAATAGTTTCAATTACCAGTTTACCAATTATTTCGTTATTTTGAATTAGCAATCCGTGTATGTTCCTACAAATTTACATATAATAGCTGCAGTTACCAGTAATTAGTTTCAAAATTAATACGAGTTAATTGCTGTCAGGTGAGGTCAAAAAACTCTCAAATTATCTCACTTCTTGCATCTTATTGTGTGACCTTATTTAGTTTAATTACATCGCTCACTTTATTCACGTAGGTACGTGAGTTTTCAGATTTCGTAATGCTGCAAAAGCAGCATTAGTTACTACAACCAACTCGACCTGGTACCGTAGTCAACCGCACTCCTCGGCGGCTCCCAGCAAAGGTTGCAAATCTCCGGGCTTTTACCTTACTAGAAAAACGTTGGCCCACTCCGTGTCTTATGTCAAACGAAATAAGCAAAGATATTCTATTATAAGTCTACTTTTTACAAGATGGCTACTTTACTGCAAACGACAAGTCTGTTGCAAGCAAGTGAACAAGTCATCAGATTTGCGTGTCGGCATTGCTACAATTTATTACAAATTCCCATTAAATCGTATCCAAAATAATAAACAGCCAACGCTTAAATACGCAGTGAAAGTGTTTGATGACCTGCAATTAACATTGACCCAAAGTAATGCTCATATTTATTTATTTATTTACTACAATCAATCGGCTCTCCTGAATACCTACTAGGCATGGTAATAATAAAATTATTGTTATTATTATTATTTACGATAACATTAACATTAAATAATTAATTATTGCTTGTAAAACGTTTATGCATAATGCTCACACACATACCCTGCAATCAATATATTCATTACCGTTATTATGCTAAGTAATTATAAATTAACCGTTTTATTGCACTGCGTTATTATGTTCTAAATGGTCGTAATTTATGCGCACACCTGACCGATCATTTATAACGATGACACCTATTTTACCTTTCTATGAGTAAAACTGAAATATAAAGGTTTGTGTTGCAAAATTCGATGGCTGGCATGCGAATGATGAGGGTCTTCAAGGTTTGCCAGGGGCGGGCCCAAAGGGGGAAAATTCAGAAAACGCATATAGATCCTAAAAAATAATTTCAATAATAACACAGCCACACAAAAAATAGTTAGACCCAAATAACAAAAAACAAAAAATTTTTTTTGAACTAGTCAATTTTCTTCTAGCACCCCTTTTAACGCCTGTTTGTTTGGATTTGAAATTCCACTTTTCCTTATGAATTAAAATTCCCCATTATTCTATTGTATTTTGACGTACTGAATCGGAATTTGTCAAAAAAATTTCTTGACGATGAATAAAATGTTTTTTTCCTATGATGTCGAACTCTCTTGTTTCTAACTTAGAAGCAATCTCTTGGTTCCTCTGTTTTTCCAGACAGATCTTATAACTAAAAACAAGAAAGTTTGATAACATAGGAAAAAAAAATTAACTCATCGCCAAAAAATTGATTCAAACTACTCGATAGAGTTGATCATCAATAACTATACTATTGAATAAATTAGAAAAAATTGTCCTCTCTGATTTTCTACCGCTTTGTTCAAATTTTATTTAATAAATAGAATTCAGTTCGTGTTGTCAATGGGTTTAAGTCGATTGAATTTGTTCCTACTTCGCGAGTTCCCCAGGGATCCCTTTTGGGCCCCTTGTTTCTTTAACATATTTATTATTGATACAATGAATACGCTTACGGAATTTACTTTTAAATATTTACTTTACAAATAGATAATAGATCTGCCAAATATAATTTTCATTTATTTTTGTTTTATCCTTGATAACTGTCAAAATACTGTCAAATTTAAAAATTGAAAAGTATGTCTTTAATTTAGAAAACAATGTGATTTTCAATAAAAGGAGAGAATAAAGTATTTTAAATTTTTCTATTTTTATAATTGAAATTTTTTCACTTTTGACAGCTGTCAAATTTTCTGTAAACTGAATAAAAACGCCATTTAACAATAATTATTTCCACAAGTAGGTACTTAAAAAGAAATTTGTCTATAGGTTTCGGAGGTATTGAATACGAAATTAATTTCATAAAATTATTAAATTTGTTGATAGCTGTCAAAATTGCTGTCAAATTTAAAACTATGCAAGTTTGTCTTCCATAATTTTATAAACAATGTGAATTTCCATAGAAGAGAAATAAAGTGTTTTTTTTTTTGATTTGCTAGTTCCATAACAAATATTAGAATAGTTTTTAGTTTTGGCAGCTGTCAAAATTTCTTGCAACTTAATGACAATGCCATTTAATAATTATTTCAACAGATTAAAGTACCAAGCAGACATTTCCCTATAGGCTTTGGAGGAACTGAATACGAAATTGTTGTAAAAAAAATATTACATTTACTGTCAAAACTTCTGTCAAATTTAAAAAATGCAAATGTGCCATTTGTAATTTTGAAAATAACGTGAATTCCCATAGAACAAGTGCTATTAAGTGTTTTGAAATTTGCTAGTTCCATAATAAATAATAAAAAAAAGTTTTCACTTTTGACAGCTGTCAAATTTTTTCAACTTAATGAAAATGACATTTTATAATTATTTAAACAAATAAACGTACTTAACAAACAGTTTTTTATAAGTTTTGGAGATATTAAATACGAAATTGGTGTCAAAAAAAATATTATGGCAGATGCTAAAATTGCTGTCAAATTTAAAAATTTACAAGAAATATATCTTTCGTTATTTTGAAAATAATGTTGATTTCCATAGAAGAAGATAGGTACCTAAAATATTTTAAAACGTTCTAGTTCAGTAATTGATTTAAAATAAAGTTGTAACCTTTGACAGCTGTCAAAATTTTTGTCAACCTAATAAAAACGTCATTTTATTATTATTTCAACAAATTAAAGTACTTAAAAACCATTTTTCTATAGGCTTTGGGGGTACTGAATACGAAAATACTACGAAAAAGATATACTTACATATTTTTAAATTTGGCCAGTTTTGACAGCTACCAAAAAACAATATTTTTTTCAATTTGTATTTAGTACCTGCAAAATCTATAGAAAATTGTCTGCTCGGTACTTCAATTTGTTCAAATAATTATTAAATGCTATTTTTATCAGGTTGGCAGAAATTTTGACAGCTGTCAAAAGTAAAAAATGTATTTAAATATCAATTATGGAACTAGCAAAAAAAACTTAAATTCGTTATTCAATGGAAATTCACATTGTTTCCAAAATTAAGGAAGACAAACTTGCATATTTTTAAATTTGACAGCAATTTTGGCAGTCACCTACCAACAAATATAATATTTCTTTGAAACTAATTTCATATTCTACGCCTCCGGAACCTATAGGAAAATATCTGCTTTAGTGCTTTCATTTGTTCAAATAATTATTAGATTGCATTTTAATTAAGCTGACAGAAATTTTGACAGCTGTCAAAAGCAAAAACGCTATTTTAATTTTAATTATAGAAATAAAAAGATTTACATTTAAATCACCTTATATCTCTTTTTCTGTAAAGGCTCATATTGTTTTAAAATTACGAAAAACACACTTGTCAAATTCTAAACTTGACAGTAATTTTGACAGCTGTCAAGAAAAATAATGAAAATCTATTCTGGCAGATCTATTATCTATTATTACAGTAAAGATTAAAAACAAATCATTCAGTATATTCTGAGGCCTACAGCGATTTTTGAACGGTATTTTCTTTCCACCCCAATGTGCGCCACTGTGTTTGCCATGACAGCACACTGCTATTAATTATTAATTATTACCTTGTAAACTTTGTTACTGCCTCATTCAATAAATATGTAATTGTATTACAATTAAATTGTATTATTTTATTGAAATCCATTATACCTAATTGCGCACAGAGGCGGATTTATAATTTTAGCAATATCGATACGATTTAATAATTGCCGTTCTAGACTGCCAATCTAGTGGTAAATCCGCCTCTGGTTTCCCATCTCTATCGCGCCACTGAAGAAGACCCAAGCAAGCTGTTGCGGTTTTTCATTCAGATCTGTAATAATAATTATGAAATCTTCACCAAAGTGTGTCAAATCCCGAACAAATTATTCCTCTTAGCTGTAATGTATCATTGCGAAACTTACGTACAATGACCGCTGATCGACTGCAATAATAATTGTATCTATCTATAATTATTACTGAAAAATCGTGCTAGTGTTAGCCACATGAGAGAATGCGATTTTGCAACGATTTTTAAAATTACACCTATATCATTAATATGAAACATGAAACAATAATTTGAACGAGTCCTTCTACTCCTAATGACCAAATATTAATACAACAATATCGAAATACCCCGCATACTAAATCGCCTTGATAGAATAGATAGCTTATAGGCTGTAATTATTCATCTGATAAACAAGCGCTCTATAAGTGGGTTGTTTACCTCACGATCGAGTACAAATTGCAGCTGATGATGAAATAAAAAATAAACAAGTGTTCGACGACATTGGTTATGAGGTTTTGAAGAGCAAATCTTAAAAACAAGATTCAAAGAAGGTGCTCAACATAATCCTTCATAAACTTGTTTGGATAAGCTTAAAGAAACACTTGGTGGAGTATTGGGTGGATCCGGCATAAACAAATAAAAACTAAAGACCTTAGATCTGGTAACCGAAGAGGCCATTGTCTACTGATAGATGATCTTGGAAAATTTCGTAGGGGAAAACCATAATGGTGGTACCGACAAATGTGTACCATTTCCCACACATAAGTGACAAGTGACGTAAATTATCGAATCGACTTTGCACATAATTTCCTGACGACCAAATTTGGTCGTTTTTCAAATAATTATAGATCCGAAGTCAATGAACTATTGATATATTCTTCGAGCTCACCATATCTGACAAAATGCATAAACATAAATAAAACATCCTAAAATAGCTTCTGGTGATTAACTTCTCTAGAACTAATGGTTGGAGAAACGCGAGAATGTTATTACCGCCATTCGAAATGAGATTAATGGGAGATTGTTTGTTAATGATTTCGTAGTTTAAACATGACTTATGAACAGTATTCTCTTAATTTTAACCCTAAGAAGAGGTTAAGATTATAAATTCTATAGAAACTCACGTATCAGGTGTGGATGGTCTTTCAATATAGGATGTTAAGCTTTTATATTTTATTTATTTACCATAAATAGAAACAAAACATATTGATAAGCGACAGTGCGCATGATTTTATGTTTATTTAACGTGAAACTTATTATAAGTTTACTATAATTACTCTTTTACCTTTCAGGGCCTTTGGGGGTTCCCTTCTACCATCGAAGAAATATCTTACCTATAAATCTGCTGTTGAAGTATTGTTGAATAAAGGTTATTTAAAATTCGTGCTGGTTTATTTTCATTTGACTCGTAAGAATTTAAAAAATTTCTCTATCTTTATCAGAATGACTATCACTTTGGTATTTGACAGCTAGATGTCTCTGAGTCTGCTGTATTTTAAATATCCAGCTGAGATGAATTTAAATGCTTTAGTTATTTCAATTAAACATAGATGGCACTCTAAAATGTTAGGTTTTATTGCAAATATCAGATAATCAAAACCAAAAAACGTTTCTTAATCTATGTCCCTGAGCTAATTAAAACTAATTAAATCTACAACAGGTATAGGACAGTGTCCTTTTGGATATTAACAAAATTAGATAAACTTAAGGTTTAAAATTTCGGTTCAGAGTAAGCTCTGCACTTTCGGGTTACCGAGTCGTTTTAATTGCACTTGAATTGGCAGAGCTGCTTTAAGTTTTTGACATTTGTGGTCCAGATATGATGGCTGACTGTTCTAGAATTTATTTCACCGTTTACTGGATTTGTGTAAACCAAATAGGCCTTGGATGCAATTTTGGATTTCGACCAATCAGGTGGCTGCTCATTAATTAGGATAGTTTTTACCTTTATTCCTGGTAAGTTGAAGCTGCTTTTCCGTTACTTTTTCGTACTTGGCCTTGACCCATCATTTGAAGGTCCTGGGAATATAAATTTCCAATTTAAATTATAATTTTCTGGATCTGGACATGGGTTTGCTTCTTTCACTACCCAACTTTTGTTTCGTTTCTAAGGAACATGCAGAAAATTTGCCAAACCAAGGATTTCTTGATTCCTATCTGTCATTATGGTTTGCATTTTTGTCTTTTTTAACTTTATTATATAATTTTCCTATGAAATTATGTCATTTTCAGCATCCTTATCCCCTGACGAATTTGTGGATACCCATTTGTTGATATTAAGTGAGATGAATTTTTGCCCTGCCGTTCACTTCGACGAAACATCACTGAACCTTTCGAAGATCACTACACAACACTTCTTAGGATCTATACTCGGGCCAAAAAGAGTAGTCAGTAGAGCAAAAACTCATCGGCAATTCTTCAAAGGATTTAGCTGTTATGGAATACAGAAGCGGCAGCTCGTTTTACCATATAATCCCATATAATTCAGAGAAATATATCCAGTTTTCTCCGCCTACCAGAGATGAAAACCACAACTAGGTCATTATGTTTAATTGGTATAGTCAACCAAATACAGTAAATGCTTGAACGTGCCGCCCTTATACCCAATAATTTGTTCGGCTATTGGAAAGGTCGTCGAGAGGGCTTAGGGCGCATTCAGTGGCGTCACATATGCTGCAACGCAAAGGATGTGCATTGTTCAACTGCGTTGCTATACCTAATTCGTGGAGATAATGTTGCCAGATGTAAGCATATTATTTAAAATTTAAGACATGGTAACTCATATTCATGCATAATTAACACAATCCGCTTTCATTTGTTCGAATTATGGAATTTATGAAATTCGTAAATCCGTACGCCCCTGGCTCTACTGACTACTCTTTTTGGCCCGAGTATAATTTATATTGTGTCTAGTCATTTGACTAGACTGGAGGTTTCACAGGTAGGTCTTACACTATTTAATTATACTTTTAAAAGAAATTTACAGAAATAAAGTCCATCTTTGTTTAACTGTTGTGTTGAAAATCGTTCAAACTTTGTTTAAAGCATGTAACTAACAGCTGTTCTGTTATTGATTATTTTAAAGAAACAAAGTACAATGCATTTACTTTAATTTCGCCTTTAATTTGTTTACGTTTGGTTTGTTTTAGCGTAGCTGACCCTTTGTTTACATGTGGCTCGTTGACCTCTTTCGCCTCAACAGGTGTTCTACAGCAGATTTATGAAGATGGTTCTCCAACATGATATCCTTTTTTTAAACTTGTATTTATCTATTGATATACCATACGTAAGTTTCTCGTTATTTGTTTTATTAAGACGATTATTTCATTTTACCCTGGTTTGATCTGCGTTTATTGCCTGTACGCAATGCGGAAAGGCGCGACACTGGATAACTTAATTGTTAGTTGAAGCGTTGCCTAAACAGCACCTTCTTAGTTTAAGAAAGTAAACAATTCAAATGTCTAAAGAACTTCCTCGTTTTAATAAATGACTAGCAGTAATTTAATATAAGGTAACTGACAAGGATCTTAGATTTCTGATGTGATGACTAAGAATTATCTGCTCTTGAATTAAAGTGAACGTATCTTTGAATGTATCTACTAACCGATTAGAACCTTAAAACAAGTGATATTCACGATTTTAGATGAATTGCCTAAGCAGTCATTAACTCTCCTTGAAGTTCAGTTTTACAAGTCAGGTTGATACCAATACCTTAATACCTAAATGTATTCTTTGCAACTAAATATTTTTTCTGGTGGTTTATTTTTTTAAGGGGCTTGAAACTTTTCAAAGCCTCAGGGCCATAAATTAGTTGAATGATTTTTTTGTACCAACTTGTTTTTCAGAACGAAATAAATGTTCGTGTTCATAAAATGAATTGGAACTTCTCCAGTCATGATCCAAGGGCGTTTGCTCTCTGCATCAATCAAAACGGATGTTAACATTTAACGTTTGTTCAATCACAAGAACCAAAACTCATTTTTGATGATCTTGACATGATTTGTAGACTTACAAACAAAAACGCCTTGTGTTTGATATTATGATTCATCAAACTCTAATCTCGAATGTAACATAAGTTCATGAAAGGATGCAACAACGAAAAAGTTGCAACGGATAATTTTTTGTTTCAAAATGGTCCTTGAGTATTTCCTCTGTAGGTGAGGAACAAATTTAATGACGAGGCAAAATTTTTACCAACGAACTGGTATATAGATATTGGGAGGTTAGGAGATCATCGTACAGAAAGTGCCATTCCAGTTCAATTTGGGATAGAATTTGAATTTTTAGGTGAAGAAATTACGTCAGAATCCATATAGTGAAGGTGAGTTAAATTATATCTATTATAATGGACTGCAAAATTTTGTATTGCTGTTATACAAGGCGGTTCAGATAAAATAATTTTGTTGTTATATTACTGAAGGCATGCGTGCAATATTTGGTTTATTGGTTTTACAAAGAAGAGCAGATAAATTAGTGTCGTTGAGTTCCTACAGAGTAGCGTCTCTTGGGTGTCATAAGGCAGTCTCCTCGAGATATGTTTTGGTTCCGTATTTTGCTGACTAGATTTTCTGGCACCAGATTATTACCTTAGACTAGGTGCTGTATAGTACCAGATGATTCACTCTAGATGGAACCACTACCCCTTCATTAATAACACCTACTGATTTGAGATAATGCTCTTGGTGCCCCACAACGCGATATGAACTTTTTATCTGCAGCTATTACTTTTTTTTTATCTGCAGCCATTGTTTGAGCATCTGTGTGATTGATCTGTTGTTTCACAATGCCCTGATGACAACGACCTGGCCTGGCTGGATGAGAGAAGTCACTTGCAATTTCGTTTCGCTAAAGATAAAAGTGAAAGGTCATGCCGTTCAGGTTTTCCTAGACCATAAATAAAACATATTCCGGCTAGGAATTGATGCAACCAGGACCGGTCCAGCGAATAACCAAATTACAATAATCCCTATTTTGGTACCTATTCCTATTAATTCATTAGTAGGTATTTTGCTCGCTCGGGCAATCTTTAAGGCTTCAGTGCATAAAGTTTTACCGGAAAACTTAACTTACGAAAAATAGTCATTGGTAAATAGCTCTGCGTTTGTGGCAGTAGTTCGCCGTATTGTAAAACCCTCTGTATAGACAAGAATATCTATAGCTAACCGACTGCCCGCCGTTCATACTATATCTTGTTGGAAATTCCGTTTGCTTGCCGTCCGACATCGTTTCAAACCGCGAAAACAGACACCGGTTATCAAAACTCACCGTCTTCCGAAATAAAATCATATTCACGCGTATATACTCTTGATTACCAGCTCGCATATTTCTTAACATTATCAAATTTGTACACACTCGACTGCAAAGTCGCTGAAATAGCCTGTTTATTGATTTATTCATTACTGTTTTAATAAATAAATACGTTGGCATACATAGGTAAAATTCACGAGTTATTATTTCAGTTAGTTATTTCTAATTAACCATCTTAAGATCCCTGGACAAATAACCGTATCTCCACCTGTTAGCTACCCCTAAACGTTCTCGCTCTCTTCTTAGAGTCATTTAAGGAAATTAACAGTTTTTATTCGTATAAACAATATTACTGTTATTAAAAAAATAGATCATACTTAGTTATTTTATTTTTACAAACGCAGAAGCGATAATTTTGTGGAACCGGCCCTGAGTAAATATAATTTGTTGCCGCTAATGCGCGAACGGTTCTTCATACAATTGGCAATTAACGGAAAGTTGGATTGTAACTGGCTTCAGTTATATGGAAGATATCATTATATACAAGGTTATTCATTATTTGTAAACATTACACTGTTTCTAAATGTTTTGTTTATGAAACGAGTTTCATTTAATTTCAGGTTTAGATTATTTAAAACCTAATCGTTTAGTTTCTGCAACTTAAGTGGAAAATTATGAAATCGCACATCAGTGCTTTCAACAAAAGATATTAAATTAACTGAGCACGACAGCAATGAATGCTTCCGTATTTTTTTTTTATCATAATAATAACACCGCGTATATACAACCCCCTGTATCCCTAAAATTACATTGTGCCAGAGGTAGTACACATTTGGGATAGCGGACACACACCCAATACCCGCGTATAGTGGAAGTAATCTCCATTACCAGACCGGAAATGGCTTGGCAATGAAAAAAATCCACAACGGCGGGGATAGAAGAAAATTAACGGCTCCTTACAACCTGTGCCAACACCAGAATCAATATTGCAACTTATCTCCTGCAACCGCAACAGAAAACCTTCAAATATCTTTTCCGTTAAATATTTTGAATATATTATGTAAATAAAATTGCATTTTCTCTGGAAGGTAACGATATCCATTTAAGCTGTTAAATGCATGTAATAATCGGCAAAAGTAATTCGCATTTAACTCACCTTTGGGGACAATAAACCTTGATATTTGAAGACTTTTCAATAACACCAACGCCTTACTCATAATTAATTCCATACATACATACTCTGACCTCTCTTCTAATTTAGCTACTATTAACAATCTGTGTTTGTGCACTATTATGTGATTCAAATGTAAGGAGCCTTCAACAATTTATTTTCCAACAAAAGGCAAACTATTAGGTATTCTTCTCTGTATTTTTCGGTAGAATAATTGCTTTTTTGTTTTAAAACTAAAGGATTTTAGAAGAAGTGGGTAATGTATAATCGGTTACTCTATTAGCATTGGAAATGTATTATCTTATAGACATTATACTACCGAAGAATTGGTGGCTTTAGAAGGCAGTCAGAATTTTTGGCAATCAGATATTTTTGAAACACCAAGAAAGATTGGGGACGAGGATGAATGCCTGTGGTGTCGGCAGCTTGAGCGAAACTTTTTGTTGAGTTTGGCTTTTGTGTTAAACGATTTACAAGGATTGTATTTATTCGTGTGTGCGCGTTTTGTGCGGAATTAGAAAATTTGGACATATGAAACGGCTTTATTATGGTTAGTTGCATATCGCGTGGTCTATCGCACATTGCAAGGAAAAGTAAATAAATATTATTATAACTAAATAAACCAACTGTTAGTAATATCTTCATTATGTTGGAGTGTTTAAAAACATCAAACAAAAATTAAATTGCAGATTATACGTCCACCTTGATTTTTTTCAATTTATTGTTCTGGAATCCAGTGGCGGCTCATCCTAAATTCGTCGTCTTGCAGAAAATAAAAAAAAACAAAAATTTATAATTTAACTATTTATACTTTACTTTTCTTTCATATTCTTATATTTTTACGATGGCCTTTGCATTAGGTGTTAGGTTAAGAACCTTCATCGACCTCTTGTTTCAAAATATCAAGATTAGCTAAAGCCGAATTTCAGAACGTTTGCATAATACATTTCTTCGTTTATGGCTATCTATGTATTTAAACTATTGCAGTATTGCAGTAACACGCTGTGGGTCCCAGAGGTTAGGTCGATATAAAAAACGATATACCATACTTATGGCTATGCTTTCAAAATAAGAGAAATATTTAAAAAATGGATAAGAAATCTGTTATCGTGATGAAATATATACATTAAAAATATGTTAAAAATGAATAAATAAAGGGGAACATATTTTTATAAGAACCACCCTGTACATCAAGACACTGTCCTGCCTGTTGGGCCATACATATATTTGTAAATAAAACGAATAAAAAGTGACAGTATTAGTCACTGTGAGAATTGCTGAATTGCATTCATAAAACTGATGATTTCAGATAAGTCCCAGGAAGTTATACAACTTTAAACATTCTCTTTATATCTCGTCGATTATTATAATTAAATTGATAGGCATTGCCCATGTTTATCTCGTTTGCTATATTGCCCGCCTGGGCATGATCCAGTTTATTTCATATGAAACACAGGAAAACTGTTGCAACAAACCGTATTCAAATATTATTTATTAATAATTGGAGCCTTTTAATTTAAATTACGCAACTTTTCAGATGCGGATAGATTACCAGTATATGTTATGCAATGCGATTAATATACCTTTTAGCTCAAAATATATCTTAATTATTCTAGAACGGAGATGAATTAACTTTCGAGTGATAGACCGAGCGCTTTGGCAAAAAATATGCTCATTTCGAATTATTTATTTTCAAAATTTTTTTAGATTAAACATTACCAGACGCTTTTTGCCATCTGGACTAGTTATTTGTTGATGATGGATCGGAGAGGGAAGGTTGAAAAATTGCACAAAATGATTTAAAATATGTTGGATATGTTGAATTTCTTCAAATTTTGTCGATTCTTGAAGATTCTCACACCAAAGCCTTTTAGGAATATTGGGATGTATCATCGTACCTGGTAGAATTTTACATAGAAGCTATTTTGCCGTTTAGGCCCAGAACTTGCTCCTTCCACAATTTTCTCTCTCTTGCTTTCATCTTCCAATTCGTTATGTTCTTCTCCCTTAGTTCTGCCTTCACTGCATCCCTCCATATTTTCCTCGGCCTTCCTCTTCCTTCTTTGTACAAATAGGTTCTTTCCACACTATTATTTTTATTGTTCTATTGGCCTCCTTTTTCTCAATAATTTGTCTCAGCCATTGCATCCTTCGTACATTTTCTGCTTATGGTCGCTAGTTTGAAAATTGTATATATCCCATCGTTCGTTCTTCTTCTATATCCTTCATCTTTCCGCCCAATATTCTTCTAAATTTTCTTTTTTTCCCATTTTCTAAGGGCTTTGCCTATGCACCCAGACTCCGCACCCATAAATCGCTGTAGGTCTTAGTATTGTATTATATAGGCGAAGTTTGGTGTTTGGCACCCCCAGATAACTGTTTCGACCTTATTAGGTCTTGCACTTTTGTTGGCTTTAAGTATTTTCACGCTTATATCTTGTTTTTCCTCCATTTAATTCATGAGTGATGACCCTAGTACACAAATTCTTCTACTTCTTGTATTATTTGTGTTTACCTCTAGCCTCTTATATTGTTTGTTGTCCTATTTTTATTAGCTTGGTCTTATCTTTGTTTATCCTTGGTCCCATTTTTTGTGCTACTTCTGCTATTTCACTTGTGATTTCTTCTAGTTCTTTCAAATTCCTTGCCACATCGTCAGTTGCTGACTTTTATTTAGTATTGTTTCCTTCTCTATCCAGCTTTCCATCTCTTAATATTTTTTCACTTAATGGTCCTTCCAATGTCATTTTGAGCAATTTGATTAATTTGGTTGATCTTAAACTACTTAACTCGTATATTCCATTTTTCATTTCTTCTCCCACATTTTGTTATAATTTCCTCTATTTCTTATTTTATTGGATCCTCGACCGTTGGCTCTGCACCGTCTTCTCTTTATCCGTCTTTCCTTATCTTATTTTGTTTTTCGTCATTTAACATCTCTTGAAAATATTTCTTCCACCTTCCTTTAATTTCTTCATCTTTTCCTAGAAGGTCTCCATTTTTGTCTTCGATAATTATCGTGGTGTCCTTTCTTTGCTTTCTTTCTTGAACCTCTCTAAAAAAGTTTCTCTTTTCTGTCATAGTCTTCTTCTATTTCCTTCGTTAGGATCTCTCTATTGGTCTGCATTCCTTTTTAGTTCTCTTTATACTTCCTTATGCACCTCTTTTTGTGTATTGCTGTCGTTCTGTTCTGAATTTATTCCTCTTTTCCGTTTTTTGTATGCACTCCTCATTCCACCATTTTTGCTTTTTCGGGTGTTGTACTTTTGGTATTACTGTTGTTTGAATGATGCCTTCTATTTCTTTCCATTCTAAATTGACATCTGGCTGGTTCGCCATTTCCCACATTCTCTTTGTGATCTGTTTTTAGGTATTTTCTTTGTCCTTCTGGTTTTTGTAATTGACCCATTGATCTTCCTGTATCTTCGTTTTCCATTTCTCAGATCGGTTTACTCTTAGGTCTATTCTTGCTAAAAAGTGGTCTGGGTCCATATCTTCTTCCTCCTAAATTGTATACTCTTTGTAACCATTCGTCTCTCTTCCGCGAATTCTATGTTTCCTTTCGTTTTTCTTGTCCTACTATACACCCATACATGGGTTCCCTGCCTACCCTCGCATTCGCATCTCCAACAATAATTCTTATTTTATTTCTATTTATCTAGTGTATTGTAGATTTCGTGGAGTTTTCTCAAAAAAGGATTCAGGATCCCCAAATTTGTAGGTCTGTGATTATTTACGTAAATCATAGAGAGGAGAGGTTCTAACATTAGACCTTGGGGTGCTCCCTGGAAAGCAGGATATGATCTACCCCTGTACCTACCCTTCTACCAACCCCCCTCTCAAAAAATTGGACTGTAGCATGAGGAGCTCCGTAAACTTATGCATTGAACATGGGAGGGATAATTCCAACAGTTTCTCTAGTTTCGTTAGTAAAAATGTTAATAGTTTTTCATTTAGCTGATTATTATTTTATCTCTTGAATTAAAACACGTGCATATTATTACAGATGTCAGTGTGGGACGTAACTTGAAAAATTTAATACCTATAACCATTAACCATTACAAAAGGATGAAATAAGCCAAGGCAGCAGTTTTTAATGCCATTACCATCTTTGACCAAGATAATTTTTGCTATTACGGTGCAAAATTTTATTGATGGCATTCACAGTCGAATGTCTCTTAAGTAGTTTCTTCTATTTACAAATAAGGAAGCAGGTCTAAATTGCATCTCATTAAAAGCAATAAACACATATGTATAAAAATTGCGATACTAATTAATTATTATTGACCTTTGCTTGAATAGTTGTATAAAAACATTTAAATATAAACAAAGTTACAGGTAGGTATCTACACAGCCGCAAATATTATTATTAAGAAATCGACTAGTTATCCGGGTGAAATGAGGTCTGAAAGTATTTTTAATTAGTCGAATTAATTAATATGCTTTTATTATGTCACCCATTTGTCAATTTATATAAGATATCAACTCGTTAAAAATTTTACATATAAATGATTTTTTAGACGATTTATTGCCAACAATTTAGAATCTATCATCGTCCATTTATCACGAGAGCAAATTGAAAAATTACAAAATAATAATAGTTAGCAGGATCCAACAATACAAAAAACAAAACCCAAAAAAAAATAGAAGGCGTCGTAATAAAGATTGTTATACTGTTACACGCCGTCGTCATTAGCAGCTGGACGGAATATTATTTCCTAGCTCCAGGAGGTATACAGGCATACTTTCGACCTTAAAATTACTAAAAAGAATTCAAAAAAACTATAAACAGTTCTAGGACAATATCGACATAAAATTAATAAATAATATTTACAACTAAAAATAAACAACTCTGTACACTCCAAACTTTCATTCGTGCTGTGATATTCGTAACCGAGACTTTCAAATCGGTTAATTGTGTGACCATCATTCAACGACAGGCACTATCACACTTTCTTCCTTGTAGCGCTATTCATCAGCTTGTATTTTATGTTTTTATAATTTAATGGCGCAAAAATTATCATAATTATTTATATTGCATGCGAAGCCTATTTGCGGTTTTAATGGCCGTGATCTTCAGCAATGAACGAATGTTTACGACTGAAATTTAAGCGTCCCTAAATGCCAATATGACGACGCTGCTGGCTAGCAAGAACTTAAGAATCAGATAGATTGGAAATTGACGAATTTGTGATAAATATTTTAATTTTATCAACAATAATAATGCAAAAACCAATACATTTTGTTCAAATATTAATAATAAAGCAACAAAGTCGTTGATGTTAAGAATGATGAAAATTGGTGCTAACATAGATCCTTGTAGAACACTGGAGCAGATCACTTGTTGTAAGCTGCCGACGAATACCACACTGTATAAATCCAATCAAAATCAAATATTATTAAGTCTAGTCCACCTTTTGGTATGACATATTTCTTGCACGCTTCTTCCTGTTTGGTTGTGTAATCGAGCAATTATCGCTTATTGCTCAATTTCATGTTGTTGTTAATGTAATTAGAGGCGTGCGTAAGAAATTTACATATTTGATAATTTAATGTATCCATTTCAGTTGTTTCGAAATGACGCGTAACTAAATATTTCATTGATAGGTGTATCTCGTGTGTATATCAGGTGTAATTTACACCTTTTTCCTCGCTGTTTTAAAAGCTAAAGAAATTATACTTAATTTTTAATTACGCATGTAAACAGCACAGAATTGTTCCGTCCCGAGATGACGGAAATCATACACGAGGAACTGTAAACGATTTTATAAATTAACCAATTAAATTAATTAATGATCTTAATTGATGAAATCAAGTACTTAATTCAATCAATGTATTGAAAGAATGAAACACTGCAGGTAATACGAGTCTCTTATCCCAGCAAAGACCTTGGACGAAGGGGCTACAAATTTGCAGACAACGGACACACATCCAATATCCATGTGTAGTAAAAGTGATATTTCTTATAGATAATTCTACTGCCATTGCCGAAAATCTAAACTGAAACTTTTTAAAATTGATTAAGTTAATTTAGTTGAATAAATTAAATTGATTGAATTGATTAAATGAATTAAATTAAGTTGATTAAATCAATTAAATTGAATAAATTGGTTAGGTTTATTAAATTGATAAAGTTGAATAACTATAAGTAGAAAAAGTTAATTAAACTGATTATATTTGTTCGGTTGCTTCAATTGATTACATTGATTAATAATTAAATTGATTAAATAAGTTGAATAGTTGATAAAATTAAGTAAATTGAAGGAAGTTTTTAAATTAATTAAATTGAATCAATTAATTATATTGAATAAATGTGCTGAAGTTGATTAAATCAACTAGTTTGATTAGATTGATCAAGCTGATAAGTCGAATAAATTGAGTAAAATGATTTTATTTATTGAGTTACTTAAATTGATTACACTGATTAAGCTGATACAAACTTTGGATTTGTTAAATTGATAAATTGATTAGGATGATTAAATTGATTAAATTTATAGAATTTACTAACTACTATATAAATTGATTGAATTGATTGAAATGATTAATTTGATTACTTCGATTAAATTGAATAAATAAATTAAATTGAATAGATTGATTTAGATTGGTTACAGTCGTTAGCTTGGTTAGATTGATTGAGCTGATTGGATTGATTGCGTTGGTTGGATTAAATGGATCGATTGAAATAAAATAAATAACATAAACTAGATAGACTAGATATACTAGACGGACGAGATACATCAGATATATCAAATAAATCAATTAGATTAGATATATTAAATCGTTTAAAATTGATTAAGTTAATTAAATTAAATTGATTGAAATGATTAAATGAATTAATTAATAAAGTTGATTAAATCAATTAAATTAAGTAAATTGACTAGATTTATTAAATTAATGACGAAGTTGATTAAGTAGAATAAATTAATTAAATTGATTATATTTATTGAGTAGCTTAAATTGATTAAGTTGATTAATTAAATTAATTAAATTTTTTTATTGGTTAAATTGACAAATTGATAAAACTGATTTATTGATTAAATTAATTAGATTTATTTTATTGATTAGGATGGTTAAATTAATTAAACTCATTGAATTTAATAAATTTATAAAGTGATTGACTTGATTAAATTGATTAATTTGGTTATATTTAATAAATTAATTAAATTGAATAGACTGATCAGACTTATTGAATTGATTTGGTTGATTACATATGTTAGCTTGGTTAGATTGATTGAGTTGATTGGATTGATTGGATTCGTTGGAATCATTGGATCGATTGAATTAAAATAAATAACACAAATTAGATAGACTAGAGAGACTGGACAGACGAAATAGATCAGATACAATAATAATAATTAAATTATTAGATATATTAAATTGTTTAAAATTTATTAAGTTAATTTAGTTGACTAAATTAAATTGATTAAATGAACTGAATTGAATTAAGTTGATTAAATTAATTAAATTGAAAAATTTACTAGATTTATTAAATTGATTAAGTTGAATAAATTAATTAAATTATACTTTTTGAATAGCTCAAATTGATTACATTGATTAAGTTGATTAATTAGATTGATTTTAGATTGGTTAAATTGATTAATAAATGAAATTGAATTTGCTAAATTTATAAATTGATTGAATTGATTAAATTGAATAAATGACTGATTAGATTTATTGAATTAATTGGATTGGTTACGTATGTTGGCTTGGTTAGATTGATTGAGTTGAGACGGACGAGATACATCAGATATATCAAATAAATCAATTAGATTAGATATATTAAATCGTTTAAAATTGATTAAGTTAATTTAGTTGACTAAATTAAATTGATTGAAATGATTAAATGAATTAATTAATAAAGTTGATTAAATCAATTAAATTAAGTAAATTGACTAGATTTATTAAATTAATGACGAAGTTGATTAAGTAGAATAAATTAATTAAATTGATTATATTTATTGAGTAGCTTAAATTGATTAAGTTGATTAATTAAATTAATTAAATTTTTTTATTGGTTAAATTGACAAATTGATAAAACTGATTAAATTGATTAAATTAATTAGATTTATTTTATTGATTAGGATGGTTAAATTAATTAAACTCATTGAATTTAATAAATTTATAAAGTGATTGACTTGATTAAATTGATTAATTTGGTTATATTTAATAAATTAATTAAATTGAATAGACTGATCAGACTTATTGAATTGATTTGGTTGATTACATATGTTAGCTTGGTTAGATTGATTGAGTTGATTGGATTGATTGGATTCGTTGGAATCATTGGATCGATTGAATTAAAATAAATAACACAAATTAGATAGACTAGAGAGACTGGACAGACGAAATAGATCAGATACAATAATAATAATTAAATTATTAGATATATTAAATTGTTTAAAATTTATTAAGTTAATTTAGTTGACTAAATTAAATTGATTAAATGAACTGAATTGAATTAAGTTGATTAAATTAATTAAATTGAAAAATTTACTAGATTTATTAAATTGATTAAGTTGAATAAATTAATTAAATTATATTTTTTGAATAGCTCAAATTGATTACATTGATTAAGTTGATTAATTAGATTGATTTTAGATTGGTTAAATTGATTAATAAATGAAATTGAATTTGCTAAATTTATAAATTGATTGAATTGATTAAATTGAATAAATGACTGATTAGATTTATTGAATTAATTGGATTGGTTACGTATGTTGGCTTGGTTAGATTGATTGAGTTGATTGGACTAATTGGTTTGGTTGGATTTGTTAGATTAATTGGATCGATTGAATTAAAATTAATAAATTAGATAGACTAAATAGACGAGATAGACCGGATAGATTAGATATATTAAATTGTTTAAATTGAATAAATTAATTATGTTAATTAAGTTAACTAAATTAAATTGATTGAATTGATTAAATGAAATGAATTAATAAGTTGATTAAATTAATTAAATTGAATACATTGACTAGGTTTAAATTGATAAAGTTGATTATGTAGAAAAAGTTAATTAAATTTATTATATTTATTGAGTTGCTTAAATCAATTGCATTGATTAAGTTGTTTAATCAAATTGATTAAATTTTTGGATAGGTTAAATAGATACATTGATTTAACTGATTAAAGTGATTAAATAAATTAAGTAAATTTAGTTGTCTAAATCAAGTAAAATGACGGAATTAATTAAATTAATTATATTGAATAAATTGCTTAAATTGATTAAATCGACTAAATTAATTAGATTAATTAAGCTGATTAAGTAGAAATTCTTAATCAAGTCTTAATTAGATTTATTAAACTGATTACGATGGTTATTAATTAATATGATTAAATGTATTGAATTTGCTAAATTTGTAAATTGATTGAATTTATTAAATTGATTAAATTAATTAAATTTGTAAATTGATTGAATTTATTAAATTGATTAAATCAATTAAATCAATTAAATTAATTAAATTTATTAAATCAATTAAATTAATTAAATTAATTAAATTAATTAAATTAATTAAATTAATTAAATCAATTAAATCAATTAAATTAATTAAATTTATTAAATCAATTAAATTAATTAAATTAATTAAATCAATTAAATCAATTAAATTAATTAAATTTATTAAATCAATTAAATTAATTAAATTAATTAAATTAATTAAATTAATTAAATTAATTAAATTAATTAAATTAATTAAATTAATTAAATTAATTAAATTAATTAAATTAATTAAATTAATTAAATTAATTAAATTAATTAAATTAATTAAATTAATTAAATTAATTAAATTAATTAAATTAATTAAATTAATTAAATTAATTAAATTAATTAAATTAATTAAATTCTTTCATGACGATTTTATAACACAACAGACCACGGTGAGTATGGGAAAACAACTAGATTAAAAACAAAGGATGTTTTTTAAGTAATTTATAGAAGCTATAATTAAATGAGTTGAATTAATTGTATTCTTTATACCTATTAGCTAAATTAATTTAATTATCTAACTAATTATATAAATCAAACTAATTAAAAGAATTAAGTCCTGCAGGTAATATGAGCTCCGTATTTCTGCAAAGATCTTATGAGAAGACTACACGTTTAAATACCACGGACACACACCAATATCCTAGCACATTGGGATGAATTTTTTTAAATAGAGATCCAAGGGAGAGGGGTCACGTGTTCTAGCCTCAGAAACATATACTGAAAGTAAATTTTTGATAGGCAAATAGACATTGAATATACCAGTAGTTCCCAAGTCTTTTCGACCATCGAATTGTTTTATTAAATCAAATTAAATTAATGATGCTTTAGTGTTTTATTTGCTGTTTAATTCAGTTAATGCTGTACCATTGCTACTATATTTTACGAAGAAGCCATATCAAGATAATTATAGCTGAAAGAAAACTAGCCTTCCTAGTAGTGAAAATATACATATTCTTGCTCTGAATCACAGCAAACTTTATACACAAGATATGAGCATAAAAAATACTATATTGTAATGAAATGATTACTATTATTGCGAGCTTTCCTTGTAATCGTAATGCATGAATTGCATTTAAATAAATTAGGAAGCAGTAAATTATATCCAACATAAGAATCATGCATTCACTTCCACTCAAAATCTATATGTTTATAACATCAGATTTTTTGTAATTCCTTTTGTTGTCGATTTATAAACAAAAATTGTAGGATTCACAATTATCGTCCATACATACCTTTTACGTCCCAATCGAAAAATGTTTATTCTCTTACAAGAATTATTTGAATAAATGACACAAATGCAAATAATCCAAACAAGGTCGAGATTCCACTTTATATTACAACAGTAGTTGTTGTGGAAGAAGTAGCACTTAACCTTAAACAGGAAACCAATTTTTTTTGTAGCTATGTTAGAAACATGCGTGTGTCAGGGGAGATTGTTGCAATCAAGCATAGTTATCGAAGAGCTCCTAGACACGAAATTTTCTGACATGCTATATTTAGTCGATTTTTTGAGAAAAACATACTTGACTGCCTTTTAGACGTATGTATTAAAATCAACTTTTAACTCCATAACGTTAATTAGGCCTCAGTTAATTCAGATGGTTTGTTAACATCTGAAGATGCACCAGCTTGCGCAGAGCATAATATCATCATGGAAACTGCACAGAATTGATCGTTTCAAAGAGGAGAAGTCGTTAACGTGAAGGGGAAACAGAGTGGGTCAAGGACAGATCCGTGAGGAATACCAGAGTTGGTAGAATTTGAAAATAAACTTCATATACTGAGGTTTCTATGAGATTATTATTTCGGCATTTGCAATTTTTTTAATTTTAGAATCACCACGAAACCCATTTATAATTAAAGTGAACGTTAATTGGCTTAGTTACTTTTATCAAACAATCGCTAACCAGATTCTAGATCTAATCCAATTGTAATCTGAGACACCCTATAGTCCAGCACGCAAGATCGCAATCCTCACTTAGATGATATAATAGAAAGGCCCAACAGAAGAGAAACCGCCGATTGAATCGTAAACTATAATCAGTACAGTACCGACGATGTACACTTTCGTGCTTAAAAAAATATCTCGAATGTACCTCAACTTTCTAATTTAAATGTGTGGCCAACTGATGTCAACCACTAACAAAATCTTGAGGGCCCAAACGTAAAGAACAATGATATGCAAATCTCAAGAGCGTAACGTAATTCAATTGTCACGTTATTGGGGAACAAAAGTGGAGGGGATTAATATGTACAGGGTGATCCACAACTGCGCATATTTTTAACAAATCATTGGAAGTTTTCCTCCAATTTTGAAAGATTGAGGACTTTGGAAGGGTCTCCCTGGATTTACGTTTCCTGTACCAACTTTTTTTTTGTTAGATTCGTGCAATCGGCGCCTTCATTTTATCAAAGGAGCTCCTTCAAGTTCCTTAAAGCTAATCAGCTTGCATAACAAATTAAGAAAAAAAAATCCGTTAGATTGCTTTCAAGCACCATATGGTTTTGCCTTCAGTATCACTCTTTGAACAAGCATATACATTCGCTGTTAATTAAAGTTTATACATTAATTATCGGCATCCCAATCCTCGAATGACATAAGCGTAAGGAAACATTTTTAATATGTTTGTACAATGTATTAAAAACCCGCACACAAAATTAAAATTGATTTCGAGGACCTACATAAATTAATCCTAACGTTTCTGGTGTTTGCTAAATTTAATTTGATTTCATGGTCAGCAATAATTATCACAAGCAATTGTTCGGGAATAGGAAGAAGATGGGGAAGTGGCTTACGAAGAGCCCTAAAGGTTACAGGGTAAAGAAGGGCTAAAGGTAAGTCTTTTTAAAGGCACCATCCATTTGGAGAAAGGAGGAACTTGAGACTCCTGAAGGTATTGTAGACTCCAGGCTTAGCTCAAACCAATCTGGAATACCTCGAGATACCTCGAGAATGGATGTATTTGCAGACTTGGGTGCCATCTGCAATTGTTATGTAGTTCGATAAATCGTTAACATAGAGCAGGAATAATAGAGGACCTAGTGAATAACCCTGAGGAACACCAAATGATATTTGTTTCAATTTTATTTACTATACAAGTAATCAGCAGTCATAGACCTCTACTGTGCTTTTCCATGGGTTATGTCAAGATTCTCGAGTAGATGATATAAGGTGGCAAAATATATTAGTAACAGAAATGTGGGTTAATATTTTGGATTTTTAAGTTTATGTCGTAATATTTATTCAAGTCGTGGTTGGGTCAATAGAAGAGGGGAGTTATTGAATAGCCTGTGAGATCCCCAGATCTTATCCCTCTTTACTAATTTCTGTAAGGTTTACCAAAAATTGTCTCACTCTATTTTTTTATGGACAAATTTCCTTATTGAAACAGTCGAATGAGATGCTATTCAGCTTTCATTGGGAATATCTGTACGCCTGAAATCTGTGCAATAGTTAGATGAGATGCGCAAACAAACGTATCCAAATTTTAAAAGGTATGTTACAAAGTGATGGGTAACCCGTTACTGTATTACTTTTTGAATTGCAACTTTCACTTCTTTGTTATGTGACTGCAAAACTAAGAGTACGGCTATTAGTGGATAGATTTGATTAACACTTGTTAATTACTTAAATATTTTTGTGTGCCTAAAATGAAATTAACTAATTATCGTGTTAGATAATAGTACCCTTTATCCTTGGAGCTCTGAAAAAACCTTGCAAGGGATAATGGGATAATTTATAACCCGATGTGATGATGTCAGAATGAAGAAAATTTCAATGCCCAAAAAATTTGACATCGACCATGCAAAATATTATTTGTAATAAAATTCGCGACCTCATTTTTATACCAGTTATTGTAATTCTTCTTTTTAATGTAATTTCAACCAATATTAAATTAATCTTTATTCATATTTAAATTTGGAAATTAATCAGTTTTTGTTCTCGTTTTAATTTGCTAAACCTAAATATTATATTAAATATGGCCATGACTAGGATCCTAATTTGTATCCCTTTTTTGTTAATTTTGCCTCCATGATCCGTGAAAGATAAAAATCTCAACGAATTTGCCTAATTTGCTTTTTGTAATAAGGAGAAAATTTCACCAAATCCATTTTTTCAAATCTTTAAATTAATTGCAAATAGTTTCTTAGTTCTTAAACAAGTTTCTTTCATACCTCCAAGATTTAATGATATCAAAGATTACTTCTCCATATTTTGATGTCCTGAACACCAGGAGATTTAAATATATAATTTAAATCGAAAGAAAATGTGCAGAATTCCTAAAATCCATTTTATTGTCCAATCAAAACAACCACTATGCTCTAGTTAATACTAAAAACTATTGAAGTACCTGAAAGATTTATTAGCCATTTTCAACGGAGATAATTATTAATTTATATTATACAGGTGTGTTTCGGATTTGTTGCTATAAACTGGTGCACAATTGAAGTGGATATTGGAAAAATATGGGCAATATTTGAACCTCAATATTTTTGGAATCAGATGATTAATTTTGATGCGGTTTTTTGAGATCGTTAGCAAAATTTATTGACTTTCGTTCACTGTAAATATATTTTTTAAATTCTGGGTGTTTCTCTTATCTACAGGGTGATTATCCAGGCCCTTACATTTATGTTAAAGTTTATCGTTCTCCCAAATCCCTAAAAATATTTTCTGATTTTTAAGACGTGCTCGTTATGATTTAGAACCAATTTGAAGATTTTTTTTTATTGCTTTGTTATTTTTAGAGATATCAATTTTTATCGAAAAAATGGCGAATTCTTCACATTTTACTTTTTTGAGCGGTTTTTGAAATATTCTAAATTTTGTCGAAATTTTTGACAGTTGTAAAACCTAAAGAGAAATGCCATATTTTTCAAATTAAAAATAATTTTAAACTTTTTTTTGTGGCAGCTGATCAAGCTAGATGCGAACGTTCAAATGATGTATTAGAATTTTAACTTTCGTCTACAGGGTGTTTATAATTTGATTTCGAATATGTAGATTTAAAAACACCAATAACTTTAAATGGAACACCCTGTATATTATTTCATAAAATTATTATTATTATTAACAGTTTAAAAATTTGCAAAAACTGCCAAGGATAGGAATAGAACAGAAAACTCTCGTCACTAGCATTTATTTTTTTGTACCACCACAGCCAACTTTGCGACACTAAATTGTTTGCATTCGCTGGGCCCAGAATTTGAAACACCCTGTATGTTAAAAATTTAAACGCGCCGGCCGGTTTATACGTAAACTTTACACATTTCCTTAATATTCGCGGTTTGTAAATTGTTCACAAGTCGAGGAGCAAAATGAGAAAACGCAAGCCGGCGCGATATCTACGGTTAACCATCCGATCTGCGTCTGCATGCCGGAATACGCGGTCCATATCGCAGGAGACAGTAAGTGAAGATAATTATCGGTAAGTGCATTGTAATAATAATTGTTTTTAATAAGTAAAATCGGGGATGTCGAGGAGCTGTTTCGCGTTAGAGGGATAAGATTAGAAAGGAGGGACCAAGGCTCGTGTTAACTATATAAACTCATCATCTTTGGGTAATAAGTCAGTCACCTTTTTTGGATTAAACATGAAGGTAATTACCAAAAGTACCAAAAGTGTTAAAATGTGCTATAGTGTAAAAATAGTGTCTAACAAAATGTTATTTTTGTTTCAGGTGTTCGTCTGCCTTTTAGTGGTGGTTGCTGCGGCCAACTTCGCCCAAGGTACGTATCTGTTTAGTCATAATCCCTTAACCCCAACCTCCGTCAGGATGGCAAGTTAAAGTGTATGTTTATCGTGTGGACAATGAACTGGCATAACCTTGGCTCAACCTGGCGAGTCATGGTAAACATGGGTTTTTCGTGCATATTTTTTTTTTCGTTTTTTTGGAAGGACTTCGCAAAATAATAATAAACAAAATTTTTTATATTAATCGAGTGTAACGCAATTTCTTTGATCGCTTCTAAAAATTTTCGACTCCGTTTTAAACGAAAAATATTTTGCAAATTATTTTTTTTTATAAAATAATCCATTTCCAAAATAATCATTATTTACCTCTGCTGTGCCATTATTGATTATGGAAGCTTTCAATGGACAGTTAGACCAAGGGCTCACCTCGGAAGAAAACTAATAATTTTTAACATTTTTTTAGTTACTAAATATTTCAGCATCGACTAAACAGAAAAAAAAGAGTACATTTTCTATTTTTTTTTTTTTATTGAAAATCAAACATGGCTATGAAAACGTCATTTCCGGTAGATCGATTCTAACGTTCAACAATAGGCTTTTTCTGAAATCGAAAAATGCTTTCGAAACTCCAATTTTTCCAAAATAACGTTTCTCCAAAAGGTCTAATCTTTTTTCGAGATGGACTTCGTTACCTCTTTTATAAAGCAAGGCAAGAGACATCTTTCGGTCTTTATCGCGTCTCGATCGGTTAAGCGGTTTTTGAATTATAACGGTTTTTATGAAAATTTTCAAAAACCAGCAATTCCACTTCCGGTTAACCGATATATCTCCGGAAAAGGCTCACGCGATCTCCTGGTTTTATTATTGGGCTAAAATGAGAAATCAAAATCTCCTCTAATGTATTTTTTTATGAGGAATGCGATTGTAAGGTCGAATAAGCGATAGAACCTTTAATATACGAGGTATTGCCAAAAAACTGATTTTCCAAATTTTTTTCAACCTGTAATTATTACGGAAATCGAAATGGTATAGGTATTATTGTCGTTATAAAGGCACATACACATACATCTAACTTCCGGTTTAGCCGGAAATAGCTAATATCCGACAAAATTTTGGCGACAACCTGTATATCATGAAACAATTGAATAATAATATTGTTTTCACCATAAAGCAACTTAAATCCGGTTTAACCGGAAATAACCTAGGAATGCGTTATTCTGAACTTATTTTGTATTTTCAATCATCTAAACTCTAAACGACACGCCCATTATAATTTTTCATGGGCCCAAAACCACATAAGAAATTCCCATCCGGTTTAACAGGAAGTAAAAAATGTACGCTTAATTTTTGCTCCTTCTGTAATTTTCTGGGACTAAATAACATTTCTCATAAAACTACGATAATATCTAGTGATCTAGTGTAACCGGATATGACAGATGTAAGCCATTTCCGGTTAGACTACTTTCAGCGTTTTACATATTTTTATGGTTAAATAAAAATACCATATCGTTTAAAGTCACAAAATTATAGGAAAGAGCAACAATAATTAAGGCATGCCGATTCCATTTCCTGTTAAACCGGATGGGAATTTTGATTGCACTTCATACGTTTATAATGATTTATAAATATCACGTCAGTCGAGTTTTTTAGAATCCAGAGGTAAGGGAGAAACAACGTATCTGTAGATCACTTCCGGCTAAACCGGACGTGAAATGGATTTTGTTGTTTTATGTTAATTTCGTGTACTGTAAAATTATTGTTGTATTTAGTTGATACTAATTTACGTTTTTAAAATTCTTTTTAACGAAAAATCAAAAAAATTCAAATGAATTTAAGCAAAAATATGAGTGACCACCAGATATTTTAGTTCAAATATTTTTAGTTGCTAGAGTTAAAAATATAAACTTCACAAACATCAAATTTTCAGCCGGCATTAGCAGCGGTGGCTGGCAATCCGGCGGAGGCGGAGGCGGCGGCGGCTGGCAATCCGGCGGAGGAGGCGGCGGCTGGCAGTCCGGCGGCGGAGGTGGTGGCTGGCAATCCGGAGGAGGCGGAGGTGGAGGTGGTTGGCAATCCGGCGGTGGTGGAGGAGGAGGCGGCGGCGGAGGCCAAATCATCAAAATCATTAAGATCATCGTACCCAGCGGCGGCGGCGGCGGCGGTGGCGGCGGACACGGAGGCGGCGGTGGTGGTTGGCAATCTGGCGGCGGAGGCGGCGGTGGCTGGCAATCTGGCGGCGGAGGCGGCGGCGGTGGATGGAAGTCTGGTAAGTGACTTTATATTTTTATACAACGCATCGATCCTTAATTAAAACCAGCCATAGTTATGTGTGTTGCGTATCACAACGATAATTAATTAGTTGAGGCTTCAAAATGAAGGTAGAAAAGCATAATAATAATTTTTTTATCGAATTGACTTTAAAAGTTTGATTTTACGATCATTTGACGGGCACTAAAGCGTCACTTTTACTGTCTAGACTGTAAAATGCCACTTTTACTGCCTCTGACTTAAAATAGACACTTTGGTGCCTGTCTCAAATATATTTAAAACTTTTAATGCAAATCGATATGTTTTATTAACATTTAATTTTAAACAATAGACGAAACAAAATTAAATGTTCAAAATAACATATTTATTGCCCCAGCTGAATTCATAGCTTCAAAAAAAAATCTGCCTCTTTTTCCCTTCTTAAAAGAATAATTATTGTGCTTATGCATGGAAGACCCTAAAATCGTATTGTACTTTAAATTTTCGCACATCCTGTACAAAAAAAATATCGACAGCTTTACGCAAGTAATACTTTTACTTGTTGTCTATTAACTGCGAACCACTTCTTGTTTATTTACTTTTCATGTAGTTTGTTTACACTTTCCAATTTATTAATATTTGTTCTGTTTAGGAGGAGGAGGTGGTGGTAGCAGTGGATGGTGGTAAATCATACCGAAGGAACCAAGCGCCTTCTTTTGAGGATCATTAGTGTCGAGAATCATTTTGCACCACATCAAGTTTTAATCCATTTCTGTACATATGTAAATTTTTTAAATTATGTAGCACCTACACAAGTATTTTTTTAATAAAATTGTTTTTTTTACTAGCTAGTTTTGTATCTAATCTAAACAAATTATTAGATTAAGTGCTAATTGGACAAAATGATTTATTTGAGAAAGTAATACAAGAGAATATTATTCGCCAATTTTTCGCAAATAACGATTCGAAATGCAAGACAAATATTATTATTATTTTAGGTTCTAGCAAACGGAAACTTCACGCATTGTTTTTTGTTTATTTTGAAATTTAAAAAATTCCTATAATTTTAGCCTAAGCAAAATTGAACAATTTGCAGGTCTTGTTTTGTTAATTTTGTTTCCTGTAATTAAAAATTACAAACCATTATTTTCAACAAAAAAAATAGCAACAAAAATATTTACATATTTACATTTTTTTGTCTAGGACTGGAAAATTTTTCCACAAAAATTAATTTGTCAAGTTTCACAACCAACAAATAAAAGGAACTGTATATTTTCTTGCTCACTATAGATTTTCCAAAACGTATCTTTTAAGCTGCCAAAGGGCCCAGTACTGCTATAATATATTCTCTGCCAATAATTAAAAAAATCACGCGTTGCAGAGTTAAAATTTTCGTACGAAAAAAAAATGTTACCTGATAGTTAACTATTTTTTTTCTTTTCTACGGAGGTCAGCATAAAACGAACACCTTGTATAAGTTTGTAATTTGTTAACACTACCTATTGCAACAAAATAAAATTAATTTATCATTTTGTATCAAATTATTTTCTGGCGCTCTCACTGGCACCTCCGCCAAAAACGATGTTATAATTTAAAATGCTTCCAGCAAGTAACTTTTTAAAGTGAAACATTTATTCACTATAATTTGTCATGCATGCATGAAATCAGGACATGTTTGCTTTAAAATATAGTAGTTTTGTGCAATGTGTAATACCCATTTCATAATTATACAGAGTGATTTATAAATTGATTAAATCTGCGAAAATTGGCAATTTAAATTTCCACTTTTTTTTTCAATGATATATTTTTTATTTTAAATTTAGATTCCATGGAAAATTGTCTTTTTAATGATACAGAGATATGTCTACTTTCAGTTAATAGTAAGATATTTACCTTTTTAAAATAAGCACCCTGTAATATATGACGAAAACAACGTAATGGCTTTTAGACATTGTTCTGCGCCCAATAAACGTATGGGATTATTGCATCAATTTTCGTAACAGTTATTAATTAACAATGTTGCGTTCACTTTATATTTAAATCTGGAATCAAAGAAAACCTAATTCACATAATTATTCAAGAGCGTTTAAACGCGTCTCTTTTGTTTATACAAAAAACTCATTTGGAAGGTCATTCGGTGTTTAAAATTAATAAATTATTTTATTTCCGACAATGCTTCATTTTTACTTTCTACTACATATTATAGTATGGATTCCATCAATAGTATTTATATAAATGGCATTCGTTTTAACGTTACCACATTTTTGAAAGCGGTTCGTATGCTGCATAACAATACAGAATCGCATAATTCACACACCTACGTAGAAAAATTGCGAGATATATGTATAATGTTTAATGAAATCATTAATTTTATATACAATATAATTAATATGAGGGAAAACAAATTTTCGACACAGAATTTTAAATAAAAAAGATCTGTCTATACCAGATATTTTTAGAGCTATTTGAGGTAGGTATTTCGATGGAAAGCAGCTCATCGGCCTTCTAGGTTACCAGACTTGGGGAATTTAATTTTGTATTTAGTTTATCAAAGAACGTGTATATCGTCTTAAGACCGAAAATTGTTCTATATCTGTAATAAAATTGTGAATTCAGACCGTCCCAGTTGTCAACCCTTATCTGTCATAATTTTTGACATATAAGTATCACATTTTCCCCAATAAAGGGGTCCATTAAGAAATTCATAACTCCTGAACTATTGGAAACCAATAAATGGACTTTTATTTATCCAATTATTAAAGTTTTTGTCGATATATTGCATCGTCACTGACATTTTTTTGTTTCATGCGCCTACTGCGATTTCTCAAATAGGCCTGTAGAATTAGACGATGTGAACGGGAATCTGTAACTAATTCGTTTCAGATAGCCGTAAGTAAAAACAGGTGTATTTAATTATAAGGAATATACCTCTGCGATTCCTCCCAAATCAAATATACAGAACATTGTTTATAAGTCACTTGTATGTGAAAAAATCATGAAATTTGGAGTATTTTTAAAATTGCAGTAAGACTGCAGTAGATTAATTTTTTTGAATGTTTCTGTTTACTAGGTAATTCCAAACCAGTTAATTTAAGCCCCGGTTGATTTCATTTCATTGATTATTTATTTAAATAATTGCCGAAAACCATCGAAATTTTCGAAAATTTCAAGCATTTTTTACTCTGAAAGGAAAAATGCTAGTCTCTTGAAACTTTGGTGGAATATGTGTCTCATTACCCTCAACTTACAAAAAAAATTTCGTTTCAAAATTTTTATTAGTTTTCGAGAAATTCTATTTGTTTATTAAAAACGTCCCAAATGTTTAATGAAAAATTGACCTATTAACGTTATCAAAAATAATTCAACCACAGCTCATTTTTTTCGTCAAGACGTCAATTTTACGAATCTGTTATGGGCGTATCGATTTTCAATAATTTTGACCGTCAAAATGGCGTTAACAACATTGCTACTTTTCGGAGCAGCGTTTTTTGCAAATAACTTTACAACAAATGAACGTATCTGCACAAATCTTTCATATTTGAGTTGCTGCTATTTTTCTACAAATTTATAAAAAAAAATTGTTGCTCTGGGACATGTAGGAGCCGAGATAATTTTTTAAATTGTTTAATGCGCCAAACGTTTATTTATTAATATTTATGGCCAAAATTGAAACTGGTTGTTAATAAGATCTTGAATTTTGTGAATTCATCAAGTCCTATTGAAAACGGGCCCTTTTTGAGGTCAAAATATAATTTTTAATAATTAGTGATTTTAGAGCGTCTTCAATTTGTTTGGCTCAAGGGACAGCTGAATTTTTGATCAAGCGAGTTTCAAATTGGGGTAGCGAGAAAAATTCGTCATATCTCCGTTATTTTCCGGCCAATTTCGACGTTTTTTTTTTTATTTGGGTAGCTCACGAATATAATAACAATGGGCACATTTGCAATATCCAAATAATAAACATATAATTGTTATAAACTATTTTTTTTTTTATTTTTTCTTTTTTGGGCTTATGCAACTTATAATGTGCTAATGTATTAAATATAAATTTATAAAGATTATATAATGATAACAAATGTATGCACAAACTATTTCTCCATCAAACAATATAAGATGTTACATCATTGTTACCATTATATAATCTTTATAAATTTACATAAGCATAAGCCCAAAAAAGAAAAAAATTAAAAAAAAATTGTTTATAACAATTATATGCTTATTATTTGGATATTGCAAATGTGCCCATTGTTATTATTTTCGTGAGCTACCCCAAATTAAAAAAAAAAACGTCGAAATTGGCCGGAAAATAACGGAGATATGACGAATTTTTCTCGCTACCCCAATTTGAAACTCGTTTGATCAAAAATTCGCCTGTCCCTTGAGCGGCACAAATTGAAGACGCTCTAAAATCACTAATTATTAAAAATTATATTTTGACCTCAAAAAGGGCCCGTTTTCAATAGGACTTGATGAATTCACAAAACTCAAGATCTTATTAACAACCAGTTTCAATTTTGGCCATAAATATTAATAAATAAACGTTTGGCGCATTAAACAATTTAAAAAATTATCTCGGCTCCTACATGTCCCAGAGCAACAATTTTTTTTTATAAATTTGTAGAAAAATAGCAGCAACTCAAATATGAAAGATTTGTGCAGATACGTTCATTTGTTGTAAAGTTATTTGCAAAAAACGCTGCTCCGAAAAGTAGCAATGTTGTTAACGCCATTTTGACGGTCAAAATTACTGAAAATCGATACGCCCATAACAGATTCGTAAAATTGACGTCTTGACGAAAAATTGAGCTGTGGTTGAATTATTTTTGATAACGTTAATAGGTCAATTTTTCATTAAACATTTGGGACGTTTTTAATAAACAAATAGAATTTCTCGAAAACTAATAAACATTTTGAAACGTAATTTTTTTTGTAAGTTGAGGGTAATGAGACACATATTCCACCAAAGTTTCAAGAGTCTAGCATTTTTCCTTTCAGAGTAAAAAATGCTTGAAATTTTCGAAAATTTCGATGGTTTTCGGCAATTATTTAAATAAATAATCAATGAAATGAATTCAACCGGGGCTTAAATTAACCGGTTTGGAATTACCTAGTAAACAGAAACATTAAAAAAAATTAATCTACTGCAGTATGACTGCAATTTTTAAAAAACTCCAAATTTCATGATTTTTTCACATAAAAGTGACTTATAAACAATGTTCTGTTTATTTGATTTGGGAGGAATCGCAGAGGTATATTCCTTATAACTAAATACACCTGTTTTTACCTACGGCTATCTGAAACGAATTAGTTACACCGTTTTTTCTATTTTTGCAGGCCTAAAAGTTGACAACCAAGAAATGTCAAAAACTTCATTTTTTCAAATGGCAACTACCATTTCTGACGCCAGGAATCAACGTAGAATTGAATTTCAGGGACACTCTTTTCCTTTGGATATTTGATTTTTTGTTCAAAAATAACGTGTGACGGAGTGATGGGCGCATTTTTTCATACAATTTCGGAGTTGAAAACCTAATATAATAATAATAAAATACTCTCAGGAAACAATATCTTTAATAACTGAAATTTAAAAGCAACAGCGACTTAATTACTACTTTTTACAATAAATTTTCAAAATGAAATACATTAACCTCAATGCACACGCTGTTGTTTTTAAATTTTCATTATTGATGATTTTTTTCCTTAAAGTATTTTATTATTATTACATTAGGTTTATGTTGAAAAAATCCAGTGGCGCACAATTATCGGCATTTTTATCAGAAAAAAATGCGTAATCGCACGCCACTGGACTAGTTTTGAAAAACTAATATCGCCCTATAAAAAATATAAACCAACCAAATTTCATTGATACGACTGTTTTTAACCAAAAGAAAATTCAACGAAAAATTTTCTTTAACTGCACCTTGTATAAAAATTAAGGGTTAGCAAAATCCTGAGACATGCCAATATTATCTTTTCGTGCTCTAGTCACATACTAATTTTTTAATAATAATTATCTGACTCCAATGATACCACATGTGACATTTCAAACGTCAATATTTCTTTTGTTTTAGTTTTCCATTTAAGTGTGCAATGACTGTTTTTTTTTTTTGGGAACGATTTAAATTTTAGAAGTTTAGAGTCCAGAGTCGAATTTAGGGTTATTTAACCGACAAAATACGAACTATTGGTCACAAGAAAATCAAAATTTATTAAAGAGGGGAGAGGGGAGTAATATTCAACAACGCTTCGGTTTCAATGTTTGGTTTGGAATAATAAAGAATACTGTTTGCACTACAAAAGAGACTCAATTTTTATAATGCTTAGACATAGATTCACACACTGTGGAACGGTTTGCGTAATCACAGGCACAATTTTTATAACTATTGCGTATTAAATCGATAAATCCAGCCGAAATAAATATAACTGTTCGCTTTGTATAAATTCCTTTCGAATTGCAGAAAAAGATGAACTTTAATAAAGGAAAGCATACGCAACTTAATTGCTAACTTGATATTTAAATTTATTCGCCTTTGTTGAGATGGGTAGCTTTATTACTTTTAATAACGATGTAAGGTGGGTTTTGGAACGTGTAATTTTAAGAAACCCTGTACGGACGACATTGACAAAGAGGTGTTTAAAAATGATACAAGACGAATATTAGTTATTGAGTTTAATAATAAACAGGCCAAAGGAAAATGTATTAAAAAAAATTTATTTTTTTAAAAAAGTAAAAAAAAAACATTGAAATTAGGTAAATTTAGACAAAGAATCTACGAAATTTTTCGAAAAAAATCCATGATGTTACTGTTTATTAAAGAGAAAATATTGTAAAACTGGGAATGGCTACCATTTTTTTACTCATATAAAATATTATTGACTGTTGTTTTCGTTTTTATACAACTTATAAATAGTTCTAATTATAATGAATTAATTATAATTAATTTTATTATACTTTGTGTGCTGTGAAAAAAAATTACCAAAATATTGTAATACGATTTTTGTTCTAGAAAATCGTTTTAAATTTTTAATTTTTGCAGTCATAAATAAATAAAAGAAAGGGTGTACCACTCTCTTATGGCAATCGATACATAAATAATTGTTATTAACGGAAATATCACATTATTTTTATAATATATTATAAATAAAAATAGATTTAATAAAGAATTAATATTCAAATATTCAAATCGTTTAAAATTTAAATATTGGATTAAGTTGACATGCAAATTAAATAGATTTAGATTCCCTTCACAAAGAAGTGAAAGAAACATACACAAACAATTTTTTTTTGTTTCTAATAAAATAGTAAAACGCTAATATTGAAATTAAAAATAAAAAACTTTATTTACAAAATTATTTTATTTCGTTTGACGAAATTTTGATGAAATTTAAATGTATGGATTTCCCAACTTCAGTGTAGTGTTGCTATTAAAATTTTTATGTTGTGGAAAAAAATTGCAGCAATATTATTATAATTCGATTTTTTTGTTCTTAAGAACATAGAAAACTCAATTTTAGATAAATACGAATAAAACCGAAATTAAATAATTTCATTTATTATTAAAAATCGTACTTTTTGCAAATCCCAAGACATTGTCAATAATTGGTCAGTTTTCTCACATTCCCCCAGCTCTTAAAGAAAAAATAAATTACTTACAACGTGAACCAAAACGTAGATGAACCAATTTTTGGCCAGGTCCCTCACCTGCTAATTAAAACCCACTAAAATACAAGTCACTAATTTCAGCTTGTCGAGGGCTTGAACCAAAAATTGGCACACCCAACCACTGAAGAAAAATCAACATAGAAAAAATTATCTTTATTGACGGGACAAATCCGTACGTTTGAACTGTTGCAAGTCCATTCACAGAATAGTTTCCTCAGATGCAAATATTCCCAGCCAGTCCATGAGAACAACAGAGTTTACACAATCTTAATAAAATTACCGATTACGAAAGAGCCGGTCCAGATGAAGAGGACCAGCGCGGGCCGGGCAGCCGAGGTGAATTTTGCTGTAAAATGTTAAAATTGCGTACTGGCAAGGTAATGGGGGGATGCTGAAGACAAGTGTCTGGTCATTAGAGGGATAAGGATTAGAAAGGGGGGTCCAAGGTTCGTGAGCCACAATATAAACTCATCCACTTTGGGTCTTAAGGCAGTCATCTTTTTTGATTAAGCATGAAGGTAAATACAACATATTAATTAGTTTTTGTGGAAAAGTGTGCACAGTGGTTTAGTTTGGGGTTTTTTCGATAATGATTTTTTTTAATTTTAGGTGTTCGTGTGTCTTTTGTTAGTGGCGGTTGTGGCAAGCTTCGCTGAAGGTAAGAGTTTTGTGGTTTATTTGTAAGTAGAGATTTTGTCAAAAAGTTTTCTTAAGGAACAAAGAGATAAATGTTAAAATTCAACAAGTTGTTTTAATTTTTTTTTTATTTAAGTATACAGGAACAAATTATTTAATAAAAAATATTAGCACAAAATGTTTCGATTAGTATTTAAAAAATGTTGATTTTAATGTGATTTTAAAATTTTTAAAAATCTTGAATTTTTTTTAGACGCAAAAAAGTGTTTTGTTGTTATCGTATAAGAGGCGAGTTGACGAAAATATTATTTTATGTAAACAGATTATATACGAACATACTAATTGAATTAATATTTGAATTTTTACTTTTATAAATAAATAAATCAACTGGGACAACTGATGCATGAATAATATAATTGCCATTAACGTAAAAATCGTATTATTTTTAAAATATATAAATTAAAATAGATTTTTATTAAACCACTAATATTTAAATATAACTCATTTAAAATTTAAATTTTTCAACGGATTTTGCAAATTAAGTAGATTTAAATTCCCTTCACAAAAATCGTACTTAATTATTATATATGACTTGAAAAGAAAAAAATGCACAAATTAAATTATATTATGCAGTTGAAAAACGATATTTGTATAAAAAAATCTTGCTAATATCTGCTTTTTATTTGTTTCTAATACAATCACAACACACTAAAATTAAAATAAAAAAAAATGAAGTTTTTTTAAAAAACTAGTTTTTAAACCTGTCTGTCTATCTGTCTGTATCTGGTGATAACTACAGACCAAATATTTTGATAAAATTTGTTTGCATAGATTTGCCAACTTTAGTATTGTACATACATTAAATTATAAAATTTTGAAAACCGATAACGACGAAGTTATAAGTATTGCTAATATTATTTTTTTCCAAAATAAACCGCTTTTGAAATATTCATTAATTAGTTATTATTTTTTTATATAACTACATTTAGAAGTACAGGGTGATTCACTTAAGGAGGAGTTTAAATTTTCTATTAAAAACATTTTTAAATGTTATTATACAGTGTGGCTCATTTTGAATGGAAACACCCCTGTAAAAAATGTGTCCATTGTCCGATTTTAACGAAAATTTTTTTTTAAAAGATAGATAATTGAAATCTCAACTTTATGACAAAAATTTAGAGGCTATGTCAATTTTTAAGACTTACTATAATTTTTTTTGTTAAAAATGGCCAAATTTGATTAGCGATTTTTTAATTAAAAATCTAACTACACCACTGGATTCAGAAACATCTCAAGTGGATAAATCAAAAAGTTCGTGAAAAAATATTGAATAATGACAGATTTATGACGAAATTAATGTAGGTAGTGTTTTATAATTTTTACATGATTTTTAGAACTTAAGAACATAGTATTAACAATTAAAAATAATAGTAATTAAGTACATATTTAATGAAAAAAATAACAACACACATTTTTTCCGAAATTTTGGATTTACCAATTTAAAATGTTTCTGAATCCAGTGGAATAGTTAGATTTTTAATAAAAAAATCGCTGATCAAATTTGACCATTTTTAACATCGAAAAAAAAATTATAGCAGGTCTTGAAAATTGAAATTAATCTCTAAATTTTTGTCATAAAGTAGAGTTTTCGATCTATCCTTTAAAAAGTCCTGTTAAAATTTTAAAAAATTTTTACAGGGGTGTTTTCGTTCAAAATGGGTCACACTGTATGTATAGTTTTTTCGTGGGATCAGAAAAAGCAGATTCCATCTCCAATATACGAGGAGTGCTCAAAAAATCATTTTTAAGAAATTTTAGCACCATTATTTAACTTACTTAGTTATTTTTAGTTATATAAAAACTAGGAAAATAAAAGCTCAAGTCAAAAATTGTAACCGAGAAACAATTGAAAATCGCATTCCGAAAATATGAACTAATCCTACGGTTTTTAAAATGGAACACCCTGTATATTTTTATCATCTAAAACGCCTTAAGAAAAGCTACTTAATGATATATTATAACACAGAGATTTATTTCAAAAAAGTCACGAGTTATTAATTTTTATATTTATTACATAAAGTCACAGTAGGGTGAAATAGTTATTTTCCTAACAAGTGCGGAAAGCGGTACTTTTCCGCATGTGTTAGGAACAATATTTTTCCTAGGAGCGTGATCACATTTTCAAAATGTAATTATTGTACTTACCCAAAAATGCAAATAAAAATATAATTACTTTTCCGCGCGCATGTTAGTTTCGAAAGTTGCATTTTTCCGCACTAGTGCGGAATAATACGTTTTTCCGCACTAGTGCTGGAAAGTGCAACTACTGAAACTAACATGCGTGCGGAAAAGTGGTATTTTCCGCACGTTCGTAGGAAAAATACATAACAAACGTTGAAATTTTTTATTTTACTTGAAATCAAAGTTAACCGAGAAATTTCTGTTTGTTTAAAAAGCTTTTAGTAGATAATTATTTTCATAGCCTCCTGTGACAACAAAATATAAAAATTAAAGTTTAAAACATTTTTGGGATAAATTAAATACTATGAGTAAATCATTAAAAACCTCTTTTAAGACATTTCAAGTGGCGTAAAAATATACAGGGCATTCCATTTAAAAATAAAATTTTCAAAAATAACTAAATTAAACGTGGTCCATATGGTCACGTGACCCCTTGGTACAAATCATATTGATCGACACAATAATCGACTTTTTTCGGAAAATGGCATCAATTTTGTTCTTTCTTCAAATGCCTTGTATATTATGTCACATTTTAATAGTTCAAAATTCTCTTCTCGGCGATGTAAAATATGTTAATACTTTGGAAAATAATTGTTTGGTCACTCTTTGCATACTTATTTTAAATCTAATTTCCTATTTCAACGAATGCTCTATGAAAAAAAATATATATAATTTTTTCTTAAAAAAAAAATAAAAAATAATAGAAACTAATATAGACACAAGGCATATTATAAAAATAAAAATATTTTGCGAATATATTATTTTCCTACGAGCGTGCGGAAAGTATCACTTTTCCGCACGCATTTTAATTTCGAAAGGTGAGCTTTTCCGCACTAGTGCTAAAAAGTAGATTTTTCCGCGCTAGTGCGGGAAAGTGTACTTTTCCGCACGCTCGTAAAAAAAAATCAAACGATATTGTAGCCATGACTGTCTGATTTTGACGTTTCTCAGTCACATAGCTATTCACAAACGTCACGTCAAACAGCAGCATCTTTTTAAAGTAGAGTCTAGTTTCTTAATTAAGTAAAAAATGTATTCATTACGCTCCTAGGAAAAACATTGTTCCTATCACATGCGGAAACTGTCTTTTCCGCACTCGACTGCTTGACCGAACTCCGCCTCGCGTCGTTCGGTCAACGGCAGTCGCGTGCGGAAAAGTACCACTTTCCGCACTTATCAGGAAAATAACTATAAATGTTATTATAGTTTTTTGTGAATTCAAAATTATTTATTATAGTTACGTAAAAAACCCAAAACTGAAAGTTATAGACAATTTCATGTATTTTTCAAAAATTATATCAGAAAAACAATTGAACGGTGCATTCCGCAGATATAAACTACTCCATTGTTTTTTAAACGGAACACTCTGTATATTTTTACACCATCTGAAAGACCTTAAAAAGAAGCTTTTTAATAATATATAATACAAAAAAATTTGTCTTTAAAACTTTAAAGGTATTATTTTTTTAATTTTTTTTTACCATTAACGCCACAGTAGTCCGAGAAATATACATATAACGAACATTGGAATCCTTCATTTTATTTCTAATCAAAGTAAAATGCGAAGTTTTTTTGTTTAAAAAGCAGAATTTTTGCAGAAATAAAAATAATTATATTAATTTTTATACGAATTACTCAAAAAATAAAATGTTCTTAAAATAAATTCCAAGTGTTAGATATGTTTAAAGTGTTTTTTAAGTTCTGTTAAATGATGAAAAAATGTACAGGGCGTTCCAGTTTAGTTTATATCTCCGGGATTGCGATATTAAATTTTTTCTTTCCATAATTTTTGAAAAACAAATCTAGAACTTATGTTCTTGGATTTTTTACATAGGTAACTCCAAAAAAATCGAATATAAATTGGGTTCTAACATTTCTGTAACTACTAGGTACAAAACACTTTCAGTTTTTCCTGAAGATAGCTTCAATATTGTTAATTATTCAGATCACCTGTATATTATGTCACATTTTAATAGAGTTTAAAAGTACTTTTTTGATCGCTCCTCGTATATTTTATATCTGATTTCCTATTTCAACAAATTTTGAATCTACGAAAAAAACCCTTAAATTTTTCACTGTCCACCTCGCATGAGTCACCCTGTACATCATTTTACAGCAGATTTTTTTCTGTTATCTCCTATAAGTGCTTAAAAAATGGCGAGCTTAAAAAGTAAGAATTATAGGACTGTTTCAAAAATTACAATCGTATCCTGAAATCATTACCGGCATGGCCTACTTACTTTCGTCTGCGACTAAAATACCAAGCAAGTTACTTATATAATATGCGTTGCATGATTTAAATAGCAAAACAAGGATATGCGATTATGTTCACAACTTAAGTGGCTACAGGGCGTAGTCCGCTTTATAAAACCTGTTTTGATAAACTATCCACATCCAAGCCCCTCGGTCTCACTTCCAGTGTTTGTTCTTGTTCAACATGTTTACGCAGCTTAATTTCTTAAATATTTGTGGTTTTTGTTTGATTTGTTGAAATATTTTTGCCAACCAAACATTGGAAAAAATCCACGGAAATCGCTTAACCAACGAAAGTCAAATTAATTTTTTTTCAATACGCTAAAAATAATATAATAAAGATGTTTTAATTATTTAGTATAGTCATAAAAAATATCTTTTCCAAAATTTCATTAAAATGCACAATTATTTCATATTTGTCAGTTTTGTTTTCATAGACTTTTTAGGTTATGTGGTAAACCATGGATATAGAAACAAAAGATGGCTAACGTAAATTCATGGAACGGAAAGTGAGGTTATGTTTCTGTCAAATCTTCCTCCAACAACAGGGGCGTAGTGAATAATAAATAATATCAAATATTTACGTGAAACTTAAACAAATTCCAAAATATGCGTGAATACCAAATAATGGCTTCTATTTGACTATAAAAATATGTTTGAGCTCTTTCAATCTAATCTTCCGCATATCTAAAAAAAAATAGTTGTCTTTCTGATGTTCTGAATATGTTTAAAAAATCGCTCCCTCCTTGCAGTTCCTCTCCGTAAATGACCCCACTAGCATAACATTGCGAAAATTAAATAATTACGTTAGGTTATACCCAGACCACATTGTAAAGGTTCCTCTAATTACACTTTTTCTTTTATGAGTAAATCGGTTATATTTGTGGCCAAACCCAGGCACACGCACACGTACCGTGACCTTAACTTGGCGCTCCTAATTCATATTGCGTGGAGTTTTGAGAGAAATGTCGAAACGTTTTGTTTCCGGCTCAAGGTGACTACCAAATCAGATAATATAGATGATACTGTAAAATACAATAAACAAAAGAAAAAAAATGTAATTTTGATTGAGCAATAATTATTATAATCGTTAATAAAGTTATTAACCTAAATTACCTACTTTTCCTCGTTTACCCCCTTTTCACTAAAAATCGCCAGTTTAAGGACATCTTAATTTATTGTACGCAATTAAAAACATGTAATATGATTTATTACAACAATAATAATCCATCTGGCTCTCGCGATTTTCACAATAGGTCAACCAGTTGTTTGCGCCGATGGAGTAAAAATCCTAATCCATTAACCAGAACACTTTAGATTAGTATTTTATCAGGAGAAACAACATGAGTGATGAAATCGTAGATGAACTTTACCCACTTTACAGAGCTTTTGATCGCAGGGGTGGGGGTGAATAAAACGCCTAGAACTCCCTGTAGTATACAAAAAAAAAATTGGTTGAAACATATTGATTCAAATTCATTTTCTTTTTCAGCCGGCTACCTCCTTGGAGGTGGAGGAGGTGGATATGGCGGCGGAGGCGGCTATGGAGGCGGTGGCGGCTACGGCGGCGGTAGCGGCTGGAGATCCGGAGGCGGTGGCTGGAATTCTGGTGGTGGAGGCTGGAGATCCGGCGGTGGCTACGGAGGCGGATATGGCGGAGGCGGTGGAGGATACGGAGGCGGAAGCACCATTAGAATCATTAAAGTTATTGGAGGAGGAGGCGGTGGATATGGGGGAGGTGGTGGATACGGAGGAGGTGGTGGATACGGAGGAGGCGGCGGATGGAGATCCGGCGGTGGTGGCTGGAGATCCGGCGGTGGCGGCTGGAGCTCTGGTAAGTGTTTATCAATCTATACCTCTCTTTATAGGTATATATAAATTATGTTTCTGTTTTAGGTGGAGGTGGTGGATGGTGGTAAGTTACACCATTGGCACCGGGTGTTTGACATCTTTCTCTGGGGCTTCCTCAAAACCGTGATACTCTACACATCATCTAAATTTAAATCTTCATCCTTGTACATTTTTGTAAATTCTATTTAAATCACTAACTGTAATAAACTATTTTTAATAAGTTATTGTTTCACTACTTATATACCTTATCCAAATAATAATAATAATAATAACCACCAAGGGGTCTACTGGAAAATGCTCCAACAACATAGAATTAAGTTCATTATTGCTACAGTCGTAAAGCAAATAGAAAGGATACTTCATTTGTTAGAGTCGCTGAACTCTACTGCTTCTTTACTAATTACTGACGATGACCTAGTTACAAGCAGGTGCGTTACCAAAAAATAGCGATAAAAAATGTAAACAAACGATGGTGGTTGAGAGCCGGACATTGCTATACATGAGCTAGTTTTTTATTCAGGTTCTCCTGAAATTCAAAAGCCGCGCATGACTATCACGGCGTACGGCGAAGCGTGCCAGATCGTGTTCGATGTTTTAGTGAACGGCCAGACAGAAGCTAGCGTAGAACTTTGCGATAGATACAATAATTAATCAATTTAGAAATTCTATGGTGTGGGGAGCTGCAGCGTGTTTAGAAAATAATATCAAAGTCCGAAATAAGTAAAAAAAAAGTTGTTTCTTACAAACTATATTTAATTAAAAATAAGATCACATATTAAAGCATATAAAAACAATTTCACATTAATAATACTCAATAAGAGGAGGAACCCGCACTGGCAGTGGCACTGGAGTAACCTGTAACAATAACAAGAACATTAAACTCAGCATTCCTTATTAGTAATAAGCAAAAATCTGTTATCATTACTATTAAATTCAACACCTCTTAAAACTATTTTTGTATATGAAATCTGTACTCACTTGAAGCACCAGCAATGGAACCGGCTTTGGCGAAAGAACCCGCTCCTGCTTCTGCTCCCGCAAAGGAATTGGCTTTTGAGAAAGACCCTCCGAAACCGCTTTGTCCAAATAGTTTGTCGAGACCACCCCCGAATCCAGCTCCCGCTCCAGCCGAGCTACCGGAATAAAATTGTCCTGACCCACCCTTCGCTCCCTGGTAACCTAATCCACTTCCTGATCCACCGAAACCAAATCCGTTTCCGAATCCGCTTCCAAACGAGCCACCGAACCCAAAGGCACCTACACACAAATATATTAGTCAATTGCTACTTGACTCTGTGCTAGCTAAGTATTCGTCTGATCAGAATTTTTTTGCTAACCTGTGCCGGATGTAGCCCCACCACTTGATCCTGAACCAGCATGTATCCCACCAACTCCAAATTTGCCAGAGGTGCCAGTGGAAGAACCATAGTAAACACCAGATCCTGCTCCACTTCCCCCAATGGTAGTGCCAGTAGAAGAACCATAGGAACCACTACCTGTACCGGATGTAGCCCCACCACTTGACCCTGAACCAGCATGTATCCCACCAACTCCAAATTTGCCAGAGGTGCCAGTGGAGGAGCCATAGTAAACACCAGATCCTGCTCCACTTCCCCCAATGGTAGTGCCAGTAGAAGAACCATAGGAACCACTAGACCCCGATCCTCCAAAACTTCCAGGTCTATCATTTCCAGAAGTTATGGAACCATCAGGTTTACGGACCGCGACTGAGCCAGTTGCAAAACCATCTTTAGAAATAAAAATAAATGTTTGGCATACATTTAATTAATTGGAACCCATTTTACTTTTAAAATTCTTGGATAAATGAGTCAATACTTTGCAGTGAACGCATGTATGAAATTTTATGTACTAACCTGAACCAGAATTGGCTCCGAAACCACTAGTGCCACCAAATGAATATCCGCCACTTCCTGAATGCTTATATCCACTTGATCCTGAACCTCCAACTTCGCCAGAGGTTGTGCCAGTAGAAGAACCATAGGAACCACTAGACCCCGATCCAGCACCTGACCCTCCAATTCCAAATCCGCCAGAGGTTGTACCAGTAGAAGAACCGTAGGAACCACTAGATCCCGATGCTCCAAAACTTCCAGGACTATCATTTCCAGAAGTTATGGATCCAGCAGGTTTCTGGACAGCAACTGAGCCAGTTGCGAAACCAACATCTGATTTGTCAGTTTCAATCCCTAGAAATTAAAATAAGTATTTGACATACACTTTAAATCTTTGGAATTAATTCATGCACTAAAAAATCTTATTTAAATTTGCCATTACTTTGTGGTGAACGTGTATTAAATTTTATGTACTAACCTGAACCAGAATTGGCCCCAAAACCACCACTGGTGCCACCGGAAGAAAATGCCCCACTTCCAGACCCTGATCCTACTCCGCTAGAGGTTGTGCCAGTGGAAGAACCATAGGAACCACCAGTTCCCGCTCCACTTCCACCTGTGGATCCACATGTGCTGCCTGAGCAACCCGAACCTGCCTCTCCAGCTCCAAATTCAACAGTTGTAGTACCAGTTGAAGAGCCGCTAGACTCTGGTCCTCCAAAAGTTCCAGGTCTATCAGTTCTTGAAGTTATGGATCCCTCAAGTTTACCGACCGTGACTGAGCCAGTTGCCAAACCAGCATCGGACTTGTCACTTTCAATTCCTACGAATTAAAATAAATATTTAATATACACTTAAAAGTATATTAAATTCTGCGTACTAACCTGACCCAGAACTGACTCCGAAATCACTGGTGCCACCAGTAGTAACACCACCTGATTCAACTTTATCATTACTACCACCAAAAGTGCTGGACGAGCTACCAGAGAAACTTCCAGTTCCGCTAGATCCAGACCCTATTCCTGCTCCAATTCCAACGTCAGTGGAAGAACCACTAGAACCTACTTGAGTAGTACCAGAGCTGCCACTATCGAATGTTACAGTTACATCTGGTTTCACAGTTCCACTACCTAGATCATTGGATTAATCAATTTACTGTATCTGTATTTCTGTTTTGGGCAAACACCAATAAAAATAAATTGTTATTCTAAAAGGACAAACAGCAAAAACAATTACCTTTTACAAATGAGCCTCCAGTAGAGAATTTACTTCCTCCTGTACTGAAGCCAAATCCAGAAGAACCTGAACTGTCGTAAGACGGAGTACTAGATTGATCAATCGGAAGACCTCCAGTACCGGGACCTTGGAAAAGGTAATCTTCAGATTTTCCTCCAGTACTGGATCCGCTACCTCCACTTACTAAAGATGGGATAGTTAGTTTTTGATGAAAGCCAGAAACATCATATTGGTTTCCAGACCCCGGTTTGTCATAGAAAGAACCTGAAGATATGGGAAAATCTTTGTGTTCCTTGGTTACGAATACAAAACTTCCACCAGGTTTTTGAACATTAACACTGCCAGTGGCGAAACCACTAGACGTGCTTGAAGAAGTGGTACCTGTTGCAGAGCCAAAGCCTATGGTACCAGTAGATGTGTCGGTACTGCCACCATTGTCGTCTTGTGAAGCGGTCGAAATAAGAAGATCTTTTGGAAAAAGAATATCAAAAATAATTTCAAATATATCATATAGGTAAATATTTCGATCTTACCTGATACATTAGTTGCTCCCGCATTAGCTTTAGCTCCTGCTTCTGAGGAATCAGCTGCGGAAGCTGGTTTACTATGGTGTATACTACCGCTTGGACCAGGGAACGGTCCTTTGCAACATGCACCGGAACCACTCGATGAAGTACCAGAGGTACCACCAATAGTTGCTGTGGTGCCAAAAGCAGTACCAGCGGCTGAATCAGGATAACGCCCTTGATTGAAAAGAAACAAATAAGATATTTCACATGAATGCTTGAGACAAATGTCATATAAAGCAATTTGACAGGTAATTGTTATAGGACAGCAGTACCAGGTACATTTAAATTAATCAACAAGCATATATGTATTATGCGTATCATACGTACCAGAAGAAGATTCCGTATTGGCGTTGGCATTTGCATCAGCTATTGAACCAGTATTTTCTCCAATAACTACACTTTGTCCCGAAGGGAGGACACCAACTGGTAATCCTGTGCAGCCTATGTCTTTGGTGCCATGTATATATTTGCAGTTAGGACCAAATGCTGGAATGGGCCCAGAATCTTGAGAACCTGTTGAATGATCTACTCCAAAACTACCAGAGGTTCCACTAGAGATAGCACCTCCACTCCCTGGGCTAATACCACTCGCAATTGGATGAGGAGTGATTATTCCAACCGTATGTTGACCACTTGGGTATGCACCTGAGCCACTTCCTCCAACGGTAACGGTAGGTATACTAGGCAACAATACAGGGCTAGGTAAAGGCACAAACGTAGGTTTACTGGGGTATGATCCTGAGCCAATTGCTCCAACGGTGGCAGCGGGTCCGCTAGGCACTAATGCAGGACCAGGTCCAGGCACAAACGTTGGTTGACTTGGGTACGTTCCTGAGCCGATTACTCCAACCGTAGCAGCAGGTCCACTAGGCACTAGTACTGGGCCAGGTCCAGTCACAATAGTACCACTAGATGATCCACCACAGCCTGATGCTTGACCGCTTCCGGAAGCAAATTGGCAAATTGGTCCGGCTGCACCAGAGTCTATTTTGCCTGGCACTGGTGCATGCCCACCGTAGTGGGTTCCACTTGGGAAACCGGCCGCAGGTTTACTGTCATAAATACTTCCCGAGGGTCCTGGCAGAGCCCCTACTAATCCTCCAGATAATCCTGAACTACCCGTGGTAGACTGTGCTCCTGATGTAGATCCAAAGGTGCTCGTAAAATCACTGGTACTCGTGGAACCTGCGCCAGCAGTAGCTCCTGCTGATACTGGTACACTTGTATGTATACTACCTGTAGGTCCTGGGAGGGTTCCAACTGTACCTGATCCACCGCTGGGTGTAACTCCAAAAGTTGACCCTCCATGTACGAGTCCGATTTCAGAAGTAGCTCCAGAGTTTGAGGAACCAAAAGTACCTCTCGGTGGAACGATCGTGGTGCCAGCGATTGGTTTGCTATCGTATATGCTTCCGGATGGTCCCGGTAAGGTGCCAATAACAGCTGGTACCCCACTGGGTGTGACATATGATCCGCTACCGTGTGGTTTGCTATAAGAACCTCCTGAGATTGAGGAACTTCCCGATGTTCCAGTGGTAGGGTAATATGCAGCAGGTTTGCTGTCGTATATGCTGCCAGTTGCGCCTGGCAAAGAATTTATCACACCAGGAGTTACTCCACTACCTGAAGTAACTGTATTGTAATTGTAAGACCCTCCGCTTACTGTAGAACCGCTATTTCCCGCTCCTGTTGTTAGCCAAGCTGGATCTGGTCCACCACCACCTATCGGGGCGGGTTTGGAATCGTAGATGCTACCTTTAGGTCCAGGGTATGGACCATTGCAACATCCAGAAGATTTAACCCCACTGAATTTGGTGGGCGATGGATATGATCCAGAAGCTACTGAATCGCCACCAGCAGGAAATTTACCAGTACTATATTTTCCTAATTCAATTCCAGATATAGTTCCACTGCTTGGGTGAGCACCGGAAGGAGTAACTCCGGTATTAAAGTCGACATCGTGTGAGCTACTGCCGGAAATGGCGTTACTGCTGGTGTCAAAGTCTGGCTTCGTTGAACCACTGGAATCAAGGGAACCTCCTAGAGATCCACCGAAACTGGTAGCGCCAATATTGCCGAAGTGAGATCCTGCAATGTAAGAATGGTTTCTTTATAACCCTGGAAATGGTAATATAGAGGCATGCTTATGAGTGTGAGACAAAAAATTACCTGTGACGTATTTGCCATCGCTTGCTATCCCGGCGCCTCCTCCAAAAGTGGTTCCTGTGCCTGCGGTCGCGCCCGTTCCAGAACTGGAACCTGCAAGTGCACCCGCTCCAGAACTTGAACCAGCAAGTGCGCCCGCTCCAGCACCGGCTTGAGCTCCAGCACCGGCCTGAGCCCCAGCACCTGCAAGGGCCCCAACGCCCGCAATGGCCCCAGCATTTGCACTAGCTTCCGCTTTTGCACCGAGTCCTAGGACTCCTACTCCACTGGCATGTGCGTTAGCGCTGGCACTGGCGGAGGAAAATGAAGAGCTGCCTTTGGATGGTCCTCCTTTTATAAAGCCGTTTAAGCCTGAAGATCCATCAGATGTGAAGGAGCTTGAGCTGCTGTATGCTGAAATGCGAAAGGCGTTTTAGGACACACGTTTATAGGAAATACATTTTTCTATATAATTGAAAATAATTAAAGCAAATTTACTTACATGATGCAGAGGATGATGCGGATGAACTACCTATAATGACAAAAAAAAATAGTTAAAGATTTTATTGTAAAAATAATATTAAAAATTTACAATAAAAACCCTAAATACGCCCCTGTGTCAACCGCCCATTTTTTATGTAACATGCACACAGTGACACCTATTGACAAAAAGATGACGTAACTTGCACCATTTGAATTGTTGAATTCCATGTTAAGTTTTGTATAAACAGAAATGTACAAATATGTAAAAACTTTAAAAATAAAATATAGCCGGCAAAACAAATAAATTATGTATTTATTCAAAAAAGTTGCCTATTCAAAAAACATTCACGACACCACAATAAATGAAATACAATTATTAATGCAAATTATGAGCAAAGTAGCGAAGTAATAAAAACTAAAATATTTTGTCCATCGATCGTGAGCCTCTTTATACTTATTACGACACTAACTTGCGTGCCAAAGTAATTAATACATCAAATTTTAAAACAAATACAGGATACTGTTAATTAATTTTTTTACCGGTAGGTACATCGAAAACCATTTATGCTTATTGCAAGTTGACATATACTACAGAATGGGAAAAAAATTATCTAGCACAAAAAAGATACAATGAATGACTCGCATCGAATCGACTTTTTAGTACTTCCAATGGATATTTAATGAAGCTCAAGTGAAGTTGAACAGTTTTGTTGCCAAATTTTATGGAAATAACAAGAGAAACGACGAATTACGTTTTATATAGCAATAGTAGCTCCACGTGGTTATGTTGACAGTTTTAATGACAGCTGTCAACTGTTAAAAATCTTTTTGACTTCAAATTCGTGTTTAGTAAAGACAAAATCCGTTAAAGTGATGAAAATGACATCTAATTCGCTTAACTCGTCAAGCTGAGACATTTTTTTAAATTAATGACAGCTGTCAACTGCCAAAAATCTTTTAACTTCAAATTCGTGATTTGTGAAGACAAAATCCATTAAAATAATAAAAACTCCGTCTAATTTGTTTATTTTTTTCAAGTTGGCATCTATAATAACGAAATTTCTTAAATTAATCACAGCTGTCAACTGTCAGAAATCTCTTTTGACTTCAAATTCGTGATTCGTGGAGACAAAATCCATTAAAATGATAAAAATTCCATCTACTTTGCTTATTTCTTTCAAGTTGACAGCTATAATAACGAGGTTTCTTAAATTGATGGTAGCTGTCAACTGTCAAAATTCTCTTTTGACTTCAAATTTGTGATTTGTGAAGACAAAATCCATTTAAATTATGAAAATTCTATCTAAATTGCTTATTTCATCAGGCTGAGAGCTATAATAACAAATTTTTTAAATTTAATGACAGCTGACAACTGTCAAAAATCTCTTTTGACTTCAATTCGTGTTTAGTGAAGACAAAATTCATTAAAATGATGAAAATTCCATCTAAATTACTTATTTCCATCAAGCTGTGACCTATAATTACAAAATTTCTTAAATTAATAACAGCTGTCAACTGTCAAAATTCTCTTTTGACTTCAAATTCGTTCTTCGTAAAGACAGAATCCATTAAAGTGATAGAAACTCCATCTAATTTACTTTTATTTTTCAGGTTGACAGCTATAATAACAAAATTTATTAAATTAATGACAGCTGTCAACTATCACAAATCTCTTTTACTTCAAATTCGTGTTTAGTGAAGACAAAATTCATTAAAATTATAAATATTTCATCTAAATTACTTATTTTCATCAAGCAGAGAGCTATAATAACAAAATTTCTTAAATTAGTGATAGCTGTCAACTGTCAAAATTCTCTTTTGACTTCAAATTCGTGATTCGTGAACACAAAACCATTAAAATGATAATAACTCCATCTAAATTTCTTATTTTTTTCAAGTTAGCTATAATAACAAAATTTCTTATATTAACAGTTGTCAACTGTCAAAAATCTCTTTTGACTCCAAATTCGTGATTAGTGAAGACAAAAATCCATTAAAATGATGAGGATTCCATCTATTCATCTTATTTGCGTCAAGTTGAGAGCTATAATAACAAAATTTTTTAAATTAATGACAGCTGTCAAGTGTCAAAAAATTTCGTTACTTCAAATTCGTGTTTAGTGAAGACAAAGTTCTTTGAAATAATGAAAATTTCATCTAAGTTACTTAATTTCGTCAAACTGACAGCTAGTAACGTAATATATTAAATTAATGAAATTGTCAGTTTTAATGACAGCTGTCAACTGTCACAGATTTATTTTGACTTCAAATTCGTGTTTAGTGATGACAAAATTAATTATAATGATGAAAATTCCATCTAAATTGCTTATTTTCATCAAGTTTACAGCTGTAATAACGGAATTTCTTAGATTAATCAAATTGTCAGTTTTAATGACAGCTGTCAACTGTCACAAGTCTTTTTTTACTTCAAATTCATAATTAGTGAAGACAGAATCCCTTAAAATGATAATAATTCCATATCATTTGCTTATAAATATTAATCAAGTTGACAGCTAAAATAACGATATTTCTTAAATTAATGACAGCTGTCAACTGTCAAAAATCACTTTTGACTTCAAGTTCGTCATTAGAAAAGACAAATTCCATTAAAATAATATAAATTCCATCTAAATTGATTATTTTCATTAAACAAATAAATTTCGGATACCACAAACAACTAAGGATAGTGATTTGTTTAGAAGCCTTGGATATATACAGGGTATCCCACTGATTGTGCTCACCATGGGTACCTTGGAAACGGTAAGAGATACAAGGTAGGTTAAATGACACCAAATGTAGAGCTGATCAAGGTTTACTATTATATGCAAAAATAGTTAACATGTTAATATTTTCTCTACAGAGGGTGACCGGAAAAGTTCATAATCTGGGAAAAATAAAAAAGATTTTACAGATTATGGATTTTTGCGGTCACCCTGTACAAAAAATATTAACACTCCTAGCATAAATGTTATTTTCAAAGCAGGCAGGAGGTTTTATTAAGAGAAAAATCGAAAATAAAAAACTAGTTTCAAGATTATAGACCTTTTCGGTCACCCTGTACAGAGAATATTAACACTCTTAGCAGAAATGCTATTTTCAAAGTAAGGAAACACTGTAGATTGCTTTGCAAACAAATGTTAGTTTTAACGTCAAATTAAATTTAAAACAGTTGAGCACTCAAAAACTAGAAGGCTTAAAAAGTACTTCAACTAGTGAAAAGGATGATAAGACATATTTTTAAAGCTAGAATTTTTTTTTATCGAACTCTAAACCGTTTCGTTTTCGAAAAATTTCATCCTGCTAGCTAACATTATAAAAGCTCTTGAATTAACTGGTTTATAGAAAATTGTGAATGTGACGAAAACTTTAGTTTGAAAAACATTTGAAGTGGCGAGGCAAGAAAATTTTGGGCTCTTGAAAATTTGCAAAATCAAAGTTGAATTGGAATAAATGTATGGTGTGACATACTATACAGGATGAAACATTCATTCATATTCCATGTTTAGTAAAAATAAAAAATAATCTCCATGTTGTATTATCAGAAGAATTAGACTCAGGTTTAACAAATCTTAACGCAATTCATATTAAATAAAGCTGAAATTATATCCTGCTAATGATGCAAAAAATATTTGTTCCCATTTTCGTTCACAAATTTTTTTTGTTTTCCACACATTTTTACTTTTCCTAAACGTTATTTCTGCTGAATTTTTAACTTCGTCGTCAACTGTTTTAGATATCAACTTTGACATATAAAACATATAATTTGTTTCCAAAGCACACTTTTTTAAATTTTTTTATCGTAAAAAACTTGAAGGGTAAAATTCCAAGGCAATCTAGACTTATTTGAAATACCTACTATTTAGAATAAAATGCTTATATATTTACGAAGACATTTGAAAACAACATGTTTATCATTTCAAAATGGTGAAAACAAAATCTTCTGATGGAAAAAAAATATTTTCAAAAACTTAATCTACGTAAAAAAGTGCCTTTACAAAATTTTTACAGTACGAAAAAAATACCAAAAATAATTTTGATCACGCTTGAAAGTTCTTAATTATGTAACACCCGGTACATAACTTGCTAGAGGCGATCATGTGAGTAGTACGAACATATATTACTAAAAATCAACTTACTGTAACTGTTACTGAACGATCCGCCATCCAGCCCTTTCGAGTCGTGCCCTTTTGCTGTGAACAACGAAAACAAACTTAGTTACGTGCACGCATCATGATCCTGCTTAAAAACTGTAAAAACCCGAGACATATACCCAATTTAAATAATCACAGGCCACTTACACAGATTCACAGTAACTATGAGTAACAATAATCCTATTTTGCGCTTCATGGTCAAATACGTATCTCCTTACCCTACCTGTTCTTCACTAATCTCGTATCTGGAAAGCAACTATTTATATATGTATTCTGCATAACGAGTTTAAAGGCAAGGAAAAAATGAATTCTCGATACATGCTCATCTGTAATTGGGTTTTGTTTTCCAGGTATCCCAAAGTTCACGAGGATGGTGTCTTTGGCATTGGATAGTATTAATTATAATTATGCTGGTTAGAGCGAATTACTTTTATTCGGGTTTTCTGCGGTTAGTGTAATTAATGTGATGGTATCTTCTAATTTAAGTGGTAGATACCCCTTGGAAAATAAACAGCGGAAAGTGCCTAGCAAATGAAATGCTGGGCGATTAACTAACCAAAAGCCATTTCATTGACATCATCAAACTGAACAATAAAAAGGATTAAAATCTCTTCCCAACATCTGTATCCAGCTGAAATTCCATGAAGAAAATTGGACAAATATTTTTTCCTCTTGTAATGGGGAGAATCAAACACCAAATTTCCACTGATGAAGAGGAGCTCAACATAAAGATTTTCTCTATCCTTATATTTTGAGAATTAATACAACCACTGAGGTTTTGTCAGAAAAGATGATTTTGTCAAAGAACTCGTCTTCAAAATTGGTCAAAATTCACTGACAGACTACTGTGCGACGTGGATGGTTAACTCCATGGGGTTCTTGGAAACAAATAAGGCGATATAGAAACAGTATGGCATCGGATTATAAATGACCAAATTTTAACCTTCTAGGTTTTCTGAGCTTCGAGATTTTGGACTGAATAGAGGGCAAAAAAACTAGTAATTATACTCTCATAAAGAAAAGTCTCCAAGCCTGTTTCCTTAACGGGTTTCTAATTTTTTAAAAACGCGCCTTTTATAATCATAGTTTCCTTAATGAGTTTCAAATTTTTTAAAAAGGCACCTTATATAATAATAGTTTCCTTAATGGGTTTAAATTTTTATAAAAAAGCACCTTAGTCTTGACAGCGCTTATAGATAAGAAGAAACTTAGTTTTACATACTCCAACGGCTCCAAACATGTGTCCTTTGTTAGTAGTTTTAAAGGCACCTTATATAATAAGAGTTTAATGGGTTTCAATTTTTCTAAAAAGGTACCTCATGTAATAATAGTTTCCTTAATGGATTTCAATATTTTTTAAAAGGCACCTTATATAATAATAGTTTCCTTAATGGATTTCACTATTTTTTAAAAGGCATCTTATATAATAATAGTTTCTTTAATGGGTTTCAATTTTTCTAAAAAGCTACCTTATGTAATAATTTCCTTAATGGGTTTCAATATATATTTTAAAAGGCACCTTATATAATAATAGTTTCCTTAAGAGATTTTAATTTTTTTTAAACGGCACCTTATATAATAATAGTTTCCTTAATAGATTTTAATTTTCTTTAAAGGCACCTTATATAATAATAGTATCTTTAATGGGTTTCAATTTTTCTAAAAAGGTAGCTTTTATAACAATAGTTTCCCTAATGAATTTCTATATTTTTTAAAAGGCACAACCTTATATAATAATAGTTTCCTTAACGGATTTCAATATTTTTTAAAAGGCACCTTATATAATAATAGGTTCTTTAATGGGTTTCAATTTTTCTAAAAAGCTACCTTATGTAATAATTTCCTTAATGGGTTTCAATATATATTTTAAAAGGCACCTTATATAATAATAGTTTCCTTAAGAGATTTTAATTTTTTTTAAACGGCACCTTATATAATAATAGTTTCCTTAATAGATTTTAATTTTCTTTAAAGGCACCTTATATAATAATAGTATCTTTAATGGGTTTCAATTTTTCTAAAAAGGTAGCTTTTATAACTATAATTTCCCTAATGGATTTCTATATTTTTTAAAAGGCCCCCACCTTATATAATAATAGTTTCCTTAACGGATTTCAATTATTTTTAAAAGGCACCTTATATAATAATAGGTTCTTTAATGGGTTTCAATTTTTCTAAAAAGCTACCTTATGTAATAATTTCCTTAATGGGTTTCAATATATATTTTAAAAGGCACCTTATATAATAATAAATTCCTTAAGAGATTTTAATTTTTTTTAAACGGCACCTTATATAATAATAGTTTCCTTAATAGATTTTAATTTTTTTTTAAAGGCACCTTATATAATAATAGTCTCTTTAATGGGTTTCAATTTTTCAAAAAAGGTAGCTTTTATAACAATAGTTTCCCTAATGGATTTCTATATTTTTTAAAAGGCACCTTATATAATAATAGGTTCTTTAATGGGTTTCAATTTTTCTAAAAAGCTACCTTATGTAATAATTTCCTTAATGGGTTTCAATATATATTTTAAAAGGCACCTTATATAATAATAAATTCCTTAAGAGATTTTAATTTTTTTTAAACGGCACCTTATATAATAATAGTTTCCTTAATAGATTTTAATTTTTTTTTAAAGGCACCTTATATAATAATAGTCTCTTTAATGGGTTTCAATTTTTCAAAAAAGGTAGCTTTTATAACAATAGTTTCCCTAATGGATTTCTATATTTTTTAAAAGGCACCACCTTATATAATAACAGTTTCCTTAACGGATTTCAATATTTTTTAAAAGGCACCTTATATAATAATAGGTTCTTTAATGGGTTTCAATTTTTCTAAAACGCTACTTTATGTAATAATTTCCTTAATGGGTTTCAATATATATTTTAAAAGGCACCTTATATAATAATAGTTTCCTTAAGAGATTTTAATTTTTTTTAAACCGCACCTTATATAATAATAGTTTCCTTAATAGATTTTAATTTTTTTTTAAAGGCACCTTATATAATAATAGTATCTTTAATGGGTTTCAATTTTTCAAAAAAGGTAGCTTTTATAACAATAGTTTCCCTAATGGATTTCTATATTTTTTAAAAGGCACCACCTTATATAATAATAGTTTCCTTAACGGATTTCAATTATTTTTAAAAGGCACCTTATATAATAATAGGTTCTTTAATGGTTTTCAATTTTTCTAAAAAGCTACCTTATGTAATAATTTCCTTAATGGGTTTCAATATATATTTTAAAAGGCACCTTATATAATAATAGTTTCCTTAAGAGATTTTAATTTTTTTAAAACGGCACCTTATATAATAATAGTTTCCTTAATAGATTTTAATTTTTTTTTAAAGGCACCTTATATAATAATAGTATCTTTAATGGGTTTCAATTTTTCAAAAAAGGTAGCTTTTATAACAATAGTTTCCCTAATGGATTTCTATATTTTTTAAAAGGCACCACCTTATATAATAATAGTTTCCTTAACGGATTTCAATTATTTTTAAAAGGCACCTTATATAATAATAGGTTCTTTAATGGTTTTCAATTTTTCTAAAAAGCTACCTTATGTAATAATTTCCTTAATGGGTTTCAATATATATTTTAAAAGGCACCTTATATAATAATAGTTTCCTTAAGAGATTTTAATTTTTTTTAAACGGCACCTTATATAATAATAGTTTCCTTAATAGATTTTAATTTTCTTTAAAGGCACCTTATATAATAATAGTATCTTTAATGGGTTTCAATTTTTCCAAAAAGGTAGCTTTTATAACAATAGTTTCCCTAATGGATTTCTATATTTTTTAAAAGGCACCACCTTATATAATAATAGTTTCCTTAACGGATTTCAATTATTTTTAAAAGGCACCTTATATAATAATAGGTTCTTTATTGGGTTTCAATTTTTCTAAAAAGCTACCTTATGTAATAATTTCCTTAATGGGTTTCAATATATATTTTAAAAGGCACCTTATATAATAATAGTTTCCTTAAGAGATTTTAATTTTTTTTAAACGGCACCTTATATAATAATAGTTTCCTTAATAGATTTTAATTTTCTTTAAAGGCACCTTATATAATAATAGTATCTTTAATGGGTTTCAATTTTTCTAAAAAGGTAGCTTTTATAACTATAATTTCCCTAATGGATTTCTATATTTTTTAAAAGGCACCACCTTATATAATAATAGTTTCCTTAACGGATTTCAATTATTTTTAAAAGGCACCTTATATAATAATAGGTTCTTTAATGGGTTTCAATTTTTCTAAAAAGCTACCTTATGTAATAATTTCCTTAATGGGTTTCAATATATATTTTAAAAGGCACCTTATATAATAATAGTTTCCTTAAGAGATTTTAATTTTTTTTAAACGGCACCTTATATAATAATAGTTTCCTTAATAGATTTTAATTTTCTTTAAAGGCACCTTATATAATAATAGTATCTTTAATGGGTTTCAATTTTTCTAAAAAGGTTGCTTTTATAACAATAGTTTCCCTAATGGATTTCTATATTTTTTAAAAGGCCCCACCTTATATAATAATAGTTTCCTTAACGGGTTTCAATTTTTCTAAAAAGCACCATAGTTTTGACAGTGCTTATAGATAAGAAGAAACTTGGTTTTACATACTCCAGAGACTCGAAACATGCGTCTATTTTAAATGTACATTTCTTAAAAAGGCACCTAATATAAAAATAGTTTTCTTAATGGGTTTCACATTTTTTTAAGAAGGCACCCTATATAATTATAGTTTCCTTAATGGGTCTCAAATTTTTTAAGAAGGCGCCCTATATAATAATAGTTTCCTTAATAGATTTTATTTTTTTTAAAGGCACCTTATATAATAGTCTCTTTAATGGGTTTCAAGGTTCCTTATATAATAATAGCTTCCTTAATGGATTTCAATATTTTTTAAAAGGCACCGTATATAATAATAGTTTATTTAATGGGTTTCAATTTTTCTAAAAAGCTACCTTATATAATAATAGTTTCCTTAATGGGTTTCAATATTTTTTTTAAAATGCACCTTATAAATAAATAAATATAAATAAATACACCACATGTAATTACGACCCCCTTTATCCCAGAAGGCTGAGCCTTGTGCGGGAGGGGGCTACACATTTAAAGACAAGGGACACACATCCAATATCCGTGTATAATGGAAAAATCCCTCTCACAGTATTTTCCATTGCCACGACCGGGATTCGAACCCGGGACTTTTGGGTGAGAGGCAGATACTCTACCATCTCGACCATCAGTCATATAATAATAGTTTCCTTAATGGGTTTCAAATTTTGTTTAAAATCACCTTAGTTTTGACAGCAGCGCTTATACATAAGAAGAAACTTACTTCACAGGTTCCAAGCAAGTTTCCAAACACTAGTTTATTTTACATACGAATAATCTTTCGGAAAATATATTCGGCATGAGCAATGCTCCAATTAAACTTTTACTAGTTCAAAGATACAATAAAAAATGAATGAACTTTTGTCTGATATAATTCATGAATTGAAATCAGCGTAGGAAGTAGTATTTTATAATGGAGGTGCGGTTGTGAGTTTCCATGGTGTTATTATAAATCCATTGAGTTGATTAAAATTTGTCCTTGTCGTATGTATGATATATTGTGTGTATTATGAAACACAAAATACCTGTTAATGGAATAATTCGGAATTGTTATTTGTGTCAAAGTTATTACATTCCCAAAATTCTGGTTGCCCATTCAGCAAACTATGCAGACGAACAAGATCAACAAAAATCAAAAAAAGGCTTATGAATATTCTATTACCTAAATTTAATTTGCATTCTGACTGAACCAAACGATGATATCATCTCCAAAGGAACGGACAACACCTATGCGGACGTCAACACATCCTTCTCAAAAATTCTTAATTATGTCGTTTTAATTAGTTTTTTCTGCACCATGCACATTATGTAGGGTAATTCCATTTTCAGCGCATATAGTTTAAAAACACACTGGAGATAAGGATGAGAAAAAAATGTAAATCCTGTTATACACCACAACTCTAAAATAGTAACAAATGAATCAGACCAGAGTCAAACAAGAATTAGTGTTTCGAACTGGTTTATTTTCTATTTATTATTTAAACTCCGAAACATGTATCTACAACTGCCTTATATTTTATATTTTTATATTTGAAAAAAAATTGCCTTTTCTGTGATTGTCGTCCAAGTGCTGGGGAAATTTTTTTTCATCAACTATTTATTGATGGTGGAGTTGATTCTGATGAGCCGCCGAGTTGGCTCCGTTCTTACATCTCAAGGTGCAACCACACTGCACCTACTCAAATGCATGAAATTAAACCAATGAGATGCAACATGTCATGCGACATGATATGTGCAAGGAAATTCTTTACGAATTGCTGGTAATTCATAAGACATTACTGGCGAGCTCCTAGATCCGTGTTAGTGGAAACTGTACGTGCTTATATCTTTATCGGGCGAAATATTAAAAAAATTACACCTTTTCTCAGAAAGAATGATTCAACTAAACATAAACGTCGACATCTACATAATATAAGGCGCGCCTAAGGAATACGAGGACACCATTTCTTACCTTTTATAAACATCTAAGGCAATGACAACATCGGATTTTAAGATTACTAACAAACTGGATTGATTTTTTTTATTAATAGTATTGCACTGACACTGAACTTATCAATAGTATGGTGCATAGTAGTTTATATTAGCAACTCAATTGTTTTAGTTTGCAGAAAAATCTAAGTTTATACTTTACACACAAATTTAATGAACGGAAACACAGACTAAATATCATCATCTGAAATATGAGCAACGCGTCAAAATTTAACAGAGCCATATACAAAAGCAATCGTCCGGGAGCTTCTTTAGCTACATCGGACACACATATTTCGTCACAAAGCATTCCTGCACTCTTTTGGGACAAACTTAAAGAGTGCAGGATTATTTGGTGACCGAACATCCCATTTTGAAAGTTAAACTAGTGGCCAATATTATTGGTCAGAGTTAACCCCTCCAAAGGCCTTCCGAGGAAATTTTCAATTGCCACGTATTCCTGCACTCATTTGGGTTAACCTGAAATAATATGGGAATTTTCAATGGAGCACTCTATGTTGAAGGTTTAACGTTAATTGACAAACACTGATAACTAGCATTAATCTCTTCATGGGGATTTTCAATCACAAAATATTCCAGCACTCTTTTGGGTCAAATTTCAAGGATAGAAGAATTAAAGAAATTAAAGACTGGCATTAATACCATCAAATGCCTAGCGAGAAAATTTTCTGTCAATAAGTATTCTTGCACTCTTTTGGGTTAACCTCAAACGGTGAAGGAATGTTTGGTTGCATTAATGTCTTCATGGTGGTTTTAATTACCAAATATTCTGGCACTCTTTTATATAGTATTCCTGCGCTCTTATGGGTTGACATACCAAATATAGAAATATTCAAATGTGGCACTCCATATTGAACGATCAGCGTTAATTGACAAACAGTGACAACTAGCATTAATCTCTTTGTGGGGATTATTAATCACCAAGTATTTCTGCACTCTTTTGGGTTAAAAGTAAATAGTAAAGGATTATTTCATAACCGAAAACTTCCATATCAAACAGTGCAGGAATTAGTGGTTGCATTAATGGTCTTCATGGTGGTTTTTAGTCACCAAATATTCCTGCACTCTTTTGGTTAACCTGAAATAATATAGGAATATTACACTGGGGCTCCATATTGAAGATTTAACGTTATTTGACCAACACTGGCAACCAGCATTAACTCCTTCATAGGGATTTTTAATCACCAAGTTTTCCTGCACTCTTTTAGGTCAAATTTAAATTTGATGACCGAAAACTCCCGTGGGTAACCCCATTTTGGGAGTTAAAGCTAGTTGCTAAATATTACCAACTGGCGTTAATATATCCCAATGTCTACCAAGATAATTTACTTGCACTCTTTTGGGTTAACCTCAAACGATGCAGGAATTTTTGGTTGCATTAATGTCTTCATGGTGCTTTTTAGTTACAAAATATCCCTACACTCTTTGGGTTAAACTTAAAGAGATTATTAAATAAGAACTTCCATGGGTGTTCCCATTTTGGGGATTAAAGAATTTTCGATTGCACTCTTTAGGATTAACCTGAAATAATATAGGAATATTACACTGGGGGACTCCATATTGAAGGTCTAACGTTATTTGACAAACACTGACAACCAGCATAAATCTCTTTGTGGGGATTATTAATCACCAAGTATTTCTGCACTCTTTTGGGTTAAAAGTAAATAGTAAAGGATTATTTCATAACCGAAAACTTCCATATCAAACAGTGCAGGAATTATTGGTTGCATTAATGGTCTTCCTGGTGGTTTTTAGTCACCAAATATTCCTGCACTCTTTTGGTTAACCTGAAATAATATAGGAATATTACACTGGGGCTCCATATTGAAGGTTTAACGTTATTTGACCAACACTGGCAACCAGCATTAACGCCTTCATAGGGATTTTCAATCGCCAAGTTTTCCTGCACTCTTTTAGGTCAAATTTAAATTTGATGACCGAAAACTCCCATGGGTAACCCCATTTTGGGAGTTAAAGCTAGTTGCTAAATATTACCAACTGGCGTTAATATATCCCAATGTCTACCAAGAGAATTTACTTGCACTCTTTTGGGTTAACCTCAAACGGTGCAGGAATTTTTGGTTGCATTAATGTCTTCATGGTGCTTTTTAGTTACAAAATATTCCTACACTCTTTGTGTTAAACTTAAAGGGATTATTTGGTACATAAGAACTTCCATGGGTGTTCCCATTTTGGGGATTAAAGAATTTTCGATTGCACTCTTTAGGGTTAACCTGAAATAATATAGGAATATTACACTGGGGGACTCCATATTGAAGGTCTAACGTTATTTGACAAACACTGACAACCAGCATTAATCTCTTTGTGGGGATTATTAATCACCAAGTATTTCTGCACTCTTTTGGGTTAAACGTAAATAGTAAAGGATTATTTCATAACCTAAAACTTCCGTCTAAACCAGTGCAGGACTTATTGGTTGCATTAATGGTTTCCTGGTGGTTTTTAGTCACCAAATATTCCTGCACTCTTTTGGTTAACCTCAAATGATATAGGAATATTACGCTGGGGACTCCATATTGCAGGTTTAACGTTATTTGACAAACACTGGCACCAGCATTAACGACTTCATAGGGATTTTCAATCACCAAGTTTTCCTGCACTCTTTTAGGTCAAATTTAAATTTGATGACCGAAAACTCCCATGGGTAACCCCATTTTGGGAGTTAAAGCTAGTTGCTAAATATTACCAACTGGCGTTAATATATCCCAATGTCTACCAAGAGACTTGCACTCTTTTGGGTTAACCTCAAACGGTGCAGGAATTTTTGGTTGCATTAATGTCTTCATGGTGGTTTTTAGTTACAAAATATTCCTACACTCTTTGGGTTAAACTTAAAGGGATTGTTTGGTACATGAAAACTTCCATGGGTGTTCCCATTTTGGGGATTAAAGAATTTTCGATTGCCGAAGGTCTGACGTTATTTGACAAACACTGACAACCAGCATTAATCTCTTCATAGGGATTTTAAATCAATAAGTTTGCCTGCACTCTTTTAGGTTAAATTTAAATAATGCAGGATTATTTGGTGAGTAACCCCATTTTTGAAGTTAAAGCTAGTTGTCAAATATTACCAATTAGAGTAAATGCCTTCAAATGCATCCCAAAAGAATTTTCAGTCGATAAGTATTTTTTCACTCTTTTTGGTTAACGTCAAACCATTTGAGGTTAACCAAAAAGAGTGCAAAAATTCTTATCGACGGCGCAAGAATATCTCGTATAAATTTCTTCATGTGGTTTTGAATCACTAAATATTCCTGCACTCTTTTGGGTAAAATTTAAAGAGTACAAAATTATTTGGTAAATGAAAACTTCCATGGGTCTTCATTTTGGGGGATTAAAGATAGCTGGCAAATATTACCAATTAGAGTTAATCCCTCGAAATGCCTTTCAATTGCAAAGTATTCCTGCACTCTTTAGGGTTAACCTATAATAAAATAAAAATATTACAATGAGGCACTCCATATTGGTTCAACGTTAATTAACAAACGTCGACAACTAGCATTAATCCCTTCATGGAGGTTTTCTATCACCAAATTTTTCTGCACTCTTTTAGGTTAAAGTTAAATAGTACATCATTTGGTGACCGAGAACTTTCATGGGTAACCCCATTTTGGGAGTTAAAGCTATAAATATTACCAAATGGCGTTAATATCTCCCAACGCTTACCAAAGGGAGTATTCTTGCACTCTTTTGGGTTAACTTCAAACGGTGCAGGAATTTTTGGTTGTGGATTTAAAGATAGTTGACAAATATGACCAAATGCCTTTCGTGGTAATTTTCGGTTGCAAAGTATTCCTGCACTCTTTTGGGTTAAATTTAAATAATACAGGATTATTTGGTGACCGATTTTAGTCGATAAGTATTTCTGCACTCTTTTGGGTTAACCTCACTCTTTTAGGTTAAGATGGGGATTCTGTCTAAAAAATATAAATTTTCTAGATATCCTGTGCTTGGCGATTTTTTTACTGGACATAGGACGGTGATTATTATTATGGATGGTAACGATGATACAGCAGATTAATCTGATATAAATAACGGTAGTCGGTGTGCCCACATGGACCATTTTTTCTAGAATTCGCCCCGCAGCAAAAGAATCAATATAGATAAAAATTTTGTTACAAAATTTACCAGTGAAATTATGCATGCTTATCAAACTCGTTTTAAAACAAAACCTGATATGTACATACTAAATCTATATGATAATAATTTTTTTTCGCCAGCATTAAGAAGACCTCTCTCAAGTTCATTGTCAATAACTGGGTGCCGAATGTGATGTATGTACCCACCCACCTTTGTTACGTCAAGTTGGGTTTAACGCGACCCGGATTTCGACAACTTTTACACAAAAAGGCTCCCAAATAAATCTCCAATTAAAATTCCTCTTATTAAGTTATACGAGCAGCTCATAAGTTTTATGCAAAGCAGAATACGGCACATTCTTCCTGCGTGGGTTTTCTGCCAGCCTTGATCGTGTAAATTATTTTGTTATTGTTCTACGAAACCTGGGCTGATTATCGCAAATTAATTTTTTGCTAATTAATTAGTAACATGGGCATCTGGGTACGACTAATATGCGAAATATTTAAAAATGCGTATACACACGTCGCAATGCTCTAGGGGCATTTTCAAAAATTAACTTGCCCACGGCCCTTAACATTTTAGACCGTGTGAATAACTCGTGCCAATGTTAGAATTGTTAGAACTTGGAACTATCTAACCAAATCCTTTACACTTCATTTAATGAGACCGCAAAGAATTTTAAGAACAATAACTGGAAAACAAACTAGTTAATTACGATGAAACCGTGACCACGGGCGAGATGTAATTATTCGATTACATGGGACGTCGCCGTCGTGAATCTTCTTTCCTGTTTAAGACGGCCATTAATAGGCAGATGCAACTAGAATAGGGAAAGGAGTTTTAGATTCGATTACGACGGACACACACCCGATATCCGGGTATGTCGAGGTTAATTTCTTTTTGCAGCTGTATCGATCCCAAGATTTTAATTGTATGGTCGACTGCTTTTTTAAATTTCACTTGAATTTTGAACTGAAAACGAAAGTGATTATACTGTACTATTAATGAATTTTATAATTTAATAACCTTCACCACAATGAATAATGGTAACCGTGATGTACTTCCATCGAGCATTGCACGATTTACTTGGGATTTCCTAGTCGAGTCGCGACATATATGCACCTCTTACCTTTTAAACTATGGAATAAATAGTGACAAATTTATTTTTTTTTCGTTGACTTTCGTCATCGCCACAGTAAATAGTACACAGCAATAATTATACCCTAGGCAAACAATTTCAAAATCCGAAAAAAAAAATCATTGATGGCAATAAGCTAGCAGTGAAGGATTTATTATTATTTAGCATTGGTTCTAATACGAAAAAAAAATCATAAAAGTTAGCTACAAATTATTATTTATCTCCGCTTATAAATATATTATTAACGACTTCGAATTTGTTAAATATCCGATAAAATATTCAACAAATATTCTATTATGTCACAAACCACAAAATAAATATTAATTGTATTTAGATATTTCAAGTAAGTTGTGTCATTCAGGTGTTTTTCATTCTTATAAATAACAGATATATGAATTGTGTTTATCGTTTTGCACAGATTATAAATAGCATACATTAAATTGTGAGTCATCAAACAGCAGCCGGTACTACCAAAATGTTTTACATATATTATGCCAAATAAATTATCCACATAAATTACAACCGATATCAATATAAAAACATGAAACTGACCCCTCGATTTTTATTAACAGTTTCTTTAATACTTATCGGGAGCAGCGAGCAAATTTGTGAAACAAACAGCAAAGTTATACAATTCATTACTTACTACCGGTTCCCCTAATCCTATACTTCCATAGTAGGAATGACCAATAAAAAAATGTCTCTTTTAGCATTTCTCAAACACTGGTGATCTAACAGACGGCGCTCCATCATAAATTTAAATACTAACAAGCACAGGTCCAACAATTGAACCATGTGGGACTCCAAAATTAGCCAACCACTCTACAGTGAGAACTTTACTTGTCTACGAAATATTTTGAATTCAGGCTAAACAGATTATTATTAACTGTATGAATTCCTGCAGTTCGTTGCAGGAAAATTCTTAAGCTTTCTATATAAATATTCTGTGGAGCTTACAATATATTTTCTATGCTCCAAGCAAAGTAAACGCCACTAATACATGCATTGACGAGACCAGTCAACAACTTTTTATTTGGAAAATCTCAAATTACCAACTTTATGTCCACTTTGCATACAATAAGTGGATGCTGCAGTAATTTTATTCAAACCACCTGCAAATCCAGTTTTTTATCGAAAACCGGTTAGGCAGATACTATTTTCAACCACGGACACGGCTGCATTAATTTTACGACTACGTGCGTTTTAAAGGACGAATAATCCAGTTAGATTTTTCATAATGACGGTTTGGTCGCACAAAAAAGTAGAACTGAAATATATAGCAACTATCAGCAGCTGCTGATGTAAGAGAGACCATGCAGAATTATTGATATTTACGATCACAATTTCTAAACTCAAACATAAAGTCCAATTCAAAAATTAACCAAGAAAAAATTAAATCAAACACAAATTCTATCGAAGGCATCGTCTGTTTCTTCTTTTGTTTCTTCGACTTCCTGTGTTTCGTTTCTTCTCTTGTTTCTTCGTCCCCTTTTGTTCCCTGTTCTTCTTCTTCTTCTTCCTCTTTTTCTTCCTCTTCTTCTTCTTCTTCTTCCCCTTCTTCTTCTTCTCCTCCTCCTCCTCCTCCTCCTCCTCCTTCTTCTTCTTCTTCTTCTTCTCGGCCTTCTTCTTTTTCCCGGTCCTCGCCACGAGGATCAGTTACATAAAGTCAGTAAACAGAAAACGTCTTTCGCATGTTCCTATGAACTGCACCAAAAATGTCTTCAGACTCCAAATGCATTATTCGATGTTCTCATTGGGACTACCTAGATGAGAACAGCAATAGGAAACCCAAATAGCCTATTATTGATCTATTTTTCTCTAAGTGATAAACCAATTTGCATCTCACCTTTAATTAAAATATATACATATATTTAAGCGATAATTCAAGGATAATGCTCCACTTGAGCGACCGAATATAATTCTGTTAAAAATGCTAATGAAGCTAATTATCAGCAGTTGTGGAAATACTACTATATATAACGCGATTACGTCATTTTCTTCTGTTTAATTAAAAAATTGTCAACAGTAAAAATATAATTGAATTAGATAAACGGATTATATCCGCATGGATGCGTGGCCATCTACGTACTCGTACAAGCATGTCAAAGTTCGGGGGATTACCCAAAATGATAAATGAAACAGATTAAATTGAAAAAAATTATTTGATTTTGATTTAAAAAAATTGTTATCTCTTATCTGTTAAAATTTTCGTAAATATATAATTTGCATAGTTACAGTTAATAATCACGAAGATGAAGCATTTTTATGGTAAACAAGGATTATTCGTCGAGAAAAACAGTTTGATTTTCTAGATTGCCTTGAAATTTTTGTTGTTAAAACACTTGTCTTACATGATTATGTTTAGTAATAACAAATGACGATACGATTTCATGTTTTATTGAGAACAACAAAAATATAGACAAAAAGTTCAGGAATCTTCCAATAAGTGTTATTATTTTTATTTGTGTCAGAAGGATCTTCTGACAAGTGTTATTATGAATATTCACATCAGAATAAAAGGGATCTTCTCTGTGGTGCTATTAAGTCAGAAAGATCCTGTGACAAGTGTAAATAATTATATTAATGTTAAAATCAAAAGGATTTTTTAACACTTCGATGTAAAAGATCTTCTGACAAGTGTTATTAAAAATATTCATGTCAGAATAAAAAGGATCTTCTCTGTAGTGTTATTAACCCCGAATGAAAATAAATCTTAGGACAAGCTTTATTATCTATATCTACGTTCAAATAAATGGGATTTTCTGACATTCCAATTAAAAGGATCCTGTGACAAGTGTTAATAATTATATTTTTGTCGATTTTTGTTAAAATGAAAAGAATTTTCCAACACTCCGATGTAAGAGATCTTCCGACAAGTGTTATTAATTTTAACATGACAAGAATTTTCTGACAAATGTTATTATCTATATCCATGTCAGAATAAAAAGAATATTCTGGACAAGTGCTATTACGTCAGAATGAAAAGGATCTTCTGACATTCCAATAAATGATCTTCTGACAAGTGTTATTAACCTCAAAAAGAAAATAATCTTCTGACAAGTGTTATTATTTATATTTGTCAGAATAGAGGGTCGTGAGTGTTATTATTTATAGGTATTCATATCAGAATAAAAACAATCTTCTGACAAGTGTCAAAGTGAAAAGAATCTTCTGACAAGTGTTATTATCTATGTTCATGTCAGAATGAAGAGAATGTTCTGACAAGTGCTATTACGTCAGAATGAAAAGGATTTCCTGATGTTTCAATGAAAAGGACCTTCTGACAAGTGTTAATAGTTATATTAAAGTTAAAATGAAAAGGATTTTCCGACACTCCGATAAAAAAAATCATCTGACAAGTCTTATTAATTTCAAAATGACAAAAATCTTCTGACATGTTATTATCTATATTCATGTCAGATTAAAAAGGATGCTCTGACAAGTGCTATTACGTCAGAATTAAAAAGGATCTGACATTCCAATGAAAATAATCTTCTAGCAAGAGTTATTAACTTCAAAAAGAAAGTAATCTTCTGACAAATGTCATCATTTATACTTGTTAGAATAAAGGGTGTCTTGTATCAGGCGTTATTATTTATATTCATGTCAGATCAAAAATTATCTTCTGACAAGTGTTATTACGTCAAGGTAAAATAATCTTCTGACAAGTGTTATTGTTTATATTTACGTCAAAATGAAAATAATCTTCTGACAAGTGTTATTACGTCAAGAAAAAATAATTTTCTGACAAGTGTTATTAACTTCAAAATGACAAGAATCTACTGACAAATGTTATTATCTATTCATGTCAGAATAAAAAATGTTCTGACAAAAGTGTCATTACGTCAGAATGAAAAGGATTTTCTGACGTTTCCATGAAAAGGACCTTCAGACAAGTGTTAAAAATTATATTAAAGTAAAAATGTAAAGGATTTTCTGACATTCCAATGAAAAGAATCTTCTGACAAGTGTTATTAACTTAAAAAAGAAAATAATTTTCTGACAAGTGTTATTATTTATATTTACGTCAAAATGAAAAGGATCTTCTGACAAATGTTATTACGACAAGGTAAAACAATCTTGTGACAAGTTATTAACTTCAAAATGACAAGAATCTATTGACAAATGTTATTGTCTATTCATGTCAGAATAAAAAATGTTCTGACAAAAGTGTCATTACGTCAGAATGAAAGGATTTTCTGGCGTTTCAATGAAAAGGACCTTCTGACAAGTGTTAATAATTATAATAAAGTAAAAATGTAAAGAATTTTCTGACATTCCAATGAAAAGGATCTTCTGACAAGTGTTATTAACTTCAAAAAGAAAATAATCTTCTGACAAGTGTTATTATTTATATTTACGTCAAAATGAAAAGAATCTTCTGACAAGTGTTATTACCTCAAGGTAAAATAATCTTCTGACAAGTGTTATTAACTTCAAAATGACAAGAATCTACTGACAAATGTTATTATCTGTTCATGTCAAAATAAAAAATGTTCTGACAAAAGTGTCATTACGTCAGAATGAAAAGGATTTTCTGGCGTTTCAATGAAAAGGACCTTCTGACAAGTGTTAAAAATTATATTAAAGTAAAAATGTAAAGGATTTTTTGACATTCCAATGAAACGAATCTTCTGACAAGTGTTATTAACTTCAAAAAGAAAATAATCTTCTGACAAGTGTTATTATTTATATTTACGTCAAAATGAAAAGGATCTTCTAAGTGTTATTACGTCAAGGTAAAATAATCTTCTGACAAGTGTTATTAACTTCAAAATGACAAGAATCTACTGACAAATGTTATTATCTGTTCATGTCAAAATAAAAAATGTTCTGACAAAAGTGTCATTACGTCAGAATGAAAAGGATTTTCTGGCGTTTCAATGAAAAGGACCTTCTGACAAGTGTTAAAAATTATATTAAAGTAAAAATGTAAAGGATTTTTTGACATTCCAATGAAACGAATCTTCTGACAAGTGTTATTAACTTCAAAAAGAAAATAATCTTCTGACAAGTGTTATTATTTATATTTACGTCAAAATGAAAACGATCTTCTGACAAATGTTATTACGACAAGGTAAAATAATCTTGTGACAAGTGTTATTAACTTTAAAATGACAAGAATCTACTGACAAATGTTATTATCTATTCATGTCAGAATAAAAAAATATTCTGACAAAAGTGTCATTACGTCAGAATGAAAAGGATTTTCTGACGTTTCAATGAAAAGGACCTTCTGACAAGTGTTAAAAATTATGTTAAAGTAAAAATGTAAAGGATTTTTTGACATTCCAATGAAACGAATCTTCTGACAAGTGTTATTAACTTCAAAAAGAAAATAATCTTCTGACAAGTATTATTTATATTTACGTCAAAATGAAAAGGATCTTCTGACAAATGTTATTACGACAAGGTAAAATAATCTTGTGACAAGTGTTATTAACTTTAAAATGACAAGAATCTACTGACAAATGTTATTATCTATTAATGTCAGAATAAAAAAATATTCTGACAAAAGTGTCATTACGTCAGAATGAAAAGGATTTTCTGACGTTTCAATGAAAAGGACCTTCTGACAAGTGTTAAAAATTATATTAAAAGTAAAAATGTAAAGGATTTTTTGACATTCCAATGAAACGAATCTTCTGACAAGTGTTATTAACTTCAAAAAGAAAATAATCTTCTGACAAGTGTTATTATTTATATTTACGTCAAAATGAAAACGATCTTCTGACAAATGTTATTACGACAAGGTAAAATAATCTTGTGACAAGTGTTATTAACTTTAAAATGACAAGAATCTACTGACAAATGTTATTATCTATTCATGTCAGAATAAAAAAATATTCTGACAAAAGTGTCATTACGTCAGAATGAAAAGGATTTTCTGACGTTTCAATGAAAAGGACCTTCTGACAAGTGTTAAAAATTATGTTAAAGTAAAAATGTAAAGGATTTTTTGACATTCCAATGAAACGAATCTTCTGACAAGTGTTATTAACTTCAAAAAGAAAATAATCTTCTGACAAGTATTATTTATATTTACGTCAAAATGAAAAGGATCTTCTGACAAATGTTATTACGACAAGGTAAAATAATCTTGTGACAAGTGTTATTAACTTTAAAATGACAAGAATCTACTGACAAATGTTATTATCTATTAATGTCAGAATAAAAAAATATTCTGACAAAAGTGTCATTACGTCAGAATGAAAAGGATTTTCTGACGTTTCAATGAAAAGGACCTTCTGACAAGTGTTAAAAATTATATTAAAAGTAAAAATGTAAAGGATTTTTTGACATTCCAATGAAACGAATCTTCTGACAAGTGTTATTAACTTCAAAAAGAAAATAATCTTTTGACAAGTGTTATTATTTATATTTACGTCAAAATGAAAAGAATCTTCTAAGTGTTATTACGTCAAGGTAAAATAATCTTCTGACAAGTGTTATTAACTTCAAAATAACAAGAATCTACTGACAAATGTTATCTATATTCATGTCAGAATGAAAAGAATGACAAGTGCTATTACGTCAGAATGAAAAGGATTTTCTGATGTTTCAATAAAAAGGACCTTCTGACAAGTGTTAATAATTACATTAAAATAAAAATGTTAAAGGCTTTTCTGACATTCCAATGAAAAGAATCTTCTGACAAGAGTTATTAATTCCAAAAGAAAATAATCTTCTGACAACTGTTATTATTTATATTTACGTCAAAATGAAAAGAATCTTCTGACAAGTGTTATTATTTCTACTTGCGTCAGAATTAAGAGGATCTTCTGACAAATATTAGTAATTATATTTACGTTATAATGCAAAGATGTTGTGACATTCCAATGAGAAGGATCTGCTGATCATTGACTACGTCCTGACAATTTAGGACACCCTGTACTGAATACGTGGGGTTGCATTAACATCTGAAAACCATTAAATTAAAACTTACTTTCACATATCACAGAACTGCCGTTAAAAAATTAAATCACTGCGATATTATTCCATCGATTTGTACACCTACCTACTAACTATGCAACAGCCCAGGGGACGCCAAAAGCAACCACACACCTACAACAAAGTAAACGACTTTATTTGATCAATACATAAATTCTTACTCACCCGCCATACAATGAGAGTACCAGGCAGCATTGACAAAAACACTTTAAAAGCATACGAGTTGCATCAAAGGATTATTTCCGAGGATTCTCAGACGTTGACGAGTTACAACTTGGAAGGATGGGACGAGCAGCTGCCAAAAACCCTGCAGGAGAGCTGCGTGGAAGCCATAGCCAAGAACTGGACAGGTCAGTTAACTCGTAGATTTGACCAAGACATATTTGTAACAATAAACAATTACTTTGTTTTTTTTTTTGGTCGATGACTAAGCAAAATGCATAAATATTTATATGCATATAAATCACTTCTTAAGAAATCAATTTGTTTGTGAAATTTGCTATATATATTTATAACCTGGTGACACATATAGTACGGCTATAAGTTTAAATTTACTCCACAACATCAACGAATTTGAAAGATTTATCTTAATGAGATCTACAGTGTGGGTCACGACGTGAGAGGAGCAGAAGAAAATTTGCCGATCAAAAATAACCGAGAGGACTTAAATCCGGGCATTGCGATGGCCAGTCTACCTATTTAGCTAACTTTAATCAACTTTTGGGCAACTGAGGTCTAAGGCATAATTTTACAAACAATCTCACTTTTTTAGAGCATCCTGTCTTGGACGAAATAGTGCTTTCGATCGACAGATACCTCCTGCTGGACCTGCTAAAAACCGACCTGCCTCTCAGTCTAACAATACCCAGGATCCACAACGACATTTACTGGAGGAAGTGCTACGTAGAAAGATGGCCGAAATACCTCCCACACAACGTGCAACCGGTGGAGATTTTCGAAATTGTTCGAAATACCGACGTGAGAAAACTAAGCAGTGTTTATAGTGGCGGAAGCAGCAGGAATAGTATCAGGGATAATGGAAGTGGAAAATGTAGCGGTAAAAGCTCACAGGCTTCCAGACGTTCCAGTAAAGTTTCCAACAAGAATGAGGAGAACAAGATTGCATCGGAAAGGACTTGGAAAGAGTACTATATTGAAAGGCACGTAAAGGAGTATCTGGAGAACTTGAGGCCTGAGAAATATGATGCTGAAAAGGTAGGTAAGCGAACTATTAAGTTAATTGAAATTTTGAGTCCGGTCCTGCTCAATTCAGTTGGATTTTATTAAAGAGTTCAGGAAAACTAGCAGTCCCTTTTTGAACATTTCTTCCACAATTTCTTCATCTAGTGGCTTGAATTTCGTGCTTCAACTGCATTATAAACCTGACACAGGACCGTACGCTAAATTTTTGAATATCTAATATAAGTCATTTTCTGTCTTGCTTTTAACTTTCTTGCTTACTTGAGAATTAAAAATATAATGAAACGGTTGGGTTACAACCAACCTATAAATCACATACCGCAGATATTAATAGCAATACTTATTATTGTCATTATCATAGCATAGCTGCGTCATCCGGATAGTGTTTACGAATTATACAAATCAATTATAGTCAAAAGGTCCAAGGTGATGAATTTAAAACCACAAATATTTTTCTACACTGAAGCCCACGGGCTATTAACATTGTATGATTTTTTCCAGATAAAAGAATTGTCAGATATGTGTTCGCCTTACATAAAAGTTCTAATAATAGAACAAATGCAGTGCTCGGAGAATTCCCCAAACAGGATACCACTAAATTCCATATTGACTGGTTTCCAAAACCTAAAAGAGCTGGCATTATGCTTTAAACAGGTAAGAGGGGGGTAATTGCTTCGCACAAAAATATTCGTGACGAAACAGAATTGCCTTTAAAAATTCTCAAAAAATCCATGGAAAAATAAGATGAATCGAGTTATGTATACGGCAGGTTTATATTGTTTTAAAGATAAGAGCCTTTTAAATCTAGGGATTATTAAATTCCGGCACGTCGTCGCATATAAATATTTGTAAAAAGAAAGAATGCCTTCAAAAATTCTCAAAAAATTCATGGTGATAGATAATAAAAATGAGACGAATCGAGTTACGCATACGGCAGTTTATATCTCATTGTTTTAAAGATTCTGAGCCTTTTAAATCTAGGGATTATTATTAAATTCCGGTACATGTCCCACAAAAATATTTGGAACAAGAAAGAACTGCCTTAAAAAATTGTCAAAAAATTCATGGAGGTAAAAAAAAATGGGACGAATTGAGTCATGCATATGGTAGTTTTATATCTCATTCCGTTGTAAAGATAAGAGCCTTTTAAATCTAGGGATTATTAAAATCCGTTACATCGTCGCACAAAAATATTTGTAAAGAGAAAGAAATGCCCTCAAAAATTCTCAAAAAATTCATGAAGATAGAGAAAAATGAGACGAATCGAGTTTTGCATATGGCAGTTTAATATCTCATTCTGTTTTAAAGAAAGAGCCTTTTAAATATAGGGATTATTAAATATCGGCACGTCGTCGCACAAAATTATTTGTAACAAGACCTGCCTCAAAAATTCTCAAAAAATTCATGGAGGTAGAGAAAAATGGTACGAATAAAGTTATGAATATGGCAGTTTAATATCTCATTATTTTAAAGATAGAGCCTTTTATATCTCATTCCGTTGTAAAGATAAGAGCCTTTTAAATCTAGGGATTATTAAAATCCGTTACATCGCCGCACAAAAATATTTGTAAAGAGAAAGAAATGCCCTCAAAAATTCTCAAAAAATTCATGGAGATAGAGAAAAATAAGACGAATCGAGTTATGTATACGGCAGATTCATATTGTTTTTAAGGTAAGAGCCTTTTAAATCTAGGGATTATTAAATTCCGGCACGTCGTCGCATATAAATATTTGTAAAAAGAAAGAATGCCTTCAAAAATTCTCAAAAAATTCATGGTGATAGATAATAAAAATGAGACGAATCGAGTTACGCATACGGCAGTTTATATCTCATTGTTTTAAAGATTCTGAGCCTTTTAAATCTAGGGATTATTATTAAATTCCGGTACATGTCCCACAAAAATATTTGGAACAAGAAAGAACTGCCTTAAAAAATTGTCAAAAAATTCATGGAGGTAAAAAAAAATGGCACGAATTGAGTCATGCATATGGTAGTTTTATATCTCATTCCGTTGTAAAGATAAGAGCCTTTTAAATCTAGGGATTATTAAAATCCGTTACATCGTCGCACAAAAATATTTGTAAAGAGAAAGAAATGCCCTCAAAAATTCTCAAAAAATTCATGAAGATAGAGAAAAATGAGACGAATCGAGTTTTGCATATGGCAGTTTAATATCTCATTCTGTTTTAAAGAAAGAGCCTTTTAAATATAGGGATTATTAAATATCGGCACGTCGTCGCACAAAATTATTTGTAACAAGACCTGCCTCAAAAATTCTCAAAAAATTCATGGAGGTAGAGAAAAATGGTACGAATAAAGTTATGAATATGGCAGTTTAATATCTCATTATTTTAAAGATAGAGCCTTTTATATCTCATTCCGTTGTAAAGATAAGAGCCTTTTAAATCTAGGGATTATTAAAATCCGTTACATCGCCGCACAAAAATATTTGTAAAGAGAAAGAAATGCCCTCAAAAATTCTCAAAAAATTCATGGAGATAGAGAAAAATAAGACGAATCGAGTTTTGCATACGGCAGTTTAATATCTCATTCTGTTTTAAAGATAGAGCCTTTTAAATATAGGGATTATTAAATATCGGCACGTCGTCGCACAAAATTATTTGTAACAAGACCTGCCTCAAAAATTCTCAAAAAATTCATGGAGGTAGAGAAAAATGGTACGAATTAAGTTATGAATATGGCAGTTTAATATCTCATTCTTTTAAAGATAGAGCCTTTTATATCTCATTCCGTTGTAAAGATAAGAGCCTTTTAAATCTAGGGATTATTAAAATCCGTTACATCGCCGCACAAAAATATTTGTAAAGAGAAAGAAATGCCCTCAAAAATTCTCAAAAAATTCAAGGAGATAGAGAAAAATGAGACGAATGGAGTTTTGCATACGGCAGTTTAATATCTCATTCTGTTTTAAAGATAGAGCCTTTTAAATATAGGGATTATTAAATATCGGCACGACGTTGCACAAAATTATTTGTAACAAGACTTGCCTCAAAAATTCTCAAAAAATTCATGGAGGTAGAGAAAAATGGTACGAATAAAGTTATGAATATGGCAGTTTAATATCTCATTGTTTTAAAGATAGAGCCTTTTATATCTCATTCCGTTGTAAAGATAAGAGCCTTTTAAATCTAGGGATTATTAAAATCCGTTACATCGTCGCACAAAAATATTTGTAACGAGAAAGAAATGCCCTCAAAAATTCTCAAAAAATTCATGGAGATAGAGAAAAATAAGACGAATCGAGTTTTGCATACGGCAGTTTAATATCTCATTCTGTTTTAAAGATAGATCCTTTTAAATATAGGGATTATTAAATATCGGCACGTCGTCGCACAAAATTATTTGTAACAAGACCTGCCTCAAAAATTCTCAAAAAATTCATGGAGGTAGAGAAAAATGGTACGAATTAAGTTATGAATATGGCAGTTTAATATCTCATTATTTTAAAGATAGAGCCTTTTATATCTCATTCCGTTGTAAAGATAAGAGCCTTTTAAATCTAGGGATTATTAAAATCCGTTACATCGTCGCACAAAAATATTTGTAACGAGAAAGAAATGCCCTCAAAAATTCTCAAAAAATTCATGGAGATAGAGAAAAATAAGACGAATCGAGTTTTGCATACGGCAGTTTAATATCTCATTCTGTTTTAAAGATAGATCCTTTTAAATATAGGGATTATTAAATATCGGCACGTCGTCGCACAAAATTATTTGTAACAAGACCTGCCTCAAAAATTCTCAAAAAATTCATGGAGGTAGAGAAAAATGGTACGAATTAAGTTATGAATATGGCAGTTTAATATCTCATTATTTTAAAGATAGAGCCTTTTATATCTCATTCCGTTGTAAAGATAAGAGCCTTTTAAATCTAGGGATTATTAAAATCCGTTACATCGTCGCATAAATATATTTGTAAAGAGAAAGAAATGCCCTCAAAAATTCTCAAAAAATTCAAGGAGATAGAGAAAAATGAGACGAATGGAGTTTTGCATACGGCAGTTTAATATCTCATTCTGTTTTAAAGATAGAGCCTTTTAAATATAGGGATTATTAAATATCGGCACGTCGTCGCACAAAATTATTTGTAACAAGACTTGCCTCAAAAATTCTCAAAAAATTCATGGAGGTAGGGAAAAATGGTACGAATTAAGTTATGAATATGGCAGTTTAATATCTCATTGTTTTAAAGATAGAGCCTTTTATATCTCATTCCGTTGTAAAGATAAGAGCCTTTTAAATCTAGGGATTATTAAAATCCGTTACATCGCCGCACAAAAATATTTGTAAAGAGAAAGAAATGCCCTCAAAAATTCTCAAAAAATTCAAGGAGATAGAGAAAAATGAGACGAATGGAGTTTTGCATACGGCAGTTTAATATCTCATTCTGTTTTAAAGATAGAGCCTTTTAAATATAGGGATTATTAAATATCGGCACGTCGTCGCACAAAATTATTTGTAACAAGACTTGCCTCAAAAATTCTCAAAAAATTCATGGAGGTAGGGAAAAATGGTACGAATTAAGTTATGAATATGGCAGTTTAATATCTCATTGTTTTAAAGATAGAGCCTTTTATATCTCATTCCGTTGTAAAGATAAGAGCCTTTTAAATCTAGGGATTATTAAAATCCGTTACATCGCCGCACAAAAATATTTGTAAAGAGAAAGAAATGCCCTCAAAAATTCTCAAAAAATTCAAGGAGATAGAGAAAAATGAGACGAATGGAGTTTTGCATACGGCAGTTTAATATCTCATTCTGTTTTAAAGATAGAGCCTTTTAAATATAGGGATTATTAAATATCGGCACGTCGTCGCACAAAATTATTTGTAACAAGACTTGCCTCAAAAATTCTCAAAAAATTCATGGAGGTAGAGAAAAATGGTACGAATTAAGTTATGAATATGGCAGTTTAATATCTCATTGTTTTAAAGATAGAGCCTTTTATATCTCATTCCGTTGTAAAGATAAGAGCCTTTTAAATCTAGGGATTATTAAAATCCGTTACATCGCCGCACAAAAATATTTGTAAAGAGAAAGAAATGCCCTCAAAAATTCTCAAAAAATTCAAGGAGATAGAGAAAAATGAGACGAATGGAGTTTTGCATACGGCAGTTTAATATCTCATTCTGTTTTAAAGATAGAGCCTTTTAAATATAGGGATTATTAAATATCGGCACGTCGTCGCACAAAATTATTTGTAACAAGACTTGCCTCAAAAATTCTCAAAAAATTCATGGAGGTAGGGAAAAATGGTACGAATTAAGTTATGAATATGGCAGTTTAATATCTCATTGTTTTAAAGATAGAGCCTTTTATATCTCATTCCGTTGTAAAGATAAGAGCCTTTTAAATCTAGGGATTATTAAAATCCGTTACATCGCCGCACAAAAATATTTGTAAAGAGAAAGAAATGCCCTCAAAAATTCTCAAAAAATTCAAGGAGATAGAGAAAAATGAGACGAATGGAGTTTTGCATACGGCAGTTTAATATCTCATTCTGTTTTAAAGATAGAGCCTTTTAAATATAGGGATTATTAAATATCGGCACGTCGTCGCACAAAATTATTTGTAACAAGACTTGCCTCAAAAATTCTCAAAAAATTCATGGAGGTAGGGAAAAATGGTACGAATTAAGTTATGAATATGGCAGTTTAATATCTCATTGTTTTAAAGATAGAGCCTTTTATATCTCATTCCGTTGTAAAGATAAGAGCCTTTTAAATCTAGGGATTATTAAAATCCGTTACATCGTCGCACAAAAATATTTGTAAAGAGAAAGAAATGCCCTCAAAAATTCTCAAAAAATTCATGAAGATAGAGAAAAATGAGACGAATCGAGTTTTGCATATGGCAGTTTAATATCTCATTCTGTTTTAAAGAAAGAGCCTTTTAAATATAGGGATTATTAAATATCGGCACGTCGTCGCACAAAATTATTTGTAACAAGACCTGCCTCAAAAATTCTCAAAAAATTCATGGAGGTAGAGAAAAATGGTACGAATAAAGTTATGAATATGGCAGTTTAATATCTCATTATTTTAAAGATAGAGCCTTTTATATCTCATTCCGTTGTAAAGATAAGAGCCTTTTAAATCTAGGGATTATTAAAATCCGTTACATCGCCGCACAAAAATATTTGTAAAGAGAAAGAAATGCCCTCAAAAATTCTCAAAAAATTCATGGAGATAGAGAAAAATAAGACGAATCGAGTTTTGCATACGGCAGTTTAATATCTCATTCTGTTTTAAAGATAGAGCCTTTTAAATATAGGGATTATTAAATATCGGCACGTCGTCGCACAAAATTATTTGTAACAAGACCTGCCTCAAAAATTCTCAAAAAATTCATGGAGGTAGAGAAAAATGGTACGAATTAAGTTATGAATATGGCAGTTTAATATCTCATTCTTTTAAAGATAGAGCCTTTTATATCTCATTCCGTTGTAAAGATAAGAGCCTTTTAAATCTAGGGATTATTAAAATCCGTTACATCGCCGCACAAAAATATTTGTAAAGAGAAAGAAATGCCCTCAAAAATTCTCAAAAAATTCAAGGAGATAGAGAAAAATGAGACGAATGGAGTTTTGCATACGGCAGTTTAATATCTCATTCTGTTTTAAAGATAGAGCCTTTTAAATATAGGGATTATTAAATATCGGCACGACGTTGCACAAAATTATTTGTAACAAGACTTGCCTCAAAAATTCTCAAAAAATTCATGGAGGTAGAGAAAAATGGTACGAATAAAGTTATGAATATGGCAGTTTAATATCTCATTGTTTTAAAGATAGAGCCTTTTATATCTCATTCCGTTGTAAAGATAAGAGCCTTTTAAATCTAGGGATTATTAAAATCCGTTACATCGTCGCACAAAAATATTTGTAACGAGAAAGAAATGCCCTCAAAAATTCTCAAAAAATTCATGGAGATAGAGAAAAATAAGACGAATCGAGTTTTGCATACGGCAGTTTAATATCTCATTCTGTTTTAAAGATAGATCCTTTTAAATATAGGGATTATTAAATATCGGCACGTCGTCGCACAAAATTATTTGTAACAAGACCTGCCTCAAAAATTCTCAAAAAATTCATGGAGGTAGAGAAAAATGGTACGAATTAAGTTATGAATATGGCAGTTTAATATCTCATTATTTTAAAGATAGAGCCTTTTATATCTCATTCCGTTGTAAAGATAAGAGCCTTTTAAATCTAGGGATTATTAAAATCCGTTACATCGTCGCACAAAAATATTTGTAACGAGAAAGAAATGCCCTCAAAAATTCTCAAAAAATTCATGGAGATAGAGAAAAATAAGACGAATCGAGTTTTGCATACGGCAGTTTAATATCTCATTCTGTTTTAAAGATAGATCCTTTTAAATATAGGGATTATTAAATATCGGCACGTCGTCGCACAAAATTATTTGTAACAAGACCTGCCTCAAAAATTCTCAAAAAATTCATGGAGGTAGAGAAAAATGGTACGAATTAAGTTATGAATATGGCAGTTTAATATCTCATTGTTTTAAAGATAGAGCCTTTTATATCTCATTCCGTTGTAAAGATAAGAGCCTTTTAAATCTAGGGATTATTAAAATCCGTTACATCGCCGCACAAAAATATTTGTAAAGAGAAAGAAATGCCCTCAAAAATTCTCAAAAAATTCATGGAGATAGAGAAAAATGAGACGAATGGAGTTTTGCATACCGCAGTTTAATATCTCATTCTGTTTTAAAGATAGAGCCTTTTAAATATAGGGATTATTAAATATCGGCACGTCGTCGCACAAAATTATTTGTAACAAGACCTGCCTCAAAAATTCTCAAAAAATTCATGGAGGTAGAGAAAATGGGACAAATCAAGTTATGAATATGGCAGTTTTATATCTCATTGTTTTAAAAATAGAACCTTTTAAATCTAGGGACTATTAAATTTCGGCTCGTCGTCGCATAAAAATATTTGTAACGAGAAAAACTGCCTTTAAAAATTCTCAAAAAATTCATGGAGATAGAAAAAATAAAGCGAATTGAGTTATACATACGGCAGTTTTATATTTCATCCTGTTTTAAAGATAAGAGCCCTTTAAATCTAGGGACTATTAAATTTCGGTACGTCGTCGCATAAAAATATTAGTAACGAGAAAGAACTGTCTTTAAAAATTCTCAAAAAATTCATGGAGATAGAGAAATATGAGGCGATACGAGTTATGCATACGGCAACTTATATCTCATTCTGTTTTAAAGATAAGAGCCTTTTAAATCTAGGGATTATTAAATTCCGGCATGTCGTCGCACAAAAATATTTCTATACAGAAAGAACTGCCCTTAAAAATTCTCAAAAAATTCATGAAGATAGAGAAAAATGAGATGAATCGAGTTTGGCATACGGCTGTTTTTTATCTCACTCTGTTTTAAAGATAGAGCCTTTTAAATCTAGGGATTATTAAATTCCGGCATGTCGTCGCACAAAAATCTTTCTAAACAAAAAGAACTGCCCTTAAAAATTCTCAAAAAATTCATGGATAGAGAAAAATGGGACGAATCGAGTTTTCTATACGGCAGTTTAATATCTCACTCTGTTTTAAAGATAGAGCCTTTTAAATCTAGGGATTATTAAAATTCGTTACATCGTCGCACAAAAATATTTGTAACGAGAAAGAACTGCCCTCAAAAATTCTCAAAAAATTCATGGAGATAGAGAAAAATGAGACGAATCGAGTTTTATACACGGCAGGTTCATATCTCATTCTGTTTTAAAGATAAGAGTATATATACGTATTCTCGCTTCTTCTTCTTCTTGTTGTCAGTATTTCTGATATTAATAACTTTTTATTAGACCTACGTGGGAGAGCAATTTTCCTGGAACGTGTTAAACACATCATTTCAAGACATCAAATTACTAGCCAAAGGTTTGGAAAAATTAAGATTGCGAGTGTTAAGGTAAGCCGTTCTTTTTCCAGCACTTGCCAGCTAATCCAGTAAAATCCGTTACTTTGCTCACAGGATAAGAAACTCCGATATAGATTGCGAGAAACTGATAGCAATATTGAAGGCCCTTCTGAAACACGAAATCGACACGCTTGATTTTTCGCATTGCAAGGTGGCGGACAGGGGAGTTCTGGCTATATCCAAATTTTCATTAGAAGTTCCAGTCAAAGAGATCATTTTGGCTAATAACAGAATTGGTAAGAACAAAACCAAAACATTTGACATTTAATGGTTGAAGTAAAAAACAGCGCAAAATTAGTGGGAAAAAATCTGAAGAGAAAACGACGGTTTTTTTTTCAGGTTTCAAAGGAGTACACTCCCTGTCTTATGCTCTCTGCCAAAGCACCTGCCAAATAACGAGCCTGGATCTGCACCTGAACCAATTCGCTGACGACGAAGACGCTGGGAATTTGCTCCTAGGCGCTGTTACTGGAGCAAAAACTTTAAAGTCCCTTTTTCTAAGCGGATGCGGGTTTTCCGGAAACATCTCCATTGGAAGAATGCTGCAAGCAAATAATTCGCTAGAAGTGTTGGACATTTCCAACAATAACATCGGTGAGGTATGGGCTTCCTACATATACATATTATAAAATTGTATTCATCTTTAATTAGTCAATTATTTTATAAACTGCAAGAAAAAGTCAAGGATTTAATCTTGAGAAAGACATTTTAATGGTTTTTATATCTAGATTCAAATCTCTTAACAGAGATGTTTCGTAACTTTTTTTATGCAAATACAAACAATGGATGGAAGAATAAAATTAAGAATACGTATATCATAAAAAAAACCTTTCGGTGCTAACTGGAGACCAGCCTTTTGTAGTTTGAATTCCATGTCAAAATAGTTTGTCGATAAGGGAAAATTTTCGTTGCAAACCGCATTAATGCAGTTTAATTTATTAAATACTAGTTATGAATCTCATCTTTAATAAATAATAAGCAACGCTGATTTTATTAGACATGTCAAAGCTACAATCGTGGAATTTCCACGATATAATTAAGCGCTAAACATTATTAACATGAATTAGATTGTAACATCCGCGAATAGGTATTTTTAATGTGTAAACAGCACTTTTGCTTATTTATTAGTGTAGGATTCATATTACATCTTCCTACAATGACATTTTGAGTTATTTTAATAAATTAATAGGCTAGTGTGTATTTTCTTAAGCCCCCGGCAAATCGCTAAGCAAAAATAATTACAGTATTGATGGATAACGTGACTGGGTATTTTTAGATGGTTTTTATTTAAAATTTGCGTTAATGAAATTTTTCTTTATGCATTTCATTAATTCTTCACGTTCGGCACCGGCTAGAAACACGTGCGATGATACTCTCTCCAATAGAGTGCGCTATATTTTTTTCATTGCCAAGGGTGAATACCAATCTCATTTTAATTTTAAGGGATGGTAGGTCCCTTAATGGTAAGGCCATATACCAAAAATAAAAAATATATACCCTGTAGTTTTCGAGAAAGAAAATAAATTAAAATACGTCAACGTTTTCAGAACTTCGTAACTGACCTATCGCAACAGAAAATAAATCAGGATAGGTCTTTGCCTCTGGCATTCACCTTGTTCTTTGCAATCATAAATTCACTAGTTTTTGCTGTCACTGTCAAATAACTTGTCTCTGACCGCAAATTTATAAACGGCGGCTTAACTTTATCAGACGTTTTTTGTCACGTTTTTTTACGTTAGAACTTGGAGTCCGTGACTTGGATACAAAAGGCATGTTGTTCACCCCATAAGTGGGTCAGTAGAGCGACGAAGCGGTACTCAAAAGTTTACCAGAATTCTACGTAGGGTAGGTCAGTTTTTCAACTTTCTTTTTTATATTTTTTTATTGGTAATTTGTGTTATAAATATCAACAGAAACCCCCTCTTAAAATTAAATTAAGTTATTGGTATTCACCCTGTATACTAACCAATATTCCTTCGTAAAGCTATCTCCTGTTGTCGAAATAAGTTTACTACCTACTGAACTTATTGAAGTTGGTAATGTAATATTTTTGATACACCACTATCCACCATCATTTTTGGCCCAACCTTTACCTTGCCAGAAGATTGGGGTTTGGTTTGATCATGAAATTGATCTCTCCAGTCTACATACGTGTGCGAGCATAAACAACAATCAAATCCTTAAATGGACAAAGAAACAGCAAAGTTATTCTCAAAACGTGACAACATAAAAAGTTTATTTGCATGTTATTAACAATAGCTGCAAATTCAATGTTTCTTTGCTACGAGATGCACATAATATAGCCTTGACCGATATTTTCAATTTATTGGCCGTATTTTTTTGACTGGCAAAAAGATTTTAGTATTGAATAACAATAACACCACACATAACTGCCTTTGTTTAATTTATACTCGTAATCTCTCCTTAACCTTTATCAGACACAATTAATCCATCGCGTCTCTCTGCATTTATAGGTATTTAATACACCTACACAAATATCTATATTTTTCGTTTTCAGAATGTAGGACAAATAATAATGGAAGCAATGCAGGACAACTTCACGTTGAAAAAACTTGACCTTAGGATGTGCAGAATTTCGTCAGAAACGGAATTCGCGATACACGAGTTGGTTCATCAAAATCGGAAAAACAGGAAAGTACCAACAAAACGATACGTCCAAGAGGATACAGAATTGGAAATTGAAACTGAAGAGTTAGTTTTGGAGCTGGAGAAGATTTTACAGTAACTTGGATTAAAACACATTTTGTAATAGGATTATAGGAAACAGCTATTCAACGGACAAGAGCCCCGGCTTGCGCTGAATTATACCTGAAAATCCAAAACGGTAGCCTATTCGTCTTTTCTACACCAGACACAGACCGGTTTTAAACTATTTGTGTTCTCGTCAGTGTGCCATAGGTAATTGAAAAGACGAATAATAAAGGCAAACCAAAGTGTCTATGACAGACAAGCAAATTAATATCCACTAGACCACTAGAGGGATAATTCTGTTCGCCGATACATATTTTGTATTAGCCAGTAGTGCAACTAGCCAGCGGGGGAAGTGGGGCTCTAGTCCCTTAGGCTGCCAATACGAACATTATTTTTCCAAAAAATACTACGACTCGCATTTGAAAAATTAAAGTTGGTGTTAATATCTGAAAATCTATACGAGTTAGCAAAAATAGATACCCACAGTAAAGTGGGACACCCTGTATAAGAGGTTACTTAAAATTTTCGTGGCGCCTTTTTATTTTTTCTTCTTGTAGGTGAAGGGAAGCTAAAAAAACACAAATATTGGTGGTATTCATATTTGTAATAAAAAATTCAGCACATAAATGTATTAATTACTAGGTTATTGTTTAGCCTGTTTTAGCGTACAAGCTTTCTCCGACCTATTTGTATAGAATTTTATTCCGTAACCATAAAGCAACTCCACGTCCTGAAAAAGAAAAAATAACGCTCAAAAAACAAATATATAACCTCTAAGTGACGGCACTTTAAAAAATTTAAATCAGTATGAATGAATGTCAATTAAGTAATCACAGTTATCATAACCCAGTGCTCAGAGCGGGATCATCACGTTTTATAAATGTTAATTAATTTATTTATTTTTGAGGATTTCGGATGGAGCAGATTTTCAGAAATCAATATACTCGTAACGCTTCTCATTAATAGTAAAGGTAAATTTACGTTTATTAATCCGTTTCGAAAATATATCAGCAAATATAACAAAAATAACAAAAAAGTAAAATTCCTATAAAACAAATTGTGCATGTGAGTTTATAAAATCAAAGACATAGAAACGCCTTGGCTATGCAAATTCCTATGGCTATCCAGTTCCGTTAAATAATCACGAAAAATTTGCGCAGATTTGCATGGGTTTAACGTGCGTATAAAGACAAATCACTTACTTGAAATGCACCTCGGCCTTCTCCAATTTCCATTTTAACTCATAATCAAGCCTTTCCTTTTTAAAGCCGTTTTATGTCCTGCAAATAAAACAACAATTAGAGAACTGATCTATGACCATTCGAGTAACGGCATATTAAAATATTTAAATCAGTATGTCTGAATGTCAATTAAGTAATCACGGTTATCATAACCCAGTGCTCATAGCGAGATCATCATGTTTAACAAAATAGCTTGTTTATTTTTGAGAATCCCCGAAAAAAAAAAAAAAAATTGCAAATTTGACAGTTACCATCATCACCAAATAATGATGAACAAACTTTATCTGTACTAATGCCTGTTTAAAGATAAATTACTTACTTCGGAGTGGATCTCGGTTATCTCCAATCTGCTGCGTTTTACGTCCTGCAAATAAAACAACAGCGATTAAACAACATATCTCCAAACATTTAAGCGAAGGCATTTTAAATTTAAATCAGTGTGAATGAATGTCAATTAAGTAATCATGGATATCATAACCCAGTGCTCAGAGCGTATCATCATGTTTTATAAGTACTTCTAATTAATGGGTTACAAAATAACTTATACAGGGTGTCCCAAATTTAAATGGACATAGTGAAATGGGAGATAGAGCACAATTTGCTGAGTTCAAAACACCCCCACACTTGCCCTTGAAACTGAATGGTTTTCGAGATACGGGTGTTGTAAAAAACGAGTCCCAGGTGTAACTAATTTTTAACTTGAATGATGTTTTTTATCTACCCATAAAATTAGAGTGAATTATTAAAAATACGCCTGCATGGTATATGAGAACTTAAAGTTACTTACCTAAGGATCAATCTCAGGTTCCAGCTCGAAGAGGATTGTGGATTTAACCATATTTATCTTTGTACTACTTCACTGTGCAGAATCTACAAAATATTACAACCTTTAGAATTCGTTTTTATTTTGGAATTTCTTTTTTAAATTTAATCAAAATCAGTGCTTTTGAAAGAAAATCATGAGAACTTCATAAACACGGACCAAAAGCTAAATCATCACAAAAAAGTCGAAGATAAATGTAATTCAAGATTAGGAACAAGACTTGGCATTTTATTCAATAAATCCGAAAATATTTATTTTGCTCTGTAGTTAAAGAGAAAGAAGGTTAAAACGTCATATCAGTTAATTTAACACGTTTTATGCTATACTCCTCAAGGACCAAGTCCTCACCCTCATCGAGAAAATTAGTAGCAATAATAAACATAATAATTGTCTACTTACATATTTCAGAACCAAGTATCGGCTTATTTGGAATCTGTCTCTTTATGTCCTCGCTTCTAATTTTGCCTCAATTCCTACCATTTCACCGAGCCAAGAAATCTACAAAATGATAATAATTCAGAATCTATTTTAAATTTGCAAAGTTGGCATAAATTATGATCAAAATCAGTGCTTTTGAAAGAAAATCATGAAAACTTCATAAACACGGACCAAAAGCTAGATCATCACGTAATTCAAAATGGATTGACAAGGACAAACGGAAAAAGTGAATCAGGTACTTACATGACCACAAACGTCCTTATCTTCAGCCTCAGAACTCTGGACGAATTACTACTCGCTTTCTGTCTTCAATTCGTATAATTTAATTCTACCAAATGACCCACGGCATTAATAAACTTCCTAAAACTCATAAATTTATATTTTCCACACTTTACAGAGAAATTTGTCAAAAACTTACCACTCATCAAACCATATATAACGCCGATCACAAAGAAAAATACAAACATAATGTCTCTCTTTTATTATAACATTGCACATAAAAGCTATAACACATACTTACAATTATATTATATAAATATAATATTTCGCTCCCCTATGTTACTAAAAAAAATCCCAAAAATAAAATAACCAATAGAGCAATTTTTATAAAATTTTATTTTAAATACAAATAAACCTGGCTACCACAGTCAATGCATAAAACTTAAAGATACGCAAACAACTATAGCGACCCATTTACTTTTTGGCTGGAGCCTTTGGGGTCTTTGCCTTCTTCGGCTTAGATTTTTTCTCTTTAAGGATTTGCGCCCTTCTCCTTGCTTGCAATTGCGCCGACTTGATTACTACATCATCGCTGGCCAAAGTTATCTACAAATCAATAATAATCCTTACAATCCGTTCACTACTCCCAAAAACAAATTGAACGCCTCATTATAGTCAGAGCTTTTGAGAAAAATCATGAAAACTTCATAAACACGGACCAAAAGCAAATCATCATGAAAGAAGAATATTTAGAGGTGCCCCAAGTAGCATAAACTTAACTATTTATTCTGTTGGAACAATATTCTTCAACTAATTAAAAATACATAATATAAAATAACGTTATTTTATAACATAAAAGTTATTTAAAGATCTAGGAACTGTATTAAAATTAATAAAAACTATCTTTCCTCACAGACCAAACCTCGGTCTTTCGGTCCCCCAAAGAACTCATTTAAAATTTTGACATCAAAATATATCTTTATCCCAGTAAGTTAAATTATTTCCACTTACTCCTCGTTTCTTGGCTAACTGTTCATCCCTCTGCAATTTCCGCTTCTGTGCTGACAAAATAGCTTGACGTTTAAGAACGGCTGCATATGGGTTTAGTTTAAGCAGAGCCTTGGTGTTGGTCAATGGATTGAGACGACGTACACGACGTACAACCTTCTTCCTACGGAGAACAAAAAAAAAGTTATATCAATGTTAACGGATGTTGAAACAAAAAATGGAAAGAACACATAATAGATGTTAAACTCACTTTGGAGCACGTAGAACGGCCTTAATTTCATCGGCTTTCAATAATCTAGACAAGTCAGTGTTGGACATCTTGGGTTGAGGCAAATTGTATCCTTTCTTCTCAAGGGAGGGAGTCTTCCAGCTTCCAAACAGTTTATCCAATCTTCCGAAGGCAGACTCGGTCCAGATGACAAAACGTCCAACGTGGCCACCAGGGGCCAACTTCAACAGGTTAAGCTTTTCCACGCTGATGAGGTCAATGCCAGGGATGTTACGGAAGGCACGACGAAGACCTTTACGATAGATAATTTGTTAAAACCACGATATATGCATTTTATAAAGGAGAAAACTTTTAAATCATTTGTTCGGTGGACATTGCCCTTTTCCGATATAAGACCAGAAAGGAACGCCTATAGCCACCAATATTATTTAGCACAATTATGGAACATTCAAACGAGCAGAGTCTATAGGAATGTGGACATTGGTTTGTGCAATCATAATTTTTATAATCAAAATATTTCCGTTTACCTTGGTCCTTGTGGTAAACAACAAGGGGTCCTTTACGTTGGATACGCCTCCTGTTACGCATCTTACCCTTACCAGCACGGAACCGCTGGCTCTTATAGACCTACAACCAAAAAGAAAATATAAAAAAGTATTAAAAAAAATCCCCTCGCACATACGTTTTTAAAACATTTCATTCAGTGCTTTGGAATTTTGTAGTCATGAGTCTTCATAAACACGGACCAAAAGCAAATCATCATTGATAAAATTACAAAACGAGGAATAAAAAAATATATATATTCCTACCTTTTGAATATCAGCCCAAGCCTTAATCCTCCTCAAGAACTGCACGGCCTGTTTGGTCTTGCTCAATTCCTGCACCTTATCAGACACAACCAATGGTAATTCTGGAACCTGATCGATAACGTGTCCTTTGCTAAGAACAAGAGCTGGAACACCGCTGGCGGCAACTGCCGAGGCCAAAGCGTAACGACGTTGGTTGATATTAACCCGTCTGTGCCACCTGCGCCATGGTTTAGTAGGGGCAAACATGCGTCCTCCGCGACACATGTTACCGAACGCTCCCTGACCGGAACGGTGGGTACCGCCACCACGTACACGGGGAATACGTGCGACAGCCCGACCGGTACCCCAGGATTCGGCGGAAGTTTGATGACCTGGAGGAAAGAACTAGCATTTGATAACGGCTTGTCAATGATAAGCAAGTAAGAACGAAATGTTTATGCTGTATGTTGGACATTGCCCTTTTCCAATACGTTCATCAGAAAGGAACGCCTATAGCCAACAATTAGTTTTGCACAATTATGGAACATTCAAACAAACTGAGTATGTACGAATGTGGACATTGGTTTGTGCAACGACTTTAACAAATAACTAAATAAAATATTGAAAAACTAAAATTTATTTTTGACTCACCAGCTTTATCGCTAACGCTGTAAGGTTGACGGTGGTTCATGGAAACTTGCTGGTGAACAAAGCTAACGACATCGGGTCTGATTGGGGCCTTGAATACTGCTGGCAAAGCAATAGTTGTGCCTTTAACTTCTTCCGACTTCTCATTGTACACGCTCACTAAGGGGCGTGCTGTAGACAACGACTAAAACAGAAGATAGTATCGTTAGAAAATATTTACTTTGTTAAGAAATTGAAGTACAGCAATCAGATAATCAACAATCGATAATGCAACACAACTATTGAACAGTCCGAATTATTATTATAAACTGCTTTCATTAGAAATTTAAAATAAATTACCTAAATTGAACTAACCAGATCAACTACTACAACTTCAAATAAGACACTTAAATCATAACTCAAGTTGGAAAATATAACCTACAAGCACGTTTTCCGAAATATCTTCGAAATATACCAATAAGTATGATTAGTATTTACATATTTCGCAGGACAATAAAGATAAGTTCAATAATTTCTAAAAATTGAAAATTCCATATGAAAATCGTAGATAATACACGTGGTAATATTCTGTTACTTTTATTTACACAAAATCTAACGTGAGAAAATCAAATTTGATAGTGTTATTTGGCCACATTTATATTGAATATTTTGCAAAAAGAAAAACATGAAGTACTTACCATCTTTGATTAATTCTAAAACTATTTTTCACTTACATACACACATCAAGCGAACACAACGTCCGCCATGCAAAAGGAAGTGGCACTTCCTTATTTCGATCGGCTCCCAATAGAGGCGCTCAACGTCTTCCGCTATATTTAAAGCGGGATATTTAAATTCATTCGCTTCAAAACTATTTTTATACTTTCACCTTTTCTTGTATAAAACAACTTCTGTATTAAATCTGAGCTAATACCTGAGCAAACATATTTTATGCAAGACAAAAGTGAAAGCGGAGTAGTAAGTGAATCTCAAAACTATATAGGTATTTAATTATTTCTTAACAAATATCTGGAAATAAGGTAAATTATGTTCAGTTAATTTAGGAATTTTCCAATATAATTAAATATCGCCACGGCATTAACTGTCCTTTAACGGTTTATTAAAAATATTTATTCATAACGCATTTCTCCTACTTTGAAAGTACAGTTACAATAATTATATGGTGTGTTTAGTTTTCTTTTTATGTTCTGTGGTTTTCTCTTTGTTCTTTGTGACTTCAAAATTGTACCTCTTTAAATATTACTAGTATTTACGCACTTTATTTATTTTCTATACGAAATAAACGCACATAAACGGAGAAAACTGAATGAAAATTAAAATTTAATTAAGAGTATGTTCGGTGTTACTCGCTCTGGAAGATTCTGAACGGCCTCTTAACAGTAATTGTTTAAAATGGCGGCTGTCACTGTCGTTTAAAAGGTTTTTTGACACGTAGGAGCCCTTAATTATTTTCAATTAGCAACTTATTAAAATGGGCCAAAAATTTCAATACGACGAGAGTGGTGGAACGTTTTTCTATTTCCTATTGTCATTTCTAGCTTTAATTTTGATACCTGCAACGTTTTATTACTGGCCAAGAAAAAAGAAGAGAGGTAAGGAGCATGTTTTTGGCAATTTTTTAGATTATTTGATTATGAATCCATAAAGTAATACTTTGGTCCAAGTTTTTGTAGTTTTTTTAAATAGTTGATGATGGTTTTTTCCGTTCTGACTCATTATTTTAACACGTAATTCCTATTTTGAAGTAGATTAAGGTTAAGTTTTTAAAATACTTAACAGTTTTGAGGAATTTACATAATTCCTCTGACCATACGTTAATGTTGTTGAAATACTTGCCCATTTCAAACCCAAAACATATTAAAACAAGTTGCGTTTTGCTTAAAATATTTATAAACTGAATTTTATTTTTAGATCCAGACGAAGAACATAAAGAGTGTAAATGCCAAGCATGTCACACAAAAAGGGAATATTTAAAAAATGCCGAACCCTGGAAAGGTCCAAAAAATCTCCTAATAAAACTAGTTATAATAGTCGGTTGGATTATTTTAATTCTCCTGGCTTACAAAGTATCTCAGTTCGACTACGAAATGGCCAATTTCGACCCATATGAAATTTTGGGTATACCTCTAGGTGCTAGTCAAGGAGAAATTAAAAAGGCTTATAGAAAACTGTCCCTAATTCTCCATCCGGATAAAGACACTGGTAACGAAAAGGAGTTTATGAAGCTGTCCAAAGCTTATCAGGTGAGTTTATCGAAATGAGGCCATTTACAAATGTACAGTTAGACCAAGAATCTTCATTATCCTCAACTCAAATACGAGTCTCGTGTGTTTATGCCGTTAAAACATATTTGTTTAAAACATCTAGGCCTTAACGGATGATGAAGCCAGAAAGAACTGGGAAAAATATGGTAATCCAGATGGTCCCGGCGCTATGAGCTTTGGTATAGCCCTACCTTCCTGGATCGTAGAAAAGGAGAACAGTGTGTGGGTGCTTGGATTATATGCACTCGTATTTATGGTCGCTCTTCCCATAGTGGTAAGACAAGCAGTTGCAAATTATTAATTATCGTTTTGAAGTCCTAGAATATACCTTACGGTTACATCTGATTTTAGGTTGGCACTTGGTGGTATAGAAGTATTAAATTTACCGGAGATCAAGTTCTTTTAGACACGACGCAGATGTATTACTACTTTTTCCATAAAACTCCCAATATGGCTTTGAAACGAGTTATAATGATCCTAGCTGCCAGTCTGGAGTTTGATAAGAAACACAATTCAGAAATAGCGGAGAGACAATCCGATAATGAAGAAGTACCTCAAGTATGCATAATATTTTAGTTATCATATTCAATTGTTTGAATGTTCTTTGTTTTAGTTAATTAAGAAACTATTAAATTTGAACGAGAAAAACAAAGAAAGGCCTTTGTGCTACCTATACAGCATAAAAACTCGTGCAATCATCCATGCTCATTTAAGCCGAATACCTCTCAACCCTAATACATTAGAACAAGATAGAAGATACGTTATAGGAAAATGTCCTTATTTAATTAATGAACAGGTCAATTGTGTTAATCAGTTGATATTGCTAGCGTATGCCAGGAGAAGTAAGTATTTTAGTTTTCCTAAATAATGTGGAACACCTAATGGGAAATATGAAACTCTTTCTCTTATCAGTTATGCTGCAATATGGTTCCTACATGACAATGTTTTTTTTTTTTCAGTTCAAAAGCTGCCCACTATAGAAACGATAGAAAATTGCATGAAGTTATGTCCGATGATAGTCCAAGGTCTCTGGGAGTGTAAATCGCCATTATTACAATTACCCTACATAAATGACGACAATCTCAAGTATTTCATGTCTAAAAAGAGGCAGATTAAGTCCCTGCAACAATATGCTCAATTGAAAGGAGAGGATAGAAGAAGTTTGCTGCGAAGCTTGAGCGATGATGAATATGAAAACGTTATGAAAGTCCTCGGCAGGATGCCATACATCGACTTCCAAATACAAGTGGAAGGTAAACAACAGTTTTTATATTCATTAAAATCGATTTGAACTTTTATTTCTTGGGTTCTAGTAATGGATGACGACAATCCTACAGAAGTGACTGCCGGAGCTATAGTCACTGTTACAGTCACGCTAGTGAGAAAAGATATGAGTACTTTGTTTGGTGATGACACAGTTAAGGAAATTACTGTCATTGCTGAGAATGGTACCGAGGAAGTCAAAGAGGGTGCAGGAGAACCTGAAAATGAGGCCGTTATCAAGAGGCCTGCCTGGCTCAAACAGAAGAGAGGTAAAGAGAATGCCAATTTCGATAAACAAAAAGTACAATCTGATTTTTTTTCAAGGTGGTGGTAAAAAAACTAAGAAATCAGGCAAACAAGCCAATAAACCTTCTAGTGTGCCCAAGCCGAAGGTTGAGGAGTCCCCAAAACCACCCGAGAAGAAGAAAGAAAAACACAAAGTGAAGGAGGTTAAAGATGATGAGGAGACGGGCGATTCTGATGAAAGTGATGTCGATACCAATGATAATAACGATAAGTCTTCGGAGGATGAGAGCGGTGTAAATAAGCCAAATCATGAGGACGATGATCAGGTACTAATTATCTTGTTGAATTTGTACTTTTATTTAGTCTGGATGTTTTCTGGAAAAATTTTATTCTTGAGAAAAAACCTATTAATGTAGAAATCTATTAATTTTTATTTCATTAATAAAATAAAATTATTTTTAGGAGTGGGAGAAGTTCCGCAAAATACACGAACGAGAAAAATCCTTAGAAGGGAAATCAAAATCCTCTCATTCGGTTCACTGTCCATTATTCCCACAAGACAAACAGGAATATTGGTGGACTTATATTTGTGATAGAAAGTCCAGAACTCTTCTCACAGCGCCTTACCACGTTACAAGTCTTGTTGAAAGAGAGAGTATTCATCTTAAGGTAAGATACAAATAATACTAGCTGAATAGGACGATTACAATACTACGAATCATCTTTATTATTATGCTTCTTTTAGTTCACCGCACCAAATTGGACAGGGGTGTACACATTCACCGTGTGCTTACGCTCAGATTCCTACATAGGATTTGACCAACAAAAAGATATAAAGCTAGATGTTAAGGAAGCACCTGCTGAAATAACAGAGCACCCACAATGGGAATTTGAGGATTCAGAAGAAGAAGGTCCCGCAGAGAATAACGATCATGAGTCTGAATATACAACAGACGAGGACTTACCGGAAGATGAAGACTAAAGTTATTTATTTTGGGGCGGCCAAAATCTCAACATAGGATCATTTAGTGTTTTTCTCTTTTTTAAATTGTAAATTTGGCTAAACTGTTGTTCTGTGTATACTAAAAACCTTGGATTTTTTTGTACTATTTATGATACCATTGGCAATCAATTTTCTTGTGGCAAATGGTAAAAGTTTTTAGCTCCTATAAATAAGTCTAAAAGTTTTTTCTTAAAAATCAACTAAATATCTACAGAATGCAATCTTGAGATTGGTGTGAAAATGAGGGTTTTTGGGATATTCTTGATGTATATTTATATTTGTATGAAAAAATAAATTCTACATACTATGTTTGTTTTTTTTCTGCTTACATTATAACGAGAGATTTTACCAAACAAATTTTGACCCAAATATTTATACAGTTCCTTTAGCCTCACATGGTTGCTCATCTTCCATATTCTTTGAATTAGAAATATTCTGTTGGAGACTATTGAATTAATGTTAATTTTTCTCGCCAATATTTTTATTAACCTTTCAGATTATGATTTTTACCTCCAACACTATTATTTTACAATAAAACACTTGTCCGAAAATTTTCAGCGAAAGCCATCTGTAAGCTAAAGTAAAGGTTGATATGACGGCATACATGACATTTCATTTTGACCCCCGTGAACCTTTACCATAAATAATAAAGAAACTACGCAAATTAATAAATATGTTTTTTATTCTTCATAATGTGAGAAACGAAACCAAATTGTAGTAGAATAAAATAATGATAAATATCATTAAATATAAAAGATTAATATACTTAACATAACATCTTAATGCATCTGCAAGCATGACAAAAAATATATGTAACTAACTACATATCACATTTTCAATAAAGAATTACATATATACACAAAAAAAAAACAGTAACAATGCATCATGCTTACGTCGCATACCAAAATAAAACTCCTTATACATTACTAAAGTAAACATGTTCTACTAGTATTATAGTTACTTACAATTTATATAATATACAAATAAGAGTTAAAATGAAAACGGTTAAGTTCTTCTCTTGGCCTTCAAGTGAGTCCGCGCCTTTCCCGATGATGTGCCAGACCCTATACTAAACATACCAGGCGCTGCAGGCTGTGGTGCGTTAAACTGAACAGGAACAGTAGTTCCAAAAGATGGTGCGCCTGCACTACCAAATGCTGGAGTACCAGTATTACCAAAAGCGGGCACCGCCGTATTTCCCCCAGTAAAATTAAACGTGGGCTTAGGAGCTTCATTCGAGTTTGCTGCCCCAAATGAAAATACACCTGATGGTTTCTGGGTTGCTCCAGACCCAAAACTGAATACGCCACTTTGCGTGGTTGGAGGATTGACAGCACCAAAGCCAGCACTCGGTGGCTGAGCAGCTGCAAAATTATTATTAGACCCAAAAGCATTAGACGTAGATCCAAACGCATTCTGTGCTGGTTGTGGTTTCGAAAAAGCTGATGCAGTCGCATTTGCACCAAATCCAGGCATACTACTTGTTGATCCAAAACCAGCAGCAGGCGCCGTCGTTCCAAAAGATGGAGTAGCAGTGGCTCCAAATGCAGGAGCAGATGAGTTTCCAAACACAGAGCTTTTATTAGGAGCATTAAATCCAGCATTAGTCGTCCCAAAGGTTGGTGTATTTGTAGTCCCAAAACCGCCAGACTGCGTAGTGGTAGTACTGACTCCAAAAGCTGGAGTAGCAGAATTGCCGAATGCATTGCCGCTACCAAAATTTGCAGAACTACTTCCAAATGAGTTGGAAGCATTAAAACCAGGAGTTGTGGTTGTTCCAAATGCAGTACTTGCAGTTGTTGTAGTAATACCAAAGGCATTACCGCCACCAAACGAACTACTTGCAGTTGTTTTCGCCCCAAAAGTGAATGTAGGAGTAGTGTTAGTACCAAATGAGGGTGCTGTGGTGGTTACTGTTGGGTTTCCAAAAAGTGAGGGTGTTGCGGTTCCAAAAGCTGGTTTCGGGTTTGTTGCAGCAAAATTTGTGGCTTGTGTGGTTGGCGTTCCTCCGAAAATATTAGTATTATTTGACGGAGCTCCAAAACCACCGGCTTTGACTCCAAAGCTTTGAACTGCACTGTTTGGTGCCCCAAATGCAGGTGACGAAGTCGTAGTCGTTCCGCCAAATGTGTTTGCAGTGCCAAATGACACCGTCGTGGTCGGGATTCCAAATGCAGGCTGAGTTGTACTTTGACCAAATGAAGAGGCACTATTTTTGCTAAAGGGGGATGAATTTGCGACAGAAGATGCACCAAATGCTGGAGTTGCACTAGTGACTGCTCCAAAAGGAGACGCCGGTTTGTTCGCCCCAAACATAGGAACTGCAGAAGATGAACCAAAACTGGGATTTGCAGCTGTGGATGGAGCACCAAAGCCACCCAAAGTTGAAGGTGTAGTTGTTGGTGCAAAACTAGTCGAAGGTAAAGACACAGACGACACTCCAAAACCACTTGATGGACTGGCAGACGTAGACATAACTCCAAAAGCACTTGACGGACCCGCGACAGAAGCACCAAAACCAGTTGAGGCAGAAGTTGCCGAAGGAGCACCAAAGGTAATTGACGCTGAAGTGGTTGTTGGAAGTCCAAAATTAGAAGAGGCATTAGATGAACCAAATGGATAAGGTGGAGGTTTAGGAACGCCAAAAGCTGGCACTGACGTAGCTGGAGAGGCTGTAGAAGTGTTTGTTCCGAATGCTGGTGTAGAAGTGTTTGTTCCAAATGTCGGTGCAGAAGTGTTTGTTCCAAATGTCGGTGCAGAAGTATTTGCTCCAAATGTTGGTGCAGAAGTATTAGCTCCAAATGTAGGTGTGGTAGTACTAGCTATTCCAAAAGCAGCTGAACTAGTAGTCGCTACACCGAATCCTCCAGACGCAGCAGATGTGGTACTATTAGGATTAAATTTGAAAGAGGGCACGGCTGTTGCTGCTGTTGTGTTGCCGCCAAAACCACCACCAGCCGAAAAACTAGCGTCATTATTACTTGTAGAAGTGAGTGCACCTGCACTTGACCCACCAAACGACAAACTGACAGGTGTGACCAAATTAGGTTGTGCACTTTTTGGGTCTGAACTACCAGTATTTCCTAATATTGCTTTGCTTTTATTTGTACTGGATTGCGCAGTACCTCCAAAAGAAAATGCCGGCACACTACTAGTAGTTGCAGTAGTGGCATTTGCAGCAGGTTTTTTTAGATCAAATTTAAAACCACCCATTTTTGGTGGACTAGCTGGACTAGAAGATGACATAGTCACCGAAGACCCAAAGGATGTAGCAGATGGGGAACCAGAACCAAAAGCTACGCCAGAGTTTGAGCGAACTAATCCTGTAGATTTGAACTGGAAATTTGGCACTGCCAAATCACTTTTAGATGCCTCAATGCCTAATGAGGCTGACGACGATTCTTTGGAAACTATAGAAGTTGCGCTACTGGAATTACTACTAGTACCAAATGTAATTACGGGTACAGCAGTTGTAGCATTATTAGAACTGGGAATCGGACCAACTGGAGACGATGGTGGTGCTGGAGTTTCCAGTTTTGATTCACTTTTGCTTGACCCAAAAGTAATTTTAGACTCACTAGCTGAAGGTATTGGAGAAATAACAGATGTGGAACTTTGAGTTACCATGAAGCTTGTAACAGGGGTTGATGTGAGATTTGTTTGGGATGTACTTTCTGGTATACTAAAGTGTACATGCTTATTAGACTTGTTGGGTGACGCCTTTTTGGGAGTGGACAGGATTGAAATTAATGGTTTATCGGTGGATTTAGAGACCTCTAAAATAGAAATCTCGGGTTTTCCAGAAGCGGTGTCCAATGACGAATTTAAGGTAGTGGAATAATCGGGCTTAGGGGTCAGAACTGGTTCTTTACCAGCTAAACTTCCCATTAGAGCTGCCAATCTGTTCTTCCTTATCCTGTCCAGTGGTGCATCGTCAAATATTTTGACAGGACTTTCTTTCTTTTTAATGGACCCATCATCAACGTCGTTTGTTTGATTTTTAGTTGAATCGTCTTCTTCAATTACGTGTTCTTTTGACTCAGTGCTTTTCTTATTTTCATTAACGACTGTCTGTGTCTCAGCATTTATTAATTTGACTTGTTTTGATTCTTTTGGATTATCAGTTAGTGTACCTATAAAATAATAATTAGATTTGATAATCTTAATAATCGGGCGAAAATTTGTACTTACTTATACTTATTGATTTTCTTTTAGGTCCAGCTTGGTCGGATTTTTTAAACGAAAAATCCATAGATGAACACGATGCTGCATATTCATCGTACATGCATACTCTCTTAGAAACAGGTTTGGTAGGGCTAGTTGAGGTGTCTAGTAAAGGTGATATATCTCGACCTCTCTTATTTGAATCCGCACCATTAAACTGCTCTGTCCTCAACCTTTTACCAGTATCTTCATTTAGCTCATATTCCTACAAATTTATACAAATTAGACTCCATATTTATCTAGCGCTTACTTTAGATATGATATTTAAATGTTAAATGTTTCTTACCTCATTGGCATGTATCCTTTTCCTTGATATTTCCTTTAAGGCATCCAGAACACTTCTCGTACTTGTACTGGAATTCACTTCTCTGCTGGGTAGAGTAAAAAGACGTCGGCTGTTTATTGGTGAACTTGACTTCACTATCCCCTCTAGTAGTTTACGATTATATTCCTGGGAATGCTGTCTTGAATATTCTGAAATTAATAAAGAAAAGCATTATTAGAGCCAATTAAACAAATTAAATTTTTAGGACTACCTGGAGATGCAATTCTAATTGTTACTCTCTTCGATTTCTGTTCCAGAGTGGGTAATTTCTGCTTCGTTAAATGTACTACAGGAAACAAACCCGGACTGCCGTACTTTGCTTGGTGTGTAGGTGGCCTCTGGCGTTCCCTTTCCCTCTCAGTATCCTCATTATATTGTACAATTCTTCCTGCTAGTCCTGGACTTTTTGTATCTTCATAGGTACTGACATTAACATTGTATCTTGTGGAGGCCAATAATGGACCTCCAGTGGGTATTTTGATAGGATCTCTTTTGCTTGATCTTGGCGGTGTGGCGATGTCTGACAGAGAATATCTATAAAAGATAAGATGATCGATTTAGTAAGTAACACAGAAGTCGTTTAAAACCAAAAAAATAAAACATCTATGTCGACGTCAATATAAAAAAATGAGGTATTAATTAATTAATGTATACTGTGGCCCTTTATTAAATTGCCACCACCTGAGCTGGTTAAATTTCATGATTTATAAAAATGGACTATATAATATCGTCTATTTGAAAATATTTTTACAGGTGTTAAAGTACCCCACGACATGATTCATCACACATTTTCTTATTTAACAGATAAAGTAACAAATTACGCAAGTTAACAACAACTTGATTGCCAAGACTCATCTCTAGAAACATAACCTAAAAATATACACTCGGTGAACTATGAACTGAAATTGCACAAATTACATTGCTGTGAAAATATGATACATTTTTGACATTTAAATATAAATCGATGGTTGCTTACCTTCGAGGGCTTAAAATATGGGGTTTTGGTGGTGTGGCAAAAATGCTCTCTCGTCTAACAAATGGTGTTGAGGTTATCATGGGTTGAATAAAACTTCTAGGTATACCATTGGCAGTTTCGTTCATAACACTTTGTAAACTATTTAAGTTTATACGTGGAGAATCGGTAACTTTAGAGGAAGTAAACATTTTTCTCACTTTAAAACAGAAATGTAGCTTTCTCTAACCTTCAATAATATAAAGCTTTTCTCCCCTTACTCGTGTCAGACCTGTTTATCTCACGCCAAAGCACTTAGAATTATACCAAACTTTATTTTACAGTAAAAGGCACAACACAAAAATTATTTCGTCATACCAAGATATATAAACTACAATAATTTCCAACTGCAACACGCCATTTCGAAATATTTGACTTTTTAACGACTTTGCCGGCCTAGAAAAAAATGTTTTTATCGACTTGTTCTAAATAAACCTCACGGAACGATAAGGAACTACATTTCCAATTAACAGTAACTGCATTACAGATATCTGGCAGTGGCAACTACTTTTCATTTGAAGCTTTGTAGTTTACATAACCTGTCATAGATGGCAGTATGTAACAAATAAGGACATTAGTAGCGATTTAAGGGATTTTATATATTCTGTGGTAAGGATTATTGACAGAGTTTATACAGATCAAGGTTTTCTACAAACGGTCAAGATAGAAAATTTATATTTATAAATATTACTCCATGGAAAAAAATCAAAAGTTGACAAAATTAGTTTTGATATTGACTTGTTTATAAAGTTATAAACAATGGTATTGAGTAAAGAAATAATATCAATGGTTTTGGTCATTCACCATTTCGTATTTCGAATTCCTTCTGTGGTAATTATAGATTTATGGCTGAATTCCTAAGTAGCAAGTGGGCCAACTACTCCATCTGTGAATAGTAAGTAGAAGAAGAAGATGGATTTGTCTGTCATTGTCAAATGTGTCTTATGTGTCAAGTCAAACGTCAAACAATCTGCATTAGTTGTACGTGTTACGTCAGTGTATATATATATACAAATTTGTTTATTAATACCTTTAATATTTATAATTCTATCGATTTCTCTTCATTATACGTTGACTCGATGAACAGGTAATATATTTTGATGTTAATGTAAACGTGCACATTTGGTATTTATCATTGCATCTACTGCCTAATGGTATAATTTTGTACGACCTTTAAGCCCAACCCCCTGATTATTTTGTTGATATTTTTTTTTCGCCTAACAAAACAACTTTATCAAAAATAGATTTTGCATGTTCATTAATTTGTTCTTATCTGTTACATCAAATATGAAAAATATTTAAAAACTAACAGATAACATTGGATCTAAGCATACCTCTATAAAATGACTAATCGAAAGAAAGAATTGTACAAATGTTTCTTCTTATTAACTGATAGTCAATAATGTGTAATTTTCATTAAGTTTTTTTTATTTTTAAACCTCTGTTAGGTTTTAAATCACTTGATGGAGTTACCAACACAATGCTTTGTTCAAGCATTGTCAGCTAAATTGTAAGTGCTTTGTGATACTGGTCTGTCAAATTCCTCCTATTCAAGGACTGGCATCGCTTTATCTCTAATGTAGTGCAACAGACCCGACCATTGAGGTAGTGCTAACTTTGAATGGTTCCTAAATTAAAAATAAAACAATAAGAGCCAATTGCTACTGATAACTGCTTTTGCTGAATGCGTCCATTATTTTTCATTATCAGTTTGACAAGTGCCGTATCATATGTTTTGAAAAATATAGCTTTTCTGCTTGTTATACCCCACACAGGCACTTCTCATTACAAGAAGAGTGAATATTATCTTCGAAATTGTACGATAGAGCATTACCGAGCATTAGAAGTAGTTCAACACAAACCATAGACGTAGAGCGTATGTATTTTAGTAAAATGAAAAGTTATCTGTCAATTTTGACAATATACTGAACTTTACGAGGTCGAATAAAAAGTTCTGAAATTATTAACAGCAATGTCACTTTACGACAGTGAAGTATTGCAGTTCATCGTAGCACATTTGTTTGATTGATTCGATACACCAATATTTAATGATTTCTTGTTTGTTTTGATTGGAAGAGAGTAATCTGCCAAGATCGCCTTGATTATATTTTTTTAACGCCTTTCTGTTCATAATCCCTTTTGTAATGGTGTATCACTTATCATTTAAAAGTTGATATGAAATGGTTTTATTCACAGAGATAAGTTAACATTGAATTTTACTACTTACTGATTGTGAGTAATAAAATAATATCTGTGCATGTTTTATTTAGTCATGATCGGTATGTTAAATGAAATATCAAAACGCTACCATTTGCAATGGGGAATTTTATCTATTTTTGAATGGAAAAGATAAAACCGTTCTTTTTTTTTAGTGTTAAATGTTAATAAGATTATTGTTGTTATAATGAAAAATTTAATTTGAAAGGTTTTTGAATTTAATCATACGTGATAAGTGAATATAAAATTTTTTCAGTGACAGTTGTTGTAATATGTTAGTCTTTTTAATATAAGTATTACCTTATGTCAACTGGTAAATATTAAAATATTTCAAATTATTATTTTTTTAGACTGAATTTTCTATTCAAAGTATAATATTGTATTTACCACTTAAACAGTCGTTATATTTTGTTGGTTTTTTTTCTTTTTATTTTACTGCAAATAATGACTGTAAATACTTATTACTGGAATTTTGAAAATCTACCTTTTGAAGTTATAGTTTTTTAAATAAATATAATAAAGATAATTTTCCCAGGAAATGTGCTCGCCCTAAAATTTCCTCAGATTTTTTGAATAGAAAACTAAAATTTAGAGTGCTCAATATAAAATAAATGTTTCCGCCAAACTTTAATTTTCTATTCTAAATATTTTAAGAAACTAGCAGACGCCCTTACTCAATGGGTATATTAGGCACATTATGTTATTCTTTCTTATAAAACCGTTATTAAGTAAATGACGCCTATTTAGGTTCGGCATATCTAAAAAATGAGTAAAGATGATTTCGATATATATCGTCACTTAAGAAGAGATCAAGGAAATAATGCGGCGCTAGATTTAATACATGGACTTCAGGACAGACATTTAGGGCACTTCAGAAAAAATGTCAAAGCAAAAGAAAACATTGAAATATTTGCAGAAGAACAGCTGGTTAGAAAGAAGGACTTTGATGAAATGGTAGTATTCATAAATTCCTACCGATGGACGCCCGCAGTTACCTTTTTCTATGATTTTTTTTAGCGGTGTGAAATGCCCGGTTTGCCAAGATCTACCTTTCTAATGGTATTCAGTTCGGACGGGTCAAGAGTCGCCTCGACGCATGGCAACCACAATATTTATGTCACGGACATCAGAAGCGGAAAAAACATAAAGACTTTAATAGGCCATCCAAGAACACCATGGTGTATCGCGTTTCATCCTACCTCAGACCAGATTGTGGCTTCAGGTTGTTTGGGGGGGCAAGTTCGAATTTGGGATCTCAGCGTAAGTAACGGACATCTAAAGATCCTTAATTATGTTCCTTTAAGACGTTTTCCGCCAACATAAAATCATAAATTAAGAGACCAACTTAACGTATAAGTGCATATTTTTTAGGGAGGAAGTGAAGTATGGACAGCTGGGAGTCAGTCGGTCATAGCCTCTATAGCTTTCCATCCGAATGATAGGGTGTTAGTTATCGCAACTTACAATGAAGTTTACTTCTGGGATTGGAGTCAACCAGAACCGTTTGTGCATGCTGCTACAAGCAGTCCAAAAGAGAAGGTAATTTTTTACGGTTAGAGCACAAGAAACGTTTTTCAGAAAAACTGCGAGTTAAAAGACTTTCATATAGAAAATTATTATTTTTTGGTTATTTAAATTAAATTTCAGGTTCGATACGTAGCCTTCGATAAACTAGGCCATAAGCTAATAACGGGCATCGCAAATAGCCCACAAACTAGATGGGAAAGGGTTAGAGCTCCTGTGCCAGTCCCTAGGCAAGAGCGTTGCGCCAGTCCCTACAGAAGGAGGATCACCCAAAGGCTTGTTAACATGTCTTCATCGCAAGTAAGTGTTAAGAGAAACAAATCCTCATTAGCTGTGTGCTCAGCATTTTTTAAATTGTTCCAGAATCCCTCGGCTTCAGAAAACGCCCCGACTAATAGAGAACCACTATCAAGCGGTCCTGAACGGGAAAGAAGGATCACGGTATATTACACAACTTTAGTCAGGGAATATGAACAATTGGTGCGGAGATATTTACAACTATATAGGCCCCCAACCATGGTAAGATTGCTATGTATACTGGGCGTCGCCCTAGTACCTACCCCTATTCGGTAGAGTAATTAATTGTTTTATAACATAATTCTTGAATATAGATTGATCGAGGCACGGACCCTATGGAGCCCAACCCTTGGTTCAACAATAGCGGCACCCAAACCACAGAGCCGTCTACCTCTGGAACAAGTGAAGCGGCTAGTGCAGGTCCTAGTACTGCAGCATCAGCGGAACCAACTGTACAAAATAATCCAGAAGTGCCCCCCCAGTCTAGCAGTGCAACTATACCCCCATCAAACTCGAACGTGTTAGGAAACGAACCGTCTACAAGCGGCACCTCTAAAGATAATTCTCAGGCGGCTCAGTCGACATCTCATAACCTTTTAACTCCTAGTAGAATATTTTCCGTAATAAAGAAACCAAATACCTTGATTCGTGGTACACAAACCTTGGAGTCCAGGAAGCATAAAGCAGAAGAGATGGCGTCGACTTCTTCGCAAGAGAAACGATTTAAAAAGAGTAATAGGGGTACGCCGAAAAGCAGCAAAGATAGTTCGGCTGATGCAGGCAAGTCAGAATCGGAGAATAAAAGCAACTCGTCTAAAGGCTGTGAGAAATGCGGTGACCCCGTCGCGGATACTGCATCGCAGCAATCAGAAATTGGTACACAGACCCAAAGTTCCAGGCGATTACTCGTCATCAATTTGCAGAAGCTAAAAGCAGCACATGACACGGTGCCTGCTACAGGAAGCACGGCCCCGAACCAACCGAGCACCTCAGGTTGTAGAATTAGATGTACCAGAAGGGAAGAAACTACAGATCCCTCGAGTAGACCGCCTGTCCAAGAAGGTGCAAACCTAGCTAGTCCCGTTTCCAGTAATTCCGTACAAAATAGTACTAATAGAGGATCCAACGTTAGTCAAAATAGTGTGGATGAACTCCTGACTAACATCAGGAGGACAGCGGAAGAGGAGGTGCGTAATAGGATACTGCCGATTATCAGATCTGTGCCAGCTAATGATAGGCCGGTGTTATTAAGGTAAGCAAATGTTTTGTTCTGTTGTTGTAGTGCGGTATGAAAAATCGATGATCACACTTTCTTGATAACTCTTTTTTCCATCTCAAAACAGCTCCTTAGCATTAAATATGGCTAACATTATCTGTTTCTTTCAGACTGTTTGAGAATAATAGAGAAAATGTGAGGATGAGATTTAGGCAAATGTGTTCCATTTTTTTAAAGAAATCCAACCGCAGACCTCTAAATATAACAGACACAACATCCGATAGCAGTAGTTCAGACGATGAGCAAAGCAGTTCACCTAACAATAGGCTGATCAGACGTAATTCGGAGCCGACTTCTAATACCAATGATTCCCCCATACCGAACTTAAGAGCTAGTAACGCTAGCCCTAACAGTGTCAGTAACAGTAATCCGAATGTTTCTCAAAGTGGTAGTGGCACCAGTAGCACAGTGAGAAACTTCAACACGGAACTAGAACAGCTCGTTACTTCATTACTGACTGAGATTGAGAGAAACGAGACTGAGAGCACAGCTTCTATTACAAATAATACTAATACTGTACAGACTGCAGGGAGTGCGGACACAAGCACGACCGTAACAGACTCTGTAAACTCCTCTAGTGCCAGGGTTAGACCCACTCCTACCGTTCAAAGTTCCGCCTCCGCGCCCCAGCCAAGTTTCCAAAACGATCTGACGAACTGCCCTCCCGTAAGAAACCCTCAATTGGGTCATCTATTTCAAGAATTCCTCCAACTGCAAAACTTGGCAAGGGAAAGTACACCTACCAGTAGCTCCTCCGCGCCGACGACATCCGCAAGTGTTGCTCCCGTTACAATTGTAAATACCAACACCAGAACAACTAACTCCACTATTTATACTACATCCAATAGTGCTCCTAGGAGGCGATTTTTCTCGCATAGGGTGTCCGCTTTTATGCCCACCAGAGTATATACTAGAACCCCCGTGAGGTTAAGAAGGAACACCCATCATATGTGGGGCAGAGGTAGATTAGGTAAGTTAGCAACAGTTAGCAAATAGAATAGTAGGGGTATATTAATGTTAACGCCAGCGTGCGTATTTGAACAAGTATGGACAAAATTTAAGAATCCTTTGTGAAAAATCCACGATGAATTACCACCAAGTATGCGCGTTGTCTTGTTTGGTCGGTCGTTCGGCCATTCGTCAGGTTGCTCGAAAAAAGTTAAATTTACAGATACTTGTATTTTTATCTCTTTAAGAAGTACATACATTTTTGCATAATAAATAACTAAAATATTCTAGACTTTTATTAAATTACACTAATATTATTATAATACGAGTGTTTCAATAGTCAACTAAAGAAAACCAAGCCAAAATGCTTTTTGTTGGTTGGAATTCTAACCTAGAATTGGCAGTCTATTTTAAATAATCTACAATAATAGGTCTGTTCCAGCAGGCATAAGAACTGTCTCGAACTAGTTCGGAATTTAACTGAGCATGCGCAGTAGCAGATAGGCAACACTTATCGGTCTCTGCTCATGCTCAGTAAAATCCCGAACTGGTTCCGGACTAGTCCTTATGCTGCTGGAACAGACCTATTGAAACTTTATAAATCTACTCTCTGAGCGAGTTTTTAAATGGTATAATGGATTCAAGCTAAAGCTCCAAAAATTAAAAATAAATTTGCAAAACTAAAAATTTAAGGTTATGTTAGTTCTGATAAAAGCCTCATAATGGCGAGTGGGCGTGACTTTGGCTCTATTGTCATCACTGTCCCTATAAAATCTCTGTAGTTAAATTATTGTAACCTCAAAAATATCCATTTTCTAAAATTTTCGAATCTTAGGCCAATTTTATCAAAATTTCTTCTTGGTTCTTGTACTATCAACTAAAATTTTATTTGGTGTAGTTTTAATTGCCTTTAATAAAATAAGATGCTTTTTGTTGGTTGCAATTCTAACCTATAATTAGCAGTCTATTTTTAATAATGTACAACATTGAAGCTTTATAAATCTTAAATCTACTGTCTGAGAGAGTTTTTAAATGTTACAGTGGATCCAAGCCAAAACTACAAAAATTAAAATTGAAAATAAATTTGCTGAAACAAAATTTAAGGTTATGTTAGTCATATAAGATAAGATGCTGTTAACACCATCTAACGATGCTGAACAAATGAAGTAGAAATTTTTTGATTTAGACAATATTTTTAGCCGTTACCCAATGGTTTTTTTTTACCGAGCTTGTATGTTACGACCATCTTAGCTTGTTAATAAATATTTAACAATGCACCGTTGTAGATCTTCAGAAACGCAGTTAATCATATTTCCTTTCGTAGGCTCGCGAATCTATGGAACGGCGTCTTTTGCTCTTGACGAACTGATAAACTATTCAGAGAGAGAAAATTCCGAGGACGATCCACCCCAGCCTCAGTGGAACTTCCACCCTTTTGACCTGTCTGAATTCCCCTCGGCAAATCCTGACGGTAACGGTATTGGGAATATCTATTCGAGTATCGTTCAGGATCTCGAGTCGAGTTTAAACGATGTGAGGAATATTAGAGCAACCAACCGACCTGGTGAAACTTCCGATATGTTGAGTAGTTTCTCCGAACGGCTGGGGAACATAATGAATCAGTCGGACACAATATTGAGGAATTTGTCAAGTTCCATGGATATGTTGAACAGTACGCCAGAAACTGGCGGTCACAGATCACAGGGTACAGAGCCGAGTTGGAGCTTCTTTGACCAAAACTTTTATGTAAGGGATCAGAGAACAGACAATGTTAATTCAGAGGTTAATACTAATGAAACGTTAAATTTGCGGGATTTGTTCAATAGTTCGCCGTTTAGTGCAATCGCATCTGACCACACTTATCCAAGGAATCCGGACGGGGCGCAGGCGTCTCCACAAACCGATAACATGACGCCTCTAATGACCTCTCTACGACTCACTATATCTCACATTCAAAGACAAGCCAGATTGCTTCGACAGCAAGTGGAGAGCATCGAGAGAATAGACAGAGCAATCCTAGAAGTGACGCAGTTGCAGCTATTAAGACAACTAATAATAGAACTAGTTCGGCATATAAGAGCAATGACAGGCGAGAGACCAGGTACGGGAATGTCTAGTGTTCGTCAAATGATGGCCGGCACAAGAATTAGCGACTCCAGTCCTTACGATTCCCCTTCAGAAGAGGCAAGCACGCAAAATGCCCAACCACCTCACACCAGCAGAGACAACCCTTCTACTAGTGAGCAAAGTAGTTCTGTACCTACCAGACCAAGAGCATCCAATAGGAAGACTTACCCGCCTTCTAGATTATTTAGGTTAGCTAGACAATGTCGCAGGCCATCTATCGTGCATTTTTTCTCTAGGAGATACATGAATAGGAACGAGAGAGGGGTGAGGCAGAATCCTCAGAGCCGACCCGCTAACAGCCGACCACCGCACGATTCGTCTAATCATTTAAGAAACCAGTCTTTTTCAAATTATTCTATAATCAACAACTCCACGTTGTCTTTAATGATGCGAAGGTTGGAACATCTCTTGGCTGATCAAACGAGGATCTTTGCCAGGCCGCAAGAGACCCCTCAAAATAATCGCTCCACCGCAACCATCGATTTAGGAGAACACATTCTAGCTTTACGACTGCACGGGTGTGTGCTAAGAATGATTAGAGTACTAGGCTTAGAATCCAGCGTGTTTCGAAACGTACGAATGGACCCATCGACCGCCGTCACTCAGGATGGTGTAGCCAGATACGGCGCTCGACACACATTGAGCCTAATAGTTGATGGAATGAGCAGACATGTTGAAGAGTTAGATGGGTCAAACATTACTCAATCAATGCGGGTCCAAATCCTCGGAGTACTTGCCATGTCTTTGTTGTTGACTGAACTTCTTTCGCTTATCGTCGTGGACTCTATCCCACCGTCTTCCGGTATGAACGTTGACCCCGAGCAGGAGTCCTTGACTACAAGAATCGATCAGATGTGCAGCCAAATGCTACAGACTCAATATAGTGGCCATTCCTATCAATTAACTAGGAGCTTAAGGCTCATGAGGTTGACGATGCGTCACGCTTACAGAGCACTAGGACAGACGTATAATGTTCGCAGGAACGCCATGTTACCCAGACACTACACAGACAGGAGACAGTTGTTGGGATCCATAAATCGATGCCTGAGAAATATTAGCAGGCGAAGACAGTCGGAAAATTCAGGTCAAGAGGCTTCTGGTGAAGCCACGACTGAAAATTCAAACAGTACTAATCCTACTTCCAGCAATACTTCACCGAATGGAGAATGGTACAATACCGTATCTGATTTAATAATGCAGTACTTGGCTACGAATCGAGAGGAAGAACCTAACAACCAACCCTCAACTTCCACCAGAGATAGAGGGCCCCCTCAGAGAGACGCGGTGTCAAGTAATAACGACAATAGCGATGGGGAGGATAATGACGATGAATCAGAATGGTATGGAAATAACAACTCCACTTCTCATAACAGCAATTTGTACCGCACGAACAACGTCAACTTGGTGCAGGGTCCGGAAACTCCTAACTACCCGATTCGTTGGAATGTGCCATCGGTTCAAGTAAACGATGTACCAGTTTCAGAGCCGTCTGTTTTCGGTCAGAGACTCATATCTCAGCGGCAGAGATTTGCTGAACGTGTATCTGAACTCAGATCAAACCCCACGATGAGCCTTTTTAGACCTAGATTTTTACACCCTTTATATGCCAGCGTCAATCCGTTCGACGCCGATTTAGATGACCCTCAGCGAGACCAGATATACGATAGCGACATGATCACAACTGTGACTCCTAATCACAGGATCCAAGCATGGGACATTTCCAACTGGAACATTCCCGTTATCAGTAACTGTAAGATTTCTCCTGCATGTGCCATATGCACTAACGATAATGTTTGTGTATTGTTGCAGCTTTGAAGAATATTGTAGTGAGTGAATGCAAGATACATAATGATGCTAGTGTAGATGTCGCTAAGGATGGGACCATTCTAGTTACGTTGTTGCCCTCTGGAGGCTATTTAAACGTAACGAACAGATTAGGTAATATCTTGATAACATTAAACCCTTTTTTTTCTTATTTCTTCTTTTAGTCCAGTCCTCGTAAAGGAATTATTTTTATAGAACGGTAGTTTTTGAGATAACAAGCCCATCTTAAAGTTTCTTGCATTGAACCCGATTATTTCGCAATAGGGGCTGGGCTAGAAGGAATTTGGTCGATAGCCCTTGAGATCACTTCGATGAAGAACGTGTTTATTTATTTTGTACATTTAAAATTTAAATAATTCATTTCTCGTTGGAAAATATATAAAATGGGAATTTTCAATTTTATAATTTGAACGAAACGGAATGTGCGTTTGCGGATTTTACCCATTAGAGAATTTTCCCGGTTTTATAATTCTAATATACATAATTTTGACTTTATTTTAGGTGTATACAGTTTGAGATGGGAGACCCTAGGTCAGTGCCTGTATACCACAAATTTCGAACAGAATGCCGTTTCAGTGTCATTATCGCCGCTGAGCAGACATTTGGTCGTGGGCTTAGCATCTCGAAGAGTTTCCATTATGCCCAGTGATAGGTGGGTTATGGCACGTATTTTTAAAATAGATCAGAAAGATGTGCCGGGCGATCGATTGCCTGTGTTAAGAGAACTGGAGCAAAATAGAGATAGTCGAATCAACTGTATTCGCTGGTTGCCTTCTTCTGGCCAAGGTTTAATATATGCAACTAATACTGGACAATTAGTAGTTTTATCCTAAGATTTTTATGAAAAATAGTTAGGTGGTTTTTATCAGATAACCTCCGCCTGTAATTTACTTTCTAGTTGATATCTTTTATAAAAGTTGTATGTAATTTCTTTTATTCGCTTATACTTTACGTAGTAGGTGTGATATTTTTGTTACGTAAGTTGACACGATAGTCAAAGATTTACCGTGTCGGCTATCTTTTTGTGCCTACTTAAGATATTTCTTGATTTTGACATTCTGCGTAAACAGCCTATAAATATATTCAAGTTGTATATATGGCAGCCAAAATCAGGTTAAATATATTCTCTTTGCAATCCCCAGGTAAATTTGAGAAATCGGTGTTTTGCTTTTGTTATGTAACCCGTTTTACATATACTAAGTGGAGAGAAATAATAACTCGTTTTGTTCGATACCCAATAGCTTTTCGCTAAGTATTTTAAAGTATGTATAAAAAAGTCTTATTCGACAATGTGCTGTTTCTACCTGACGCTCTTAAAGTTAATGCCGGATCATAATATGGGGAATTTTTTTATTCATTTTATTTGTTAGAAAAATGCTTTCGTGAAAACAAAATGCTCTAAGAAAATTTCAATAACCTCTTCAAATATGCAGATCTATGAATTTCGCTTAAAAATAGAGTTATTTTGAAAATCGTTGCTTATAAAAGTTATAATATTTAAATATTGGCCACAGCTAGCTGACTAAATTTTTTAATTTTTTGCTTTCAAAAATAAGATGCCAATGGCAGTATATGAAGAGAATTCTAACAAATGAGTAATAAATAAGTTGCCCATACGAAGCATTGTATGGTGTTCACACTGTAGCTGTCACATTTCAACTTAACCAATAAATATGCTAAACAGTGGAATGATCAACAATGATTTTAAACTTGCCCATAAAAGCAAAATAACCAAATATCCAATACTGTTACAAGAGCAATTGGTCCTTTTAGAATTCATTACTATTTCTCTGGAGTACTGTCTTATATAAACGTAAGTGATTTTCAATTAAGACCATTAGTGGCAATTTTACAACCAATACTGCAGCACTGTCTCTTAATAAAAAAAATATATATATCTTATTAAAAAATATATATATTCTATTGATTTGCCACGGCCTTTAAACAGAAAAATGACATCTATAATACTTCGTTTCATTCTTTGAAGGCTGCGGTAAATCCATTATTTTTTTAAAGTAAGAGCCTGTAGCACTGGTTGGAAATCCGCCGCTGAGACCGTTGTATTATGAGAATACAGACGTAAAATTATATAAAATATATGGTGATATTTTTCTAGTGATATATATATTTTCTAATTCTTTAAACAAGATATTTCTTTTTTTTTTTTGTATTTTCATATATTTTGACTTTCTATAGGTACTTACCTAACATTTCATGAAACATAATTGCCATTTTCTTTTTTGTTAATTTATAATCACTGAGTATTAGTTAGCATAAAGGAGGCAATAAGGTTTTATATTATTGTGATTGTTAAGTTTATTTTGTAATATGAAGGTTGATTATGTTGACTGAAGTTGTGCTCTGTAATTTAGCTAAGTGAATGTATTTAATATTAAAATAAATTTGTATATAACTGATAAATACACTTTAAGCGTTCGTTTGTAATATTTGTTTATACCTTTTAAATTTTCTCCTCAAATACACACTGAAAACATTCACTTATTGATTTACTAGTGTTAAATCCACCCCCAGCTAAAACGGTTAAAATGTTAACCCTGCTTTATGTATTCTATCAAGCATGTGTGTAGGAAAACGAAGAGTAAAAGTCTCGTATTTGAAAAATACGTGTTGGAGGGTTTTTCTGATATATTGTTTCTAAGAGGCAGCTTTTTACTTCTACAAGGCTTCTTTGTTTTTATGTAAATTACATGAATAGTATATATTTTACGGAATAGCCATGTTGACGTTTTAGCAATGGCAAATGTAAACTATTGGTATATGCAAAGACATTGTATATGAAGTAAAAAATATATGTTTAAAATAAAAATATAGATGGTCACTAGCCGAGAGCGATACTATTTTTTGGTCTTTACGGACTTCTAAAATTGGGAATATTTATTAACTCTAGTGTCGCCCTCTGGTAGTGATCCACCATATTCTAGTCACTTTCTCGACAGTGCCTTTCCACATCTTTGTAGCTTATGTTCGTCATTGCCTGATAATATTCAGTGTTTAGTTATGTTGTAGGCCGGGAGATGTCACGATTTTATTTATGTTGATCTATGAGCCACAAGATGTCGCTGATTACTAAACGAATAATTTTAAATTCAATTAATCTGGCAATCGGAAACATACTCGCTAAATAGTTCTCTATTTTCTTATAATACTGAGAAATAACTGAAGGTTATTGATTGGATTCTGCTAAATGTGTATAATATGTATTTTATGGTGGTATAATTTAAAAGTCCCGCCTTCGTGTGCACCGGAAGCAAGAAATTGGGTTGGTAATACTAATTTGTATGTTGGGGTGACGTCATCGATGAAATAAGTGGCAAGAGACGCCAAGCGTGTTGTGTTAAGTTTCGTAGAAAACCAGTTAAATCGGTGTGAAATCAGTGCAAAACCTCGTGTTCTTCCGCAGTGTGTATTGTTAATTCAATGGGCGCTCCAGTTCAAAGCAGAGGCAACAAAAGAGGAAATAATCAGAGAAACGGGTTTGGCAAAGGCCGGGGTCAGGGGCGTCCGTTTAATGGTAACCCGGCGCCATTTGGAAATCCAGGAATGATGCGACCACGACCGCCGTTTAGAGGTGGCATGAGGCCCCCGATACCGCCATTAAGAGGAGGTCGGCCACCACTAAGGGGGAGACCGATGCCGGGTCCTCCAGCGCGAATGATGGGTCCAGGACCGAGAGGCCCACCTCCCCCTGGTATGCGACCACCGCCACCAGGAATGCGCCCTCCGCCACCAGGTATGAGACCTCCACCACCACCCATGATGATGGGTAGGCCGCCACTACCTCCTCCAATGCGTGGAATGTTTAGAGGTGGACCTCGCGGGAAAGGCAGATTTCAGAATAATTTCAGGGGCATAAATAAGAAAAGCAAAATTATAAAGAAAAACAGACCGTCCATGAAAAATATAGATCTGGCGAAGTCTTGGGTAACAGAAGCTATAAAGTCGGAGTTTACTAAGAAAGACGAACTTCTGGCCGCTGCGAAGACCTCGCAAAGCAAGGAGGACTGGGCGAAATACCGGGAGCAAAGAGAGAAGTGCAATAAAGTTTATCAAGCTGCAGAAATGGAATTCATTGGGCAGCAGGAGGTGCGTATCCCTCAGCTATTGCCCGAAACTAATTTCACGCGAATAACAGCACCTATCGATTATACAGCAGACGTCCACTTATAGGTATTTTTTATTGAATCACGTTCTCCTATGTCTCCCAGCACTCCACTATGTGGGTAATATCGATCACTTCCTGCTGATGCAATTATCCAAAGTACCACAAGTGGAGGCTTATTTATACTTTGGTGGTCTTCCATGTCATCTGTTTTCTCAAAGAACGTTTATTTTTAGTCGCGTAGCTTTATTTTTTTTGAGAATAACCACTGAGCGTAAGTAAGCAGTAGGCAGTGTTATGCTAGCAGTTAATTTGACATTTCGCATATTGATGTGTTTGAATCTCTGTCGGATGTAAATCGGACACAGTGAGATAGATTGTGATGTGACGGCGTGTAATTTATATAAATAACCTATCGGAGTAAAAGGAATTCAATTTTATTTATTATTTAATTTTTAAGTTAGCAAGTTACTAGGTACCTAAATTCCACAAATTTTAGAATGAGAATGCTGTAGTAACGTTTTTTTAATGGTGCCATTTTGATGGTATACGATATTTGTAATAAAATGATATGGAATACCGCCAATAATGAATTATCATGGGCATCTGCAATGGGAGTCAAGTTGCTGTTATATGAATGTTTAGTTTTGTGCGTTTCTGAATGGAATGTTTATTTTTTTTCGTAAGCTCCTTTAATATTTTGCTGACGCCCATGGCACCACAGGGGTTTTTTTTTAACTTTGAAAACGTCAGTATATCGGTATATATTTTGATAAAGGTGCAGTTAGTGTACGACCCAAGTATTTTTGATAATTGCAAAATTAATAATTCTGTATATGTGATACTAAACCAAATCAGTTCTTGAAAAAACTGCTTTGAACATTCGATATTGATTGATTTATTATTTGTTTTGTGACCAATTGGCTCAAAAATTCCTTATTTTTGTAGTTTCTAAATTGTGTTTATACCTTTTCAAGTTATTCTAAATTTGTTGGGTATCTTTACAGGATGATAGCAAAAAAGTTACCGAGGCAGAGACGAACAAAAATTTGACTCATAGTAACAATGAGCCCAGTGGGCAAAAAGAAACGTCTCAGCCTCCATCTGAGACCACAATATCTGAATCTGCAAATACTGGAGTTACACCAGCTTAATGGGCTATCACTTTCAAAAAATGGCAGCCAGTTTCAATTTCAGTAAATTGGCAAATTAAAAATTAACTTATTTAACCATAGTAAAATTTGTTTAATAGTTTTAATTGTCATTAAAAACTTAGATGTAAATTTAATTAAATACATTTTGTATGTCTGTGGTTCTTTATGATTGTATAGAATAATATTATTTTGCAGTTTGCAGTTTTTACAAACATGTTGCTTTTATTTTCAAAGCAAAATTTTTTTATATGTAACAACAGTACGACCATTAATTGCAAAATAATTGAATATTTTTGTGTTAACGTGTTCTCATTTTCTTAAATAATTTTATTTATATAAACAATAGTACCTTGAATTAGAGTACTTGAAGTACCATTATATATGTAATTTAGTTAACGTGTTTAATAAAATAATTTCACAAAAAAGCAAATTGCCAGTTTGATTTTTTCTGTTGAGCTAATCTAAAGGATAATCCTAAGAATGTTGCCTCGCAACTGTAACCTTTTTTTTGCACATTTTCATTTTTCTTTTTCCTGGGTAAGGTGTAATTATTTTCTTTAAATTTAAACTGAAACCAGTAAGGTGATAGCTCAGTTGGTACCGCCACCTCTATATACCAGAGATCGTGGCCTGCAGATGTGAAGAAGCAATATCTCAGCAGGCTTTGCTTCGTCATATTAAAACATTGACGCTCACTATACAGGGTGATTCATTAGCCTGGGGGCAAACTTCGGCAGTGAAAAGTAGATTGAATTTCGTGAAGAAATCATAAACGAAGGTCGTATCTTTCTTTGTTCAGAAGTTGTAGCAATTTTAAAATTTAAAAAAATGTTAAAAATTGTTTGTTGATGTCAATACTGTCTGTGTTACTTAAATTATGATTACTTATTAGTGTTAAAAGAGAATTATTGTAAAAGCTGTATTCTGTAAAATTTCACAAGTGCGAATTTTAACAAATCGTCAGCAAACTATTTTTGACGTGATTATTTAAAATGATAGTTACTAAATTTTGTTTCGCTAAATCGTGGCTACTATAATTTTTCAACTTAAAAATTTCAAAATCGCTATAACTTCTGAACAAAGATAGGAGTGATAGGACCTACGTTTATATGAACATTTCATGAAATTAAATCTACTTTTCACTGCCGAAGTTTATCCCCTGGCTAATGAATTACCCCGTATATCACATCATAGAGAGTACTTTTGTTTATAGAAGGACCTGGTGAAGGCATACCCTTATGTAATGTCTGCAATTTTTTATTTAAGTATTAAATAAGCATGGATTTTCAATATAAAACGCATCTTTTATGAATGCTGCGAATGCTTTTACAAAAAGTCTAATTTTGGTCATTTTAACTTGATTTTGAATTGTAAAAAACGAATGCAAATATTGGAAGAATTTCATTTTCATAAAACAAAAAAAGTCTAAATCTAAACAAATGAACAAAACAAAATATTTTCAGATTAAAATAGTTGAAAAATGCCCTTGGAACGATATTCAAAACCTACTACTAGATACAATAAATGTCATTTTTAAGGTCATTTGTGACCGATTTGAAATAATTGAGAAAGAATATTCGTTTTCAAATTTAAAAATCTTATTTAAAAGACTTAATAAAATAAATAAGTGCTTTCTGTGTTACCCAGCATGGGAAAAGAAAATAAAGAAGCTTTTGTGTCGTTCTTGTCGATCATTGTAAATTCACAATTTTCTCATTTTCAACCTTGACCAAGTAGCACGAAAAATTTTTATTGAAATTCATCGAGTTTTAGTAATAATTATACAGAACGAATAGTGCACTTATTGAAAAGGGTTAACACATCGTTTGTAACAAAAAATTCTTATATTTTTCTGTAAAAGACGGGAAGTAATCCTTAAAAAATGTATATAAAACCGTAATTATCTCCAAATGTATGTATATAAATAGTACGGGCAAAAGATAACGATATTACATTGTAGCGTAAATGAGGCGACACAAAATCATGTAAAGAATACCATTATGTGGGTTTCACCTCGTTTCGACACCTACCTACAGGATATAGGTATTTCAACAGACGTGAAAAATGTAAATACTTAACTTTTGTTTTTCCTAAACATTTATCACCAAAAAAATACGAAACTTTTTATAAACTTTGGTTTTTAAATGAAAAGCTGCATTATTAGACAAAGCAGAATTTGAATTGAAACACTTTTGCAGAGAATTCAATATTATTTCAAAATACCAGAAAATAAATGAAGTGTTCGATTCGGAAAATTGGTGCGAATAATTAATTTATATGCCATTTCACATTTTATTTACATAAGGGGAGGCTATGATATGTTTTTCTTAGGTTGTCTACTATTGACAAAATACAGTCGAACTCGGCTATAGCGAACCTCCAAGGGACCCGTAAAACTGTTCGTTATATGCGAACGTTCGTTATAAAAGATCGACAAAAAAACAGCTTCAACTTAGAGAGCCCGTGATCACGGCAAATTTGTGCATTTGCACAGCCATTTTCCGGCTTGCGAATTATATTTAACTTATCCGACAAAGAAATAGATTTTCTATTTGCTTTCAACATTAGCCATTGTTCAAATGCAAATTCAACACGCAATTTAGCACCCACCCAAACAAAATATTAATTGTAGGTAACTTGCAGAGATTTGTTTTCAAATTCGTCGCGCGTCGTTTGTTCGACATTGAGTCAACAAACTACTCGCTAGTTCGTTATAACCGAGTTTAGAGATCCGCCGGGCCAAAAATGCGGTATGTTATAACCGAGTGTTCGTTATATCCGAGTTCGTTATAGCCGAACAAAAATACATGCGCTTAATAGGGACTTCGGACGGGACTTTTCGATTCGTTCGTTATAACCGAGTGTTCGTTATATCCCGTGTTCGTTATATCCAAGTTCGACTGTAGTTATGTTTTTGACTTTTCAACATAACCTCAGTAATTAAAACAGTTATTCATACCAACAGAATTCTAATTTTCCAAAGCCCACTCTAATGTAAATAAAATGCGAATGACATATAGGTATATATTTTTCTTATATGATAATAGATCCAGTGCGTGGGAGTCGAAATATGAATGGAAAGCGTGTACACTTTAAAAAAGTGTACATTTTGATCCACTTACAAGTAGAGTATATATTTCACTACATACTTTCAGTTGAAAATGTATATGTTGAAGTGTTTTTGGGCACAAAGCTGCAGGTCGTAAACTGATTTCTGGAAATCATATCTACTCAGGGAAAAACATGAAAATGTGCAAACATATGCTTAGTAATAAAATTTAATTTATTTGCCGTCAGCAATTTACAAAAAGTAAGCATTTATCGATAGCCAGAAATCTTACTTTTTGCCAAAATGTTTATAAAAATCACATCCAAGGCAAAATGAATAAAATATATTTTTTTTGCGTGGATGTGATTTATTTTATGGTGTAATTAGTGTATTGTACAAATATATCTGTCGTCCACTAATATCATTGGGCCTATATTTTGTTTTCATCATATCTACTCAAGAAACTTAAATGTTTTCTTGCAATCAGAGGAGCTGTCCCGTAAGTTAAATTTTTTAAAATGTTTTAATGTGAATCATTCTTTTTTTAAAATTCCTAATGAAAATTCTTCAAAGTAGTTTTCCATATTATCTTTCTTGTTTACTCATTCACTTAACATGTTTTTGTTGATTCTCATTTGAACTTATATCTGACTTTCAAACAACTGACAACTTCCTTTTACTAGGTGACATCAGATTCAGAAGATTTTGTTCATCCAGAAGATGAAGAATGGAATGACTTAGACGAGGAATACCACGAATGCGTGGTAGATGACTTTCCCGAAGGAAGTACGGACAATTATTCCTGCGATACCTGCGACAGAGACTTTGGCTCCAAGTCAGAATTCGACAGGCACATGTCGGAACATAGAGTGTGTAACTTGGAAGGCTGTACGTTCACTGCTCACGAGAAAGTCATAGAGAAACACATCCGGATGCAACATTCGACAGGCTTATACAACAAAATTAGAAATGTTAACACGCCTGAGGATATCACTAGGTGGGTTGAGGAGAGGAAGAAAAAGTACCCCAACAAAGAAAATATTCTAAAGAGATATGCGGAGCAGGAGGACAAATTGAAAAGGGGCGAGAGGATAAGCAAAGACGCCAATCGATTTGGCAAAAATAAATATAGATGTAAGTATAATTTTATTCGATAACAGTTTTTATAGTTCGAAGTTGTTACAAGATTGGCATCAAATTATATTTCATATTCATGTTTTAATACTCGCCTATAAGGTTTATAGGTGTATGATAAAAATTTTAAAAACATACCTCTCCAATTCGCACACACTTGAGTTTTTTGTTATAAATTGTCAGTTAGGACGATTACTGCCAAATCGTTCTCCACTTTAGACTCTTCAAGGTTCCGAAACAAAACGGTGAAGTGGGAGAAATCGCAGTAAATCCACTCCATAAATATTTTTGTCGTTGAGGTTTTGTACATTTTTTTTCTACAAGTACCATAATATTTCTTACTTAAATTAACGGCCTTACATTTGCTCTCGTTGGCGGTGTCTGGTCAACTGCATCACAATAATTGAAATTGTAAATATTTCTTTTTTTTTTTCAGTAACTAAAATCCAAGATTCTAAGAAACAGTTACATCAGCCCTTGAGGAAAAAAAGGCAACCTCCCAAGTTGGCGAAAGAGCCTTCGTTGATAAACGAGAAAAACGACTGGAACGGCTCTATGTTTCCTTTTCGTGGTACGTCCGAGTTGGACAAAAAAGAACCTGAGGAAGAAAAAGACAAGTATGAAGATGACGAGTGGACCAGTTCAACGTCGAACACTGTTATTAAGTTGAACAACGCTCTTGGAGCCCTAATGGGGGCCTATATGTCCGACGATGAACTTGATGACGTTATACCGGAGACTAAAGTGGATGTTTTAAAAAAACCTTTGGATGTAAATGTGGCGGAGAATAAAAAAATGGAAGAAAGCACAATTATAACGACGAATAAAGATGAAGATGAAGAACCTCCAACCGAAACAAAAATAGAAAAGGCACCAGAAATAATTTGTAGTGTTTCGGAGAGCAAAGATAACCACAAACCAAATAGGAAAAGGAAGAGGGCAAATACAAGAAATAAAACTAACAAGACAAAGAATAGTAGAGGATTTAACAAGGCGAAAGATGAATTTCCGTATAGTTCGTTTAAAAGGCGAAAAGTCACTTTATTGGAAAAATTATTAGAAAGTGAGATAAGGCACGAACGAAATGTTTTATTGCAGTGTGTTCGATATGTGGTGACGAACAATTTTTTCGTAGACAAGAAATAAGTGTGATTTATTGTTGCAAAATGTCTGTTTATTTTTTGAATAAATGTTGCCAAAAATTTTATGATTATTACTGTTTTTCTAGTGTGGACATGTATGTGGCCATAAACATCTGGATTTATTTGAGTAACTCTTAAATGATTCAAAAACTTTAAAATTTGCTTGTTCTACAGCAGACACAAACCGTTTGTAAACTGAAGGAAATATTTATTCGAAGTCGAGCAAGTAGTAAAATAGTCGACTATTTCCGATATTTTGCAAACGGTTTGATGTATGTTGTTTTAAAAGTTTTGCATTAAATAAATAAAACGAAATTAAAGCATTATATTTTGTCAGCGTATTTGGACAAATACGTTTAAACTTTATGAATATTTTTGCGCCATGGCCATAAGCAAATAATTTATTGTTTAAACAATCACGAGGTAGAAAATTTGTAGATTCATTTTTCATAAACACGTTTCGGACGTTCATGGCAAAAACACTTTGAAATAAGTTTAATTCCCAAGAACCCTGTAGTTTGATCTGGCACAAATTTAAGTATGAACCAGGAGCGAAGCTAATGCCAAAAATTATTAATTGTTGGGATATTGAAATTCTAGAATACTTGTCCAGCGCTTTAGACACAAAATATCAAGAAATCTTTTCTCTGAACCTAATGCGACATCTGTTAGTCATTCTTAGTACTAATGGACATTATGTGGAGGTTAAATACCTAACTAGCTACGCAATAACCGTTCATTGAATTCGTTAGTAGTACTGCCAGTCATTACTAGATTTCAATACAAATAAACCTGAAGAAAAAGTATATCTTGCAAAATAATAGAAATGAAAAAAATTCATTGATGATTAACAATATTAAGATTATTACAAGTTGAATGACATGGGATATTTTTAATTAAATAAATTATACGATTCAATAAACAAAATATGTTTTGTTTTTTTTTTGATGCTTAGGAAACGCTGAAATTTAAATAATGTCCCTTTCTTTTCTTCAGTCCTCAAAGTGGAGTAAACTAGCTAATTAACTTAGAATCCACAGTGAAGAAGATTGGGTGTGTTTTGTGTCTATGTATGTATAACGAACGTGCGAACATTGCAATTATTTTGGATTTAGTATTATATCATAATTTCGACGATCCTCTTCGAGTGCAAAAACCCTTGCACTGGACTTGTATACATACTTATATTTTTTTATGTGGTTTCCTAGGGATAGTAAACGGGGAAATTTTAAATAAGAAAATATACGAGACAAGATTATAAAAATGATATTTTTATTTACAATTAATTAACTTTAAAAAGCTACTCTAACATAATAATTATAATCATCTTAATTATAAAAATACAAATAAATTATGCATCACAAAGAAACATTTTAATAAAATGATGTCATTTTCGGTTTGTATAAGATATAAGTAGGTACCTACGTATGATGGATGATGGATGTGAAGTTTGGTAGATGGAAGTTTAAATGGCAATTTTGGCTCTGAAATAAAAAAAAAATGTAAATATCTAACAGTAAAACTATTTTTAAATTATCTTCTCTGGACCACAATAAGCGGGGCACTGACAGGATGGCAAACCCAGGGGCGCCGTCTAAACTAATTTCTAATTTACAGAATTACTAGTTTTCAGACCTGGTATAACGCATACTATTTTGGTATGTGAGACTAAATATGTATAAAGATCAAATGAGGTTTTGACAAAACTTGAAACATTTTTTATTTTTTCATTATGTGTAATAAATAATACTTATTCCAAGGTTTCATATCCGTTATTGATGGAATTAGTGTACCGCCTAATATTTTTCCTTTATTACATAATATCAACATAAAATATTTCAAAAATAATTTATTGACTATTTGTATTTCATCTTGGCAATACTTCAAATGTTTATCAAAGTTATTTTGGTATCCCAAATAGACTTCATAAAACATTAAACATATGTGTTTAATAAAATTTTAACAGATTATGAAAGTTTTATTATTACTTAGGAAAATTTTGGAGAATAATCAAAAATATGGCGGTTGAAGTAGGCACATAACAAAAGCGTGTGAAATGTAAAGGCAATAATAAACCGATAATTCACCAAATATTAATTATTAAATTATTATTTGTGATTTAGCTCTAGCTTAACTAACAACGAATGCAATAATTATGTGCATAATTCCTTCGTAGCATAATAAATATCACACCCACATCTGCGACAAGACAAGTTTTTCTGAATTTATTTGATGTGTGATGCGTTATTTTTGTCAACTGGTTAAAGCAGGTATCGTACATATTTCAAATAAAAAGTATTTATCAATTTTATTGCATCTTGGCAACGTTACAAATGTTTACAGTTATTTTCGTATTTCTAACATAAAATTGTTAGATATGTCTTTGTCGACGCTTCTAATGTAGGTATGGACATATGAGACTAATACAGGTGATACACACATACTTGTGGCGTTTGTAATTCTGTATTAATAATTTCATGAGATTGAAACAAGATGTATTTATTTTGTCTAATTATATATGGCCTATTTTTCTCTTGAACAGTCTTAAGCCCCCTCTAGGCTAGGTGCCTGAATTGTCACCCATATTATGAATTGTTCATAAATACTAAATACCATTGGGATTTGTAATTTAAACACTGATGGGCCCCATTTTCGTTTATTTCTTTGAAAGTAGTCAGAAAATAAGGCATAAAAAATATACCTATTTTTTTTATCAATTTTATATTTATAGAGTATAATTGTAAGAAATGTAAAAAATAGACCTTGCTTAATTTTATTCATATATTTTGTGCATTAAAATGGTACCTGAAAGTTGTAAAATATTTTTTCAAGAAAGAAATAAAATAAAATAATAGGTGTGATCGATAAGCAGTACGTACGGTTGCATAATTGCGTGGCGTCAGACAACGATCTCCACTGAATTAGGCAACCATATATACACTCGATAGTATTACAGAATGCAGAAAAAGAAAATGTATACCTGGTTGCCTATATTGGTTACGTGGTTTGCGATCATTTATGAAAGGTCTGTTTAGAGAAGGAACTTCCATAGTATAATTTCAGTATTATCTTTAATAAATTCAACCCAAATTTATCTTTGATCATGGTCTAAAACCTCCGGCATCGAAAGAAAACCCCGCCGAGTACTCAGCCCTCAGCCCCAAGGCACCTACGGAGTTGGCGCCCATGTTGACGAAATATATATGCCAGTAAAAATAACTAGTTATACATAGATCTCGAAAAAGTATTTTATTTCGGCTAATTGCTGGTAATATTTATAGAAAATAATTATCGTTTCGGTATAATCTCACTCTAGTCACTAAATAAATATTTATCTAACAGTGGATGTTTACAAACGAAACTTGGCAGCCGCTTCCATCTGTCAAACGCTTATCTAATGGACTGTTGACTTCGTAAATAGGTAAATATTAAAACCGAGGCAAACGTAAAACTTTGACAATCCGAGATTACTTTTAGGATATTGCCCAAGCAGAATTTAGAGCGTGCTCGTTTGCCATTTGGGTTTAAGTCAACGGACTTGTCAGTTGTCAGTAAAATAAATGATCTTAATTCTGAAAATATTGCATCCCAGTAAATAAGCTCGGATGCCCACAGGCATATTTATAATTAGCCAGCCGTGCCCTATTTTTAAAAACGGAAGAAGCAGTGGCGGGTTAAGGGGGCACAGGGGTAATTGCTCCCCCCCCGAGAATTTGTCAAGTATTGTAACGATTAAATTTTTCTTAAGACTCTGAAAAGATCTATAGTACCTATATTACCTGATTAACTGAACAAATCTAATAATTTAGACCTAACTGAATAAAAATAATTTTTTAAAAAATTGTAAAAAATAATTGCACTAATTCTTCTTTTTTCCAACCTGTAAATTGATTTCTGATTCCGCCCCTGCCTGGAGCTAGATTTTTCAGGAACACATCGTAACAAACGGATTAAAATAATAAAATAACTAATGAACTCAGATTAGTAGATCTAATACGAACTGTTATTTCTTTAATTAATAACACATTTCGGAAAACGTGTTTTTAATGGTGTGGGTGTACCTCATGTTACAGAATGATTAATGCGAATGTTCAGATCAAATAAATCTAAAAATAGACCTGGATAAATAATTTTTGGCAATTTGTTTACGGGAATGAGGTGTCGATGATTGAAACGAATTGTGATGAAATTTTGTGGGTACTTACACATTATTTCTAGAGAAGTCCGGAGTAGAGTACCCACAGTGCTATTAAAAGGGCTATCAGGATTAGGTACGTCGTCATCAGACTCATTCCTTCTGTTGGTGGAGGCATTGTTAGATATTTCCTCTGAAAAAACAATACAATACGAAAATAAACCTGTAAATTTAATTTTGGCGTTATTTATAAAAGTGATTCGGCTCTGTTTATATTGTTAAGTCCTGTGGATATTTTAAAACTCTCTGGATGTTGTCCAGGCAAAAATTTAAAAAAAAAACGATTTTGTTGCATAAATATTAGCAATAATTAATCAACGTTTTATGTGTTCATGGTTTACATTTCTGAAATAGAAAACCCATTCTGCGGTTATTTTTAGGGTGGTAGAGGTATAAAAATTACGAATTTATCCACTGTTTTAAAACAAATTTGTAGCCGCGTTATTTTTAATCATTTTTGTTATGATTCTATAAAAATATTATTTATTTGGAATATTTCCAAAGCATGTCGGGCACATATCGGATGAATCCAAATATTTTTTATATGAGAAATTTCTGCGAAAACACGTTTATTTATAAAATACCGCATGCACTTGCTTTTGTAACTCACATATATCTGCCCAGATCTAGGTTATTCAAATATATATTTACCTGTATTTTGTGCTAAAATACCTCGCCCGTGTAAGGATGATGTAATTTAATTATAACAAAAAAACTACACCTACATATTGAAAATTTAGGGAAAACGCAAAGTTTACGAATTAAATACTTGGGTTTTCTATAAATATAGTGCATTATTCTATTTTGAATTCTTCATGAATTAAATCTAATAATAGTTACATGATAATGAAATTTTATTACACGAATTGCTGCCAAATGTGAACGAACTAATGTGGGTAAATAGAAAAATGTCATTATTTTTAAAAGCAAAAATTGTTGGAAATGATTTACTCTAAAAATTGGCTTTATTGAAAGTTCCTGGTTCAGTTTCCAAACACGTCATTCATCGAGTAAAGTTAAAAATAGGATCAATATACATAATATATAACCAATATATTTAACACTTAACATTAATAGTGATAATAATTCAAATCTTTATTGGCATCTATCCAATAATTAATAAAAGTTACATCCTTCTAGATTAGGCACACCTACCCTTATAAGTAGAATTATTTATAGATCGTTACATTTTCTCTCAAATTAAAAAAATGGAATAAGGAATTTATTCACAAAAATGCAAATTTGTCGAAACAATTTATGTAGGTGGTTAATTGTTAATGTTATAATTTAATTTAATTACTGTTATTGACAAAAACTTGAATTTAAAATAATTTTAGAATATAATTTTTAATTGCAAATTGTACACTAGGTAGGCAACTACAACTATTTATACTAAGATTAGGAATCAATCAATGTCAATAAATACTCACATCAGTTTTTGCAGGAGGTAACACAAACTCAACAGCGTGTCGTATACTTAAGACGTTTTGGTGAGTTCTGCAAACGACGTCGTCCAGACGCCTATTTTTTCTGACGTACCAATTCGTGCGGGTGGGGTATGGATGTTTTAATTTGGTTCATTGCTAATATTCTGGCATTCGAGCAATTCATAATTCACTAAAAAATACTGGCGGATTTTGAAAAGCTCACAACCGCAGTATATAGATCCCAAATTATTAGGTGTGATAAAACTCGTATAGTTTTATGACAGTATTATATTAGAATAAAATAAAATAGGACAGGGTAATACGACCCCTTATTCATGCTAAATTTCTGCAAGACTCGTGAGGAGGGGGCAAAATTTTATGATCGAACCTGGTAGCAAGTTATAGACAAATTAGTTGATTACTTTTCCTTATTTTACTTAAGCACTAAGAAAATTATTTTATACAGAGTGTTCTGGATTTTGTTCTTTGTTATACTCTTTGCGGTGGTGTGGTATTTTATTTGCGAGCACATTTCTAAAACCACAAATAACGGTCGTACGTAGAACCAACAGTTTTACGCCATTGTAACGTGTTTGTCATCGAATTCTGAACAGTTTTCAAATTGTCCATCTTTCTGTCTCTCCGGGCGTCACGTTTCGTCTAAATACGATAAGTCAGGAAGATTATCGAATTCGAAATGCGGATAATACCTAAGAATTTACATAAGTTATACTTACTTTCTTATAAATAACGTCCTTTAAGGCAAAAAGCAAAGTTTCCGAAATGTGGAATATATTTTCAAGTAAATTAATGTTACAATAACAGTTTATTTCATCAAATTCTATTCTAATAAATACTTATTTAATCTATTTACATGTTTTAAACGCAATGTATTCATCAAGATGTAATTGACGCAACTGCTACAATAAACAACGACTTAATGATAATAAAACTGCCCCATATTCACTTCCCCTGACAAACAGTAAAATATTTATTAAATCGTTGGTTACACGGTTACCCAACCCATGAAATGAATCGAAAACTCCTATAGTTTATGTATGTGTGACGTCATAACCTGATTTGACGCTTGACGGCCTTGACGACGACTGACAGTCGACCAACTCCATAACCAAAAAAACAGAGAGAAAAGCGAAGGAGAAGGAGAAAAGTGTGTTTATCAACGAAAATGCTAACCAAATATTCGCATAGAAAATAAAATTATGTTACAATTGTGAATTAATATTATGCAATTAGGATTAAATCGAATTAAAATGGACAAGTCTCAAATAGCTGCTGTTCTGCAAGTTCTGAAAAAGTACAATTTAAAGGTAATTGATTAGTTTACTTTGCCCATATATTACTATACATTAATAATTTCTCACAGGGTACTGAGGAATTGTTGCGTAAAGAAGCGAATCTTGGAGATAACGTTGATGGAAATACGCTGCAGCAGGACTCTGACGTGAGCAGTGTGTTAACAGGTTATAAAAGCGATGGCGATCCAGAAACATACGAAGCTTCTTATATGGAACTAAAACGTTTCGTAGAAGGATCCCTTGATATATACAAACATGAACTGGGAACTATTCTGTATCCTGTGCTGGTTCATATGTACTTAGAACTGGTGTACAACGGACATACAGAAAAAGCGATTGCCTTAATGAAGAAATTCGGACCGGAACAAGATTCCTACTACCAAGATGATTTGAGAAAATTGGCGATGGTTACAAAGCGTGATCACATGAATGGAAATGAATTAACTGATACTTTCAAATCAAACCAGTTCATCATTCGAATGTCTAGAGATACGTTGTCGTTATTAAAACGGCACTTAAATGATAAGAAAGCCTCCGTACTGCTCAATATCGTACAGGAACACTTATATTTTGATATGTATGAAGGAGTGGCCAGGAATAAGAGTCAGATTAATGCGACTTCTGGGGCAGTTGGTGGAGAGGCCAAAAGGCAAGGTAAGCTATAAACGATCTAATTTGTTTACGTCAATTATGGTTATCAAAAGTAGTAAGATTGATGTATTTGGTTTCTGAATTTCTAATTTATTTTCAGATAACAAAACAAAGGTGTATTATGGAATACCAAAAGCTCCTGATATACAAACTTTAGCTGCACCAGTTGAAGATGAAGAAGAAGGTGCAGACCAAGACAACCCCGACAAGCCAAAGAAAAAGAAGCCGAAGAAAGACCCACTGTTTTCGAAAAAAACTAAGTCGGATCCAAATGCACCGCCAGCTGATAGAATCCCAGTTCCCGATCTGTAAGTTAATTTTCTATTTGGTATTTAAAAGGATTTATATCATTATTAATTTTTAGGAAAGACAATGATAAAGTTGAAAAGGTGAAAGCTTTGCGGGAAGCATCTAAGAGGGTTACTCTGGGACCGGAATCGTTACCTTCTTGCTGTTCTTATACACTTTTGAATGCGAATTATACGTAAGAAACTTTAAATAATTTTTAACATTACACGTTTGTATATTGCTTTTAACATTGCAGAGTTTGTTGTGCTGAGATTACGGAAGACTCGAGTATGTTAGCCGTAGGTTTTAATGATTCCATTGTAAAGGTATGGACACTTGTTCCACAAAAACTGAAGTCGATGAAATCTGCTGAACAACTCGAAGAAGTCAATGTAGAATCTGAAGATGTTTTGGTAAGTATATGAAATGCATTTATTGGAAAAATAAATAAATTAATTTGTTGTAAAAATTACAAATAACTTGTACTTAGGTGCGTATGATGGACGAAAGATCTGGCGAAACAGCGCGGACTTTATGCGGCCACGGAGGCCCGGTTTATTCAGTTTCCTTCTCGCCAGATCGAACTCTTCTCTTAAGTTGCTCCGAGGACACTACGATTAGATTGTGGAGTCTTCAAATTTGGACATGTTTAGTCGTTTACAAGGGTCACATGTTTCCCGTTTGGGACGTGAAGTTTTCACCTCTAGGATATTATTTTGCTTCCGCCTCTTATGATAGGACTGCTAGACTGTGGGCGACTGATCACTATCAACCTTTGAGACTGTTCGCAGGTCATTTTTCTGATGTGGATGTAAGTAAACCATAGTACTAGTACAGTATGGTACATGAAGTTAAGGACAAGAAATGACCAGTCGTTTGTTGTTCGTTTGTGAATGTACGCTATTCTGTTTATTTTTTAGTGCATACAGTTTCATCCCAACTCAAATTATGTGGCGACAGGCTCAAGCGATCGCCGAGTGTGTTTATGGGATTGTACGACAGGAAATCATGTCCGTTTAATGACGGGCCATAAGTCTCCAATACACGCATTGGCCTTCAGCATTTGTGGTAGATTTTTAGCCTCGGCTGGAACAGATTGTAAAGTCCTTATTTGGGACCTATCGCATGGGCATTTAGTAGCGGAATTGACCGGCCATGAAAAGACGATTCATTGTTTGGCATTCAGTAGGTGCGGCAACATTTTGGTGTCCGGTGGATTGGATTGTTCATTGAAAATATGGGATTTTACAAAACTGACGGATGACACCAGTTCTGAGGAGGTTAACGTTTCACATAATCCAGATGTTAAATCGGGAGACGACTATTTGCTTCGAAGCTTCGCTACGAAAAATTCTCCATTAATTAGTTTACATTTTACAAGGCGGAATTTATTACTCGCCGTAGCAATATTTGATGGAGTTATTACATAAGTAAAATAAAATTTTAGCAACTTTTTTTTACGTTTATTTTTGGTTTACGTAAATTGTAAATACATTTTTATGTGATATTTATATGTTTCTGCGAACCCTGGCGATATGGCACCTTCACCTACTCAATTGTTTTTACCAGGAACAAGAGAGTTAAGGAATTCATTGCTCGGTCATAATAAACATGTATTTTATTATATTCATTGTGATCTTTATAACATAGAACATATAATAATATATTTATAAAATATTTATTATTTAACTTAACTAAAAATTTTCTATATGAACAGAGGTGGTATCGGTATCTCGTGACAGCTTTTTTGCGTTTTTTGTCACGTTTCGGTGTGTGATTGGTGGCCTAATATAAAATTCAAAATGTTAGCAATACCACTTCATTTGTATTGTAGAGTCGCCAATCACACAAGGAAACGTAAAAAACAAAACGCTCAGAGGAGTAGCACGTCACTCTGGCGCTATGAACGAAAATAGAAAGAGGAAGGTCATTGGTTTATGTCGCCACTACTTCATCAATCATTGGCCATATCAATTTCCCGCATTCCAACTGATGATTTCAAATGCTTCACGTCTGCCAATCACAGACTTACATATACATGCAATAAATTATGATACTGATACCAACTGTCACTAGGCCCTTTCTTTTCAGTAACCGAATTATACGTTGGTTAACCATTGGATAATTTGATGAGTTTGAATACAGTGCTAAAAGTGGAATATAAAATAGTAGTCGTGAAGTGCAATTTTACAGAAAAACGGAGGAATTTTATCCCTGAATAATAGTGAAATAGGATTAGAACAAATGAAATACGAAGTTAATTGTCAATGTTGTATGACATTTCTCTCTGCATTGCTGCATCGTTACCAATACTTTATAACGAAAGCTACTAAATTGTCATCTTAATTTTCTTCAGATTCCACTGCTACTGGTGTGGTAACCTGATTTTCTAAGCCTTTGGTTGAGCGATAAATGTGACAACCGCTAACTTTGTTGTAAACCAAATATTTGACAATAAAACAATTTTTCTGGGCGAGTATAGAAAATATACATATCTTGACATGACATGTAACCTAATTCGTCAAAAAGAAATTTGCATTTATTGCTATTTGGAATGTAAAAGTTAAAAGCACTTGGATTAACGGGTCCAATCAGTTCTATTCGTATTTCACATTATTCTGGTATCTACCGACCACGTGGTAGTACTTCAACTCACAATCGAAATACCCTATTCTCTTACGATGACAGATAAATTATCTTTTTAGGTTAATATTTAAGTTACTGTCAGAAAGTTAAGTATGATTTTAATTTTAAAAGAAGATCGTTGCATTGTGATGAAATGAAGAACGGCAGCAGTAGAGTAATTTTGCAAAGCATCATCGTTTCCCTTATTTTTAATCTGTAAGTATATTAAACATTTTTAAGATTATGTTATAATTTCATGTATTTTTCAGACCTTTAATATTGACCAATATTAGTACTGGAGCAGATCAAGTTATTACTTCTAGCGATACTGTTCGAATTAAAAACATATCCTTAACTAATTCCAATGAAAAACAAGAATCTCTGAATGATCAAATTGATGTTGTTAGTAATGTCCTAGAGCCCAGTGTAGATCTCGAGTTAAACATTGATGTGGTTAAGGACAGTTCAGAAAAGAATAAACAGCCAGTTTCAAATATACTGACAGAAAATACAAGGGTTTCAAATGAGTGAGTATGGCAATGAGCTTTCTAAAATTAGACCAACTTAAATAATTTGTCATTTTATGACATGCCCTTGGACTTACCTCAAGTCTTCTGTTGGAGGACACATTTTGATTGGCATGCAGACCCCAAAGAGGAATGCTGCCCAGTATTTTTGCGTTTCTGTTTTTAAGCTTAAAGGGATTATTGTTTATCATTTACAAAGAATCCTAGCTAAGCCTAGTAGTTCTATAGTTACCTACTTAGTTTAGCCAAGATTGCTTGTAAACGGTAAACAACTATTATCATTCATTTTGATAAGGATCTGTGACATCTTCAAGTGGTCATTTGTTACAAATTATGGCATATCTAGTTCTAGAACGGTTGTTCTGGAAAAACCAACCATGTTTATATAATAGATAGTATAATTACGTAACAAAAGTAATAAATACGTATTATTTAAACAGACAGAAACAATCTTGCAAATTTATGCGAACATTTAATTTGTTGAATCAATTTAGTTTTGAATCTTCTTACATCTTTTGTAATTGTAATTCATTTAAAACTTTTCATACTTAGCATTTTGGCTTGTTTTGTCCATTTCACTTTGTAAGCTGCTCTAAAAATATTTCCCAAATGAGTTTCTTTTAATTTATGACGATTTACGAAAGTGGTCTCGCTTTAAACCGCTGATTTGTTTCAGAATATTAAGCAACGATACACCAGCTATTGTCACATTCTCAGAGAGCTCAACTGTTGAATTTGGCAAGCTGGTTGGATCATCTCTAGTGAGTCCTAGTCAAAATGAAGCAAATCAAACTAGAAGCGTACCTGTTGAAGAAGAGAAAATTCTAGATAATTTTACCAAAGATACTACTGATCCTACCCCGGATAATATATCAGACATTGATCCTCTCATGGCAGAGGTGCCTGCCTTGCCTACCATACAAAAAAATATAACTAGCGAGAAAAGTGAGGAAATACCTTCATTTTCCGAATGGGCGCAAAAGCGCCTTGAGGAAGTAGAAAAAAACGAGCAAGTAAACTCGTCCTCGAAAGGTCAAGGTGCCAACGGTAAAGGATCGACGGCAAAGTTACGGTCGAAAAATTACGCCTCTTTAGATTGTGGAGCCAAAGTTATAGCAGCGAATCCCGAGGCTGTTAGTGCAGGAGCTATATTGTCGCCTTCAAGCGATGAGTACAAACTGAATACATGCACTAGTCGGATATGGTTTGTCGTGGAACTGTGCGAGGCCATACAAGTAAAAAAAATAGATTTAGCCAATTATGAGTTGTTCTCCTCTTCCCCAAAAGATTTTACGGTTTCGGTGAGTGATAGATATCCTACTCGAGACTGGTCTGTTGTTGGAAAATTCACTGCAAAAGACGAGAGGGACATTCAGAGTTTCGATTTGGACACCCAAATTTTTGGAAAACATATTAAAGTCGAGATCAAGTCACATTATGGATCCGAGCACTATTGCCCGATATCGCTCTTCCGTGCATATGGAACCTCTGTTTTTGAGGTTCTGCAAAAAGAGGATCCCGCCAACGTTAACAGGGTTGAGGATGATGATGATGATGATGACGATGAGGATCGCATTGCAACTTTGGACAAGGAAAGCGAGGATTCCCAAAAAAATCTGTTTAGTTCTGCTACGGACGCGGTTATTTCCATTGTTAAACGAGCAGCAGAGGCGCTTGGCAACAAAGTGAATAACCAGACATTAAAAGTGAAAACTAATGGAACGGTACAATATTCTTCATTAGCTGATTCGTGCAGTACTCCCAGTTACATGATTTATTGCAATAATTGTAGCGATAGCGTCTTTGGAGAAATATACGAGTTGATTAGCTGCAAGGCGAGTTACATCAAAAAGCTAGTAGGAATACCGCTTATATACAAGGCTTTAATTAATTCGTTAACTTGTCCAAGTTTCGGATATGTATTTGGAACCGCTTTAAATTCCTCCAGCAAGACGAACTTTCTAACGAATTACATCACGTCCATATTCCCTTTTAAATATCTTAGCGCAATGTGCAATGAATTATCCATTTTGGAGCACCAAGGAGTGTTAAATGTCAGTCAGCAGTTTCCGAATACAACAGAGAATATAACAAATGAGAAGATAGTAAATCTGAAGGTTCCAGAGCCACATATAAGTAAATCTGAACCGATAATAACAAAATTAGAAATACCAAATGGCACAGAATCCGAGTTGCCCGTTCTAAATACCAGCCAGAATGTGAGTGGTTCCACTGCTGGTAGCTTAGATGCCATTATATCACAGATTAAGCCCACGAAAGCCTTGACTGCGGATATAGAGTTGGGTCAGACCGATGCGGATCTAACTCTCGACAAATCCTCGGAAGTAATTAAGTCTGATGAAAAAGTCGCTTCTGGAGAAACAGACGTGTTATCTAAGGAAAATTTTGCTGAAAGTACCATGGAACCCGTTACTGAAATTGAGGTTAGCAGTGAAGGCATAGATGTACTGGATGATCACTTAGACCATTTAATGTCCGAATTTAACGTGGAGAACGCCCCTATTTCTCCCACTAGTACTACCAACACGCCACAAGCGCAAAAGGAGTCGATATTTCTGCGACTCTCCAACCGAATAAAGGTAAGGGTCGTTCATATTATTGTTTACAATAGAAAATGTTTGATATAAGTAAGTGAATAAATTAAACGACCGTATCGTGAGATAATTTAACAATTTAAAAACATACTTATATATTTATATTTTTTTTTGCAGGCATTGGAAAGGAACATGTCACTGTCTAGTCAATATTTAGAAGAGTTAAGTAGGCGCTACAAGAAGCAAGTTGAGGAAATGCAAAATCTCCTGGAAAAAACCATCGTTGCTCTCCGCGAAGAGGGCGTGAAGAAAGATCTAAGAAACAAGCAGTTGGAAGACCGTTTAGATAACTTGACGGCTGCAATGGAATCGTTGATGGCCGAGAGGCACAGCTCGTTCCTGACAGTGTACTGGTTGATATTTAGCGTCTTTATTACATTTGGGATCTGTTTTTTTTGTCGAAAATCTTCATCGAGTTCTGATCCCACAAAGGACATTAAAGAGGCTGTTGAAGTTTTGCGTCGTAAATCTATTGATGTTGTAACACACAATGCACCAGCAAAAAAGAGAAGACGACCAAGTGATCAAGCCTTAAAAATTGTGCGTTGCTCCACGTTCAATAACGAGGAGGAGCAATGTAGACCTCACCAGAGGCAGAGGAAAAGAAAAAAAAAGCAAATAGTGAGACGGTCAAACTCAATCGGCCACATAAAGGATGGTAAACCTGACAAGTTAGAAGCCGAATCAAAGAGTTCCACGGACTGGGTGGAAAATAGTCACCAGGGTATCGAAGATATACCTTTCGTCCTTGACGAAAGTGATCATTCTACTCTGGAAGCGTATCCGCTTGCAAACGATATAGTGAAAATTGATTCGCCAAGCTATATGCGTTCGGCATTTGCATTCAGGTTTAATAGAGGTTCTAGTCAAAATCATGAAAATGGTGTGGATGTGTCGGATAAACCGAGCTCAGATGAGTCACGTAGAAAACGATATTCACCAAATAGTGGGAGCGATATCTCTAATAGCATTGTTGAACCGATAAAAAAAGAAAAAAAAGGGTTCAAAAGGCTTTTCAAAAAAGTTTTCTAAAGTTTGTGCCAATTTATATATTTTTTATTTTTATATTATTTGGTATTATTATAAAAATATATTGGTATGTGATATTTAAATAGCTATATGAAGACTGCGAATTGAGGTGTGAGCTCTTAGTACGTAATGAACTGTTTCTATTTTTGCAACTTTATTTATTATAGAATTACTTAATACCTAGTATATTACTAGATGTACCTATCTTAGATCCCCAAAATATTTATTTAAGTTTAATTAATATGGAAGCTTGTTAACATGTTTATGCAAATCTTGGGACAATAACATGTGATATAGGTCTCATTAGTTTCCCCTAAACATTCTTGCTGACCACAACATGGAACAGAAATGTTATATATATTTATTTTGTTTAAACTGTAATTTTTTTTAATAAAATGAAATACTAGTACTTTTTTGCATCTTTAAATATGTGACAATTTTACATATCTACGTAAATAGTCAATTTTAAAATGTCCCGGGTTCCGATTATGCTCCAGAAAAAGAATGGACCAATAGAAACAAAGAAAAGTTCTGTGATTTATTATCCGCTCTCTCCGTGCACGGTTAATCGTTACTCGGTCCTTGTCTGTGACACTTGAACGCATTGCTCACTTCACTTCAGTTCGAAAGAAGAAGACGAAGACATTAACATTAAAGTAAATAAAAATGGGCGTGCAAATAAATGTGCGCTGAGTGAAGTCGGCAAAGTTTGTTCTGTTATTTTTTTTTAGCAATTTAACAACAATAATAATAATTTTGGAGTAAACTTTAATATGCATATATTTTATATATATTTTTTACTTAATCAGCTTGTGCTTGTATACACAACGGCAAACTTTACTGTTTTGCGTAGCACAAGAAATGTACAAAAGTCAATAATCGAGGAAAACAAATGTGGAGCGGTAAAGGCAATTTGCGGTAAGTTTATCAATGATTATGATGATCTTTCAGTATTAGAATGTTTGCTCTCCTCGTATCCCAAATTATTGAGTGGTTTAAATGAAGAATGCGAGCAAGTCATTTGGCAACATACGAGTGCTCTAATTCAGGACGAAAGAGTAAGCGAAACATTATTACCCACTTGCCGAAGTGATTTGGACAGATTGACTAAGTGCAAGATCGACAACGGCAATAACTATTTAAAATGCATTTTGGACAATTTGAATGACATCCTAAATGCAGATTGTAAACAAATAATACTTCGACTGGAAAATGTAGCATTTACAGATTTCCAATGGATCTCTGGTTTTATACAACATTGCACAGATGATATACAAACTCTGAAATGCGGAAGATTTGATGCTCAGAGCCATTCGCAGATTAAAACTATTACGTGTCTACAGACTAATATATTAAACGTCCAAGACGATTGTAAAAGAGAAGTTTTCCGTTTAACTGAGATGCAGTCAGATAATATAAAATTAGATGCTGAATTGTATTCAGATTGTGCTGAGGACCATTCACGTTATTGTTCGCAATTCTTTCCCGGAAGCGGTAGAGTTTTTTCTTGTCTGCTGCACCAGATGCACAAAGATCAAAACAAGCTGGGAGCAAAATGTAAAAAACAATTACAGAGTAGACAGAAGTTAATAGTTCAAGATGTTCGAATAAGTAAGGGACTACTGAAAGCTTGTAGGGACGATATTAAGAAAACTCACTGCCGGAAGCAGATTTCTAGCGATAAAACAGTTCGTTTAGCGCAGATATTGCTGTGCCTTGAAAATACTATGAAAAATGGCACTAAAATTGATTCAGACTGTGAAGCCGAGTTGATTGATCATAGGAGAATGCTAATGGAAGATTTTAGGTTATCTCCAGAAATTGTGAACAGTTGTAGCAACGAGATTGCTCATTATTGTAAAGGTTTTGAACTTGGCGGCAAGACCATCCACTGTCTTATGAATCATGCTCTAGTTAAAGCGGAAATCAGTAAATCTAGAATTCAGGATAAATGTATAAGGGCTGTAAGTATCTCTTAAGAAGTGTTACAATTTTGCTTTACCGATAGAACGTGTGAGTTATGACAATAAATCTGTATTTTCAGCTTGAAGATCTGGTAAGAGAATCTGATGTCGGGGAAAACTGGAGTGTCGATCCAGTTTTACATCAGGCGTGCGATCCCGTTGTTAAAGTTGCTTGTAAGGGAATATCGGGTGGGGATGCCAGAGTCATGTCCTGTTTGATGGACAAGCTGGGAACAGATTACATGAACGAGGAATGTGAAAGTGCCTTAATCCAAATACAGTATTTTGTGGCTAGAGATTTTAAGTTAGATCCACAACTATACAGAGAATGTAAGAAAGATGCGGTTAAACATTGTCACATTAATGAAGATAACAACGAGGTAGAAGGACCTAGCTATGGTCCGGAAGTTTTGCCTTGTTTATATAGGTTAGTGGAAAATAATATTCACTATGTTCACAATTAACTAAATTTACTACAACTTTTAGATATGCTTATATTCCCCAAGAAGATATGAAACTTGAGAGAACATGTCTGCAACAAATCAGACGGGTTATGCGGCAAAGAGCAGTAAGTGTAGACTTGCAACCTGAAATAGAGGAAGCGTGCCTCAAAGATCTCGCTTTGTTATGTCATGACAAAATAAAGAAAGGCGAAGAAATGCAATGTCTCCAAGATAAACTGGAGGAAATCGAAGAGGGGTGCCGTAATGCTGTCGAGTCTTTCACAGAAATAGAGGCACAGCACGCCGATCTAAATCCTTACATCAGTAAATATTGCGGCAGGATAATCGAAAATTTGTGCAAGCTGGAAATCGATAACGATGAAGGAATCGTCATGGACTGTTTAATCGAAAATAAAAATAATCCCGTGATAAAATCCAATCACGCTTGCCGTGCCAGCATCGATCATTTCCAGATCATTTCCGTTAAAGACTACAGGTTTACCTACAAGTTTAAAGTTGCGTGCAAATCGCACGCCATGCGCTTATGCAGCCACGCCAGATCCAAAAACGAAGTTGTCGCTTGTTTAAGCGAGCAAATGTTAAATGCTACCGTTCACGGTGTAAAATCCACCATACCCAAGGACTGCAAACAACAATTGAGGGCGCAAATATTCCAACAAAGGGAAAACATTGATTACGACCCCGCTTTGAAGGCTGCGTGTATGCCAGACATCAAGAAATATTGTGGCAGTTTAGAGCCGGGAAACTCCCAGGTAATATTTTCGAAAATCACACGAGGAAAGGCACGGAATGCAACTACTATTCTTTTAGGTGTTAGAATGTCTGCAATCTGTTCCACGTGGAAAATTAAGTAAGAAATGCGATAAAGAAGTTTTTAAAGTGCAAAAGCTTGAAATTTATGACAATACCGTTGATTATGCACTGGTGACCATGTGCGCTGAGGCTATAGACCAGTTTTGCCCGCATCATGAACGAGAAACCATCCTGGATTGTTTAAAGGTATGTGGTCTTTTCGTATTAGTAATTAAGTAGATTATTGCATCAGACGGAAAGTTTTGTAAAATGAACGTTTCGAAATATTTCTAGCGAATCCGGTTCACATAAGTAGTGAAGTCGTAAATTGTTTTGTAAGGTTAATTTCCTATGCATGAGCTTAAAATATTTTAAAAGTAATTGTAACGCAAAAATGTCTAACTTTATTTGAAAACTAATAATTCCGTATAATAATAATACGTAAAGCGCACCAGCTAACTGTACTTATGTAATGCAATAGTGACTAATGTAGTGTGAAAAATTTCTACCCAACAACAAATTCCTTCCATTCCCAATATGAAACTTAAAGAATGAACGTTTATTATCATGCCAGTTTACTTTCCAGATGAATAAGGACGAAAAAGGCTTCAATAAAAAGTGCCGCATGATAATAATGCATCGTATGGTAGAGCAAAATGCAAATTACCTACTAAATCCATCTCTGCAAGAGAACTGCAACTTGGACATAAAAAAATTTTGTAAAGATGAGCTATTAATGCCCGAAGAAAAGGGATCAATAAGTGACGCAGTCATCAAGTGTCTCAAAACCCAGTTTAAATCTGCGCACCTTTCCAGTACTTGCGAGAAGGAAATGACTGAAATTTTAAGAGAGCAAGCACTCAACGTCGAGCTCAATCCACTTATCAAAGCGCTATGCAAATTCGAAATAGAAACGATCTGTAAATTTGAAGAAGAAGATTCTGGGAAAGTAGAGGAATGCTTGAAGACGTCTTTGTTGAAAAATCGTATTCAGACAAGGGAATGTAAAGTTGAGGTGGCGAATATGATCGAGGAGTCCCAGGTCGACATTCACGTGGACCCTCTTCTGCAAAGAGCCTGTGCGTTGGATTTGTTGACGTTCTGTGCCAATGTAGTCCAGGGTAATGGAAGACGTAAGTATTGACTACTAATTTTTTCTCAGATAACATTATCCTATCCTATGTTGATCTTACCAAATCATGTCTTTTGCATATTCGAACGATGGATTTTTTAACAATAATGCAGATATTTTTTATATCAAAGTTTGATTTTTTTTTAAACTTTGGCCGTTAATAGAAACAATTGTAATTTAAAAACCTGTTAAAGATGGTCAAGGGGCAATGAATTCTGCTAGTGGTTGTAAAAAACCACATCAAGATTATTCAAAAAATTTTCAAGTTCCAAATATTTTTCAGATATACAATGCTTGAAGGTTGTTATGGAGAGCCAGTCGCAGAATCTGACGCCAAACTGTAGAAATAAGTTAAGGGAGAGATTTGCGATGTACGAAAGTGCAAAGGTAAGTTTGATTGTTTTAAACTTGGGACGCAGTTTAATATCTTCTTTTTTAGCTTGACGGTTTACAAGATCTGTACCAGCACCTTTCACTGTCTCCGTCTAAAAGTTACTTTGTGATAGTTTTGTTACTGTTTGTCGGAGGAATATTTGTAATTGGTATGCTTTGTGGACAAGTAACAAAGAATAAATATAGGCTTTTAAAAAATAAATGATAGGATATATAATTTCGTTTTTATTAAAAAAAAAATTGTGATATCGAATGACTAGTTGTATATAGTTGAATAAATAATGTCTTGTAAAATATTTTAACATGCCGTTTGTCAAATACTTTTCAATAAAATAATTAAACGTGTCTTATCAGTATTTAAGCAGTTTCTTAAACCACAGTTGTGACAAAAATGTCAAAGCAGCGCTTAATTTACGTCTGCTCTTTTATGGGAGAAAGATTCACGAGCAATTTGGATGGTAAAACTAATTTATTAAAATAATTAATTTAAAATTTTAATCCGAGAAACTTTTTTCTTTCGGTATGGGGTGCTACAGTGACTAATAACCAAAGATTTTGTATTGAAAATCCTTGCTAATAACAGTGACGATACGGAGACTATAGCTCCGCCCATCCGCCATGAAGAGGCAAATATGAACTTGAAAGTGATACTATGGAATCGAAAATCCAGTAAATAATATTTGCAGAAGATTACATTTCATTGAATCATTGAGTAAAAAATAATAAAGAGTTGCAACTGTCAAGGTTTCGAGATTTTAGTATTGTATTTCTTTGCCAATAACTTCATGATTGTCATCAATTTTTAGTGCTACGGGAAGGCATTTGTAATGTGGCTGTATAGCCCTTAAAATTGAAAACAATCATGAAGCTATTGGTGAAAAAATACAACACTAAAATCTCGAAACCTTGACAGTTGCGCCTCTTTATTATTTTTACTCAATGATTGAATCCTTCGAATAAATGTTTAGTTTAACACAATATATGAAAGTTTTGCTAAATATGTGTAGCATAAAACAAACTGTTTTCTTGCGCTGCCAAATAGTTATTTACATTACTAGATGCGAAAGTTTACTTTTAGGTGCGAGGTGATGCCGAGACCTTTCAAAAAACACCGAGCACCTGAAAAAGCTTTCGCATCGTGTAATGTATTATATTTTTTCTACTACCAAAAGATATGGTATTTAATAATTTAAAACTATTTATTTCATGAAATTATATGACGTTATTAATAAATTTTATAGTTTAGGAGGCTGTCTATGAAAATTGTTTCCATGGCAACGTAAAATTGCTATCTGTCATCGAGGTTTATGTCAAACATTTTAATTTCTGGTAGTGTCAAACTAAAATTAACAAATATATTTGTGCCGATGGAAATGGGATATAAGAAACTGCCAATATCGCGTTGTGTTTTTAAAATGGTGTGCCGACAAAAATGATGCGGAAATAGGCGAAAATGTAATGTTGGCGTACTTCCTTGAAAGATCGGATGTTTTTTTTCTTTTCTGTCCTGGCTGCGAAAGTTTTACTTTCGTACCTAGCACCATAGGTACCTCGACTACCTCGAATGTTTACTTTCGTTATCACGCGTGTTGCTAGATTTACAAAGTTCACTTATATAGACGGTAGTAGAAAACAGAAATTTACAAATTTAGAAATTGGTTTTAAAAATAAAACTGCAAAATTTTCCACATTTCAGGGGCAATAATGTACCTAAAATCAAATGAAACGTCATTTTGGTGTTAACAAAATAATATACGCAACACAACTGACATACCTAATTTGTAAAATTACCAGAGGTAATAATTTAATACACTTTTCATACAACTCTTATTGAAATTTGTAGAAAATCTCTTAGCAATGACACAGGAAATATATGAAACTATGAAGACTAACCACTAACCTCACATAAACAGAAATAATCTGTAAGAATCCATTTATCCCTATTCATTTTTAATAACCACTCTTTCCTTTTGGCAATTAATTTCACACAAGAACAACACTAAGAAATTTAATTATTGTGTATAATCAAGCTAACACGATATGAACGACCGCCGTCCACCATTAAGAGGCAGGCGGCAAGACTGAACCATGTGACTTTAGCAACAGATAGAAAAATTGGACATGTTGTCGCCACTGTTCTAGTAGAGTCACTGTGGGGAGAGCATGCCATAGAGAACTTTGATTGTTCTGAGATAGATGTCAGCAGTATCACAGCATGTTTACAGAATAGTTTGCCATATTCATATTGCTCTGAATGGCGTTCAGACATTCGTTCAAAGATGGCGCTGATCATGTATTTACTGATAAATTAATCAAAAACTTTTTTCTGAGAGAATTAATTAACCAGATTCATATTTTACTTAGCTCCAGAATGTAACGTGAAATTCTGTGACAACTTGAACTAACAAAAATGATTCCAGAATAAAATATACAGTAGGGTACAGTCTGTGGTACAGTGGAGGACAATAAATTTAAATTTTAAATTAAATGTTTATTTAATGTATTTAAAACTAAGAGTTTCTATGAAGTGATAGCAATGACAAATTATGAACTACAGGGAGGTGGAAAATAGGCTGGCAATGTCGGTGGGTATGGATGTGTGTGGCAATGGGGCAGGTTTGACTTGGGGGTTGTCTAACTTTTGTGACATTTTACGCACATGTACAAAGTTAGTAGTGGTGAAAACAGATTCTCAACCTTAAAAAACCTGCATTCATGCACTTTGCTAGTTTTATTTAAACATCTTTATAAATATAATCTATTTCCAAAGTTCAACTTTGAAACCTTTAAATGCTCACAGCTGCACAAGTATCGACGCCATCTATGTGGGGAACGTTAAACCTAGACGATTTTAAGTAAAACGTGTTTTTTGCGGTAGTATATATACCTTTTTTTAAAATAAAAAAAATAAACACACGTTGAAGTGTCGTGATTAATAATGGTAGTGCTTTCCACTTATCTGATTTAAAACAACAAATTATACGTAAGTACTGTGTTTAGCTATTAAGTAGATTGCTATATTTTTAAAATACCTAATAATTATATATTATATATTTTAACCATCAAATTCACAGCTTATGCATGCTTCGTTTTGATAAGGCTCTAATTAATATGTTCAGTTTATTTAATTTTTTAAAATAGAAACCAAATTTAGGTGTTTATATTTTTTTAGCACGTGGGGCAAAATGGCATTACCAGCTGCTATGGTTTTATCCGGCTTACCACGTGAGCAGTTTACAGCGGACACCCATTACATATTTAATCATGGGGCCGTTTTATTGAAGAGTCCCAGAAGATCTTCCATGGATGCCGCCTCGTCCTTGGACAGTGGTGTTTCTTCTATAGAGTCAGAACCTAGAAGTCTGGAATATTACTTGGATCTCATTTCTGATCTGGAAGATCGATTTCTGGTAGGTTTATTTACAGGAGGTAACGATAAATGAATGCCGGTACAGTTTAAAAATATATACTTAATATAATTTAATGTTGTTAATTGTTTGTGTTGTATCAAATTATTTATAAAATGAAAAAAATAAAAAAACGTAAATCTGATTCCTCAGAAAAATTTTACAAAATTTTTATGTTACAATATAAAACGCAGGCATAAGAAAAATTAAAAAAAATGTACACTCGTGTACCTTTTTGATTTCAGTCAACTTGTATTGGTTAGTGATAAACTTCTTGTCTTGAACATTTATTATTTTCAGAACGCCCAACGAAACAACGTATTCAAATCTCCTGCCTCGGACGAAAAAGTCAAAATTATGTACGAAAATCGCAACATCCTGAATCTAGCCGAAAACCTACAGCCGAAGTGGCTCTTTCAACACGCGGTATTGCAACATGGAGTGGTCAACTTTTGCGGAACTTTATCTCAATCTTCCAGCACAGACGAAGCGAATCCACCAGGTTCTTGTCACGTTTTGGTTGGTTGTACCGACCTCGACTGCAGCTTTCGTGAAATATGTATATTTAGCAATTAAGGTGCTTTTTAATTTGTATTTTTTACAAATTGTTTTACAAGGTTTAAGTTATGTGCAAACTATAAAACGCCTTTAATGGATTGATTTCGTACTTTTTGTATTTGTGATGTGTAAAATATGTAAGCTTTTAACTGTATGAAAAAATATGTGATTTTACTGCTTTAGAAGCACTTTTTTAAATACTACTTGTTGATAGTATTTTCGAATTTGTAATTTGACTATTATTTTTGTAATAAAAATATTATTAATATCGTTATTGATTCTTATTATTTTTAACTATGTTACTTGAATGTTTTATTTATTTCTGGCGTCGTTTTTCAGTCTCCCGCGTTCGGATTAGGTGATAAATTAGAGACATACGTGTCAGACGCAGTCAATAACAGAAAGTAGAGTATATGTGCATCACATGAAGCTAACAAGGCTTGACAATTATTCCGGGTAATTAAGTGTAGGAAACTTTTCCTGGAGTCGCTTTCAACGGTGGTAATTAAGAGAGTATGGGAGGCAACGTCTGCTGATGTGCTCGGAATGTACCATGATTTTATTACCTTCTTTTGTTTCTTGATAAATACGCTCATTTCGCAAATCTACTTCAATTCCAACAAATACCAGTCCCGGATCGATCGCCTAGCCGAGAAAAAATGCTCAGCTCGAATAGATTGCCCGTAATAAATATCAAAACATACCGAACGATTTATTTAAACTTAAACATGAACATTGTCAAAGAGACCTCTCCCTTATCGATCGAACTGCGATCCTTAGTTTAGGTAGAAATGCAAAACGATCTTAGATTAAATTTGGATTCAACTATTTTACGATAATGCCAACTTGCTTGGCGGAACTCAGTAATATTATCAAGTGGAAACGATGAGTTTAACCCTTGTAAGTGGTTAAATAAATCTGAATAACGAAATTACAGACCTGCGAAAACAGACTTTTTTCCGGTGAGGCGGCGTAGAGTAAAGTAGATTAGAGTAGAGCAGTTTTTTCATATTTAAAAAAATTTAGGGTTAGGTAAAGCTGCAAAATTGAAGCTAAAAATTAAAAACTGGGAACTAAGAACAAAGGATTAAGGGACTAAGAAATATAGACTAGGAGTAAGTACTAGCGATTAGAGATTAGAGACTAAAAGACCAAGACGAAAAGCTAAAAACTGAGGACTAAAAACAAAAAGCTAGAAGCTAAAAGCTAAAAGCTGAAAACGAAAAACTAAAACAGTGCTAAGTCTAAACTAAAAACTGCAAAATTGAAACTATAAATTAAAAACTAAGAACTAAGAGCTAAGACCTAAGAACTAAAGAACTAAAGAACTAAGAACTAGGAACTAATAACTAAAAAAACTAAAAACTGCAAAATTGAAACTATAAATTAAAAACTAAGAACTAATAGCTAAGAACTAAGAACTAAGAAAACTAAAAACCGCAAAATTGTAACTATAAATTAAAAACTAAGAACTAAGAGCTATGAGCTAAGAGCTAAGAACTAAGAGCTACGAGCTAAGAACTAAAGAACTAAGAACTAGGAACTAGGAACTAAGAACTAAAAAAACTAAAAACTGCAAAATTGAAACTATAAATTAAAAACTAAGAACTAAGAACTAAAAAACTAAAAGCTGCAAAATTGAAACTATAAATTAAAAACTAAGAACTAATAGCTAAGAACTAAAAAAACTAAAAACTGCAAAATTGAAACTATAAATTAAAAACTAAGAACTAATAGCTAAGAACTAAGAACTAAAAAACTAAAAGCTGCAAAATTGAAACTATAAATTAAAAACTAAGAGCTAAGAACTAAGAACTAAGAACCAGGAACTAGGAACTAATAACTAAAAAAACTTTAAACTGCAAAATTGAAACTATAAATTAAAAACTAAGAACTAATAGCTAAGAACTAAGAACTAAAAAACTAAAAGCTGCAAAATTGAAACTATAAATTAAAAACTAAGAACTAATAGCTAAGAACTAAGAACTAAAAAAACTAAAAACCGCAAAATTGAAACTATAAATTAAAAACTAAGAACTAATAGCTAAGAACTAAGAACTAAAAAACTAAAAGCTGCAAAATTGAAACTATAAATTAAAAACTAAGAACTAATAGCTAAGAACTAAGAACTAAAAAACTAAAAGCTGCAAAATTGAAACTATAAATTAAAAACTAAGAACTAAGAGCTAAGAGCTAAGAGCTAAGAGCTAAGAACTAAAGAACTAAGAACTAGGAACTAAGAACTAAAAAAACTAAAAACTGCAAAATTGAAACTATAAATTAAAAACTAAGAACTAATAGCTAAGAACTAAGAACTAAAAAACTAAAAGCTGCAAAATTGAAACTATAAATTAAAAACTAAGAACTAATAGCTAAGAACTAAGAACTAAAAAAACTAAAAACCGCAAAATTGAAACTATAAATTAAAAACTAAGAGCTAAGAACTAAGAACTAAGAACCAGGAACTAGGAACTAAGAACTAAAAAAACTTTAAACTGCAAAATTGAAACTATAAATTAAAAACTAAGAACTAATAGCTAAGAACTAAGAACTAAAAAACTAAAAGCTGCAAAATTGAAACTATAAATTAAAAACTAAGAACTAATAGCTAAGAACTAAGAACTAAAAAAACTAAAAACCGCAAAATTGAAACTATAAATTAAAAACTAAGAACTAAGAGCTAAGAACTAAGAACTAAGAACTAAGAACTAAGAACTAAGAACTAAGAACTAAGAACTAAGAACTAAGAACTAAAGAACTAAGAACTAGGAACCAGGAACTAGGAACTAAGAACTAAAAAAACTAAAAACTGCAAAATTGAAACTATAAATTAAAAACTAAGAACTAATAGCTAAGAACTAAGAACTAAAAAAACTAAAAGCTGCAAAATTGAAACTATAAATTAAAAACTAAGAACTAAGAAAACTAAAAACTGCAAAATTGAAACTATAAATTAAAAACTAAGAACTAATAGCTAAGAACTAAGAACTAAAAAAACTAAAAACCGCAAAATTGTAACTATAAATTAAAAACTAAGAACTATGAGCTAAGAGCTAAGAACTAAGAGCTACGAGCTAAGAACTAAAGAACTAAGAACTAGGAACTAGGAACTAAGAACTAAAAAAACTAAAAACTGCAAAATTGAAACTATAAATTCAAAACTAAGAACTAAAAAACTAAAAGCTGCAAAATTGAAACTATAAATTAAAAACTAAGAACTAATAGCTAAGAACTAAAAAAACTAAAAACTGCAAAATTGAAACTATAAATTAGAAACTAAGAACTAAGAGCTAAGAGCTAAGAACTAAAGAACTAAGAACTAGGAACTAAGAACTAAAAAAACTAAAAACTGCAAAATTGAAACTATAAATTAAAAACTAAGAACTAATAGCTAAGAACTAAGAACTAAAAAACTAAAAGCTGCAAAATTGAAACTATAAATTAAAAACTAAGAGCTAAGAACTAAGAACTAAGAACCAGGAACTAGGAACTAAGAACTAAAAAAACTTTAAACTGCAAAATTGAAACTATAAATTAAAAACTAAGAACTAATAGCTAAGAACTAAGAACTAAAAAACTAAAAGCTGCAAAATTGAAACTATAAATTAAAAACTAAGAACTAATAGCTAAGAACTAAGAACTAAAAAAACTAAAAACAGCAAAATTGAAACTATAAATTAAAAACTAAGAACTAATAGCTAAGAACTAAGAACTAAAAAAACTAAAAGCTGCAAAATTGAAACTATAAATTAAAAACTAAGAACTAAGAAAACTAAAAACTGCAAAATTGAAACTATAAATTAAAAACTAAGAACGTAGGTGGATCAAGGGTAAATTGTGCCCCAAGTTGAATCAAAATTTACGCCTCCCCCCCCCCCTTTTTATAACCAAATGAAAAAATGAAACAATGAATCAAAAATATTTTTTTTTAAAAGATTTTTATTCCATTGACTCAAAAAACGGAATACGAAATTTAAACAATCAAACAAAATGAAAACAATAAAAATCTTACCACAGTCTAAAAAATATATAATGTTCAAATAATTTAAAACTTAATAATTTAAAGAGAAATTGCAGGAAATTTTGGCGCCCAAAGCGCTAGTTTCTTTTATTTGAGGGTTAATCCGCCTCTGACTAAGAACTAAGAACTAAGAACTTAGAATTAAGAACTAAGGGCTAAGGACTATGGACTTGGAGTAAGGACTAAGGAATAAAGTCTATAGATTAGAGACTAAAGACTAAAAACTAGAGACTAAAGACTAAAGACTAAAGACTAAAGACTAAAGACTAAAGACTAAAGACTAAAGACTAAAGACTAAAGACTAAAGACTAAAGACTAAAGACCAAAGACCAAAGACTAAAGCTGGTAACATATAATTCAGCGATCGGAGGGGCATTTACCCCGGAGAATATCTGTTGGTCGCAGTTTGGCTTTGAGTCTTATTTTTTAAGATTTATATGTGGGATAATAGACGAAAATATTTACTTTTATACATATATTGACAGTTAATATGAATTATCCATAAACAAATCATTTTTCCTTGTAGGGCTGCTTTATGGTTTCAACAAGATGATGATGCATTTTTTCTGCGATAATGGACTCATGAATGGTACGTCATTGCTACTAATGGATCAACTGAACTGAATGGTCATCTAGGCACCCAGGTTTGACACCTCTTGATTATTTTTTTAAATTATAAATTAACGTATTAGAACGGACGACCCACAAGAAATAGTCTGTTTACGAAATAATTAATGTAGCTCCTTAAAGAACACAAACCAGATCCGTAATATACAGGGTGGACCAAAAATGTTGCATTCTTTACTTTTGCCCACAACTTTTTTGTTTATTAACCGATTTTAATGAGCTAGGTGTCGTTGCTTACAGAATGGAATGGACTATCGACGAAAAATGCCAAAAATTGCCGATTTTTTAAAATGCAAGATGGCTGCCGGGTTTGAAAATAGCCCTTTCTTTGGGCAAATTCTTTTTGAATAAAAAAATGTCGAAATGGCACATCCAATAAAAAAAGCAATAAAATGGATCTTTCTCTACATTTTTTAAGACCTCGATGAGAAAAATAGGTTCAATCGAAATCAACAAGTATCTAGTGATAGTTTCCCTCTCCTGACACTGCCAATTTGGCTGCCGAAACGTGCGTGAAATGTTAGCGTGCGGCGGGCACCTACTAATAATTAAATCGTGTCTGACGATTCGTGAAACACAAATTTATGCAGTTACAAAAAACTTGTATTTGGAAGTACATATTAAATCGACGTAACGAGGCCTCTTAAGTTAGCGAAAAGTTCGCTTTAATATAGCAGGTACTTATAAATGCGCGTTCGACCGATACGCACACCTCAATACCTGTGCAAGCTCCTGTTTTTTCGAGAGCGCCTTTGATCTAGAAAGTTTTATTAGAGCTGGATCCCCTATTCAATTCCGGAGCCACCATTTTCTTAACGGATACGGAGTGTTTTTGAAAGTGGCGCAAATTATTCATGCTGAAATTAAGGTGCGGTAAAGGTGGGTGGAATATTATAAATATAGTTAAAAAGTCACCTACTTAGATATTAATTTAAAAAATGTGGAGATTATATTTTGAAACCGGTCCTGTTCATCCATTCACAACTAGCGCAGGATCGTAATCGCCCAAATTAAAAACAAGAGCTTTTGCTTACTTTTTATTTATATATATTGTCATTCGGTGCTAAGTGCCACTCAGCGATCTAGAAGACTCAGGTCTGGAGAACGAAGAGGTCATAATAACAGTATATGCGGTTTTTAAATGATTGGGTCCTGCAGTTTTTGTTCCTGATCTCAATTACAACTTAAGTATAAACATGTTTGCATCGTCGATACATAAATTCATTTCTTGCTATAATTTCGTAGATTTTATTGATTCGACTTATTGCCTGATAACCCAAAATTTTTAATTGATTGAGATTATAAAAAATTACGGATTGTAGAGAGAAACAACACCCTGTATAGAGATATTTTCCATCGCAATATATATATATATATATATATATACCCTATTTTGTAGATTTGCTTAAAATTCTCGGCGTATCGGTAATCGATGCTGCGACCTATTGTTGTGAAAGTCCATTGTTAGTCCTCCAACCCAACCGGAAGTCAGCTGTACACGGGCCGAGGCTGCGGCTATAGCATAACCACCTCAGGCTTATCACACGCAGCACCCTTATATTGATAGCGGCATTATTATTACCATTTTCAAATATTGCCCTAGACGGTGTGTGTGGAATTATTTTCGTACACAGGGTGAGTCTGTTCTTTATTTATTAAAAGCATGTATGGGGCCAATGTACGGTATGGCACTCGGATTCTGATCCTGCTGGGTGTTGTAAATGCAGTTTTATAACACAGAATACGTAGAATATGTCCGCCTTTAGAAAAAGAAGAAGAAGAAGAAACATACTAAGAAGGGTAGAAGTAGTAGAAGAAGAAGAAAAAGAAGAAGAAAAAGAAAAAAAGAAGAAGAAAAAGAAGAAGAAGAAGAAGAAGAAGAAGAAGAAGAAGAAGAAGAAGAAGAAAAAGTAGAAGAAAAAGAAGAAGAAGAAGAAGAAGAAATATGGCAGCCATGAATTAATGCGATTATCCACACGGTCATAAATAGTAAAAAAATCGTATAAATATGAGTTCAAACATAATTTCTAAGGGAGCTACAGCCTCCGACAATGGTTTTTTCTAAATATCTATCTCCAAAATGAGTAAAGGTACGGCACTCGGATTCTGATCCTGCTGGGTGTTGTAAACTCGGTTGTAAATGCAGTTTTATAACACAGAATACGTAGAATATGTCCGCCTTTAAAAAGAAGAAGAAGAAGAAGAAACATACTAAGAAGGGAAGAAGTAGTAGAAGAAGAAGAGAAAGAAGAAGAAGAAGAAGAAGAAGAAAAAGAAGAAGAAGAAAAAGAAGAAGAAGAAAAAGAAGAAGAGGAAGAAAAAGAAGAAGAAGAAAATGAAGAAGAAGAAGAAGAATATGGCAGCCATGAATTAATGCGATTTTCGACACGGTCATAAATAGTAAAAAAATCGTATAAATATGAGTTCAAACAGAATTTCTAATGGAGCTACAGCCTCCGACAATGGTTTTCTCTAAATATCTATCTCCAAAATGAGTAATGGTAAAACTGTAGTACGTTGTGCGTCTATTGAGATGAACAGGCGATTCAAACAGGGGGGTTCAGGGGTGCAATGTGCACCAACTTTTTGCGTACTTTAAAATTTAAATTTTAAGGTTTGTTACAATTAAAGGAGTTCTTGTTTTATCATGATAAAAATACTTCTATTAGGAAGCATATATTAAATGTTTAAATCAGCTTCAATTCAACTAAATAATTTAATATTTGAGATATATTAACATTATTATTATTATTATTATTATTATTATTATCATTAATATTTTGTGTAATTCGCCGTACAATTTGAAGCATATAATAAATTTATTTTTTGAAAGAAATAAATTAAAAATAAATAAAACTAAAAAAATATTATTATTATTATTATTATTTTGCGATATTTCGCCATACACTTTTAGGAATATAATAAATGTTTAAATTGATTTTAATTCGCCCAATATATTTTTTGAAAAAAATGGACAAAATAAATTAATAAAATGAAAAATTATTATTATTATTGATATTTTGCGATGTTTCGCCATATACTTTTAGGCCTGCAATAAATATTGAAATGGACTTGAATTCGATTAATTTATTTTTTGAAATAAATAAACCAAAAATAAATTAATAAAATAAAAATATATTTTTATTATTTTATTTATTTATCTTATTTTATTACTCTTTTATGCATGAATAAATGCTTAAATCGACTTTAATTCGACTAATTTATTTTTTGAAAAAAATAAGCTAAAAATAAATTAATAAAATGAACAATTATTATTATTATTAATATTTTGCGATATTCCGCCATACGCTTTTAGACCTGCAATAAATATTGAAATCGACTTTAATCCGACTAATTTATTTTTTGAAATAAATAAACCAAAAATAAATGAATAAAATAAAAATATATTTTTAGTATTTTATTCATTTCGAGATTTATTTATTTTATTTTACAACTTTAAGGCATGTAATAAATTTTAAATCGACTTTCAATTCGATTAATTTATTTTTTGAAAAAAATAGACTAAAAATAAATTAATAAAATGAAAAATTATTATTATTATTATTAATATTTTCAGATATTTCGCCGTACACTTTTAGGCCTGCAAAATTATATTGAAATTGGCTTTAATTCGATTAATTTATTTATTTATATTATTTTATTTGTTTATTTTATTTTATTACACTTTTAGGCATGTAATAAATGTTTAAATCAACTTCATTAACTTGACTAATTTATTTTTTGTAAAAGTAGACTAAAAAATAAATTAAAAAATGAAAAATTACTATTATTATTTTCAAATATTTCGCCAAACACTTTTAGGCCTGCAATAAATATTGAAATCGACTTTAATTCAATTAATTTATTTTTCGAAATAAATAAACTAAAAATAAATGAATTAAATTCCTTATTATTTTATTTTATTACTCTTTTAGGCATGTAATAAATGTTAAAATCGACTTTAATTCGACTGACTTATTTGTTGACAGAAATAAACGTTATTATTAATATTATTATTATTACTTTGCTCGAAAATGGAGATACAAAAAATTTGGGAATATTGTGATCTAACCCCCTAATAAAGACGCCTATTTTAAGCATTTCTACACAATTAGGTATATACCTACTAAATTTAAGAAACGTACATAACAAAGTTGATATTTTTGCAATTGCTCATCTTGGAGATCATTGTCGGGGGTTGTAGCTCACTTAGGAAGTATTCACCGAACCATGTTTATGAAAACTTTTTTTTCTACGCCACTGGGAAGCCTACTTCTTGAAAAAATATAACTTAATATATTATATAAAATATGTAAAAATAATTCCAACGTTGCATTAAAAAAAATGCTGCGGATTTTACTGAAGCTGTAAAGTACACAATCTACGTTTGTTTTCTTCCCCCTGCACATACCTACCTATACACACAAAAATTTCTTATTCATAAAAAGAGCACTTCAAATAAGTATAAAAATATCATCGAATACAATCAGGCCAACTTACAATATTCAACTCACTATTTTAATAGCAAGAAATAGGAATTACAGTATATGCAACATGATGTTACAGATTCGAGGAGCAACTGCATTCATTTGGCAAAATCTTGTCCACCGAGTGGGGGTGGTGTAAGCCACTCCTTTCGGAAGGGGCGGACGGCCGAGCGCTACGCCTCGCTACAGTGGCGCTGCTTGCCCCGCTCCTGAAACTAATCATTAAGAACAACGCGAAGAAAGATGTGTATAATTATGCCTTTCCTTAATATATTTATTTGTAAATAAAAATGATTCCAATATCTACTTTATTAGCGCAATCAGTTGCGGGTTTATTACGTCGATAAATACACACTTACCCCTTGTACCTGAGTTGCACACCGAACAGGTGGGGTGGGGGCATTAAATGACTGGATGGATGTTCTGTTTACACGTTTGATCGTTATTTCAATCGAAATATCCAATTATAATTTATTTACATCTCCGATATTGTTCCTAACGCTGCGTTTTTTTGGTGGATAAACGTGTGGCAAGGGTTTTAATTGAAGTTTTTACGTGGGATAAGATAATAAGTAGGTATCTAGGTATTGATGTAATTTTACTAATTTTAATTTCATAAAAATCACTTTTTAGGTAGGCCTAAATGTTCCAAAAATAGAAAAATAATTAAAATCGCGTATCCCTATTTTTTAATTTCCCAGTTTTCTCAATTTCCTGAAATTTTTCAACTACTAAGTAGCTACAAATCATTAATTTGCATTACCCATTCTCTCAATCTCTAAATAGGTAGATACATAATAATACATAGGCATTATCCAGTATTTTAACTTGATTTTATTTATTTCTTGTTTTTTACTTAAACAAGAATAATATCTTAACATAATTTTATTAATTTCAATATTTTAGAAATCACTATAAGTATAGACATTTCAATGTTTGAAAAATAAAAAGGTAGGTAAGTAAAATCAGTTAGCAGGTAATTTTCTTTATTTAGTTAATTTTCTCAATTATATCTAGAGATATTTATGCACTTTAAAAATTGCATTCAAAGTTTATTCTCTAATCTTTACAAATTAATTAAATACGTTTTTAAGATACTACAAAATATTTAATAAATATTTAATTATATCCAGTCCTATTTCCAACGTCTTAAAAAAAGAAAGATAATTAAAACTATCTACGTATCTGTATTTCACCACCTTTTTGCCATATTAAATAACACAAATTTAATATACAGGGTGGGGCAATAGTGCGTCGGACCTCGATATCTCTAGTTCTACGATAGCTAGAAATTTTTTTAAAAATTGCATGTAAGCTAGATAAAATAGTCTATAACTGGAAATTATTGTCGAACATACAGGGCGAGCCAAGACGATATTACAGGACCAAGTGCCTTTTTTTTTAATGGAATGCTATGTATATCAGTACATTTTTTGAAGCCTCTTTCTAGGCTCTATTCATTCCTATATTAGCATTAAATGTCTCCCAACCACTTGGATGTAATGAATTTTTTTGTTGAAATATTGCAATCTGCAGATGGATGTTAAAAAAATCACCACAGTCACAATTATGGGTTTTAAGAAAAACTTATGTGAATACCAGTTACAAGATATCTAATTAATGTTTTTGAATCATTTTCATTTCCTAAAACTGTACAGGGTGGTCAAAAATTATTTTTTAATTAAGAACTTTTTTAATTGAATTTTCTCAATTTTTTCAAGTGGAACACCCTGTATATTTTTCAACGATGTGATGTAGAAATGAAAAACGAACATTTTTTGTAAGTTAATTTGAGCACGTCCCTGCCTTTTAATAAATTTTATATTGTTTAGATTGAGTACCTAATTGAAAATACAATTTTTTGTCACTCGAATTTTTTGTCTATCTTGCTTACTTTTCGAGAAAAAATAAAATGTTTCTGAAATCGCTCAACAATGTTTCTATAGCGCAACTTCAGAGTCCAAAATTGCCTATTCTAGTATTTTGGTCCGTTGCTAGGCAACCATGTTTGTTGCTAGGCAACCATGTTTGTTGCTAAGCAACCATCAGGAAACCGTCCGGGAAAGTTACTTTCCCGGCCTAGGCCGGGAAAATATAACTTTCCCGTATAGTTTTTAATCTAAATTAATTAATTTAAAAAGTTCTTAATTGAAAAATAATTTTTGGCCACCCTGTACAGTTTTAGGAAATGAAAATGATTCAAAAACATTAATTAGATGTCTCGTAACTGGTATTCACATAAGTTTTTCTTAAAATCCATAATTGTGACTGTGGTGATTTTTTTAATATCCATCTGCAGATTGCATTATTTCAACAAAAAAAATTAATTACATCCAAGTGGTTGGGAGATATTCAATGCTAATATAGGAATGAATAGAACCTAGCAAGAGGTTTCAAAAAATGTACTGATATACATAGCATTCCATTTAAAAAAAGGCACTTGGTCCTGTAATTTCGTCTTGGCTCACCCTGTATGTTCGAAAATAATTTCCAGTTATAGATTTTTTTATCTACTTAACTTGCAATTTTTTTAAAAATTTCTAGCTATCGTAGAACTCGAGATATCGAGGTCCGACGAACTATGGCCCCACCCTGTATAGCTGGTTAAAAGGTGGGTACTAGTACCAAGTTGTAATTATTACTTAATAAAATTATCCATTATTTTAAGCTGATTTTATATTTTTCAATATTTTTTACTTAAAACTTTTGATTTAACATGTTTTCTAATTTCAATACCACAAAATCCACTTTACAACGACGTCAACATTGCAAAAATAAAGAGAATAAAATGTAATAATATTCTCAATTATATAGGGCGGTCGAAAAGTAAGAAAAAATTCAATATATTCAAAACACCTAAATTTTGGAAAAATCGCTCGGACAGATTTTATTTTAGGCCTATTTTAAATTTTTTATTCTACAAGGTATCCCAAAAAAACTGGGCTGTGATCAACTTTGATTTTTCAAATGGCAACCCCCAATTTTTTTTTGAAATTTCGAATTTCTTGTGAAATTCTAAACATTTTCTATGTATTACATCCTATATCTAAAATCAATCGTTTTTCAGTTATTAACATTTATTTGCTAATCTAATTACACCACGCATGATTAGAAAAAATCAGGAAGAATTTATCAATCGTTTAGGTTATTGTCAAGTAGCCAATGGGAGGCATTTTGAACACATATGTTGAAATAATTTTAATTTTGTTCCTGACCTAAAAATAAAATACATTTATTAATAAAAATATTTTCTTTTCCAAAAAAATTTATTTTAAATATCAATAACCCAGAAACGATCCTAAACGCGTCGTAACTAGATATTTAAAACCAAAATTTGAGCACGTCCCTGCATTTTAATAAATTTTATATTATGTTTAGATTGAGTAATTGAAAATACAATTTTTTGTCACTCGAATTTTTTGTCTATCTTGCTTACTTTTCGAGAAAAAATAAAATATTTCTGAAATCGCTCAACAATGTTTCTATAGCGCAACTTCAGAGTCCAAAATAGCCTATTCTAGTATTTTGGTCCGTTGCTAGGCAACCATGTTTGTTGCTAGGCAACCATGTTTGTTGCTAGGCAACCATGTTTGTTGCTAAGCAACCAACAGGAAACCGTCCGGGAAAGTTACTTTCCCGGCCTAGGCCGGGAAAATATAACTTTCCCGTATAGTTTTTAAACTAAATCTAAACTCTTAATCTTAATCTAAACCCTGTACAGTTTTAGGAAATGAAAATGATTCAAAAACATTAATTAGATGTCTCGCGTAACTGGTATTCACATAAGTTTTTCTTAAAACCCATAACTGTGACTGTGGTGATTTTTTTAATATCCATCTGCAGATTGCATTATTTCAACAAAAAAATTCATTACATCCGAGTGGTTGGGAGATATTCAATGCTAATATAGGAATGAATAGAACCTAGAAAGAGGCTTCAAAAAAGTACTGATATACATAGCATTCCATTTTAAAAAAAGGCACTTGGTCCTGTAATTTCGTCTTGGCTCGCCCTGTATGTTCGAAAATAATTTCCAGTTATAGATTTTTTTATCTACTTTACTTGCAATTTTTTTAAAAATTTCTAGCTATCGTTGAACTTGAGATATCGAGGTCCGACACACTATTGCCCCACCCTGTATAGAAAAAGTTTAGAATTTTGCAAGGAATTCGGAATTGCAAAAAAAATTGGGGGTTCCCTTTTGAAAAATCAAAGTTGATCACATTTGGGACACCTTTAGAATAAAAAATACTTTTAAAATAGGCCTAATATAAAACCAAAATCGACCTGTCAGAGCGATTTTGAAGTTATTGAATTTATTCCTTACTTTTCGACCTCGCTGTATACAGGGTGTTACGATAGTTCTCGCGAAAATAAAAAGAAAAGGTCATATGAACTTGTATATTTTAGAGTTTTGTTTTCGAGATACAGGGTTAAAGTTCATAAAAAAACTTATTTCTTCAAATATCTTAAAAACTACTACACCGATTTTGATAAAACTAGGCCCGTTTATAGCAATAAATAATGAGCTTAATTTGACGTACCTAATTAGATTTAATTTAACTATTCCGGGAGCGGCGCTGGGGCATCCTAACTAGATATTTAAAAGCAAAATTTGAGCACGTCTCTGCCCTTTTATAAATTTTATATTATGTTTAGATTGAGTAATTGAAAATGCAATTTTGAATTTTTTGTCTATCTTGCTTACTTTTCGAGAAAAAATAAAATGTTTCAAAAATCGCTCAACAATGTTTCTTAGCGCAATTTCAGACTCCAAAATAGCCTATTCTAGTATTTTGGTCCGTTGCTAGGCAACCATGTTTGTTGCCAAGCAACCATGTTTGTTGCCAAGCAACTATGTTTGTGGTAAGCAACCATCAGGAAACCGTCCGGGAAAGTTACTTTCCCGGCCTAGGCCGGAAAAATGTAACTTTCCCGTATAGTTTTTTATCTAAATTAATTAATTTATAATAATATTGATTGCGATTTCAGAAAAAATAGTATGTGTACCTTGTAGTAAAAGCACATTCCCGGACTCCGTGTTCAAATACGGACCTGATATTGTTTTTCCTTAATTTATTAGTATTTTTCATCACGATTCCAACGATACATTTTAGTTAAGCAAATTATAATTTTTTATCTTTTATTTCCCCAATTTAACAAATTCAATCGCTTGTAAAAAAATCAATAAACGTGCGACAAAAAATCTGTTCACATGCTTTTATTTACTGATGTATGGACTTTTATAATTTCCCATATAATTTGAACAAAATATTATACAGGGTGATTTTCAATACAGAAATAAAAAAACTTGAATTAAAAAAGTCCGGTCCTGGAATTATAAAATATTAAAACCGGCATTATATCAACTGTGATGAAGTACACAAATTGTATAAAATTTGAACAAATTCTGATAAATAGTAAGGAGTTCTGGCCTAAAGAAATATTTGCCATAAGTAGTTTATCACCCTGTATCTCAGTAATTAAGCGCAACAGACAAACTTCTCTACCCATTCGTGAATAGTCAAGGGATCCTCTATCATCCTTAGAAGTATGTACAGTTCGTCATGAAACACCCTGTATATCATAAGAGTGAAAGAAAAAAATCCCATATAAGCAGCTCAAATATAAAATACATGTAGTATGTACGGTCAGTTTACAACTTCCCGCAATTGGTCCCAACGATGGCAGATAGTGTGTATTCCGTGTGTGTGGATTTTGGAGAATATTGGCGGAAGCGATTATTTTAAACGACATGAACGGGACTGACCCATCGGTATCTGTGATCGACTATAAAAATATTAGCGGTCGAGATTCCGGGGCGTTTATAGCCGTTGTTAATGTCAGTGGGGGATGTTTAGTATAGATTGATTGTATGACTAGAAACATAATGCGTGTCTTTGCGAGCAAATAATAAATATCCGCAGGAGATCAGTACTGGGAAATATATGGGGTAGGTGTCCGATTTTTTTCCTGCTTTATTCTCTATCCACATATATGATAATTCATCCCCAATAACATTAACATATTATTTGAGTGCCGTTTCTAAGAAACAGCTGACGACGATCGCGGAAGATTATAACGTACAGAGTGCTCGTAACTAAACGAACAGTGAAGTTATAGAATTCATTCTTCTCCGATACAAAAAGTGCCCCTGAGGTGTTTTGCGCCCCGACAAGTTGCTTCAACGACAGAGGAACCACAGCATACGTCGGTAAATATCTCCAGTCTGACACTTTATTGATCAACCCCTTAACGTATTCCGTTATGGTAAATATATAAGAACGATAATATTATTATGGTAATTCTATTAAATATTGTTGACGGTGTGCCACCTGTTGACTTCAATTGAGAGCATTTTCACGGACTACATTATTTGATAACAAATGTCAACGTAGAAGGTGACGGTGGCAAATTCGTACGTATTAATATTTATTTGCGTGCTATATTGTGTGGAACTAGGCCTTTGTTTAAATGCGCGTCCTACATTATATGTATTAGAACGGGGTGGGATTATCTATAAGGGTTGAGAAAACAACGAAAAATTTGCAAAGCTTTTTGTTTCAGTATTCCCCATAAGTATTAAAGGTCAGGACCACGATCGTGATGGTTATAAGGTCGGACGGTAACCTGAACGATGACGTCAGTTATTCCGTATGATCTATTAGGTCGGACGGTAACCTGGACAATGACGTCAGTTAAGATCGATTTGATCGGACGGGAGACTGAACGGTGACGTCAGCTATTTTTTACTTCACAAAATTATCGTGATATTTTGTTTTATTTATCCACGATCGCACTAATTTGCAGATATTTACATTTCCTTCTTCCTTCATATTTGCAAATTTCAATTTGCTTACGAAATTAAAATGTGTTATTACACATATCTAGGCATGGCATGTATAGAACGTTCAACTGCTGCAATTTTGTACAATGAACGGTATAAATGTCAAATTCCACATACTTAACATATTATTCACGTGGCATATTTAACGCTGGTTTATTGTTAAATGAAAGCTCCCAATATTAAATGAAACAAACACAATTTAATATGTCTGTGACGGAGAGAAAAACAGAATTAAATGGGGAATTTATTGTTGTACAAGATTGTCGTGCGATTGTCTCAGTTATAAGTTTTGATTTTTGAAATTATAAGATCATTTGTGGATAATTTCAAGGAAGATTTTAACTTTTTTGCACAGACAGTCCATTTAATGCATATTTTATATAATTGTGCTCATTCTTGACAGTTTTTGCACATCTATAGTAAGCGTAAGAGGTCTGGGTTTATTATTAGGCTAAAATGAAAAGCCAAAATCTATTCTCATCTATTTTTTATGAGGAATCCGATTGTAAGGTTAAATATGCGATTGAACCTCTAATATACGAGGCATTGTCAAAAAACTGATTTTCGAAATTTTTTTCAACCTGTATAAATTGAATTCTACATACCTACGTCTAGTTTGATCAAACAACAGAGTCTGCTTAATCTAACTATATATACAGTGCTTTACTGGGGGCGACATCTGCGAGCCTAGCTAAAAAACTGCACAATTGAGGCTTATCCAATTCAAACTCAATAATTACAGGTCTCTGCACTTCATGCAATACCAACTTTTAATTAGAATCACTTTGAAATAATAAAGAACATATAAACAACTTAATTTTCATTTATTAATAAAATTTACATAAGATAAAGAATTCAAAAGGTAAGTTTCTTCCTAAGAACGATCCCAAGGAGATCCTGAAAAATAAAACAAGAATTACAGAAACCTGAAAGTAAGTTATTCGCTACGCACGGTACACAAGGTCGTTTATCAACGCAATAGACTGGTCGCTGTGCATAAAACGTAGGTATTAGTATTTTGCATCCGTAGTACCGTCAAAAAGTCATAATTCTAATAAACTAGTAAATAAATTCTAAAATTAAATCAAATTACTGTATTTCTTAAATAAAATTAATACTAAAGACATGCTATAAAAATATACTTAAAGCTATCGTGCAATAAATATTAAAGTAATAAATACTACCTAATTTTCAAACCTTTTTCAATAGTTAAAATAATTCAAATCAAAAAACCAAATATTAATTCAATCAAATAATTCATACAATAAATAAAATAAATAAAACATAATTAATTTCCCCTACCATAACAAATAAATTGGCGCCCAACGTGGGGCCAAAACAATATTAATATTGAAACAGATACCTATGGTATATTATTGTGGTTATGAAGGCATATGTAATCCATACATCTAACTTCCGGTTTAGCCGGAAATAGCTAACATCCGAGAAAATTTTGGCGACAACCTGTATATTACGAAATAATTGAAAAATGGCCAATCTCCAGTTTTCTTTTTCTTTAGTATCAAACTTATTGTGTAAATTTCAGGAGATTGGCTGCTAGCCAAAGTAAATTATTGCTAATTTTTGCCGGAGGCGCCGATTGTTCTAAAATTAATTGCTTAAAGGAAACTTTTATAAATTTTTCAAAGTAATTGGTATTATACTTTTCTTTTAGGTGTGCAAATATCTCGACTATGGGAAATTTCCCTAGGTATTTGCTGCAATAAACATCAAGTGCCCATTTAATCGGAGACCAAAATTCTTAATCGGCTCGCAAATAGAGATATAACATGTAAATTTGCAGCAGGGATATAAACCGATCTTGTATTCTACATAGCGAACTAATAACCGGGACATCTGTGCGAAAAAAATCTCATAAAATCGTACGGCAGAGAAGGGTACAGTACACCGACTGACTCAGTCTTATAGAACACGGCCGTGAAGCAGCGGAGAGTTAGATATTGGCGCTGGTACGTGAGCGTCTTTCCAATCCGCTTCTTTCACGTTCCCAGCCACTCCGTATTACTTCTGTTTCCAGCTTACGGCGCTGAAATATTAAATATCCCAATCCCGGATCGGCAGCCGACGGTTTCATGGATATATTTCTTCTCCTCTCTTTCACCGAACATGCAGCTTTTCCAATACCAATTTTCAGTGGAAAACAAGAGGGAAGGCGTAATTAACGCTCTTCTAACGTTGCAGATGTTGATTTCACGTTAGGACTGATACAACCAATTAATTATAAATAAAATGTCCAAGGGTTTGCTTTTTTTTAATTCGATTTGATGTAATTGTCGTTTCAGCAAGGTGGCGCCCCTCGCTATGTGGAAATCTAAATTAAATTTGAGCCCATTTGGGTAAAAATTTGTACCTAAGTAATGAACCATTATACAAACATCAGTCGTTTTTTTTGTTTTTATACAGGGCGTGAGATAAAGTTTTATTTTTTTAAAGGAACACCCTGTATGTTATTGCATTTTTAGATTCTGCGTAACATTTTAGTTCGATATCATACAAGGTACTATGTGCCTAAAATGTCTATTGCCAGAGTTATAAGCGTTTGAAGGAAAAAATTGACAGCTCAAGGTCAACATTGAATATTGAATAATTTCTATATTAGAAGTTATCAGAATTAACAACTTTGCACAAACGATTGGTCCATAATTTTATACAGAACAGTGAACAGGAGAATTTAAAATTCTTATACAGGGCAGTTGGAAAGTCGCTGGCAGTTTTCAAAGATTTACACATCCATAAGTCAAAACTTTTAAATGAAAAACCATTTGCATTGTTCCCTATCGATGTAGAAGTAAATTTTTCTTAAATATTATATGGGTTCCCTAGCTCAAATATGTTAAAAATGTCTGTTGCTTGAGTTATAAGCGCTTAAATGAAAAAAATGTCAGGTCAAGGTCAACATTGAATAATGAATAGTTCTTGTACTAGATATTATTAGAATTTGCAACTTTGCACAGTCGATTGACACATGATTTTGTATAGAACAGTTACAAGAGAATTTAAAAATTTTTATTCAGGGCAATTATAATGTAGACTTTGATAAGTGGAAAAATTTAAACACCCTTTAAACTGTTCCTTCGATCGATGTAGAAGTAAATTCTTCTCATAATGGTATATGGGTCATTTATAAAAAAGTACTAAGTGTTAAACGTGTCTGTAGTTATAAGCGCTTAAATTATAAGCGCCTAAAAGACAAAAATGACAGGTCAAGGTCAACATTGAATAATTAATCATTTCTATACTAGACATTATACAATTCGCACATAACTTCATAAAGATCAGTCATAAGATAATTTAATTTTTATACAGGGCGGTTATAAATTCGCTGACAGTTTTCAAAGATTTAAACCTCATCCTCATTCTCATATTGTTCCGTAGATCGATGTAGAAGTAAATTCTCCTCAAATTGGTATTTGAGATCCCAATAGCCAAAAAGCTGCTTAAATTATAAGCCCTTAAATTATAAGCGCTTAAAAATTTAAATGGAAACCCTTGAAACTGTTTCTAATGTAGAAGTAAATTCGTCACAAAATGGTATGCGGTTTCCTTGTACATAAAGTGTTCATTTGACTTTTACACTAAAATTTATTGCAACTGTTTTTTTATTCCATAATGTCAGTTACCATATAATGTGTCACATAAATTATTATATAAGTACCAAAAAAAATAATACGAAACCTAAATAAAGTCATTTTTAAAAATTTCTGTTGTTATAAGCGCTTAAACTATAAGCCCTTAAATTATAAGCGATTAATTGAAAATAATTACAAGCCAAGGTCAACATTGAATAATGAGTAATTTCTATACTAGACATAATTAGACAATTGATACATAACATTATAAAGATCAGTTATAAGAGAATTTAAAATTTTTATACAGGTTGGTTGTAAAGTCGTCAAAATTTTTTTAAAGATTTAAACGTTAATAAGTGAAATATCCTCATATTGTTCAGTAGATCGATGTAGAAGTAAATTCTCCTCAAATTGGTATTTAAGTTCTCAATAGCCAAAAAGCTGCTTAAATTATAAGCCCTTAAATTATAAGCGCTTAAAAATTTTAATGGAAAACCCTTGAAACTGTTTCTAATGTAGAAGTAAATTCGTCACAAAATGGTATACGGGTTCCTTATACATAAAGTTTTCGTTTGACTTTTACATTAAAATTTATTGCAACTGTTTTTTTATTCCACAATGTCAGTTACCATATAATGTGTCACATAAATTATTATATGAGTACCAAAAAAAATAATACGAAACCTAAATAAAGTCATTTATAAAAAAGTACCTAGTAAGTATTAAAAATGTCTGTTGTTATAAGCGCTTAAATTATAAGTCCTTAAATTATAAGCGATTAATTGAAAATAATTACAAGCCAAGGTCAACATTGAATAATGAGTAATTTCTATACTAGACATAATTAGACAATTGATACATAACATTATAAAGATCAGTTATAAGAGAATTTAAAATTTTTATACAGGTTGGTTGTAAAGTCGTCAAAATTTTTTTAAAGATTTAAACGTTAATAAGTGAAATATCCTCATATTGTTCAGTAGATCGATGTAGAAGTAAATTCTCCTCAAATTGGTATTTAAGTTCTCAATAGCCAAAAAGCTGCTTAAATTATAAGCCCTTAAATTATAAGCGCTTAAAAATTTTAATGGAAAACCCTTGAAACTGTTTCTAATGTAGAAGTAAATTCGTCACAAAATGGTATACGGGTTCCTTATACATAAAGTTTTCGTTTGACTTTTACATTAAAATTTATTGCAACTGTTTTTTTATTCCACAATGTCAGTTACCATATAATGTGTCACATAAATTATTATATGAGTACCAAAAAAAATAATACGAAACCTAAATAAAGTCATTTATAAAAAAGTACCTAGTAAGTATTAAAAATGTCTGTTGTTATAAGCGCTTAAATTATAAGTCCTTAAATTATAAGCGATTAATTGAAAATAATTACAAGCCAAGGTCAACATTGAATAATGAGTAATTTCTATACTAGACATAATTAGACAATTGATACATAACATTATAAAGATCAGTTATAAGAGAATTTAAAATTTTTATACAGGTTGGTTGTAAAGTCGTTAAAATTTTTTTAAAGATTTAAACGATAATAAGTGAAATATTCGCATATTGTTCAGTAGATCGATGTAGAAGTAAATTCTCCTCAAATTGGTATTTGAGATCCCAATAGCCAAAAAGCTGCTTAAATTATAAGCCCTTAAATTATAAGCGCTTAAAAATTTTAATGGAAAACCCTTGAACCTGTTTCTAATGTAGAAGTAAATTCGTCACAAAATGGTATACGGGTTCCTTATACATAAAGTTTTCGTTTGACTTTTACATTAAAATTTATTGCAACTGTTTTTTTATTCCACAATGTCAGTTACCATATAATGTGTCACATAAATTATTATATGAGTACCAAAAAAAATAATACGAAACCTAAATAAAGTCATTTATAAAAAAGTACCTAGTAAGTATTAAAAATGTCTGTTGTTATAAGCGCTTAAATTATAAGTCCTTAAATTATAAGCGATTAATTGAAAATAATTACAAGCCAAGGTCAACATTGAATAATGAGTAATTTCTATACTAGACATAATTAGACAGTTGATACATAACATTATAAAGATCAGTTATAAGAGAATTTAAAATTTTTATACAGGTTGGTTGTAAAGTCGTTAAAATTTTTTTAAAGATTTAAACGATAATAAGTGAAATATCCTAATATTGTTCAGTAGATCGATGTAGAAGTAAATTCTCCTCAAATTGGTATTTAAGTTCCCAATAGCCAAAAAGCTGCTTAAATTATAAGCCCTTAAATTATAAGCGCTTAAAAATTTTAATGGAAAACCCTTGAAACTGTTTCTAATGTAGAAGTAAATTCGTCACAAAATGGTATACGGGTTCCTTATACATAAAGTTTTCGTTTGACTTTTACATTAAAATTTATTGCAACTGTTTTTTTATTCCACAATGTCAGTTACCATATAATGTGTCACATAAATTATTATATGAGTACCAAAAAAAATAATACGAAACCTAAATAAAGTCATTTATAAAAAAGTAGTAAGTATTAAAAATTTCTGTTGTTAGAAGCGCTTAAATTATAAGCCCTTAAATTATAAGCGATTAATTGAAAATAATTACAAGCCAAGGTCAACATTGAATAATGAGTAATTTCTATACTAGACATAATTAGACAGTTGATACATAACATTATAAAGATCAGTTATGAGAGAATTTAAAATTTTTATACAGGTTGGTTGTAAAGTCGTTAAAATTTTTTTAAAGATTTAAACGTTAATAAGTGAAATATCCTCATATTGCTCAGTAGATCGATGTAGAAGTAAATTCTCCTCAAATTGGTATTTGAGATCCCAATAGCCAAAAAGCTGCTTAAATTATAAGCCCTTAAATTATAAGCGCTTAAAAATTTAAATGAAAAACCCTTGAAACTATTTCTAATGTAGAAGTAAATTCGTCACAAAATGGTATGCGGGTTCCTTATACATAAAGTTTTCATTTGACTTTTACACTAAAATTTATTGCAACTGTTTTTTTATTCCATAATGTCAGTTACCATATAATGTGTCACATAAATTATTATATAAGTACCAAAAAAAATAATACGAAACCTAAATAAAGTCATTTATAAAAAAGTAGTAAGTATTAAAAATTTCTGTTGTTAGAAGCGCTTAAATTATAAGCCCTTAAATTATAAGCGATTAATTGAAAATAATTACAAGCCAAGGTCAACATTGAATAATGAGTAATTTCTATACTAGACATAATTAGACAGTTGATACATAACATTATAAAGATCAGTTATAAGAGAATTTAAAATTTTTATACAGGTTGGTTGTAAAGTCGTTAAAATTTTTTTAAAGATTTAAACGTTAATAAGTGAAATATCCTCATATTGTTCAGTAGATCTATGTAGAAGTAAATTCTCCTCAAATTGGTATTTGAGATCCCAATAGCCAAAAAGCTGCTTAAATTATAAGCCCTTAAATTATAAGCGCTTAAAAATTTAAATGGAAAACCCTTGAAACTGTTTCTAATGTAGAAGTAAATTCGTCACAAAATGGTATGCGGGTTCCTTATACATAAAGTTTTCGTTTTCATGACATTTGACTTTTATACTAAAATTTATTGCAACTGTTTTTTTTATTCCATAATGTCCGTTACCATATAAAGTGTCATATAGATTATTGTATAAGTACCAAAAAAAGAATATAAGATCTAAATAAAGCCATTTATAAAAAAGTACTAAGTGTTAAACATGTCTCTTATTATAAGCGCTTCAATTATAAGCGCTTAAATGACAAAAGTGACAGTCACAAATTTTCTTCTTACATACGTATGGGAAGTATATCCAAAACTTAGGCTGATCTATATCATACAGATCCATTACTTACGCTGCGCCAGGCTGATGAGAAGTCACAACTCCGAAACACGCGCCAGTACCTGTTATACTGATACGCTGATATATTCCAACTATAAAAATTTAAATAAACGATATTTAACAACAGTCAATCGAATACGTCGTGCATTAGTTATGAGCATATAACTAGTACCTCTCCCATAAATGACAATAGGGTGCCGCAGGCATGCGAACTGTGTGTACGCTAGTTGCGAGTTTGTTTGAGGAGTTGTTGTCTGTCGCTGTCGCTAATTGACAAAGTGCTGTTTATTTTAAGGGCTACACATGCACTTTCAATCTACTCAAGTGTATTTACATCTGCAAGTACTTTGTCGGGATTACCACGGTCGCTATCAATAGTTCTTATCGGCTTAATCTGTTTCAACTACTGTATCATTCGGTGGAATCGTCGAAAAAGGGTTTGTGGAGAGTTTGTTTCGCTCCAGAGAACGCATTCGCCAAAAACGGCGCTAGTTGTAGTGAAGACTAAGTAAACCAATTTTAACAAGAGTATATAATGTTATTATTCTTCTTCAGCAAAATTTGTATATTGATTTAGAAAGACTATTGAAAAAGATAATAGCAAAATCCGCGTACACAGTATGACCGGCCTAGGTAGGGCATTAATCGAAACTTAAAAGAGAAGAGGTCCAACGTGGGAGCCCTGTGGAACGCCATATTTTGATTACACTAAACTCAAACAAATTATGTTAGTACATAATCGTTAACATTATAAGAAGTCAATTTTGACGTGAGTGAGTTTTTTGCGCGTTAATATAACTAATTATAAAATCTGGCGGTAGTGGAGTGGCATTCACACGTTCAGTGGGCATGTTATTGGGTGTGGAAAAGTCGACTCGCAATCTGCATAATCAACTGGTAGCAAATAAAATAATAAATTGTTATAAATCAATACCAATTTCGATGGAAATTTGTGCTCAATTTCAAATGGCGTATAAGACGATATTCTATTTTACGGAATGATATCGCGGATCTTTATGCAAAGCAGTTTCCGATAATGATTTGAGAGTCGCGACATTTTTATTATTTACGCGTTCCGCTACTATACGCCATAGAACGCAGCTAAACGATAATTTTACGATTCATTACTTTTGCCGGAATTGATAAGTTGCTGTTGATTATTCTTTATCGCGATATTGGTGGAAAATAACGATAAATTGTTTTTTAAAGGAGAAATCCGTGTTGGCAGACTTCGCTCGAAATGTGCGCATACAGGGTGACGGTCTCCGGGGCAGTTAACATTCGCAATGTTGGTCAAACAGGTTTCTGATGATTACAATAGTGTAAAATAAATGAGTAAAAAAAAAAATAAATAATTTTTAAGCGAAACATCCTGTATTTTCTTGCATTTTCTTGTTCACTAGGAAGTACTGATTTCGGCGATATGTCACAAGTTGGCATTTGTTTAAAAAAAGACATAAAAAATGTAAAAAAACTGAAAAACTTAAAGGCTCCTGCGGGACTTTATTTTTGAATCTTATATCTAGAAAGTAGGCGTTGAATTTGACGTATGGTCGTGATGTGTCAAATCTAACGCCTACTGTCTACTATATTCAAAAATAAAATTCTACAGGGGCCTATTTGTGCTTTTCAGTTTTTTTACATTTTCGACGCCATTTTTTAAACAAATGCCAACATGTGACATATCGCTGAAATCAGAATTTCATGGCGAACAAGAAAATGCAGAAAAATACAAGATGTTCCGCTTAAAATAAAAAGTTAGGTTAGGTTAGGTAAAAATATAAGAAGAAACTTCTGAAATTTGGGTCGTCATGTGTCAAATGCAACGCCTACTTTCTATAAGATTAGAAAATAAAATCCCACAGGGGCCTACTTGTGCTCTTCAGTTTTTTCGTATTTTCGACGCAATTTTTTAAACAAATGTCAACATGTGACATATCGCTGAAATCAGAATTTCATGACGAACAAGAAAATGCAGAAAAATATAATATGTTCCGCTTAAAATAAAAAGTTAGGCTAGGTTAGGTACAAATATAAGAAGAAACTTCTGAAATTTGGGTCGTCATGTGTCAAATGCAACGCCTACTTTCGATAAAATTCGAAAATAAAATCCCACAGGGGCCTATTTGTGCTCTTCAGTTTTTTCGTATTTTCGACGCCATTTTTTAAACAAATGTCAACATGTGACATATCGCTGAAATCAGAATTTCATGCCAAACACGAAAATGCAGAAAAACGTAAGTTGTTCCTTTTAAAATAAAAAAGTTAGGTTAGGTAAAAATACAAAAAGAAACTTTTGAAATTTGGAACGTGGATAATAGGTCACTAAAGCTAGAATCTGATATAATTGTGCATAAAATACTACTTCCGGTATAACTGCCAAGTGCTACCAATTTTCTTATTTTAAACGAAACGCCCTGTATATTTTTGATTTGAATGTAAAAAAACTGAAAAACAGAAGGTTCATGCGGGATTCTATTTTTGAACCTAATAGAAAGCAGGCGTTGGATTTGTTGCATTGTCGTGATGTGTCAAATTCAACGCCTACTTTCTATAAGATTCAAAAATTGAATTCTGCAGGGGCCTACTTGCGTTTTTCAATTTTTTCACATTTTCGACGTCATTTTTTAAACAAATGCCAACATGTGACATATCGCTGAAATCAGAATTTCATGACGAACCAGAAAATGCAGAAAAATACATCACTTCCGGTTACACCGGAAGCAGTATTTTGCACACGATTATGCCAGATTTTGGCATTAATAACCTATTATTCACATTACAAATTCCAGAAATCTATCTTTCATAATAACCTAGTTATTCCGTAGACAATACCAGTAACCCCTCACTCACAGCTAAAATTGGGAATCCTCAGGGTAATGTACTTGGTCCTGTATTATTTTTAGCGTGTATAAATGTATTCTCATAAATAGAAGGCCTATATGGAGAAACGCTATCATAGTTTTATATTTTTTTCGATTGTTGACGATGAAAAAAATACTTTTCACGAAGTTAAGTGGCCTGCACGGTCACCGGATTGGCCACCACTCGATTTTTTTTGTTTGGAAATGTAAAGAATAATGTTTTTAAAATTCTGATGCCGAAAATCGTTTAACATCCTGTATATTAAGTGAATATTACTCAAATAGGATTCTGCAGTGCGTTGCATTTTTTTGGGTCCGTGCGACATTTCGACTTGCATAATTGCAGATATTAATAATCCTTCGACAAAATATTAGGCAAAGAGGACGATTAGATAATAAATTTATGGTAAAGTTGCAAGTATAACCGCCCATAGAGATATCCGAAATAGCAGTTTCCCAGTTCTTTAGGTATGTGAGAAATGCCAGGAAGGAATCCTGGTTTCATTTTTGGCCCTATAAATCAGAGCGAATCGCTTTAATAAAACAGCTCTCCAACTTATACAGCACAGATTTGTCGTTGGAACACCAACCATTTTCAAGCTCAAATATTTTTATACGTGCATTTTGTCTAAAGGGATGTGTTGTATTTTTCATTACATTTCACGAGGGTAAAAAATACAAGTCAGGGCATAATGTAAGATATTTGGGGTTTGTGGTTTTATTTTACTGTTCTGCTACTTAAATTTTATCCCTCTCATATTTTACTGCCAGCCAAGGCGCTAACGGTTATTAATATACTGCGACGTTCGACAATCAAAATAATATTAATAAATTCCTCATATACAAGTCGACACATTGTAAATATATTTACATATTTATATAATTTCTTGTCAAACTTCATGTGTATAGCGAACAGCGCATCATCCAATTAAAATATTTTGACAGTTCTGTCACTTCCGTTTGTACCGGAAGTAAACGGAAGCTTTATTATTTTAAATGGTGCATCCATATTTTTATTGTCCCAATTTGGCTCGCCACATAGCTACTGTTACTATCTAATAATAAACATACTTTATTTGCTGAACACAAATAGTCAAGCCCCTCCCCACAAATGCGCGCTAAATTTAAATATAATGTTTCTATTGGTTGAATTTTTAAAACCCATTAACGTTCTGTGCAGAGATCACCCCAATCTCTGGTTTCGTGGTTTTGACTGTTTTGTAAGTATTACTGTTTAGATATTCTTTGTTTTTATTTGCTGTTATTTCCATTCATCTCACGAAATAGTATTTTTCAATACGTTGGTGTACAAAAATTAGAAACCACTATACATGACAATATTTTTTGCCGATTTCTAATTGAATTTGTTTCATGATTTTAAACTTGCTGCATATATAATATTGTGTTACGTACGCTTTCGAAAGTTGCTGTGTGTGTGTGGGTAGTTTTTCAGTTACTTTCAGGCTTCGTACCTAGTTCCACTCGCTACAAATTGTGTTTGGCATTAGAGAGTTGCTGGTAGCGCGAGATACGACTCTACGGCGGATTTTGCTGAAAGCTGGGGGACGATTTCAAAAGACTCAAAATTACTTTCGGGATAAGAGGGATTAGGCCGAAGCGGTCGCTTGTTTCTGGCGCACTTCTACGGCATTAGGCAGGCCTGGCTTCACGCGTCCAATAACCATTACCTCACAATTGCAAATTCCAATGATTGAATCTACTTTTTTATCAAATGTTTAAATTAAATGCTTTTTGTGGGGATGCATTCAACGCGCACCTTATAAAACAGGAAATATCTCATTAATTTGCTCTCTCTGTGTGGGTACTAAGTAATTAGCAGCTATGTCCAATTTACAGAAAGTTAGGTAGGTGCAGAAATGAAAAAACTAGTGCTTTACCTAGCAAGCGGTGGAAACCTGAGAAGCGCAATATAAATAATAATAATGGTAAAAATAGTAATAATCAATATTAAGCTGTTGTGTCAGAAATATGCTGTACATATTATTATATAATATAATGTGTTTGTAAAGTAATAAATCCTCAAATTAAGCTACGACCATCTGAATTAGGTTGGGTCGAAGGTTTGAACTGATTTTTTCTACGAGCGTGCGGAAAATACCACTTTTCCGCACGCATGTTAGTTTCGCACTAGTGCGGAAAATACGTTTTTCCGCACTAGTGCGGAAAAGTGCAACTTTCGAAACTAATGCGTGCGGAAAAGTGGTATTTTCCGCACGCTCGTAGGAAAAGTTATAAACAGAAGATAAAAGCGACTTTTGAAGTTTTTCCTCCAATATCTCGAAAATTAAGCAAAATAGGATAACTACTTTTTTTTGTATTGCACTAAAATAACGGTGGGCCTGAGGACTGGATAGAAAGTATTAACCTATATTCTTAACGAAAACGCCACTTCTGAAGCTTTGTCTCAAATATCTCGAAAATTAAGCAAAGTGGGATCACAAACTATCCTTAGTTTTTTTGAAGAGCAACAGAAATACGTTGAGTTAAGGGACTCCACAGAAAAGTTAAACATACACAGAAAGTTTTCAGCAAAAAATACGACTTCTGAAGTTTTTTCTCAAATATCTCTAAAATTAAGCAAAATAAGATAGCAACCCATACTTATCTTTTTTTGTAGAACACCAGGATTACTTTAGGTCTGAGGACTGGACTGATTTTATGTGGAAAAATTAAAGATACATACGAGTAGAAAGTTATAAGCGATATTATAGAAGATAAACGCGACTTATGAAGCTTTATCTCCAATATCTCGAAAATTAAGCAAAAGGGGATAACAAACTACACTTATCTTTTTTTGTAGAGCACCAGAATTACTGTAGGTCTAGGGACTGGACTGATTTTGTGCTGAAAAATTAAAGATACATACTAGTAGAAAGTTCTAAGCGATATTATAGAAGATAAACGCGACTTATGAAGTTTTTCCTCCAATATCTCGAAAATTAAGCAAAATAGGATAACTACTTTTTTTTTGTATTGCACTAAAATAACGGTGGGTCTGACGACTGGATAGAAAGTATTAACCTATATTCTTAACGAAAACGCCACTTCTGAAGCTTTGTCTCAAATATCTCGAAAATTAAGCAAAGTGGGATCACAAACTATCCTTAGTTTTTTTGAAGAGCAACAGAAATACGTTGAGTTAAGGGACTCCACAGAAAAGTTAAACATACACAGAAAGTTTTCAGCAAAAAATACGACTTCTGAAGTTTTTTCTCAAATATCTCTAAAATTAAGCAAAATGAGATAGCAACCCATACTTATCTTTTTTTTGTAGAACACCAGAATTACTTTAGGTCTGGGGACTGGACTGATTTTATGCGGAAAAATTAAAGATACATACGAGTAGAAAGTTATAAGCGATATTATAGAAGATAAACGCGACTTATGAAGCTTTATCTCCAATATCTCGAAAATTAAGCAAAAGGGGATAACAAACTATACTTATCTTTTTTCTATTGCACTAGAATAACTTTGTGTCTGGAGGCTGGATAAAAAGTTATAAGCTATATTCTAAACGAAAACGCCACTTCTGAAGCTATGTCTCAAATATCTCGAAAATTAAGCAAAATGGAATCACAAACTATCAGTATCTTTTTTTGAAGAGCAACAGAAATACGTTGAGTTAAGGGACTCCACTAATTTTGCACAGAAAAGTTAAACATACACGGAAAGTTTTTAATAAGAAATACGACTTCTGAAGTTTTTTCTCAAATATCTCGAAAATTAAGCAAAATGAGAAGCCTTTTTTATTGAGCACCAAAATTAGTTTAGGTCTGAGGACTGGACTGAGTTTGTGCTAAAAAATTAAAGATACATACGAGTAGAAAGTTATAAGCGATATTAGAAGATAAACGCGACTTACGAAGCTTCTTCTACAATATCTCGAAAATTAAACAAAATCGGATAACAAACTATATTTATCTTTTTTGTATTGCACCAGAATAAGGTTGGGTCTGGGAACTGGATAGAAAGTTATAAGCTATAATATTCTAAACGAAAACGCCACTTCTGAAGCTTTGACTCAAATATCTCGATAATTAAGCAAAATAGGATCACAAACTATGCTTATCTTTTTTGAAGAGCAACAGAAATACGTTGAGTTGAGGGACTGATTTTGCACAGAAAAGTTAAACAAAAAATACGACTTCTGAAGTTTTTTCTCAAATATCTCGAAAATTAAGCAAACTATCTTATCTTTTTGTATTGCACTAGAATAATGTTGGGTCTGGAGACTGGATTGATTTTGTGCTGAAAAATGAAAGATACACACGAGTAGAGTTTCTCCAATATCTCGAATTAAGCAAAGTAGGATATCAAACTGGACATGCTTTTAAAGAGCATACAATTATCTACAAAACCGTCAGTCAGTCAGTCAGTCATTTATGTTGCAATTTTTTTTTCACTTACAATAGAATTCACAATCCACCAAAAAAATGAGAAAACCACAGAGTACTTTTCATGGTGCAACCGATTTTTCGAAACTTGTGCCGTGCTGATGAAGGTTAACAGTTACAAACCGGTCTGCGAGTGATATTTGTGCCATGCCCGACATGGGTGACTCCCTAAATTGAAAATAAATCCGTAGTGTACTCCGTTTGCGACACTACTCACGTTTTATACCGGGTGACACAAGAAGTAGTTACCCCCCATTTATTTTGTTAGTATTTTCATAGATGAAAATTTCAAAATTTTATATACACAGATTCTCATATTTTGACATAAATCATGTGTTAAAACCACTTCCGGTTTAACCGGAAGTGGTATCAACTTTCTTATTTTAAATGAGAACACCCAATTTTTTTTTAATATTTGAAATCTACATAAAATCCCCTTTCTAATGACATATATAGCACATTGACATTTGCTTCCAAGATGGCGGGGAAACATTACTTTTATACTAAATTTAAGTTGGCCATTGATTCGCCGCCAGAAAACAAAACGCGGTTGGGAGGTTGTGGAAACAAAAAAATGATTTATTGTTTCCACAGCCTCCCAACCGCGTTTTGTTTTCTGGCGGCGAATCAATGGCCAACTTAAATTTAGTAAAAAAGTAATGTTTCGCCGCCATCTTGAAAGCAAATGTCAATGTGTTATATGTCATTAGAAAGGGAATTTTATGTAGATTTCAAAATTGAAAAAAAATGGATATTCTCATTTAAAATAAGAAAGTTGATACCACTTCCTGTTAAACCGGAAGTGGTTTTAACACATGATTTATGTCAAAATATAAGAATCTGTGTATTTATTTCACAATAAAATTTTGAAATTTTCATCTATGAAATTGCGAGCAAAAATGGGGGGGGGGGGGTAACTACTTCTCGTGTCACCCGGTATATTTCGTAAATTTTTTAGCGGCCCACAAAATTGCCTACACCTCGTAAATGCGAATAAAACCGACGCACTGGAGCCACTTAATATACTTCACTTAAAGATAAATTACGTCCAACCAAGACTTATTAATCTAACACGCTCCAAAAAGTGTTTTTTCATAGCCCTGTTTCGAAAAGGGTTGGCGACAATTATTTTGCGACCATGACGACTCGAATAAGGAGGGATTAATTAACCCCTCTGGCTACCCCTAGATCATGGTTATTAAAAGTTACACGCAAATGAATATGACTCATTGAACTATTTCTCAAGTGGTTATAGGCCTTAATGAAAAGGGTTGTTTGTTGTCTGTAACGGAAATATGTTGTTTTATCTCATTCAAATAACACCCCGATGCTGAACGAGCAATTATTTTGTATAGGTACTGATATTTTTATTTATTTATTATGTATAGGTACCTAAGCAATTTACAATGTGGTAAATTAGTCGAATGGGTAACTCGGTGTAAACCTTATTGGGTCAGAATCGAAAGCGCCGATTCTTCCAATATCGCCCTCGAAATCTAGGACGCAACAATTACAAGCTTGTCAAATTTGAACAATTGCAACGACTTCGTCTCCGACCTTGAGCGCCATCCAATTTTAAAAACTATTTTATCGTATTAGCATTAGCAAGAGCTTTGGGTATTTGGTGCGATCGTAGACAGTAGTGTCCCACGATTCGGGTCTTTTGTTTTAAATATCTATCGGAGTAGTAGACGGTGTTATTTTTATAGTGATCGTGTCGGTGTTTTATGCAGGTTTCGTTAATTGAATATAATTTGAAGTATGTACATTTATTTAATAATTAGTGTCGTGTGTGCGTGTAATCAGCGGAGACATTCATTGTATTGTGTTCCAGCTTTTTATAGAGGATTATGCAGAAGGCAGGTTAAAAAGGTAATTCAGTCAATTTATTTTAACAACAAAAGTTGAGAGTTATTTTGCTTCTTAATGCTTCGGAAAATGTTTTTCTTTATACCAAAACAATTAACGTTTTGCTTTACCCACAAAGTCGAAACTGGGTACTTTGACTTGTTCAGCATAAATAGCAACAGTTTTTCAGGTTGTAATTTCTGTATTGGTTTAAATTTGACAAAATGTAAAAAAGTGGGGTAAATACATTGCGTTAGAACATGAACAAATTCGTTTTCAAGTACCTACACAAGGATATATCAACAGGTGGCTTCTTTTGTCCTATTTCTTAGGTTAGGTTGGGTTAAGTAACCACTGTTTTTTAATTTCCATTGTCTGAGCCAACTGAAAAAATTAATGCAACTAAAAATGTTGCAAATTTTAAATGTTTTTATTAAGAAAAAACTTCATTTATTTAACAAAAAAATCAAAATACAAAATCACTTATGCGAAGGGTGGTGCTGAATTTTTTGAGCGAGAAGGAATACCTTTCTCAAATCTATATAATGCGTCTACATTTTTGTTAAAAAATTGAATTTTTCTGTGTTTTCACGCCCCCCCGTAACGTTACTTTACGTTTCCCAAGGGGGGCGCGCCCCTCAATTTTTATTTTTAAAAAACAATTATCAATTTAGTAAAATAAGTAATATATTAAAATTTTATAGTTCGAGGCTTTGAAATAAATAGTATAGTGGACTTGAAGATTAAACTCTTTCAATATAAATAGTCCGGCCGAAATAGGACTTGGGGTCGAAATCTTTTCTTCATCTCTCCGTCAAAAAATTTAGATTTGTTAAAAATGTATTGTTTTATTATTAATAAATTTTTCTTATAAAAAATCTTGAACAACATTTTTAGTCTAAATGGCGCAAATTTCAAATACAGAAACGTTATTTTCGATTTTAACTGTTTTGTGTATGATTTTTTAAGGATTTTAGTTTTTTTATATTTACCCCCACCCCTTCTTTTGCCTTATTCCGAGCCTTATTCCTTTAATTGCAGCATCCTCTTTACTTCCAATAGTTAAAAAATTATTAAAATTGTATCAGTTCACTTTTATCTTTTACTCAAATGCTTGTGCCTTAAAATTTTTCGTGTGAATTAAAAAAAATATTAAATTGTATCATCAGTTTATTTAAATAGTTTAAATTTACTTAAAAAAATAAGTATACTTAGTTGAAAACACGTTTTTTTAAAATTTACATTTTTTTAATTTTTATAAAAAATATTAAAGAAAGATTTTAAAATCTAATTATATTTTAAATGTTTCACAAGGTGACTTCTACATTAAAAATTATTGTACCTATTGATACTAAATTGTTAGCTTGATTTTTTTTCTTAAATAATTACATATAGAATGGACCCATATGAAAGTGACTATTTTTAGTCCGATTTTGATCAACTGTTTTTTACATTGTTGCCCATGGAAAACTGCATTTTGTGGCAAATCGATAGATATACAATCGTAAAAATCAAGGTCTATTTTGCAATTTTTTTGGCACGAAAACTCGTGAAATCGTATTAGCCATGTTTTTACATGAAAACAAAGTACGCCACTGTATTCAGCATCCCCTAAATTTGTATTATTTCTTTTAAAAATTAATTTATACCCGGAAATGCAAATGCAAATGTGTACATCAAATAACTCATAAAATAAGTAAATAAAAACAACTCATAAACAAATTATTTTATTGAGAAGATTATTTGAACATTTTTAGGTAAGTATAAATTAATTTTTAAAAGTAATAATACATTTTTTTAACATGCGACACTTTTGGATGAAATTTGGTACAAACTCATTTTAGGGGTCGCCGAATACAGAGGCGTACTTAGTTTTATTATCGCTCCAAAAAAATTGCAAAGTAGGCCTTGATTTTTATGTTAGAAATCTATGTAGCCCAGGGTCGATCTGAAGATTTATATAGGCAACCTTGAACAAATTAGAGACAAGCTGAAATTTGGTATATAAGTTTGTATTGGGGTCCTTAAAATACCACCAAACCCCACCGGTAATCCGCCGTGCCTGTCACCCCTAAACAACCCCCGAAAGGGGTAAAAATCGGACTTTTTCTAGTTATTTGGCAATATCTTAAAAACAAAGCTATATACGAAAAAATATGAAGATAGAGAAATTAAAGGGCATAAAATTTCCTATAAAGTTACGTTTAGCAAATATATCTTGCTTTACCAGTGGTGGAGTTATCGTGTTGTAAATTCCAGTATATTTTAACAAAATACACATTTCCCACAAAATTATTACGTTACATTAATATATTTTACGTCTTTTACACCAAAACAGATTAAAACTATAATAATACATAAAATATGAGTTTTTTATGTAGTAAGTAGCACAGTTGCTTTTTCCTAAATAAACTAAAATACTTACAGGTTATGTTTAAATAAATGAATGTTTTTAATTACTTATCCAATATATTTTATCTGCATGTTGAGATGTCGACTTCCGCCTGTAAATCCTCAACTGCCCTATTAAAACAGGTTACGACATGAGCATGCACTTTTGCAACCACCTGATGAACAGTTGCAAAAAATTTGTTTAAGGAACCCTTTGGGGTCTATATATCTTGATCCATCTGGAGAGATTCCAGAATCACTAGAAATCCATCCCCAGTCCTGGAGTGGTAAGCTATTATTCAACCATGCTTGAACCTAAACGTTAATCATACATGTAAATAAAATATGTATGTAGAGTTGCTGGATGAAATGTCCTATATGCATGGTACTGAGCTGCATTTATGATCGGTGGAAGTGAAGCCAGATTAAAATATTTATTTAAACTTTGCTTTGCTACATACTGCTGGTAGAGAATGTATCTGACGTTATTCAAATCGGTACTTGTTCTATTTTTGACGTATACGGAAATAAAAAATGTCGAAATAAAGGTCCTCAATCTGTCTTTGGATATATTTGGATTGTAAAATTCTTCAAGAAGGTCAACCAACTTCTTCTTCTTCACAGTAACCAAATAAATTTTTCCCCTGGTAAACAGGCCAGATGTAGTATCACATCCGGAAATGGCGTGCATGGCAATAATAATAATATTAATAAACGTCTTTATCGATGGGCGAAGTTTAGTACAAATACTATTTTTACACTTTATTTATTTATTTACTCGTTTATTTATTTAACATTTATTAAAGGTTCCAACTTATGCTGCAACTTTGAAGTATTAGTAATTTTATTTGGTTTCGAACTTCCTCCTGGGCGTAGCATATACAAATTTTGTTTAGCGTAATGGAGTCGTATCGAGAATATACGAAGAGAGCATACATACAGGGGCGAATGGCGATGCGGAAAACTACTCAGTTGCCTTGACATGCGGTATATATCCTTAATATTATTAATATAAAAATTCGTAACAGAAATTCACGGATATTTAAAATAATTATTTTGTTACATTTAATAGGCACATAAAATGTTAAAGTTCTATTAGCTAATACAAAATAATGGATGAAATTAAAATATAGTACTCCACTGGTATGTTTTTTATTTCTAATTTATTGATGTAAGAATGTATTAAATGTATTTACCAAAATATCCATATACATTGTTGTATATTTAATGTCAAAATCCAATAAGTAAAGGCTAGAGAATATTTTAACAAAATACCCAATTATTAAAAATATCATAACTCCGCCACTGGTAAAGCAAAATATATCTGCTAAACGCAATTTTATAGGAAATTTTATGCCCTTTAATTTTTCTACCTTCATATTTTTTCGTATATAGCTTTGTTTTTAAGATATTGCCAAATAACTAGAAAAAGTCCGATTTTTACTCCTTTCGGGGGTTGTTTAGGGGTGACAGGCACGGCGGATTACCGGTGGGGTTTGGTGGTATTTTAAGGACCCCAATACAAACTTATATACCAAATTTCAGCTTGTCTCTAATTTGTTCATGGTTTGACTGGATCGACCCTGGGCTAATGGATTTGCCACAAATTGCAGTTTTCCATGAGCAACGACCTAACAAAAGTTGGTCAAAATCGGATAAAAAATAGCCACTTTACAGAGGAACTTATTTTTAAAACAAAAGATAAATTAAAAAAAAAATTAATTCAGTTGAGATAAAAGTTAATTATTTTAACAACCCGATAAAAATTAATATTTTTTTAATTCAAAGTAAAGAGGTTGCTGCAGTTAAAGGAGGAAGGTAAAAGAAGGGGTGGGAGTACGTGGGTGGTGGTGAACATGAAAAAATATAAATATGAAAATCCATGAAAAATTATACACAAATTTATTGTCACGTCATTATCAGTTAAAATTCGAAAATAACCTCAAACATGACATTTCTGTAGGTATTTGAAGTTCGCGCAATTTAGAGTCAGCCATTTTGAATTTTTATATTTTCACAACAGAATTGTGTCAGTGACCTTGAAAACCTCCGACTAAAAATTTTTTCCAAGAATTTTTTAATATTAAACCGTATACTGTAACGTTTGTTTCCTATGCATGCATAATATACACTTATTCACGCAATTTTGTGCGCTAATGAGCTCGCCTTCGGCTCGTGCCGTAAACTTTCACCCTCGTGAATAACTTTATATTATATAGGCCATTATATGCTTGTGGGATAAAATACTATTATATTGTAAACCAGAAGTGGTAAATAAATTTTAACTGTCGTGGCCAAAAACTGCCAAAAACAATAAATTTTATGCTAAAAACTGTTGAAAAACCTAATAAATCCGCGTTTTTCTAGTGGATTCGTCAACATTTTATTTAATTTATAGTTTTAAATACCCTGTAAATATATCTTGTTAAATATTTTTTTAATAAATAAAATTATGCATTTTAAATGTTTGAGATATTAACGCCAACTTTCATATTTCAAATGCAAGTCATAGCAGCTGGCTATGGTTTAGTTAAAATTCTATTTTTATTCTCTTTAAAATGATATTTTAAAACAATTTTTTATTTTCAAAAATAATCGCCATTATTTATTTTTTTTTTATTTTCTTCCCTAATTTTTATGAAATAAAACAAAAAAACACTCAAAACATATTTCGATTTATTGATTAAAAACCTATTCAACGTCATTCAAAAATAATATTAGGTTTTTAAAAAACTAAGAAATTAAGAATTCTTTTAATTTTCAAGTAGGCTATGTAAAAAATTGTTTCAAATAGATATCTGTCAAATTTTTGTTTTTGTTGTAATAATTTATCCCGTGTGGCTGTGAACGCGTTAGAAAGCGATTTTAGATATTTGTTTGCTGCATTTCTTGAATTTCGTAAATTCCGTATGTAGCAGGCAACCATATCATATCCGTCTTCGTTATTAACACTATTCATTTCTTATCTTAACCACAAACACAAATTATTATTACAACAAAAACAAACCTTTGACAGATATCTATTTGAAATTATTTTTTACATGACCCACTTGAATTAAAAGAATTTTTAATTTCTTAGTTTTTTAAAAACCTAATATTATTTTTGAATGACGTTGAATAGGTTTTTAATCAATAAATCGAATTATGTTTTGAGTGGTTTTAAAAATATTTTAAAGATAATCAAAATTGGATTGTAACTAAGCCATAGAGCCAGCTATAGTATCTAAAAGAGTTAGCAAAAATATTATAATTTTTAAAAAATCTGCATCAAAAATCAAAGAAAGAAAAAACCGTATTAAAATATTTTCATAAATAAAGTAGTTATAAAGAAAATGGAGAAAATAAATTACAAAATTCAATACACATTAAAAATAAGAAGTTTTTTTAAATGTGAACCAAGAGAAAAGTGCTTTTGGAATGGGATTTCTGTTGCAGGATTTATTATCCTTTTTCTTTCGCGTTTTGAATTGTTGTTGGTATTTGTACAAGCCTTCTCTTCTTTCTCAAAGCACATCCTTTGAAGAAAATTTCTCAACAATTTCTAATGTTTCAAAAATTTGTTTATGGTCTATCGCGTGAAATGATTTGGCTATATCAAGGAAAATAGCTACGGAGGGGTTAGATTGATCTGTTTTCATATGTTTTTTTATTAACACTTCCATAGAATTCTGTGAATGATGAGATAGTACTGCAAAAACCGAACTGATGAAAAATTTTATTGTGTTTCTCATTTTCAACAGATCTGTATCGCTTTAGGTGCGCAACAGCTTACTCGACTTGAACATTCTGTTTCATTCATTATAAGGAATCATCGTTGAAATGTGACAACGTAAGATTTCAATAAATTACTTGCTACTTACGTTAAATAGCCGCTTCCTCTTTACGACATATTATGTTTTAATCATCCGTAATACTAGATACGATATATCATTCATTAATTCAATAAAAACTTGTGTGTCACGTAATTACAGATCTTTATAAATTTTATTCTCTGTGTCTGATTTGTAGATTAACGTCATCTGATTATTGAGAGCCCTCGTAAATTTCTGTCGTCTGTTCCCGCATTATATTATTTTTCACATAAAAATAGATATCAGGGCAAGTGCCTGTACAATTAGGTACAATAAGTAGAGTTTGCGTGAGAATAAAATACTCAACAGAGAAAAACAACGATTCGAAAAGAATGAGGGTGGAGGCAATTATTTTGAGGTAAAACGTGAAGAATAATACATTACAATATGGAAAAATAAACAAAAAATATTTCACATACCAAAGAACTAGGGTCTCGAAATTTTTTCTACTTGAGTAAATCTCTGTCAATTGGCAACTAAGTTATAGTGGAAGATTCTGTGACTACCTCATAAGTTATAATTTGGATAAAAGCTTTTAACACTGCAATTTTTTTTTCAGATTAAGCCAAGGGACGAACTATTATGGAAAGAAACAGATATTCAAGCGTGTTGCAGTTTCGACATCCATACCATGGACAACCAAGTGCACCTGGAGACGGAGTATAACTATCTATATATAACAGACACTAGTGACATTTATTTGGACATATATAGTTCACTCTATCGTAGAGAGAACGACCGGTTTCGTTAAACCAGAGCCGAGATCTCGACGAGTATCTTGTCAATATCTTTGTTATTTGTAAAATAGCTGGGTTATTACAAGTGTTAAGGCTTGTAACTGTATTCGGGGATTTTCTGGGGGCTTCGGAGCTCAGAAAAGCAGTTAGTAGGCTCTGGTTTTTTCGTGCGAGTGTAGGTTGCACAAGGATTGGACTATGGGGACGAACCGCTTTAGGGAAAGGAGATAAAGGCATGTATTATTATGCTATTCAATTATTCTTACTAATTTGTATTTTTCTATATTGCAGGTAGGTTCCGAACGAGATAGGACATGGTGAAGACATCGTAAGGTAAATATACATAACCACTGTTTATATCCGATTTATTTTGATCGTGAGAAGGACCACTATGTAAACAAAGGATTAATATCCTGAAACCGATAAAAGATTTACTTGCTGAGTGAATTGTCAATTCGTTTGAATAAAAAAAAAAATTTTTGTTGAGTTTTAATCAAAATCAGTTAATAAAATATTCTTTAGTACTAGCTTGAATGGTAGGACCATGAAGTGTATTGTATTAACTAGAAACAAAATACATATTTATTTTTTTAATCTTTGTGGTATTCTAAAATGTGTTTATATTTTCTTTTTTTCATGGAACCTTAAGAAACTTATTTATTTTTGACAAACTATGGCAGGTGAGGTTCACAATTGTGGCCACCTATATAAAATTTCAGTAGCCTATTAGAAAAACAGGAAAATATTTTTTAGACTTTTTTTTTAGCCTTTTTAGACACCCATAGTAAGTACAGGGTGATCATTTTAAGTGCCTCACTCGATTTTCCTGCTTTATTTTTCACCTAGGAAAAAAATTCAAAAACCATACTTGTGTACTTTTTTCCGAGGAATCCGATTCCGAAAAGATAAAAACAATTGAATGTCAAAGAAAAAAGTTATGGCCGAAAAACTGAAAAAGAAAAAAATATACACCCTGTATATTAATGCGGAAATGGATATGTGACATTTCACTGATTGTAAATGTGTATCAGATACATATTTTTCACTTCCGGTTTGACCGGAAATTGCTTTAATTTTTTTAATTTAGGTGATACACCCTGTATATTGAGCTCAGTTTAAAGAACTTTTCTTTCTGAATTTAGCAATATATAACATATCATCATTGTCTTTCATATTTAATAAGATATGGGGGTTTTAATTTAAAATAACACAAATATATGTTATGAAATAAGGTCATCCATGAAAACAAACAAAAGCATTTAAATTATTTATTTATTTCAAAAACAAAAGAAGATATAGCATAATAACTTGTATTCTTTAGTTTTTGAAATAAATAAAAAATAATTTAAATGCTTTTGTTTGTTTTCATGGATGATTTTATTTCATAACATATATTTGTGTTATTTTAAATTTAAACCCCAATATCTTATTAAATATGAAAGATAATGATAATATGTTATATATTGCTGAATTCAGAAAGAAATGTTCTTTAAACTGAGCTCAATATACAGGGTGTATCACCTAAAATAAAAAAATTAAAGCAATTTCCGGTCAAACCGGAAGTGAAAAATATGTATCTGATACACATTTACAATCAGTGAAATGTCACATATCCATTTCCGCATTAATATACAGGGTGTATATTTTTTTCTTTTTCAGTTTTTCGGCCATAACTTTTTTCTTTGACATTCAATTGTTTTTATCTTTTCGGAATCGGATTCCTCGGAAAAAAGTACACAAGTATGGTTTTTGGTGAAGGTGAAGAATAAAGCAGGAAAATCGAGTGAGGCACTTAAAACGATCACCCTGTTGTGTGTTGAAACAAGATTTTTGTGTGCGACCGCGCTGCAACTCACTTAGTCGAAAGACGTTATGGCAGAGCATTAAAATGACTACGACCTCTCGCAGAAGATATTTTACGGATTCTACATGCCGGGAACATTTTTGGAAGGAGGGAGGCGGCAGAAGCAAACTGTACCCCAACATTAGCGCTAACGCCGCCAACCCTCGCGAACTAACTTGTCGGCCAATCACTGTTTAGAACAAAAGAATACATTCAGGGCCAAAAGTTTAACTAACTTGGCCTTGTTGGCTGCCGCTCAGCCGTTGAGCCGTTTCAGCAGCGGATTCGTGTTTGTAAACTCTGCAACTTCTGATGTTGCTTTGCACGGTCTGTTCAAACTTTTAGATTTACTTTGGGTTACTTACAAAAGTTTTCTGGTGCTTTATATTCTGCTGTGGTTTTAACAGTTACTTAATATATTTCCATATAACAAATTTCAGTTCAGAGTTATTATTTATGGCTTTCATTATGGCCGGGCCCTCGCGTTATATATTATGCCAAATTTTTAAAACGATGTGTGTGTAGCGCAGCGCGATGGGTCACATGTAAAAATAATGGGAGTTTGATTGGCCACACGCGGAATGTTGGAGCTTTTCTCAGTTCATCAACATGTGGGAAAACGTTGGAAATTAAAATATTCCCATGATTTATAATAGAATTTAATTGTTGGTTGATGCCCCACGTTGGGCGCCAACTTGCAATGCATCCTTATTTCTTTATGTGTAAAAACTTTAAAACTCGTACAGGAATATATCCAGCTTGGAAAGGATTGCTTTGTTTGTTAATAGTTATGTTTTTCAAAGTTTAACTTGTTACTTCTTAGTTGATTTCGGGCTGTAAAATAAAATTGTGCCGCTTAATTTTAATGGAGGTCAGCTTCGGAGAGCTAATAGAAAGTCCAATACAAAATACGACCAACGGAGAGCCGACCTGTCCACGGTAGCGGAGCCAGGAGCCATGTATGTACGTGTAGCCGTACTAGGCAAGCAGACCATTAGGTGCATTACTTTTCACAAGGACCATTTGTACTTATTGCTGTCGCATATCAAAGCATCAGGCACACTACCCTATTTCATGTCCTGTTGTCGGTTATCTGGGATCTCTTTTCAAATTAGCGACGCTTTCATCTTTAAATTGTGCTTAATAACGTATTACGTAGATTATGTGGAATTAGCCGGCCCATTTTAATCATGGTATGACATGTTATTTTTTGGGTGAAGCTTGGAGAATATTCATAATTACAATGCGTGATACATATAAAATAGCGTAACCAATGGCCGTTTTTTTATAACCATAATTATTCTTGTTTGCACTCTGGTATGTAGCGATGTGAAAATTTGACGAATTTTTAAGAAAAAACAAAAATTGGATAGTTTTTTTAATTTTTATCGTTGAGTAAAATAATTATAAGGAAGCGCAATGTCATAATAATGCCGAGGTATAGATGGCGCTTCCGCAGCATTAGTTCGGGTCACACACGTTTCAAACCACTTACAATCCTTTCCCCTTCCCAATTTAGCCTTATGTCATTCGGTAGAAGAGGACCTCCAAGAAGTCCAGATTTAAACCCGCTGGAACTTTCTTTTGGTGAATTTTGAGAACAATATTTATAAATCTATCGTCATTTGTTTTTGAGGTAATGCCACTTAAGCTCTTAATTCCCTTTTCAACGATGTCACAATAAGAGAAAAAATTACTTACTATTGTAAAATATGAAAAGAATTTGTTTTTCCAAGTAGGCTGCGAAGAAAATTTAATTTAAATTGTTTTCCACGAAAAAGGAGAATAAATTTTAGAAGATTGCAAATACCTAATTAAAAATATATAAATATATTTTTCTTTTTTTTAAATAGGCGACTAAAACGATTTTTATAAGTGGACGCAATTGAGAACTTCATCTGCTAAAATTAATCAAATAATAGACAATATATTAGGATTCCATAAAGAAAAAAAATATATTTCAAAGAATCACAATTATTATTAAAGAAAAATAAATATATATTTTCTTTTTTTTTTCTAATATGGGACTATAATTTCATAAATGGCACAATTATTGTGAACCTCATCTGCCAAAAGTAATTTCATGATAAGATCTCAGAATTCCATGAAGAAAGAAAATCCATTTAAGAAATTAACAAACATAAAAAAAATATAAATATATAATTTTTTCTTTTTTCCTAAGAGGGAGAATAATTGTGAACCTCATCTACTAAAATTAATCAAATAATAGACAAGATATTAGGATTCCTTGAAGAAAAAAATTATATTTCAAAGAATCACAATTATTATTAAAATAAACATAAATATATATATTTTTCTTTCTTTTTCTAATAGGGGACTAAAATTTTATAAGTGGCACAATTATTATGAACCTCATCTGCCAAAAGTAATTTCATAATAAGATCTCAGAATTCCATGAAGAAAGAAAATTCATTTCAGAAAATTACAAACATAAAAAAAATATAAATATATAATTTTTTCTTTTTTCCTAAGAGGAAGAATAATTGTGAACTTCATCTGCTAAAATTAATCAAATAATAGACAAGATATTAGGATTCCTTGAAGAAAAAAATTATATTTCAAAGAATCACAATTATTATTAAAATAAATATAAATGTATATATTTTTCTTTCTTTTTCTAATAGGGGACTAAAATTTTATAAGTGGCACAATTATTATGAACCTCATCTGCCAAAAGTAATTTCATAATAAGATCTCAGAATTCCATGAAGAAAGAAAATTCATTTCAGAAAATTACAAACATAAAAAAAATATAAATATATAATTTTTTCTTTTTTCCTAAGAGGAAGAATAATTGTGAACTTCATCTGCTAAAATTAATCAAATAATAGACACGATATTAGGATTCCTTGAAGAAAAAAATTATATTTCAAAGAATCACAATTATTATTAAAATAAATATAAATGTATATATTTTTCTTTCTTTTTCTAATAGGGGACTAAAATTTTATAAGTGGCACAATTATTATGAACCTCATCTGCCAAAAGTAATTTCATAATAAGATCTCAGAATTCCATGAAGAAAGAAAATTCATTTCAGAAAATTACAAACATAAAAAAAATATAAATATATAATTTTTTCTTTTTTCCTAAGAGGAAGAATAATTGTGAACTTCATCTGCTAAAATTAATCAAATAATAGACAAGATATTAGGATTCCTTGAAGAAAAAAATTATATTTCAAAGAATCACAATTATTATTAAAATAAATATAAATGTATATATTTTTCTTTCTTTTTCTAATAGGGGACTAAAATTTTATAAGTGGCACAATTATTATGAACCTCATTTGCCAAAAGTAATTTCATGATAAAATCTCAGAATTCCATGAAGAAAGAAAATTCATTTGAGAAAATCAAAACATAAAAAAAATATAAATATATAATTTTTTCTTTTTTCCTAAGAGGAAGAATAATTGTGAACTTCATCCACTAAAATTAATCAAATAATAGACAAGATATTAGGATTCCTTGAGGAAAAAAAATATATTTCAAAGAATCACAATTATTATTAAAATAAATATAAATGTATATATTTTTCTTTCTTTTTCTAATAGGGGACTAAAATTTTATAAGTGGCACAATTATTATGAACCTCATTTGCCAAAAGTAATTTCATGATAAGATCCCAGAATTCCATGAAGAAAGAAAATTCATTTGAGAAAATCAAAACATAAAAAAATATAAATATATAATTTTTTCTTTTTTCCTAAGAGGAAGAATAATTGTGAACTTCATCTACTAAAATTAATCAAATAATCGACAAGATATTAGGTTTCCTTGAAGAAAAAAATTATATTTCAAAGAATCACAATTATTATTAACATAATTATAAATGTATGTATATATTTTTCTTTCTTTTTCTAGTAGGGGACTAAAATTTTATAAGTGGCACAATTATTATGAACCTCATCTGCCAAAAGTAATTTCATGATAAGATCTCAGAATTCCATGAAGAAAGAAAATTCATTTCAGAAAATCAAAATATAAAAAAAATATAAATATATAATTTTTTCTTTTTTCCTAAGAGGAAGAATAATTGTGAACTTCATCTACTAAAATTAATCAAATAATAGACAAGATATTAGGATTCCTTGAAGAAAAAAATTATATTTCAAAGATTCACAATCATTATTAAAATAAATATAAATATATATATTTTTCTTTCTTTTTCTAATAGGGGACTAAAATTTTTATAAGTGGCACAATTATTATGAACCTCATCTGCCAAAAGTAATTTCATGATAAGATCTCAGAATCCCATGAAGAAAGAAAATACATTTCAGAAAATCACAACAAAAAATATAAATATATATTTTTCTTTTTTCCTAAAAGGCGACTGAAATTTTGAGTGTGCACGATTTTAGATAAAAATAATAAATAATAATAGATAAAAATCTTCCATGAAGAAAGAAAATACATTTCAGAAAATCACAAATATAAAAAGAAATAACAAATATTTTTCTTTTTTTTTCTAATAGGCTATTAAAATTTTATAAGTGGGTACAATTAATTGTTAACTTCATCTATTTTAGGTACATTAGTAAATTTTTCTGATATTGTGAAACATCGTTGAAAAAGGAATTAAAAGCTCTATCGAACCATAAAAATTTCAATATGGCGCCCATAAGAAAAACCAAAGTTAGTGGCATTAACTCAAAAACAAATGACGACAGAAATTTTCTGGTAATGAAACGATGAAGTTGTTTCTTCGTCACTTTATTAAACGATGCAATAATAGAACATTCCACGTCGCATTTAATCTTTTTAAAACTGCCGGGGCAGTAGGAGTGGGACACCCAGTATCGTACAGGCTCATGTTTGTTTACACCCGTCGATAATGGTCGCAAGACCGAAACACGTGTCGGAGCATGTCCCTTAAATAAATTAGGAGGCAAAGGCCGCGCGAAAATAATTTTTTGAAAAATTAATACATTCGGATTGCAGTTTTCATGTAAAACGGGTTCGAAGTTATTTCATATAAAGTGCAGACGCCCTTTTCCCTTCGGGATGCAGTAATAAATGCAAGTTTAATAGTGTAAATTGAATTGAAAATCAAGGCTGTGACTTGATGATGAGATTCGACAGTAGTGACCTCAAATCCCTGCTAAGAGCGACCGTCCCCTAACGTTTCACCCTCTCTATAATACGACAGGGAGAGTTCCTAAGGGAGAATTCCCGAGAACCAGCGCATTGCAGCCGCTGTTTACAATCGCATTGAATATTTATAACTCGCCAGTTGATGAGCGTAGCAATATGCTTGATATTTAGCTAGAACGACCGCTAGGGACAAATCTCAAACCGTCTCGGGACTGAGGAATATTGATATTGATTTGATTAAAACTAATATTTGCGGGGGTAATCTTGTGAGTAATTTGAAAAGCAAATTTGATCAGGAACAAGTCCTTCCTGTCGTTTGCAAACGGCAAATATTGTACCTTCATTAAAAACAATTGTTTTTAAATTGCCAGACGTGTTTCACGCACGTACAGGTTTCGTTATAAAGCCATTACCGGGATGGCCAATCACGGGCCCTTATATCGCACGTAGATCGAAGGGCATTGTGTTAGGAACTATCGCGATTTGACTAATAAAATTTGGACTCACAATTACAGTAAAATATTTGCATACAATTTGCTGCTCAATTATGCATTATTTTGCGAATGAGTTCCAAAGGTGTCAACAACTCTGGAAACCTGGATAGCAGTTCAGTTGTTCCTCTTCGAGTTATACACCGATCTCGAAAGATGCCATCAAACGTACCGCGTAGGTAAATGTCATTACTTCTTTTGCCAAAATTAATTAAATAATAGTTAAGATCTCATCACGAATCCCATGAAGAAAGAAAATATATTTCAGAAAATCACAAATAAAAAAAATGTAAATGAATATTTCTTTTTTCTCTAATAGGCGACTAAAACGGCTTTTATAAGTGGAAACAATTGTGAACTTCATTTGCTAAAATTACTCAAATATTAGATACGATTTCAAGATTTCATGAAAGAAGAAATCACAATATCACAAATAATATAAAAAAATATAAATGAATATTTTTCTTTTTTCCTTAATAGGCGACTGAAATTTTATGAGTGGGCACAATTGTGAACCTCATTTGCCAAAATTAATGAAATAACAGTTAAGATCTCATCAAGAATCCCATAAAGAAGGAAAATATATTTCAGAAAATCACAAATAAAAAAAATATAATTAAATATTTCTATTTTTTTCTAATAGGCGACTGAAACGGCTTTTATAAATGGACACAATTGTGAACTTAATATGCTAAAATTAATCAAATAATAGATACGATTTCAAGATTCCATGAAACAAGAAATCACAATATCACAAATAATATAAAATATAAATAAATATTTTTCTTTTTCCTTAATAGGCGACTGAAATTTTATGAGTGGGCACAATTGTGAACCTCATTTGCCAAAATTAGTTAAATAACAGTTAAGATCTCATCAAGAATCCTATAAAGAAAGAAAATATATTTCAGAAAATCACAAATAAAAAAAAATATAATTAAATATTTCTATTTTTTTCTAATGGGCGACTAAAACGGCTTTTACAAGTGGAAACAATTGGGAACTTCATTTGCTAAAATTACTCAAATAATAGATAAGATTTCAAGATTCCATGAAAGAAGAAATCACAATATCACAAATAATATAAAAAAATATAAATAAATATTTTCCTTTTTTCCTTAATAGGCGACTGAAATTTTATGAGTGGGCACAATTGTGAACCTCATTTGCCAAAATTAGTTAAATAACAGTTAAGATCTCATCAAGAATCCTACAAAGAAAGAAAATATATTTCAGAAAATCACAAATAAAAAGAAATATAATTAAATATTTCTATTTTTTTCTAATAGGCGACTAAAACGGCTTCTATAAGTGGAAACAATTGTGAACTTCATTTGCTAAAATTACTCAAATAATAGATACGATTTCAAGATTCCATGAAAGAAGAAATCACAATATCACAAATAATATAAAAAAATATAATTAAATATTTTTCTTTTTTCTTTAATAGGCGACTGAAATTTTAAGAGTGGGCACAATTGTGAACCTCATTTGCCAAAATTAGTTAAATAACAGTTAAGATCTCATCAAGAATCCTATAAAGAAAGAAAATATATTTCAGAGAATCACAAATAAAAAAAAAATATAATTAAATATTTCTATTTTTCTCTAATAGGCGACTAAAACGGCTTTTATAAGTGGAACCAATTGTAAACTTCATTTGCTAAAATTAATCAAATAATAGATACGATTTCAAAATTCCATGAAAGAAGAAATTACAATATCACAAATAATATAAAACAATATAAATAAATATTTTTCTTTTTTCCTTAATAGGCGACTGAAATTTTATGAGTGGGCACAATTGTGAACCTCATTTGCCTAAATTAGTTAAATAACAGTGAAGATCTCATCAAGAATCCTATAAAGAAAGAAAATATATTTCAGAGAATCACAAATAAAAAAAAAATATAATTAAATATTTCTATTTTTCTCTAATAGGCGACTAAAACGGCTTTTATAAGTGGAACCAATTGTAAACTTCATTTGCTAAAATTAATCAAATAATAGATACGATTTCAAAATTCCATGAAAGAAGAAATTACAATATCACAAATAATATAAAACAATATAAATAAATATTTTTCTTTTTTCCTTAATAGGCGACTGAAATTTTATGAGTGGGCACACTTTTGTGAACCTCATTTGCCAAAAATTAGTTAAATAACAGTTAAGATCTCATCAAGAATCCTATAAAGAAAGAAAATATATTTCAGAAAATCACAAATAAAAAAAATATAATTAAATATTTCTATTTTTTTCTAATAGGCGACTGAAACGGCTTTTATAAGTGGAAACAATTGGGAACTTCATTTGCTAAAATTACTCAAATAATAGATAAGATTTCAAGATTCCATGAAAGAAGAAATCACAATATCACAAATAATATAAAAAAATATAAATAAATATTTTTCTTTTTTCCTTAATAGGCGACTGAAATTTTATGAGTGGGCACACTTTTGTGAACCTCATTTGCCAAAAATTAGTTAAATAACAGTTAAGATCTCATCAAGAATCCTATAAAGAAAGAAAATATATTTCAGAAAATCACAAATAAAAAAAATATAATTAAATATTTCTATTTTTTTCTAATAGGCGACTGAAACGGCTTCTATAAGTGGAAACAATTGTGAACTTCATTTGCTAAAATTAATCAAATAATAGATACGATTTCAAAATTCCATGAAAGAAGAAATTACAATATCACAAATAATATAAAACAATATAAATAAATATTTTTCTTTTTTCCTTAATAGGCGACTGAAATTTTATGAGTGGGCACACTTTTGTGAACCTCATTTGCCAAAAATTAGTTAAATAACAGTTAAGATCTCATCAAGAATCCTATAAAGAAAGAAAATATATTTCAGAAAATCACAAATAAAAAAAATATAATTAAATATTTCTATTTTTTTCTAATAGGCGACTGAAACGGCTTTTATAAGTGGAAACAATTGGGAACTTCATTTGCTAAAATTACTCAAATAATAGATAAGATTTCAAGATTCCATGAAAGAAGAAATCACAATATCACAAATAATATAAAAAAATATAAATAAATATTTTTCTTTTTTCCTTAATAGGCGACTGAAATTTTATGAGTGGGCACACTTTTGTGAACCTCATTTGCCAAAAATTAGTTAAATAACAGTTAAGATCTCATCAAGAATCCTATAAAGAAAGAAAATATATTTCAGAAAATCACAAATAAAAAAAATATAATTAAATATTTCTATTTTTTTCTAATAGGCGACTGAAACGGCTTCTATAAGTGGAAACAATTGTGAACTTCATTTGCTAAAATTACTCAAATAATAGATACGATTTCAAGATTCCATGAAAGAAGAAATCACAATATCACAAATAATATAAAAAAATATAATTAAATATTTTTCTTTTTTCTTTAATAGGCGACTGAAATTTTATGAGTGGGCACAATTATTGTGAACCTCATTTGCCAAAATTAGTTAAATAACAGTTAAGATCTCATCAAGAATCCTATAAAGAAAGAAAATATATTTCAGAAAATCACAAATAAAAAAATATATAATTAAATATTTCTATTTTTCTCTAATAGGCGACTAAAACGGCTTTTATAAGTGGAACCAATTGTGAACGTAATTTGCTAAAATTACTCAAATATTAGATACGATTTCAAGATTCCATGAAAGAAGAAATCACAATATCACAAATAATATAAAAAAATATAAATATATATTTTTCTTTTTCCTTAATAGGCGACTGAAATTTTATGAGTGGGCACAATTGTGAACTTCATTGGCCAAAATTAGTTAAATAACAGTTAAGATCTCATCAAGAATCTTATAAAGAAAGAAAATATATTTCAGAAAATCACAAATAAAAAAAAATATAATTAAATATTTCTATTTTTTTCTAATAGGCGACTAAAACGGCTTTTATAAGTGGAACCAATTGTGAACGTAATTTGCTAAAATTACTCAAATATTAGATACGATTTCAAGATTCCATGAAAGAAGAAATCACAATATCACAAATAATATAAAAAAATATAAATATATATTTTTCTTTTTCCTTAATAGGCGACTGAAATTTTATGAGTGGGCACAATTGTGAACTTCATTGGCCAAAATTAGTTAAATAACAGTTAAGATCTCATCAAGAATCTTATAAAGAAAGAAAATATATTTCAGAAAATCACAAATAAAAAAAAATATAATTAAATATTTCTATTTTTTTCTAATAGGCGACTAAAACGGCTTTTATAAGTGGAACCAATTGTGAACGTAATTTGCTAAAATTACTCAAATATTAGATACGATTTCAAGATTCTATGAAAGAAGAAATCACAATATCACAAATAATACAAAAAAATATAAATAAATATTTTTCTTTTTCCTTAATAGGCGACTGAAATTTTATGAGTGGGCACTATTATTGTGAACCTCATTTGCCAAAATTAGTTAAATAACAGTTAAGATCTCATCAAGAATCCTATAAAGAAAGAAAATATATTTCAGAAAGTCACAAATAAAAAAATATATAATTTAAATATTTCTACTTTATTCTAATAGGCTACTAAAACGGCTTTTATAAGTGGACACAATTGTGAACTTCATTTGCTAAAATTACTCAAATAATAGATACGATTTCAAGATTCCATGAAAGAAGAAATTACAATATCACAAATAATATAAAAAAATATAAATAAATATTTTTCTTTTTTCCTTAATAGGCGACTGAAATTTTATGAGTGGGTACAATTGTGAACCTCATTTGCCAAAATTAGTTAAATAACAGTTAAGATCTCATAAAAAATCCTATAAAGAAAGAAAATATATTTCAGAAAATCACAAATAAAAAAAAATATAAATAAATATTTCTTTTTCTTTCTAATAGGCGACTAAAATGGCTTTTATAAGTGGACACAAACTGAAAACGTTAAAAGGACATTGACAGTATATCGGCATTCGGCAAGGCCCTACTTTACTCGCGTTTCATGAATAATTCCGAAATTAAATCCGTTCGTCATAAAATTTTCCAAATATGAGCACATTCGTGCGTAAAAAAGACAGTGGATTTATCGGTGCTGCTGGCAAATAATTAAAAGAGCGGAGTCAAATATTCGGTTCTAATTCATTTCATATTTTAGTCAAACTTTTATTCATGTTTAGCAACCCGATCATTTCCGTAAAAGCCTAGAGTTGACTTGCAAGTCACACGTATCCAAGTAGTGGAGTGTTGTCAGGGCAACGACGGAAAAAGCGTTGCCCGGCAACCAGCACGATTTGAGACTAGAGTAATAAACCTGCGAAAGCTGCGAATTTCAGAGAAATTAGTTGATGACTTGCTTTGAAAGAAAGGAGCCGAGTTGCAAATGAGTTACCGCTCATTCATTACCACCCCGGCCTCTAAACATCACCCAAACATGACAACCCAATTTCTCACTGAAGAAAAATCGATTTCTCAAATTCTCCAGAGGAATTTTATAAACCTTTATAAAGTCTACAATATACACTAAAGATTCCTTATCTTAATGAAACGTTGGTGAAATATATCCTACTTAAGGGCTCAGATAAGAATTATCACGTTTAAAAAACGTTGTTTTTGTCATATTTTCACGTAAGTAGCGTTTTTACGACTGCCGGTTGCAGCAACAATTTTTTGAATCACAAACTTAAAAACAAGTGGATGAACGTCATAGTTGTCCCAAAATTACAGTTTATATTGTTTTAAATACAGGGGCGTCGTAGCAACTCCCGCCGCCTTGCGGATTGATTCAACAAGTACTCAAAAACACTAGAATTTACAGGGGATGAATTTAAAAATAATCGAATTTTTACTATTCATTTTGCTGGCTGTGTGGGTGGGTTATGATCTCCTCGATCACCTGATCTTCGCCCTACAGATTTAAATTTTTTATTGAACCTATGAACAGGTTTATGACAATGGTGACTAAGACCAAACACTGGTGACTAAGGCCAAGCACTAGTGACTAAGACCAAATACTGGCGACTAATGCCAAATACTGGCGATTAGGGCCAAACAATGGTGACTAAGATCAAACACTGGCAACTAAAGCCAAACAATGGTGACTAAGGTCAAACACTGGCAGCTAAGGCCACATACTGGTGACTAAAACCAAACACTGGTGACTAAAGCCAAACACTGGCGACTAAGGCCAAACAATGGTGACTAAGATCAAGCACTGGCAGCTGAAGCCAAACAGTGGTGAATAAGCCCAAACACCGGCGACTAAGGCCAACCATTGGTGACTAAGATCAAACACTGGTGACTAAGGCCAAACACTGGTGACTAAGGCTAAACACTGGCGACTAAGACCCAACAATGGTGACTAAGATAAAACATCGACAACTAAAGTCAAACAATTGTGAGTAAGTTCAAACACTGGTGACTAAAACCAAACAACGGTGACTAAAGCCACATACCGGTGATTAAAGCTAAACACTGACGACTAAGGTCAAACACTGGCGACTAAGACAAAACAATGGTGACTAAGATCAAACACTGGTGACTAAGCCCAAGCACTGGTGAATTGCAGAATAGATTTTTTTTGACAAATGTATTCATAAAAAGTCATAAAAAATAAATTATAAAAGTGATCCCGTAGAATACTTTAAAGAATCATTATGTAAAGATTGGCGAAGGATGACGAGGCCTAAAATTATTCGAAATAATTGTTCCAGGGGCTGTGCATAGGTGCACAAAATCCCAAATATATTTCGTCCGTGGAATCAATCAAAATGTCGCGCTGCGTTCTCACCAATTATTAATGGATGTCAGGAATCGTGGAACATTTTATTATAATCTGAGGGGATGTAAAAAATAACCCCAGAGTGCAGAAGATCAGAAGTGGAGCTCAGTGAGTGAATTTGTGGTTCACAATGAGTCAAACACACGTGCAGAGGCGGACACGTGCCAGAGTGGGTGGCCAATATTGAAAATTGCATAATTTGAATCATCAAGCACCCATATTCAAGTCTACTAAGGGATTAGCGTTTCACTACACTGCCAAGGGGTGGCCTCTGCCACGCCGCAAATTACTCAATATCTTACGTAATCTTCATACGTTTTATGGTTTCTTCACCTACAGGGCGATGCGTAAATACACCGAGAAAGGTCTATCGCGCAGTCTTGTCGGTATGAAACTAAGCTGTTGAATAATTGGCCACCACTATACACAAGATTTATAGAAAAAGATATATAAAATTCTTTAAATCTAAATTTTTCCATTTTTGTAATTAAAATTAAAATAATATTTTCGATTTTGACAGCTGTCAAATTTTCTGTCAACTTGATGAAAATGCCATCTAATAATTTTTTGAACAAATTAAAGTACTTAGCAGACAATTTTTCTATAGTACTTCTATAGTAATTGATGTCAAAAAAATACTGCGTTTTTTGGTAGCTGTCAAAACTGCTGCTAAATTTAAAAATATGCAAGTATATATTTTTTGTATTACTTTTGTATTCAGTACCTACAAAACCGATAGAAAAATGTTTGTTAAGTACTTAGATTTGTTGAACTAATAATAAAATAGCAATTTTATTAAATTGACAGAAATTTTGACAGCTGTCAAAGGTTACAACTTTATGTCAATATCAATTACTGAACTAGAAGTTTTAAAACATTTTATGTATCTTCCTCTATCGAAATCAACATTATTTTCAAAATTATGAAAAATTTACTCAAAAATTTTTAAATTTGACAGCAATTTTGGCATATGTCAACAAATATAATATTTTTTTGACATCAATTTTTAAAATACTTATAAAAAACTTATAAAAAAATGTTTGTGGAGTACGTTTATTTGTTTAAATAATTATAAAATGTCATTTTCATCAAGTTGAAAAATTTTGACAGCTGCCAAAAGTGAAAACTGTTTTGTTTTATTATCTATTATGGAACTAGCAAATTTCAAAATACTTAATGGCACTTCTATAGGAATTCACGTTATTTTAAAATTCACGAGAGGCACATTTGCATTTTTTAAAATTTGACAGCAGTTTTGACAGCTACCAACAAATATATAATACTTTTTTACAACAATTTTATATTCAGTTCCTCCAAAGCCTATAGAAAAATGTCTGCTTGGTACTTTAATTTGATGAAATAATTATTAAATGGCATTTTCATTAATTTTGACAGCTGTCAAAAGTAAAAAATGTATTTTAATATCAAAAATGGAACTAGCAAATTTAAAAAACACTTGATTTCCCTTCTATGAAAATTCACATCGTTTATAAAATTATGGAAGACAGCCTTGCATAATTTTAAATTTGACAGCAATTTTGACAGCTACCAACAAACATAACGATTTCATGAAATTAATTTCGTATTCAGTACCTCCAACACCTATACAAAAATGTATTTCTAGGTACTAAAGTCATTTGTGGAAATAATTATTAAATGTCATTTTTACTCAGTTTTGACAGAAAATCTGACAGCTGTCAAAATTATAGATACAGAAAACTTTAAAATACTTTACATCTCTTCTTTTATGAAAAACACTTTGTTTTCAAAATTACGAAAGACATACTTATTAATTTTTAAATTTGACAGTGATTTTGACAGCTGTCAAGAATAAAAAAAAACAAACGAAAATAGTGCGGTTTAGTAAAAATTTCCAGATCTGTGAAGGTGTATTGACATTGTGCACAATGCCTAATATGGTTCTCACCATAGATAAAGGTTTCCGTGAGCGTTTGCGATGGGCATTGCGTTCCAGATTCTTATGCAAATACTTTTTGCCTTCCGCGACTATCATTAATAAACTGTATCGGTACCTATTTGACTATTTAACTAACTAGAAACATATTTCCAGGAAAAGCAATTTTTGATTCCTTGTGTGATAATTTGTAATCCATTTACTGCTAATAAAATATTTAATATATGAAAGGCCCAAGGACGGCGCGCTGTAGCTATTCCGCGAAAACGTTTTTGCTAATAATGTTTGCTTTGTAAAGTACACATTAAAAAATAAATTTGGCGACTAATAACTAATAACGGATTGATACCGAGTAGGCACAAATTAAATTAAATAGTTCGACTTTGACGCCCATGGAGTTCATTATGTTGGCCGGGCGCTTCCTAAAAATTGATTCGAAAATTGGCGCAGCAAAGGAATAATGAATGTCTAAGCGCAAATATTCAGTATACCGGGTGTGACAGGATCATGGTACCCCCCCTTTTTTCTTTAGTTTTGAAAATCAATGATTGAAATTTGGAACATCCTGTATACATAATAAACGTCATTTTTTGACACTAACTTGTGATTTTTAGAGCACCCCATATATGACAGCATTTTTGAATCCTGCATAATTTTTTGAATCCAATGACATTTTAAACGTCAATATTTATTTTAATTTAATTTTTTTAAATTTTTAATTGAAGTTTTAATTTAATTTTTAATTTAATTCTTAATTTCATTTTTAATTTCATTGTTAATTTAATGTTTAATTTAATTTTTAACTACATTTTTAATTAAATTTTCAATGAGATTTGTAAATAAATTTTTAATTCAATTTTTAATTTAATTTTTAATTTAATTTCTAAAATAATTTTAATTTAATTTTTTTTAACTTTTTAATTTAAGTTTTAATTGAACTTTTAATTTAATTTTTAATTTAATTCTTAATTTCATTTTTAATTTAATGTTTAATTTAATTTTTAATTACATTTTTAATTACATTTTTAATTAAATTTTCAATTAGGTTTTTAAATACATTTTTAATTTAACTTTCCAAGTGTGCCATGACTGTTTAGATTTATTCTAATTGACCCGTGTAGTTAAAACAATCGAAATTCCGTCGAAAATATGAAATTATGTGATTTTTATGTGCAAATAAATTTAATCAAAAGGAACTTATTGATATGCCTAAATAAAATGTGCGATAAATACAATCAAAATTACAGCTAAGAGAAAATGCAATTTATTTATAATTAATTAGGTGTTCATAAGGTGGCTTAGCAAGACAAAAAACATCTAAATAAACAAATTGACAATAGAAAAATAACCCTTCGCTAAAATGGACCGCGTTTCAGTTTTCTCACAGCCGCTAATTAAATACGCAAATTTATTTCGCCGGAACATTTTTTTTTTTCGGTTCGCAACCGTTAACAGCAATCGATACACCGTAGCCAATCATCATGTTTGTTACGGTGGATCACGGCTTACTCGATATATTCATGGATCATAACATACATCATAGCTGTCAGATCGTGTTCATCATTTATTATGTCCAGGGGGACCCAAACGTTTTAATAATCGGACACTCATTACGTTTTCCAGCGATTCGAAAACTTTTGTTCCATTAATCGCTTTAAAGTCGGCAAAAAATATTCGAAAAGCAAGTGTAAGCATGATTTTACATTGTAGAAACGTGGAAACAATAATAAATAATAATAATAAAATATGTTTAATAAAATATACTTATTTCTAATAATTTCCTATGCAATATCATGTTTGTAAACAACAGCACTATAAAAACAATCATCGCTAAATAATATTCATAACTGTACACGAGCTGATACACTTAACAGGTGCACAGTTGACAGTAGACTAGACTGACGAAAATGGCACAACAGTCATTTCTTGTACTAGAAACAATACATTGCTGTTCTCCCATGCAATTCTTGCCCCAGTTATTTATTTTTAATCAAAAATCACTTGAGTCGGGATGTGATGTTAAGGGCAGTGGGCAAGTTGGAAAATGCAGACAGCGCAGAACTGTGCCGATGTAGGCTAGAATTCCAGTTGGCAGAATGCTTCTTATTTAAATGTTTATTTTATTTTGTCTGTATCATTTTTGCTCAAAAATAAAGCGACTTTTAATCAACCTGTATTTCTCTTTGGGAACATACATTTTAATTTAAAACAGCGATTTTTTTACCGAAAATTTTCCTTCACAAACCGTTCGGAAATCGATATTTTCCTTGCCGCAGATTGATTAATGATTTTGAATGTGTAACGGCCATCATGGTACGACTATAAAGGAATATAGGAAATTAAACTTTTATTAGTTTTTAAAATTACGAGTCGCGGTATTTTTTTAGATGGTAATTTCTAAAGACTAATAAGTAATTAATTAAGTAGAAAGCGCACATATAAACGTTTAATTAGTTCGGAATTAATTAAAAGCGGACAAGTCAGATTGAAGCTTTAACAAAACTAATATCAGTTTATAAAGGGGGCTTTCGAGCTTGAAAGGTGCACATTTTTAGCGACTTTTAAGAATCAAGACAACAGGGACCTACAAAACCGAATCCTACAAGACAGGACGAAATGTAATTGCCAGCTCAAGCTTTAATACAGGTTTAAAATTCCAGTTGTTTTTAAAATCGTATACTACAAATTTTCAATGGGGTTCAGATCAAGCGAGCAGGCAGGCCACCTCGGAACAATGATAGCTTCTGCTTCCAGAAAAGGCATATGAGTAAACTCCTTATTAATAGTACTAATAAATGGCACCACATATGGTTCCATTTGAAAAAATAAATCTAAACAGTCATGGCACACTTGGAAAGTTAAATTAAAAATTTATTTCAAAATCTAATTTTAATTCAATTAAAAGTTTAATTAAAAATTAAATTAACAGTGAAATTAAAGATATATAAAATTCTTTAAATCTAAATTTTTCCATTTTTGTAATTAAAATTAAAATAATATTTTCGATTTTGACAGCTGTCAAAATTTTCTGTCAACTTCCATGCCATCCAATTATTATTTGAACAAATTAAAGTACCGATCGGACAATTTTTCTACCGGTTTTGCAGGTACTAAATACGAAATTGATGTCAAAAAAATATTGCGATTTTTGGTAGCTGCCAAAACTGCTGCTAAGTTTAAAAATATGCAAGTATATATTTTTTGTATTACTTTTGTATTCAGTACCTACAAAACCGATAGAAAAATGTTTGTTAAGTACTTAGATTTGTTGAACTAATAATAAAATAGCAATTTTATTAAATTGACAGAAATTTTGACAGCTGTCAAAGGTTACAACTTTATGTCAATATCAATTACTGAACTAGTTTTAAAACATTTTATGTATCTTCCTCTATGGAAATCAACATTATTTTCAAAATTACGAAAAATTTACTCAAAAATTTTTAAATTTGACAGCAATTTTGGCATATGTCAACAAATATAATATTTTTTTGACATCAATTTATAAAATACTTATAAAAAAATGTTTGTGGAGTACTGTATTTGTTTAAATAATTATAAAATGTCATTTTCATCAAGTTGAAAAATTTTGACAGCTGCCAAAAGTGAAAACTGTTTTGTTTTATTATCTATTATGGAACTAGCAAATTTCAAAATACTTAATGGCACTTCTATAGGAATTCACGTTATTTTAAAATTCACGAGAGGCACATTTGCATTTTTTTAAATTTGACAGCAGTTTTGACAGGTACCAACAAATATATAATACTTTTTTACAACAATTTTATATTCAGTTCCTCCAAAGCTTATAGAAAAATGTCTGCTTGGTACTTTAATTTGTTGAAATAATAATTAAATGGCATTTTCATTAATTTTGACAGCTGTCAAAAGTAAAAAATGTATTTTAAAATCAATAATGGAACTAGCAAATTTAAAAAAACACTTTAGATCCCTTCTATGAAAATTCACATTGTTTATAAAATTATGGAAGACAACCTTGCATAGTTTTAAATTTGACAGCAATTTTGACAGCTACCAACAAACAACGATTTCAGAAATTGTATTTTCTAATTTTCTCTTAACTGTAATTTTTATTCTATTTATCGCATATTTTATTTAGGCATATGAGTAAACTCCTTATTAATAGTACTAATAAAAGGCACCACATATGGTTCCATTTGAAAAAATTGTGTTTCGTTCCAAAAACCATTTTGATGAAATTCATTTGCTCATTAAAATCACGTAATTTCGTATTTTCGACAGGATTTCGATTGTTTTAGGTACACGGGTCAATTAGAATAAATCTAAACAGTCATGGCACACTTGGAAAGTTAAATTAAAAATTAAATTAAAAATTTATTTCAAAATCTAATTTTAATTTAATTAGAAGTTTAATTAAAAATTAAATTAACAATGAAATTAAAGATATATAAAATTCTTTAAATCTAAATTTTTCCATTTTTGTAATTAAAATTAAAATAATATTTTCGATTTTGACAGCTGTCAAATTTTCTGTCAACTTCCATGCCATCTAATTATTATTTGAACAAATTAAAGTACCGAGCGGACAATTTTTCTACCGGTTTTGCAGGTACTAAATACGAAATTGATGTCAAAAAAATATTGCGATTTTTGGTAGCTGCCAAAACTGCTGCTAAGTTTAAAAATATGCAAGTATATATTTTTTGTATTACTTTTGTATTCAGTACCTACAAAACCGGTAGAAAAATGTTTGTTAAGTACTTAGATTTGTTGAACTAATAATAAAATAGCAATTTTATTAAATTGACAGAAATTTTGACAGCTGTCAAAGGTTACAACTTTATGTCAATATCAATTACTGAACTAGAAGTTTTAAAACATTTTATGTATCTTCCTCTATGGAAATCAACATTATTTTCAAAATTGCGAAAAATTTACTCAAAAATTTTTAAATTTGACAGCAATTTTGGCATATGTCAACAAATATAATATTTTTTTGACATCAATTTATAAAATACTTATAAAAAAATGTTTGTGGAGTACTGTATTTGTTTAAATAATTATAAAATGTCATTTTCATCAAGTTGAAAAATTTTGACAGCTGCCAAAAGTGAAAACTGTTTTGTTTTATTATCTATTATGGAACTAGCAAATTTCAAAATACTTAATGGCACTTCTATAGGAATTCACGTTATTTTAAAATTCACGAGAGGCACATTTGCATTTTTTTAAATTTGACAGCAGTTTTGACAGGTACCAACAAATATATAATACTTTTTTACAACAATTTTATATTCAGTTCCTCCAAAGCTTATAGAAAAATGTCTGCTTGGTACTTTAATTTGTTGAAATAATAATTAAATGGCATTTTCATTAATTTTGACAGCTGTCAAAAGTAAAAAATGTATTTTAAAATCAATAATGGAACTAGCAAATTTAAAAAAACACTTTAGATCCCTTCTATGAAAATTCACATTGTTTATAAAATTATGGAAGACAACCTTGCATAGTTTTAAATTTGACAGCAATTTTGACAGCTACCAACAAACAACGATTTCAGAAATTGTATTTTCTAATTTTCTCTTAACTGTAATTTTTATTCTATTTATCGCATATTTTATTTAGGCATATGAGTAAACTCCTTATTAATAGTACTAATAAAAGGCACCACATATGGTTCCATTTGAAAAAATTGTGTTTCGTTCCAAAAACCATTTTGATGAAATTCATTTGCTCATTAAAATCACGTAATTTCGTATTTTCGACAGGATTTCGATTGTTTTAGGTACACGGGTCAATTAGAATAAATCTAAACAGTCATGGCACACTTGGAAAGTTAAATTAAAAATTAAATTAAAAATTTATTTCAAAATCTAATTTTAATTTAATTAGAAGTTTAATTAAAAATTAAATTAACAATGAAATTAAAGATATATAAAATTCTTTAAATCTAAATTTTTCCATTTTTGTAATTAAAATTAAAATAATATTTTCGATTTTGACAGCTGTCAAATTTTCTGTCAACTTCCATGCCATCTAATTATTATTTGAACAAATTAAAGTACCGAGCGGACAATTTTTCTACCGGTTTTGCAGGTACTAAATACGAAATTGATGTCAAAAAAATATTGCGATTTTTGGTAGCTGCCAAAACTGCTGCTAAGTTTAAAAATATGCAAGTATATATTTTTTGTATTACTTTTGTATTCAGTACCTACAAAACCGGTAGAAAAATGTTTGTTAAGTACTTAGATTTGTTGAACTAATAATAAAATAGCAATTTTATTAAATTGACAGAAATTTTGACAGCTGTCAAAGGTTACAACTTTATGTCAATATCAATTACTGAACTAGAAGTTTTAAAACATTTTATGTATCTTCCTCTATGGAAATCAACATTATTTTCAAAATTGCGAAAAATTTACTCAAAAATTTTTAAATTTGACAGCAATTTTGGCATATGTCAACAAATATAATATTTTTTTGACATCAATTTATAAAATACTTATAAAAAAATGTTTGTGGAGTACTGTATTTGTTTAAATAATTATAAAATGTCATTTTCATCAAGTTGAAAAATTTTGACAGCTGCCAAAAGTGAAAACTGTTTTGTTTTATTATCTATTATGGAACTAGCAAATTTCAAAATACTTAATGGCACTTCTATAGGAATTCACGTTATTTTAAAATTCACGAGAGGCACATTTGCATTTTTTTAAATTTGACAGCAGTTTTGACAGGTACCAACAAATATATAATACTTTTTTACAACAATTTTATATTCAGTTCCTCCAAAGCTTATAGAAAAATGTCTGCTTGGTACTTTAATTTGTTGAAATAATAATTAAATGGCATTTTCATTAATTTTGACAGCTGTCAAAAGTAAAAAATGTATTTTAAAATCAATAATGGAACTAGCAAATTTAAAAAAACACTTTAGATCCCTTCTATGAAAATTCACATTGTTTATAAAATTATGGAAGACAACCTTGCATAGTTTTAAATTTGACAGCAATTTTGACAGCTACCAACAAACAACGATTTCAGAAATTGTATTTTCTAATTTTCTCTTAACTGTAATTTTTATTCTATTTATCGCATATTTTATTTAGGCATATGAGTAAACTCCTTATTAATAGTACTAATAAAAGGCACCACATATGGTTCCATTTGAAAAAATTGTGTTTCGTTCCAAAAACCATTTTGATGAAATTCATTTGCTCATTAAAATCACGTAATTTCGTATTTTCGACAGGATTTCGATTGTTTTAGGTACACGGGTCAATTAGAATAAATCTAAACAGTCATGGCACACTTGGAAAGTTAAATTAAAAATTAAATTAAAAATTTATTTCAAAATCTAATTTTAATTTAATTAGAAGTTTAATTAAAAATTAAATTAACAATGAAATTAAAGATATATAAAATTCTTTAAATCTAAATTTTTCCATTTTTGTAATTAAAATTAAAATAATATTTTCGATTTTGACAGCTGTCAAATTTTCTGTCAACTTCCATGCCATCTAATTATTATTTGAACAAATTAAAGTACCGAGCGGACAATTTTTCTACCGGTTTTGCAGGTACTAAATACGAAATTGATGTCAAAAAAATATTGCGATTTTTGGTAGCTGCCAAAACTGCTGCTAAGTTTAAAAATATGCAAGTATATATTTTTTGTATTACTTTTGTATTCAGTACCTACAAAACCGGTAGAAAAATGTTTGTTAAGTACTTAGATTTGTTGAACTAATAATAAAATAGCAATTTTATTAAATTGACAGAAATTTTGACAGCTGTCAAAGGTTACAACTTTATGTCAATATCAATTACTGAACTAGAAGTTTTAAAACATTTTATGTATCTTCCTCTATGGAAATCAACATTATTTTCAAAATTGCGAAAAATTTACTCAAAAATTTTTAAATTTGACAGCAATTTTGGCATATGTCAACAAATATAATATTTTTTTGACATCAATTTATAAAATACTTAAAACTTATAAAAAAATGTTTGGAGTACGTTTATTTGTTTAAATAATTATAAAATGTCATTTTCATCAAGTTGAAAAATTTTGACAGCTGCCAAAAGTGAAAACTGTTTTGTTTTATTATCTATTATGGAACTAGCAAATTTCAAAATACTTAATGGCACTTCTATAGGAATTCACGTTATTTTAAAATTCACGAGAGGCACATTTGCATTTTTTTAAATTTGACAGCAGTTTTGACAGCTACCAACAAATATATAATACTTTTTTACAACAATTTTATATTCAGTTCCTCCAAAGCCTATAGAAAAATGTCTGCTTGGTACTTTAATTTGTTGAAATAATTATTAAATGGCATTTTCATTAATTTTGACAGCTGTCAAAAGTAAAAAATGTATTTTAATATCAATAATGGAACTAGCAAATTTAAAAAACACTTGATTTCCCTTCTATGAAAATTCACATTGTTTATAAAATTATGGAAGACAACCTTGCATAGTTTTAAATTTGACAGCAATTTTGACAGCTACCAACAAACAACGATTTCATGAAATTGTATTTTCTAATTTTCTCTTAACTGTAATTTTTATTGTATTTATCGCATATTTTATTTAAGCATATGAGTAAACTCCTTATTAATAGTACTAATAAATGGCACCACATATGGTTCCATTTGATAAAATTGTGTTTCGTTCCAAAAACCATTTTGATGAAATTCATTTGCTCATAAAAATCACATATTTCGTATTTCCGACAGGATTTCGATTGTTTTAGGTACACGGGTCAATTAGAATAAATTTAAACAGTCATGGCACATTTGGAAAGTTAAATTAAAAATTAAATTAAAATTTTATTTCAAAATCTAATTTTAATTTAATTAAAAGTTTAATTAAAAATTAAATTAAACATTAAATTAACAATGAAATTAAAAATGAAATTAAGAATTAAATTAAAAATTAAATTAAAAATTAAATTAAAAATTTAATTAAAAATTAAATTAAACATTAAATTAACAATGAAATTAGAATTGAATTAAAAATTGAATTAAAAATTAAATTAAAAATTGAATTAAAAATTAAATGAAATATTGAATTACAAATTGAATTAAAAATTGAATTAAAAATTGAATTAAAAATTGAATTAAATTACAAATTAAATTAAAAATTAAATTAAAAATTAAATTAAAAATTTATTTCAAAATCTAATTTGAATTTGGTTGACGAAATGCGTCCAGCACTGTATTTTGTGTTCTGGTGTTCAATGGTGTTCTGGTGTTCAAAGAAACTACGTTCAGTCCAAAACCCCAACCCTCTACGATTTTTAAACAAGGCTAGTTCTAGTATTTATTGAAAAAATTATTGGTCTTGTAATATATCGCGGTAATTTGTGTGAAGACAGTATTAATTAGTAATATTTTATCGTCTAGCATTTTAACGCAAAATTTATTCCTTTGAATCGAACGCAGTATTTCATGTGAGCCGAATAAGAGATGAGGAAAGTAAACGCGGAACGATGTTAATTTTGCGTTTCATAACTACACCGTGGCGCGACCCCGCTACTGCAACGTAAAAAGCTCGTCGTAGCTCATCATCAATCACTCAGTAACCCCATACAACGCCTTTTGATTCGTGATCACTAATTAAGGCAACACGAGTTGACCTTTTACTAGTTTCTGTATGACAACACATCATGAAGAATACGTCATTACAGTTAATTACAAAAAAATATCGTCGTTTGTGCAAATTGTTTGTTTTTGCCAGGTAATTTTGGAAATTGACCAATCCATTATTTTTTAATCACGGTTGCTTTGATATGCAGACTTTATTTTGTTGTGAATGCAAATTTCAAAAATGTGATTTTGACGCATGTCGCTGATCGATTTTGAATTTCTGGCTATTAGCAGTCATCAGTACGAAACAGGCAGATTGTTTTCGTATATTAAATTAATTTTGTTTCTTTTCTTTTTTGGGATTTATTACCAGATTCTTGAATACTAAAAAAATCTGGATTTTAAAAAAGATAGTTACGTCAAAAAACAGTTGAAGGTTATTTTTAAACAAATCTAGATATTTTTTAGATTATCTGAGACTATTTAAAAATGTGATAACAAATCACAAATAAGAAAAGGAAATTAAACGACGCCACAAATAACTTTTAGACAATATCAAATGAACGATTTTTTTTGGATTTGATAGTTTAACTTAATCTTAAGCTGGATAGGGAACTTGGCCGTGCAACGTGTACATCTTCACATCTTTCTGTAGTCAATTTATCCGAAAATACAAGGAACCGTAATCCCCTTTCGGGTTGGCGCAGGCAGTCACGTACTAGCCGCACGGTTGTTCCCTGAATTATAATGAACAAATACGATCGCTCTAAGTAGTTTTGCGCTAAAAGTATAAATTTTGAAAATAGAAAATCGCGAGTGCCGCTTTTAAAAGGGCATAAGTCATATTCCTGCAACGTCAACGTAGTATACATTGTATATATAGCGCCGTCATATCGACATCCTGAGTCCTGCGATCCCCTCTTCCACTCGGATGCGCATCCCCATATGACATCACATGCGGAAGTGAGCGTATGTATATGCATGAGAGCTGTATTACTGCTGTGTTACACTCCATCGGACTCCCGCACTACTCCGGAAGTCCGTCTAATGCATCCGCAGTCGACTGTCGAAGTTGACGCCGACATTCGCATTCAACCCTACAAGTTGGTTTTAATGCATGGAAACTACACGGATTTTTTAAATTTAATTAAACTGATCTTGCCGGAGAGTATGATCGCTTTTCGTATGTGCCTGTTTTTTCTTTTGTTCGATGGCATGGAAGTGCCTCGCGAATGTATTTTTGCCGTTTTTAAATTGGATGAATTTGTTTTAATAAAAATGAAGCTGAAGGTAAAGGTAATTTTTTTTAGAATTGCTCTCAGTTTTTTATACTCTCCCATATGACATGGGTTCTAACTCGAGCGATCCATATCGTATCGTGTCGGAGGACTGTGTAAAATTTATGAGATTTGACAGAGATACGAGAACAATGGCCGTTTCGGGATATTTTCAAATTTTAAACCAACTTAAAAATTTTCATTGAAGAAGAAATACAACAAAGGTCTTGTTCCCACAAAATTCTTTTTTATTGCAAATTTTAAATTAATCAAAATTAAAAAATTAAAAAACACAAAAGACAATGTACGTGGACAAACAGATTAAAATTTAAATAAAATAATGTCCTTAACACCGTACAAAAAGGAACTAAATGACATTAATTAATTAAGGACATTATTTTATTTAAATTTTAATCTGTTTCTCCACGTACATTGTCTTTTGTGTTTTTTAATTTTTTAATTTTGATTAATTTAAAATTAATTAATGACATTAAATAAATTCAAGTACATGTATTTTTGCTTTGTTTTTTCCAACTTTTATTTGACTTTCAATTGTTTTTTGTTGAAATTTTCGAAATCCTTGGAAAGTATAAGTTACGTTAAATATTTTTACTTTATTTCCAAAGACAAACCGAATAATAGGGGAGAGAATGTTATAGGAATCACCCTGTACCTACCACAGCATTTATTGTATTTAACAAAAAGGATACAATACAGTAATTTATTTATTTTAGTTAAAATACTCCACTTTCTTCGTAACGTAATGGTCATTCCAAGTACTCGCTACAGTTTTGTGAGGTTGACAACCACGGTATAACTAAAATAAAGTATAGCGGTATAGATTAATCCATAGTCTGAAGTATTTTCATTATAATACCAGAAATAATCTGATCTAATAATACCTCGGAGACAACTCTTGTTCGCACTATACAGGGTGTCCCAGCCTCGCGTCGGCCAAATGTCCTGGCTCTCCTATAAGAGATATCGAAAAATTTCAAAAACGAGATGATAGAGGACACAATGGTGCATAGTATAAAAATATTGTGAAATATACAGGGTGATCGATTTCGGCGTGATGTCATAAACTTATGTTTTTTTTAAATGGAACACTAGGTATATTATTACATATTTGAATTCTCCTTTTAAAGACGACTCAATCGATATGCCACTTGATGGGTCTGCGATGGGTCGGTACCATGATATGGGTGGGTTTGTACCAAAAACGTGCCAACTTTGTGAGCTCTCTGTGGCGTAGCGGAAAAGCATTTTGAGATCTAGTTTGTGCCAAAAATTGTCAAAAACCCTGTAATTTGAGCTGCTGTTATGAGATCTAACGAAATCGGTCATTTTATACCGGGTGAGTCAGGAAACGCCAAATCTACTTTTTCCCATTTTTTTCAAATGGAACACCCTGTATATTATGACACCAAAGGAGAGCCCTTTGAAAGAGCTTTCCACTGATATAGGTTCAAGGGTCTATCTGTCATGGGTGCCAAGCTATTTGATGGCAAAGTGGCACAATTCGAGGTTTATTAAAAAATTACACTCAATTTTCAGTTGTTTTGTGAATTTTCGCTGAAATCGGCTCTTTTCAATAAGACAATTTTACAACAATAAAGTGAACTATTGACAAGACTGGTATTTTTATGACAGGTACCTACTTGATTTTTTTTAATTTATTTCAATAAATTGAAAGTTGGAAGCAATAGCAATATGAATTTCTCTACAATTTTTTATTTATTCTTTCGATGATAGTAAGTGGAACAACAGCTTCCCAAACTTAACAACAATTTTATTATCTTTCATTGAATTGAAAATGAAAGTATTTTTTGGTCTTATTTTAGAAAAATGAAGAACACTATCTAAAACCTGAAAAAAAAATACTACGAAAAGGTACGTTTTATTAAGCACCTTCGTTCTAAAATAGTAAATCGTTTCGCGACAAAATTATACTTCGGGCTAGAAAATACTTGCGGCTAGAAAATACTTGCCATGACATGAATTTATACACACATTTCAGAAAAAAATTTAATTTATCAGGCGTTGACTATTTTATACTTAAGTACTTTTCTGTACTGAAGTATGGTTTTTTCTCCGAGTATAAGAATTATTTTCAAAATTTTCTTACTGAAAAGAGCCGATTTCAGCGAAAATTCACAAAACAATTGAAAATTGAGTATAATTTTTTTATAAACCTCGAATTGTGCCATTTTGCCATCAAATATCTTGGCACCCATGACAGATAAACCCTTGAACCTCTATATCAGTGGAAAGCTCTTTCAAAGGGCTCTCCTTTGGTGTCATAATATACAGGGTGTTCCATTTGAAAAAAATGGGAAAAAGTAGATTTGGAGTTTCCTGATTCACCCGGTATAAAATGACCGATTTCGTTAGATCTGATAAAAGCAGCGTAAACTACAGGGTTTTTGACAATTTTTGGCACAAACTAGATCTCAAAATGCCTTTCCGCTAGCTCACAAAGTTGGCACGTTTTTGGTACAAACTCACCCATATCATAGTACTGACCCATCGCAGACCCATCAAGTGGCACATCGATTGAGTCGTCTTTAAAAGGAGAATTCAAATATGTAATAATATACCTAGTGTTCCATTTAAAAAAACATAAGTTTATGACATCACGCCTAAATCGATCACCCTGTATATTTCAAAATTTTTTATACTATGCACCATTGTGTCCTCTATCATCTCGTTTTTGAAATTTTTCGATATCTCTTATAGGAGAGCCAGGACATTTGGCCGACGCGGGGCTGGGACACCCTATATGTATCATATTGACCATTGGCTTTCCATTCGACACAAGGCATTCTCCATCTCAGTCTTACAATAGTTAATAAATTCTAGCCACCTTTTTATTGTTACTGCTAAGGTATTGTGCATAAAACAGCTGGCTTGTAAACAAAGCTGAAACAAAACGACATGACCTTCAGACGATACATCACGAAATTAAATCGGTAATTTCTTAAATAACTCGTATAATATTGTTTTACCACTTACCTAGCCATAAAGACAGAAGTTAAGATATTAATTGAATATTTGGAACATTCGTTTGTTTATATTTGTGCTCTTCGAACTGTCAGTTGGTAGTACAGAATTTCTGTCGAATTTAGTCGTTGGTTATCTGTGGCATAGCTGATGTTTTGAAGTATCATCGTGGAGAGTCGTGGCGCTGTCTAATGTATCGTGACGTTAGTCACGGTCGGAATTTGTTAAATAATAAATATCGATGAGATGTGAGTGTCATGGAATTGTTTTTTGAATAGGAGACTTGGTTTATTATCGTAATTTAGTTTGATTTGATTATCAAAGACCGATAAGAAACATTTGTTCAGATCACAATGTTGAGAGCGGCGGCAATTTCTACAATATTTTATCATTTTTATTCATGAATACCCAACATTTTGTAATAATATTGTAACGATACTTAAAAATTTCTGCCGGGTTCTAATATTATTAATTTTTGTCATCCACTCATATTAGGTGGATATTTGGTGAGTGCTCACCTATTACGAGGGCGGCAACTCCATAATATCTGGGAAATAGTTTATACTAAAAACTTAATTGAAAATTAATTAATTTCTAACTTCCCTACGTTAAAAAATACGTAAGTCGGGTTAATTAAATTTTGTAGGTAAGTCAGTTTTTCGCCACAAAACGCATTCGTACGATAAAACAAAAAGTTGGAAGTTCAACGGCGCGGCCTTTATTTCTCGAAGAAAAGTGGTATAATTCCAGAATTTCTGAGACTAGGAGGGAAACAACAGGCGTGATCTGATAAACCATAACGGGAGTTGCGGGAAGCAATTATTATTAGCACTCTTCCTGTAACCTAGTAAATCACGCAGATAATCAACTATGGTCCGGATTTATCATTTAATATTATGACAAATTATAACTAATTCAACATCAATTTACTTTTACAGAACATTTACCTAATTTCATATTTATCATGCTGATGCTCGAATCCTTGCGCGATGCGCGGAATTTATATTATTTTTTCTCTCTAACTCGACCCAAAATTCATTTTGATATTGTCGATAAACACCCAGATAGATTGTAGACTATAAAAGTTGTTCAATCTTTGCAAAAAATCTGACTGATTTTTTTTTAAAACTATTTCAGCAAAATAAATTTTTCTAGATATTTTAGTTGCATAATTCTGATTATGCTTTACCATATTTCGACTGGCCTCTATGAATGAAACAACCTGTATAAACGTATTACTTCTACGTATACTGCGAACCCAGTTAAAGGTTACGGATAACAGAATTTTAAAACTGATGCAGATAGGTGAGATTAAGATCAGACATGTAGACAATGATATATATTCGTGAAATTCATATGGGGAGATTCGTCAGATAAGGTAGCGGAGGAAAAAATGCAAAGGGTGATTCCCCGCAGATTACATAGTTTGCAGTTTGGATTTACAACCTATATCGCTCGATTTTTATGGATTTGTCAGCTTTATATGTTTGTATATGGTATTACGTCTTCATAAATGTCTACTGTCTTTGTCGCAAAGCGAATTTTAAGATATTTGTTGTACAGGCAAATATATAGGGAACACAGAATAATCACAATAACTAGTTTTCAGATCGGCCCAACTAATAAATTTTGATTCATTTACGCCTTGTTCTTATCTGATCGAAAATCAATTTGTCTTGTATCATCCTTCGCAGTTCTAGATCTACCTACATGTGTTACTTTTAAATCAGGCCACATTCTGTTGGAATTACCATCTATACAACACAAACAAACGTTGGAATGATTTGATGTTAAGATAAAAAATTGAGGGTCAACAAGGTCAAGAATGGTTTTCGGATACATATATTTGTAAAATGGGAATAATTTATTAGTGTTTTCGTTTTTAACAAGTTCACATCTCATCGATATTTATTATTTAACAAATTCCGACCGTGACTAACGTCACGATACATTAGACCGTGCCACGACTCTCCACGGCGATACTTCCAAACATCAGCTATGCCACAGATAACCAACGACTAAATTCGACAGAAATTCTGTACTATCAACTGACAGTTCGAAGAGCACAAATATAAACAAACGAATGTTCCAAATATTCAATTAATATCTTAACTTCTGTCTTTATGGCTAGGGAAGTAGTAAAACAATATTATACAAGTTATTTGGAAAATTACCGATTTAATTTCGTTATGTATCGTCTGAAGGTCATGTCTTTTTGTTTCAGCTTTGTTTACAAGCCAGCTGTTTTATGCACAATACCTTAGCAGTAACAATAAAAAGGTGCCTAGAATTTATTAACTATTGTAATACTGAGATGGAGAATGCCTTGTGCCGAATGGAAAGCCAATGGTCAATATAATACATACAGGGTGTCCCAGCCTCGCGTCGGCCAAATGTCCTGGCTCTCCTATAAGAGATATCGAAAAATTTCAAAAACGAGATGATAGAGGACACAATGGTGCATAGTATAAAAATATTTTGAAATATACAGGGTGATCGATTTAGGCGTGATGTCATAAACTTATGTTTTTTTAAATGGAACACTAGGTATATTATTACATATTTGAATTCTCCTTTTAAAGACGACTCAATCGATATGCCACTTGATGGGTCTGCGATGGGTCGGTACCATGATATGGGTGAGTTTGTACCAAAAACGTGCCAACTTTGTGAGCTCACTGTGGCGTAGCGGAAAAGCATTTTGAGATCTAGTTTGTGCCAAAAATTGTCAAAAACCCTGTAGTTTACGCTGCTGTTATCAGATCTAACGAAATCGATCATTTTATACCGGGTGAGTCAGGAAACGCCAAATCTACTTTTTACCATTTTTTTCAAATGGAACACCCTGTATATTATGACACCAACGGAGAGCCCTTTGAAAGAGCTTTCTACTGATATCAAGGTTTAAGGGTCTATCTGTCATGGGTGCCAAGATATTTGATGGCAAAGTGGCACAATTCGAGGTTTATTAATAAATTACACTCAATTTTCAATTGTTTCGTGAATTTTCGCTGAAATCGGCTCATTTATGAGGTGAACAACATGCTCTGTTTATCTAAATTTCATTACAAACTCCAAAGACATAAGAAACACCATAAAATCACCGATAAAGTTGTCTTGAGCGTTGTTATATTTCTGATGTACTTCGAACGATAAATTATCCAGAAAAAAAAACATCACAAAAAAGCCGCCAACTAGATACCCACGTGTGTGTACACGCATACCAAATTTGCGGCATAAGTCAGCCCTGATCATGGAATTATAATCTGCGTCGGAGTTGGGGGAATCAGAGCGCCAAATCAAGCAACGACAGACTGACTAGCACAAAGACTTTAATTAAGACAACTCCAGATAAGGCACGCATAAAAAATACACGGAGGCAATCATATGTATGCCCTTACATAGCGAGGGACAACGCGGAAGAGTCGTTCGCAGTGATTTTAGTGACGAACCCCCTGATGCATGCAATTTAGAAAATTGCTATCATTACATTAAGAAGCTAAATGAACGGCCTCTAATGCGGCGCAAAAAAGTAATTAAAATAATGTGCAATATGTTGGGTATTCGCTACTGGAAGTGAAGAGGAAAGTAATAATGGCAGTTGTAATAATTGTTTGGATTTTGGAAAAAAATAATACTAAGGCTAATATTCACTAAATATGACATGCACGTATTAGGTTATTAAAAATTCGATTGTTTTGAGACCCTAAAAATGTAAATTAAAATCTCTGGTTTTTTCACATAGTAGGTACAAACTTAAGATTAGATCAATCTCATTTGTTTGCCGCATCAGAAGGAAAATTAGGTTCGTTAAAAAATTTTTTCACTGAATTTTATTTAAAAACCAATACTTTCCAAATTTCCACTATCCCTCTATATCGATTGTGAGAACGTTATGCAAAAGGGCAACCTTCCATGCGTTTTATTTTCAAACTGTAGATGGTATAGGCGATAAATACTAATTGTTCAACTAATTTACAACTTGCTTAGCAAGGGCGCCACTTTATATGCAAACATAGGCTGTAAATATTTAATTATTTCCTCACTTAAGTTAATTGCTTATGCTTCTAAATTTACTTCGGCTTTTAACTCGTCTAACATGGACTAAGTGGTGAAACACATCTTTATCGTAAACTAATTTATTTACCGGTTGTATACGTGGATGGCTTGTTCTTCCGTGAGATTAACAACTGTTGATAGCACTTTTAATTGTTTCACGTGTAGTATTATTTGTTAACAAATGTTCCGTATTTTCTTGCTAAATTGTAAAATTTTCTTTTTTCCTTGTTTATAAATTATTGCCACATATTTTTAAAAAATTTCTTGAATTTTGGTTTCTTGAATATAACAAAGAATAGCCATAGAAAACCTAAAACAACCAGTGATACAGGATAGACACAAATAAAGAGTTAGAGAAGAATTAATAAAGGGAAGTGTACAAAAAATAAGGCGGAGTATAAACGAAAAGTGGCAATATTTTAAGGAATCGTTAAAACAAGCAGCAGAAGACATCTGTGGAAAGAAAACAATAGATACGCGCAGAAAAATGACGAAATGGTGGGCTGACGAAGTAAAATCGAAAGTGACAGAAAAAATACATGGAAACAAGGTTGGACAAGGATAGGAATAAATTCATAGGAAAAAGAAATCAGGCAAAATTAACAATAAAAGAAGCTAAGATAAAAAGATGGGAAGAATTCGGAGAACAAATAAATGATAATAATAAAGAAAATACTCTGGAACGCAGTAAAAGCGTCAAAAAGTGAGAAACACAAAGAAACAAGAGGAGTAAGAGACACATAAAATGATCTGAAAACTCACATAAAGGATAATATATTAGAAGTATGGAGAGAACACTACGAAATTAAATTTAAGAACAATAGTAATGAAGGTAATATAGAGACAAATCAAGAATGCACAGAAGAAGAAATAGAAAATATAACATATGAAGAAGTGGAGGAAGCAGTAAAACGATTAAAACTAGGAAAAGCGTATGGTGAAGATCAAATAGTACCAGAAATGGTTAAATGGGGAGGAGCCATAAACCTATCGTCGGTATGTTTTAAGATTTGCAGAAGAATATGGAAAAGGAGTGAAGCAAACTGCTTGAGTCCATTGCTAGATGTCATAGTAATGGTCAGAGTCAATATAAATTCGGACTTAAATACGCCAAGAACGCTAGAGGGCTATATAGAAGAAATAGAAAATATAGCATATGGAAGAAGCAGTGAAAAGATTAGAACTAGGAAAAGCGAATGTTGAAGATCAAATAGTACCAGAAATGGTTAAATGGGGAAGAGCCATATGCCTATCATCAGTATGTTTTAAGATTTGCACAAGAATATGGAGAAAGGAGTGAAGCAAGGTAACCGCTTGAGTCCATTGGACAGAATCAATAAAAATTCAGGACAGGAAGAAACGGGATAGATGGATAAAAGACAACCGGGCCGAAATCCGACACCAAAAGGCAAAAGGAGAAGTGTAAAAGAAGAAGATGAGAAGAGGAAGAAGAAGAAGACGAGGAAAAAAATAAGAGATCGAAGAAGAAGAAGAAGACGAAGAAGAAGAAGAAAGGGAAAAAGAAAAGAAGAAGAAGAAAAGGAAGAAGAAAAGAAGAGGAAGACGAAGGAGAAGGAGACGCTGCAGAAAACTGACCATCAAATGTGCATTTTTAACATAATTTTCACGAAGTTTCTCTACGAAAATGTTTACTGTTTCTTATAGTGCATACAATAAACCAGTATTTCCAGATAATGACATTATAAATTGTAAGTAACAATTTTGCAAAATTATGACACGTGACAGATTAACATTTTCTGCGTTTAAAGTCATTAAATTCATTTTTATATTTGAACAGAGCTATATAAATTTTGCTTTCTATCGATTTCTTTGGATCTTTATTCGATTTTCAGTAACATTAGAAACCGAAGAATAATTCTTGGGTGATGAGGTGCGTTGACGAATAAATCACTTCCGGTTGATTCTTCGATCATAGTGATTAGGGACATTTTTGTTTAGAATTGATCAGGCTTTCAATCTTCAATCTAGAAATCTTACTCATGCACCATATTAATAGGGTAAACTTGAATGTTTGTCTAATTTCGGTGGAAAACTGATTTTACATTTCGTTAATTTATGTCGCCCGTTGAAAATTTTTGGATATTCAAACCAGCCTTTGGAAAGGTCACTTCCAATCGATGGATTCCAACGTTAAATAATGGGATCCATCTGCAGTCCAAGACCTCATTTTTAACCAATTTTCAATATTAAAAAAAGCGTTCAAAAATTATCCTTTTACCTACACGGTTTTCTAAAAAGGTAGGTTTTTGAAAAAAAGTTCAATTTTCGTTGCCTATTTCAAAATGGACTTCATTATCTTCTTTATAGAGTTAGTCAAGGGCAACGTTTGGTCTTTGTCTTGTCTGTTTTTTAAGTCGTTCAGTTTCTTATGAAAATTATCTAACAAGGGATTCGTGTAATTCAGTTCCTAATATAATACGATATACCTAATTTAATTTTTCAAAATAATTAAATAATCCATAATCAACCCCTCTAAATGTCCTGGTTTGGTACATTCAATTATTCTCTTCACATCTCCACTAACGAATCCCTATTTTCTGATTTTTTAAATAATCTGCTTGGTTTAAATATTTTTTTCACTACCCGCCTCGTTATTTTTGCCAAGGGAGCGTTCCGAAGTAAAAAATTGATTGGAACGACGAAAAGGTGGCAAGTGAATATTTATCTTTCACGTCTATTTGCAAAGGCAGAAATTCCAAACAAAATAAATGTCTGTACTCGCGGAAACGATAAATCTGTCTCAAAACATAGAAGGGCTCATAGAACATAATTATAAAGCACTTATAGCGGAGAGGGATGGCAAGCGGTATGGGAAATTCGATTTTTCAAATTTCCTTATTCGGTTCTCTTGCATTTATCCTATAAACAAACTAACTGATTTTTTGCGTGCGACTTTGAATTAAAATACTTGCTTTTATGCAGAAGCCGGAAATATTTCTTATCAACGAATTACACCGGACAACTCAGTATTGTTAAAGCTGGACATGATGTGCAGTATACAGTAACAGACTAAATGGCGACTTGACGATTGAATAAATATTTGAGAATATACTAACTATTCATGATATGATCATTAACTCTCTATTTTGACTTTATTACGAAAGAAAATGGTTTCGTAATACGGTAGTTGGAGATCTACGTATGCGCAACCTCCCATAGTTATAAATATTCGTGTTCTGCCGTTAGACCAAATTAATATTATTAATCAAACGCACCGAAATTGATAATGTATGGGAACATTATATCTGTAATAAATGGCCATCTTGCGCTATAATATACTTTTTGAATTAATTACATAGGTCGATAGGCACGCAACGTACTGCTTTTGATAGCATTTCGATTAATATGAGAGAGAACATATGATGCTCGTTCTTGGGATGAGATATGGCATCGTAATGATCGCATAGCACTGTTTATCACTGCCTGATTCACACTAATTCATTACGAACTTTATTAAATCACCACCCACATGGTCGATTACGGGAAGAAATTTTCGACGGATTTATTTTAACGTTGTTATTCTACAAAAAAGAGAAGTGGAAAAATTTGTAATATTTAAATTTGTTTTGTCATTGTTTTGGTATACAGCCTACTGCAAGAAATTATTTTAAATTGAAATTGATTTTTATTCACTAAATTTGGTATTATGTAGATACTATATTTTTGTTGTCAGAAATAAATAAGTGACCACGACAGTACGTAATAACTCGGTTATTATGAAAATAGTAGTTTACAACATAAAGAAAACTTCTTTTCAAAATTTAGAAATTTTTTTACGTCAGTTTGACAGTTGGCAGCTGTCAAAATTGAAATTCCGACATCAAAATCGTGATCAGTGACCTCAAAAACGTAGGTATTGATGGTTACATATAAAAAACTCCTATTCAAAATGTTGAATTTTCATACTATCAGTTTGACAGTTGGCAGCTGTCAGAATGAAATTTCAATATTGAAATCGTGATAAGTCACCTCAAAAACGTGGGTATTAATGGTTTACACATAAAAAACTTCTTCCTTAATGTTGAAATTTTTTAACTAACAGATTGACAGTTGGCAGCTTTCAGAATGAACTTCCGACATTAAAATCGACAGTTGGCAGCTGTCAAAATTGAAATTCCAACATCAAAATCGTGATCAGTGGCCTCAAAAACGTAGGTATTGATGGTTTACATATAAAAAACTTCTACTCAAAATGTTGAATTTTCATACTATCAGTTTGACAGTTGGCAGCTGTCAGAATGAAATTTCGACATCAAAATCGAGATCAGTAACCTCAAAAACGTAGATAGATATTGATGGTTTACACATAAAAAATTTCTTTTCAAAATTTTAAAACTTTTTACGTCAGCTTGACAGTTGGCAGCTGTCAAAATGAAGTTTCAATATTGAAATCGTGATAAGTCACCTCAAAAACGTGGGTATTAATGGTTTACACATAAAAAACTTCTTCCTTAATGTTGGAATTTTGTAACTAACAGATTGACAGTTGGCAGCTTTCAGAATGAACTTCCGACATTAAACTCGATAGTTGGCAGATGTCAAAATTGAAATTCTGACATCAAAATCTTGATCAGAGAACTCAACAACCTGAGTATTGATGGTTTACACTTAAAACATTTTTTTTTTTAATTTTAAAATTTTCTTACGTCAGTTGACAATTGGCAGCTTTCAAAATTGAAATTCCCACATTAAAATCGTAATAAATAACCTCAAAAATGGAGATATTGATGATTTACACATGAAAAAACTTCTTTTCAAAATTTTCAAATATTCTTACGTCAGTTTGACAGTTGACAGCTGTCAAAATTGAAATTCCCACATGAAGATCGTGATTAGTGACCTCAAAAACGTAGGTATTAATGGTTTAAGCATAAAAAACGTCTTTCTAAATTTAGAAATTTTCCTACTATCAATTTGACAGTTGGCAGCTGTCAGAATGAACTTCCGACATCAAAATTGACAGTTGGCAGCTGTCAAAATTGAAATTGCGACATAAAAATCGTGATCAGTGACCTCAACAACAAGAATATTGATGGTTTACACTTATAAAACTTTTTTTCAAATTTTCTTACATCAGTTTAACAGTTGGCAGCTGTCAGAACGAACTTTCGACATCAAAATCGACAGCTGGCAGCTGTCAAAATTGAAATTCCGACATCAAAATCGCGATCAGTGACCTCAACAACATGAGTATTGATGGTTTACACTTAAAACATTTTTTTTATTTAATTTTAAAATTTTCTTACGTTAGTTTGACAGTTGGCAGCTGTCAAAATTGAAATTCCCACATCAAAATCGTAATGAATAACCTCAAAAATGGAGATATTGATGGTTTACACATGAAAAAACTTCTTTTCAAAATTTTCAAATATTCTTACGTCAGTTTGACAGTTGACAGCTGTCAAAATTGAAATTCCCACATGAAGATCGTGATTAGTGACCTCAAAAACGTAGGTATTAATGGTTTAAGCATAAAAAACGTCTTTCTAAATTTAGAAATTTTCCTACTATCAATTTGACAGTTGGCAGCTGTCAGAATGAACTTCCGACATCAAAATTGACAGTTGGCAGCTGTCAAAATTGAAATTCCGACATAAAGATCGTGATCAGTGACCTCAACAACAAGAGTATTGATGATTTACACTTATAAAACTTTTTTCAAATTTTCTTACATCAGTTTAACAGTTGGCAGCTGTCAGAACGAAATTTCGACATCAAAATCGACAGCTGGCAGCTGTCAAAATTGAAATTACGACATCAAAATCGCGATCAGTGACCTCAACAACATGAGTATTGATGGTTTACACTTAAAACATTTTTTTTATTTAATTTTAAAATTTTCTTACGTTAGTTTGACAGTTGGCTGCTGTCAAAATTGAAATTCCCACATCAAAATCGTAATAAATAACCTCAAAAATGGAGATATTGATGGTTTACACATGAAAAAACTTCCTTTCAAAATTTTCAAATATTCTTACGTCAGTTTGACAGTTGACAGCTGTCAAAATTGAAATTCCCACATGAAGATCGTGATTAGTGACCTCAAAAACGTAGGTATTAATGGTTTAAGCATAAAAAACGTCTTTCTAAATTTAGAAATTTTCCTACTATCAATTTGACAGTTGGCAGCTGTCAGAATGAACTTCCGACATCAAAATTGACAGTTGGCAGCTGTCAAAATTGAAATTGCGACATAAAAATCGTGATCAGTGACCTCAGCAACAAGAATATTGATGGTTTACACTTATAAAACTTTTTTTCAAATTTTCTTACATCAGTTTAACAGTTGGCAGCTGTCAGAACGAACTTTCGACATCAAAATCGACAGCTGGCAGCTGTCAAAATTGAAATTCCGACATCAAAATCGCGATCAGTGACCTCAACAACATGAGTATTGATGGTTTACACTTAAAACATTTTTTTTATTTAATTTTAAAATTTTCTTACGTTAGTTTGACAGTTGGCAGCTGTCAAAATTGAAATTCCCACATCAAAATCGTAATGAATAACCTCAAAAATGGAGATATTGATGGTTTACACATGAAAAAACTTCTTTTCAAAATTTTCAAATATTCTTACGTCAGTTTGACAGTTGACAGCTGTCAAAATTGAAATTCCCACATGAAGATCGTGATTAGTGACCTCAAAAACGTAGGTATTAATGGTTTAAGCATAAAAAACGTCTTTCTAAATTTAGAAATTTTCCTACTATCAATTTGACAGTTGGCAGCTGTCAGAATGAACTTCCGACATCAAAATTGACAGTTGGCAGCTGTCAAAATTGAAATTGCGACATAAAAATCGTGATCAGTGACCTCAGCAACAAGAATATTGATGGTTTACACTTATAAAACTTTTTTTCAAATTTTCTTACATCAGTTTAACAGTTGGCAGCTGTCAGAACGAACTTTCGACATCAAAATCGACAGCTGGCACTGGCAGCTGTCAAAATTGAAATTCCGACATCAAAATCGCGATCAGTGACCTCAACAACATGAGTATTGATGGTTTAGTTTACACTTAGAAAAACTTTTCAAAATGATAAAATTTTCTTACGTCAGTTTGACAGTTATCAGCTGTCAAAATGAAATTTCAACATCAAAATCGTGAACAGTAACCTTAAAAATGTAGATATTAATAGTTTACATATACAAAACTTCTTTCTAAATATTGAAATTTTCTTACTATCAGTTTGACAGTTGGCAGCTGTCAGAATGAACTTCCGACATCAAAATCGACAGTTGGCAGCTGTCAAAATTGAAATTCCTACATCAAAATCATGACCAGTGACCTCAAAATCGGAGATATTGATGGTTTACACATAAAAATCCTACTTTTAAAAATTTTAAAATTTTCTTACTTCGGTTTGATAGTTGACAGCTGTCAAAATTTAAATTCCGACATCAAAATTGTTATAAGTGACCTCAACGACATGAGTATTGATGGTTTACACTTTAAAACTTTTTTCAAAATTTTAAAATGTTCTTACGTCAGTTTGACAGTTGGCAGCTGTCAAAATAAAATTCCTACATCAAAATCATGATCAGTGACCTCAAAATCGGAGATATTGATGGTTTACACATAAAAACCCTTCTTTTAAAAATTTTAAAATTTTCTTACTTCAGTTTGACAGTTGACAGCTGTCAAAATTGTTATTTCAACATCAAAATCGTGACCAATGACCTCAACATGAGTATTGATGGTTTACACTTAAAAATTCTTCTTTTCAAAATTTTCAAATTATCTTACGTCGTGTCAGTTTGACAGTTGGCAGCTGTCAAAAAGAAATTCCATCTACAAAATCGTGATCAAAGGCGTAGGTTTTGATGGTTTCCACATAAAAAACTTCTTTTAAAAATTATTATATTTTCATACCATCAGTTTGACAGCTGACAGCTGACAAAATGAATTTCCACATCAAAATCGTGATCAGTGACCTTAAAATTGTATTGATGGTTTTTAAATAAAAAGAAATAATTTTCAAGACCAAAAAATACATCAACGAAACTCTGCACACGGTTAGGCATCGCAGAAATCATGTCGTTAATAATATAGATAAAGAATAAAGCTGGCTACAAAACAGATCCTCGCGGAACACCTGCCCTCACTCTAAGGTGTTTTCAAATTAGGACTCCAGCAAGCGCGCGAATAGGCGGCTGAATTTTTCAAAGCGAGTTTGGGCGTTACAAAGTGCAAAAAACATATCGGTTTGGTAAACGCATGGCGATAAGTATATTTTTTCGATTTCCCTAACGCCGACAGCACGCGTATAAATTTATACTTATCCCAACTAATATCAATATCCGTTAACATAGTAACTCGTCCGAAGCGGGCGCATTTTCCATTCCCAACTACCACCACATTACAACGAAGCCGCGCTGTCGTGCCAATATGGGAATCAACTTCTCTGGGGAGATATGAGAGATAAGAGGGTGATGAGTTGGAGTGAACACCCCAGCTAATCTTACATTGATTACATACGCAATATTAGATAACACTTCCCTGGTCCTATTTCTGTTACTTCGGCTCGCGATCTGCATAAGTTCATGCAGTCGGTTACCGTGATCCTGTCAGGATATCGGCGCTAGTTAATGGCCCTGTTAACTCTTACTTCTCCGCTGGGAATAGTTTAGCAGAATAATAGTGATTATTTTAGAGCTTGTTACGATGTGATTTATGTTTTATTTATAATGTTTTACAAGTAAATTTGGCGCAATGGGTAATTATTCTTGCCCCGTAGAAATTTATTTAAAAACAACTATAAAGCAAAATAACTGATTTTTTTACTACCCTGTAGGGTACTTTTTATTTAACTGACGGTGCTTCCTTAGTTGAGCTTTCTTGATGTGGTAAACACTATCTTGGAATCAAATTTGACGTAGAGAGAAAAATAAGCCCAGCTTTCTTGATAACAGAGATATGCAAGGATTGCAAGGTTCAGCTGGTTAAAAAGTAGGGGGTGTTTCAGCTCCGAAATCAGCCAGTTCGCTTCTAGCAGCCCGCCCGACCAGTTCAGGATTTCCAAGACGCCATTTTTTCCATCATTTAACCTCAAATAACTCAAAATTCTGACATGATGGTTAAACTTTGACGCCAGATTCGTATTCTACGCAAAAAATAACGTAAGCTGTTTCCCAGTTGTCAAACGGTTATCACGACCCCTCAATTTGCGGACCTGCGTAATTATCTACAAAAAGTTACTGGTACAATAGCGGAAATTATATTAAGTATGCTTACAAATCCTGAACTGGTCGGGTGGGCTGCTAGAAGCGAACTGGTTGATTTCGGGCTCGTGGTCTAGGTCGTGGTGAAATTAGGACACTTGCATTTGTTTTTAGTAAGAAATAGTTGGCTATGACTAAAAAAAATGCATTAATATTACACATTTATATGGGTTTCCACCGTTTTGACAATTACTCAAGAAATCAAGATAGCGTGGAAAAATAAATGATAATTTGGTTTCTCATAGGATGCCTTGGATTTCCAATTTTTTTAGGTCGTACATTATACCGGGTGGCCCAAAATTATTGCCTACAGAAAAGCAAACCAAATCTTTTGTCTGTCAAAAAGTAGGGATATTTTACTTGTCCAACATCTAATAAACGAATAACCGAGTGCTTTACATCCCCTCTGAGGAATGGTATAGCAACTACATCATTCTCGCCTAAAGTTGCACACTTTTTGCCTATAAGCTGAAATTTACGCTATTGGACTGCTGCATTTTTCTGGTCACGACTCATGCTGCTTAACCTTTCGCATCAAATACGACTACTGCCATAAAAGAGCTGTGCTTGCCCCTATTGATTCCTTTGGTGGTTGCTTTTTTGCGATTATAATGCTAGTACATGGGCAACTTACACAGTGTAAACATTTGGTAATTCATAAATCTCATTAACAAGCAGCATCTTCTGAAGGGGTCCCAATATTGAGCCCTGTGGAACTTCTTGACTGACATCAGATTTGCTTTCTGGTGCAAAGCAGTGGCAAAAGATGAGACCTGGGAACCAATATATTTAATTTTACTTTTTCATCTACAGTCTGACCGACCGATATGGTGTTTTAAATTCGCTCCCACGACGCCCTCCCTCCATGTACTAGATCAATGCATCCGACACGGCGTGCGAAATCATGTTTGGTTTACTACTTACTGCTTTATGTACCTTATTAATATATCAATATTTTTTGTAGAAGAAACCTGTATTTACGTTATAAATTTAGTCGGGTTAACAAATATATTTGGTGAATAAGCATTTTTTTACTACGCAGCTGGTTATTGTCGCTTGCTAATTCAAAATTGATAATCAAAATAGTAATCTGATTATAAATAACTTATTCCCGGAAAGTTAATATTTCGTTTACCATTACTAATAACAATTTATATAAAGTTTAATTTAATGTTATTAAATCGTGACATTGGAGACAGGCACATACTAACTCCGCATTTTTGGTATGCAGTGGAAAACGGTGTCCGGTAGGTAGATTGGCTCTAATATAATTTATCATCCAGTTCTTTTCACTTCAGCGGGAGCAAGGCAGCCGTGGCGGGCAGCGCACACTATCATTTGTCTTCCCTCACCTGTCAGCCCGACCACCGCTTTGTATCGGTTACACTTCTCTGATGTGATGCGCCCCCAAACTAACCCCCTATTTTCTTTATGATTTATTGTAATTTTTAACCCTTCAGCTATTTTGTTAGATAAAATGGATGCTTTTAGATCTACTGTTACTCATTGATTTGTTCAGTTTCGTGTTAATATTTTTTATATTTTATCAAAATGTGCAAAAATTCATTTTTTTGAAAAGTATGTAATTTTATTTGGCAACATATGTGTTCAAAATGCCTCCCATTGGCTTCTTGACAAACTAAACCATTGATAAATTATTCTTGATTTTTTTCTAATCATTTCTGTTTAATGCGAATAAATGTTAATTACTCAGAAACGATTGATTTTAGATATAGGCTGTAATACATAGAAAATGTTTAGATTTTCACAAGGAATTCGAAATTGCAAAAAAAATTGGGGGTTGCTATTTGAAAAATCAAAGTTGACTACAGCCCAGCTTTTTTTGGGACACCTTGTAGAATAAAAAATATTTTCAAAATAGGCCTAACGTAAAATCAAAATCGACCTGTTCGAGCGATTTCTCCAAAACTTAGGCGTTTTGAAGGTATTGAGTTTGTTCCTTACTTTTCGACCTCACTGTATATCAAAAACCGACTACGTTCATACATCCAAGTGGTTGGGAGAGAGCCCATAATACCATAGGACTGAAAAATATACTGGTATACATGGTATTCTCAATATACAGGGTGTATCACCTAAAATAAAAAAATTACAGCAATTTCCGGTCAAACCGGAAGTGAAAAATATGTATCTGATACGCATTTATAATCAGTGAAATGTCACATATCCATTTCCGCATTAATATACAGGGTGTATATTTTTTCTTTTTCAGTTTTTCGGCCATAACTTTTTTCTTTGACATTCAATTGTTTTTATATTTTCGGAATCGGGTTCCTCGGAACAAAGTACACAAGTATAGTTTTTGAATTTTCTTCCTAGGTGAAGAATAAAGCAGGAAAATCGAGTGAGGCACTTAATTGTGTAAACAAATGGTATAAAAAATATGCGTTCCACAGACTTCCGAGCAATGTTAATTGATAGTGGTACAGTAAAAGCTAGTGAACCAATGTAAAAAAAACAAGGTGACCCGACCTATCTTATTTTCTTTTCGATTGAGATATGTCAGTTATTACATTACATGTGGTGTATTTATTGTATTTATTTATTATTAAGTTTTCGAAATGTCGTGACGTATTTTAATTTTTTTTTTTTCAAAAACTGTGGCGTGTATTTCTTTCATTTTTTTATACGGATTTCCCATTAACGGGCCATCCCTTTAAATTAAATAAATAAGTTGTGGTTCGCCCTGTATATTCCATTTAAAATTCGTTAATTATTTTCTATGTCTTCAAAAACGAAAAATCTGCAGGGAAAACGCGCTGCCTTTTATTTACATGGAGTAACAAAAACCCGCCTATGCCATCAACCAACGCCTACTTTACTATAAGATTGAAAAATAAGACCCCGCAGGGGCCTACTTGTGTTTTCCCATATTTTTGACACAATTTTTTAAACAAATGCCAACTCGTGACATATCGCTGAAATCAGAATTTCATGACGAACAAGAAAATATACAGGGTATTCCATTTAAAATAAGAAAATTTGTGGCACTTCCAGTTAGACTGATGAATTCCAAATTTTAGAAATATATTTTTCATAATAACCGAGTTATTTCGGAGACAACACTTTCATAGCCACCCCGTATAAAAGAGGTTAAAAATAAGCAAATATGTTCAATGTTATTCATAAAATTCAAAATTGTCCATTTCTTCATGAAGAGTAAAGATGTTTTTAAACGCTATTTATTTTTGCAAATGTTTCAATTTGTCTCGAAAAAGCTTTTGTTCGAGATAGTACAGGGTGACTGATGAAAGCTGAGCGCTGTCAATTTTTTTAATGGAACACCTATATATTTTTGAAAATTTGATTTCTCCATGAAATTCTCTATATTTCTCATAGTCTAAAACTTATAGTTTTCGAGATATTTAAAAAAATTAAGAAAAAAATATAATTGTCAGCATTTTTTTAGTTACTGTTATTTCGACACTGCGTTAAATTAAAAAAGAACCCTTTCATTTCGGGTTAAAAGAAGGTCTATTTTAACTATTAGTTCAGACAAGAATTGATTTTTTTGTTACAGGGTGTTCGAAAAATGTTGACATTCTCAGAAAACTTCGAAGCTCATTATCTTGCTTATTTCAAATAGAACACCCCATATTTTTTGACGGAATCCTATGGGCCTATTTATTCCCCACAACTTTTAATAAAAATGTTATCTTATCTTATCTTATATACCTATCTATAAAGGATTTAAGAAATATTGGCAGAAATTTAGATTTTTTTACATTATTTGGAACGGTTTTATACCTTTTTTTCTTTTTTGGGATTTATTACCACATTTCTTGAAATTCCTATCCAAAAAAAGATGATTTATCTAAAAAATATTCAAATTAATCAGTTTAATACTGGGAAATAATCGCATTAGCCTCGAGAAAAAACATCATTTTGAATTTTAAAGAAATAAAAAAAAAATTAAATAATTTCTTCATTTTTAATTATGTTTTTTTTTGATTAAATTCCGATTCATATTCATATATCGATTGCGTTGCTTTGCTAGCAAATTGACTTAGTAGACGATGAAAACAATTGAATATTAACAGCCAGATTTCAACATACTATATGGCATCCCGCTTTCATGAATCATTACGTATATTTCAAATTAATTTTAAAATGTAGCCATTTTGATCTCCTACAACTTCTATACAAAATTTTTCTTTGTATTTCATCTAATTAGGCTCACTCTGTACAATCAATGGTCTAGAGAACGCAACCGAAACTAGTTAAAATCCCATATTGATTCGTGCGATTCGATTATTCATCTTCGCGGCCAGTAGAGAGCCGGCTATCACTTCGCCGGGAGCATAAAAAACAGATTTATGTTATTTGGAGTTGCGTGTGTTGATCACGTACTTGTGAGAGAAAATTCTTAGTCCTTAGTCGAGCAGGCTGTGCAGTCGTGATTGATGAGGGGATTATTGAATTAGTTGAGTGAGGAGCGGAAGTGGCCGCCTTTGTCTTGGGAGTGTCGGCCAGCCAGCCTCTCATTCGCCGGAGTTTTCCGCAACGAGTACCAACCGATCCACCATACTTACACTCGCAGCACCTAAGACGTTCAACATGGCAGAGATAATAAATCTATATCAACGTGATAAGGGTACAAATAATGAAAAATTGCAAAACAAACGTCTTTATGTGAGGTAGCAGGTATGAGTTCTTCTGCGGCCACTTTCACTTGTGTGATCTGCCAAGTTTTTCAGTTATTATTGATTTTTCTTAATATGCACTTTAACTTTAAAATGACAATCTGATCAGAGTTAGAATATGAGAAACCAAGGAACTATTATTATATATTTTATGTACTTAGCAAAAATAATCTCCTGACTTCTTTATAGGTACAGGGTGAATCTTTAAGTGGGAGTCACATTTTTTTGGATAATAGTATAAGTCGTCAGCAATATGAATCCGATTTTTTTTGGATAATATAATATAAGTCGTCAGCAATATGAATCCAATTTTTTTTGTAAGTTGTAAAATGGCAGAGTTATGTTTTTTTAAATTCAATTTAATTCCGGCGCCACTGGGCAAACTTTCGGTGCACCTACGTCTGACCGGCCGACAGTGTTGCCATTTTAATTAAAGCTTAGATGCTATAAAACCGACGTATGTAATCAAATAAAAGGCATTTCAGGTTCACTTAAGGTGGATTTATGCAGTCTAATTTTTTGTTTTCACTTACATTTACTTTTGCTACCTATAAACAGAAAGCAGTATTTAAATACCAATAAAATAAGACAATGCTACTTTTGAAGCGTCTACAATAAAATCAAACTTTAATATTAATCGTCCAGAATTTACTATTAGCCAAAAAGGCAATTTTAAAAACATTTACTAACTCGTTAAAAAGTTATTAGGTACCTACTGTAGTTTTTTTAATTTTCAAAAACTACGGAAAATATTATATTGGCCCACTTGAATGTCTAACTGTCAGGCTAGTTTGAGTCAATCCAGTGACGTAGAATCCTTTAAGTTATAATCACTTACATCACAAACAAATCGTATGCCATGCATTTTTAATGACAAAAAATTGAGTTATATAACTATTACTTATTAAAAATATATTAAAGAATAAACTTATTGTATTGTACCTGTGACATATCAGTAAAATCAAACTTTAAATTTTATTCGAGGCGAACAAGAAAGGTAATTTTAAAAACATTTACTAACTGGTTAAAGGAATAGTTTAGTGCAATTTCATCTCTCTCATAATCTATCTAAATCAAATTTTGATGTTATACAATAGAATTTTAAAAACATTTACTAGCCGGTTAAAGGGTTAGTTTAATGAAATTTCATCTCTCTTACCAAGTCTTACACATTTGTTTAAATATAATTGCTTTTAATAGCTGTTAAAATGTTACTTCTTTTACTTATAAGCATAAGCAATAAATGTGATATTAAAATATTATTCAAATACCTTAATTCCACTTTTACAAGTCAAACGCAAAAAATTATATTTTTGTGCCTGTCAAATGTCAGTAAACTCAAACTATTAATGCCGATCAGTGTGAATTTCATTACTAGCAAAAAACGGAAATTTTTAAAACATTTACTAGCCGGGTAAACGAACAGTTTAGTACAATTTCACTTCTCACATAAGTGTCACATGCGGATTTAAATCTTATTTTGACTTTAATGCCATTTAACAGCTGTTAGAGTATTGCCCTTACTATCCTTAAACAGTAATCGTATTTAAATACCATTGAACTAAGACAGTGCACTTTTATAGCTCGTGCAGTAGAAGTGGCATTTTCGCACCTGTTGCATATCAGTAAAGTCAAACTTTCAATATTAATCGGTGAGATTTTAACCATCATTAGCCAAGGAAGATGATTTTAGAAACATTTACTAGCCGCCACCTCAATGCACGAATTCTCATATTTTAATCAGAAAATTAAGGCTGAACATACAACTAATTTAGTAATTCATAATAAAAGGTAGTTTTCTGCTCTGTTCGAATTATCACCCGTCATTCATATGCCACTTTTACAGCGCATGTGACAAAAGCGACACTTCTGTGCTTGTCGAAGTTCAAGAAAGTCAAACTCAAACAGTCGGTCTTATTATTATTAGCCAAAAACGGTAATTTTAAAAACATTTACTAGCTGGGGAAATAAGTAGTTTAGTGCAAATTCATCTCTCTCATAACTTTTAAACACGTATCTAAATCTAAGTTTGATTTTAATGTCATATAATGCAATTTTAAAGACATTTACTAGCCGTTTAAAGGGGAAGTTTGGTGCAATTTCGTCTCTGTTACCAAGTTTTATAGATTTATTTAATTTCAATTTTTATTTTAATGTCATTAATGGCTACTACACGTGTCTAAATCTAATTTTGATGTCATACAATAGAATTTTAAAAACATTTACTAGCCGGTTAAAGGGTTACTTTAATGAAATTTCATCTCTCTTATTAAGTCTTACACATTTGTTTAAATATAATGGCTTTTAATAGCTGTTAAAGTGTTACTTCTTTTACTTATAAGCATAAGCAATAAGTGTGATATTAGAATACTATTAAATACCTTAACTCCAATTTTACAAGTCAAACGCAAAAAATTATATTTTTGTGCCTGTCAAATGTCAGCAAACTCAAACTTTTAATGCCAATCAGTGTGAATTTCATTACTAGCAAAAAACGGAAATTTTTAAAACATTTACTAGCCGGGTAAATGAACAGTTTAGTACAATTTCACTTCTCGCATAAGTGTCACATGCGGATTTAAATCTTATTTTGACTTTAATTTAACTTTAATTTAACAGCTGTTAGAGTATTGCCTTTACTATCTTTAAACAGTAATCGTATTTAAATCCCATTGAACTAAGACAGTGCACTTTTATAGCTCGTGCAGTAAAAGTGGCATTTTCGCCCCTGTTGCATTTCAGTAAAGTCAAACTTTCATTATTAGCCAAGGAAGATGATTTTAGAAACATTTACTAGCCGCCACCTCAATGCACGAATTCTCATATTTTAATCAGAAAATTAAGGCTGAACATACAACTAATTTAGTAATTCATAATAAAAGGTAGTTTTCTGCTCTGTTCGAATTATCACCCGTCATTCATATGCCACTTTTACAGCGCATGTGACAAAAGCGACACTTCTGTGCTTGTCGAAGTTCAAGAAAGTCAAACTCAAACAGTCGGTCTTATTATTATTAGCCAAAAACGGTAATTTTAAAAACATTTACTAGCTGGGGAAATAAGTAGTTAAGTGCAAATTCATCTCTCTCATAAGTTTTAAACACGTATCTAAATCTAAGTTTGATTTTAATGTCATATAATGCAATTTTAAAGACATTTACTAGCCGTTTAAAGGGGAAGTTTGGTGCAATTTCGTCTCTGTTACCAAGTTCTACAGATTTATTTAATTTTTATTTTAATTTTAATGTCATTTAATAACAAGTTTAAGGTTAAGTGTTGCTTTTGCTACCTTTAAACAGAAAGTATGTAGTATTTAAATACCAATAAAATAAATAAGACAATGCCTCTTTTACAGCTCATGCATTAAAGTTAAACTTTAATATTAATCGTCGAGAATTTACTATCACTTAATCAAATAGATAATTTTAAAAACATTTACTAACTCGTTAAAAAATTACTACTGTAGTTTTTTTTATTTTCAAAAACTATAATAGATTTTGTTGGCCCTCTTAAATATTCGACTGTATACAATCAGTCAGGTTAGTTTGAGTCAATCCAATGGCGTAGAATCTTTAATTAAGTTAATCACTTACATCACAAACACATCGTACGTCATGCATTTTTAAAGAAAAAAATTGCCTTTTTAATTCTGTAAAAAAGTCCTACCAGCTATTTTTCGGTTTTGTCCTCCGGTTTTTAAGATGTTTGCGTTAACGTAAACGACGACACGAAATTTTAAAAACATTTACTAACTGGTTAAAGGAATAGTTTAGCGCAATTTCATTTCTCCTAGAAGTGCTACACACGTATCTAAATCTAATTTTGATGATCGAATTTTATTATTAATAGCCAAAGACGGTAATTTTAAAAACATTTACTAGCTGAGGAAATAAGTAGATTAGTACAAATTCATCTCTCTCATAAGTTTTAAATACGTATCTAAATCTAAGTTTGATTTTAATGTCATATAATGCAATTTTAAAGACATTTACTAGCCGTTTAAAAGTTTTAGAGATTTGCATTACTAGTAGTATCTGGATTCCTAGTTAATAATTAATGTCATTAATTTGCCGATTAAACAATTTCAAGCGCACCTGTATATTATTGTGATTTGGGTGAATGGAGGGCCCTTGCGAGGCTTATTAAAACGAAAAATAACCTTGTTTAGAGTACACACGCAGTATTCAAAAACGGACGAGTGTTTATTAGCGAAATTAAACAAAGCACACAACACCAACGCGTACACGATATTTTCGTTCGTCAATGAATCCGCACAATGAAATTTTTTTTTAAATTATGCATCTATCGCATTCAGTGCATATCTGTAATAACCAAGGCGGAATACAGAATAGCGCTGGGTGTGATCTAACATTGCATCCAGATTGCAGTCCGTTTAATGCGATTTGATTTGACACTAATCCCGTTATCGAATTTGCCACCCCACGCATCATTGTGAATTCAATTATATTAAATAGCATATGCTCGCGTGATCTACACTAAATTCACTTTCTGTTCTCAGGGGGAACTACCCAATCAATTTATAAACAATTATCATGATTTATTAACATTCTTGTATATTTTAATGGAATTACCATATTTTGCCGGCACTCTCCACACCACTTCACCAGAGAATACAAAGGCACCAACGCGATATTTGTCGACAAACACTTTTGAATACGTAAAAAGTCTACAAATGACATTTAAAGCTCAAACATAACTTTATTATGCTACTGAACCTGGTACGGCTTGAATTATGCAGGGCCGGCAACTGCTGGGGGCGAACAGGGCCCAACAATTTATTATAAATGAACAAAAATCTACATAGCCATGTTTGCTAACATTATTAACTAGGAATGCAGATACTACTCGTAATGCAATTATGTATGTATTGCCTTAAGAGATTGCTATGATAGCTTGAAATTAAACAAATCTCTAAAACTTTTAAACGGCTAGTAAATGTCTTTAAAATTGCATTATATGACATTAAAATCAAACTTAGATTTAGATACGTATTTAAAACTTATGAGAGAGATGAATTTGTACTAATCTACTTATTTCCTCAGCTAGTAAATGTTTTTAAAATTACCGTCTTTGGCTAATAATAATAAAATTCGATCATCAAAATTAGATTTAGATACGTGTGTAGCACTTCTAGGAGAAATGAAATTGCGCTAAACTATTCCTTTAACCAGTTAGTAAATGTTTTTAAAATTTCGTGTCGTCGTTTACGTTAACGCAAACATCTTAAAAACCGGAGGACAAAACCGAAAAATAGCTGGTAGGACTTTTTTACAGAATTAAAAAGGCAAATTTTTTTCTTTAAAAATGCATGACGTACGATTTGTTTGTGATGTAAGTGATTAACTTAATAAAAGATTCTACGCCATTGGATTGACTCAAACTAACCTGACTGATTGTATACAGTCGAATATTTAAGAGGGCCAACAAAATCTATTATAGTTTTTGAAAATAAAAAAACTACAGTAATAATTTTTTAACGAGTTAGTAAATGTTTTTAAAATTATCTATTTGATTAAGTGATAGTAAATTCTCGACGATTAATATTAAAGTTTAACTTTAATGCATGAGCTGTAAAAGGGGCATTGTCTTATTTATTTTATTGGTATTTAAATACTACATACTTTCTGTTTATAGGTAGCAAAAGCAACACTTAACCTTAAACTTGCCTTTAAATGACATTAAAATTAAAATTAAAATTAAATAAATCTGTAGAACTTGGTAACAGAGACGAAATTGCACCAAACTTCCGCTTTAAACGGCTAGTAAATGTCTTTAAAATAGCATTATATGACATTAAAATCAAACTTAGATTTAGATACGTGTTTAAAACTTATGAGAGAGATGAATTTGCACTAAACTACTAATTTCCCCAACTAGTAAATGTTTTTAAAATTACCGTTTTTGGCTAATAATAATAAGACCGACTGTTTGAGTTTGACTTTCTTGAACTTTGACAAGCACAGAAGTGTCGCTTTCGTCACATGCGCTGTAAAAGTGGCATATGAATGACGAGTGATAATTCGAACAGAGCAGAACTATCTTTTATTATTAATTACTAACTTAGTTGTATGTTCAGCCTTAATTTTCTGATTAAAATATGAGAATTCGTGCATTGAGGTGGCGGCTAGTAAATGTTTCTAAAATCGTCTTCCTTGGCTAATGATGGTTAAAATCTCACCGATTAATATTGAAAGTTTGACTTTACTGAGATGCAACAGGTGCGAAAATTCCACTTATACTGCACGAGCTATAAAACTGCACTGTCTTAGTTCAATGGTATTTAAATACGATTACTGTTTAAAGATAGTAAAGACAATACTCTAACAGCTGTTAAATGACATTAAAGTCAAAATAAGATTTAAATCCGCGTGTGACACTTATGTGAGAAGTGAAATTGTACTAAACTGTTCATGTACCCGGCTAGTAAATGTTTTAAAAATGTCCGTTCTTTGCTAGTAATGAAATTCACACTGATCGGCATTAATAGTTTGAGTTTACTGACATTTGACAGGCACAAAAATATATTTTTTTACGTTTGACTTTTAAAAGTGGAATTAAGGTATTTGAATAGTATTTTAATATCACATTTATTGCTTATGCTTATAAGTAAAAGAAGTAATACTTTAACAGCTATTAAAAGCAATTATATTTAAACAAATGTGTAAGACTTGGTAAGAGAGATGGAATTTCATTAAACTAACCCTTTAACCGGCTAGTAAATGTTTTTAAAATTCTATTGTATGACATCAAAATTTGATTTAGATAGATTATGAGAGAGATGAAATTGCACTAAACAATTCCTTTAACCAGTTAATAAATGTTTTTAAAATTACCTTTCTTGTTCGCCAAGAATAAAATTTAAAGTTTGATTTTATTGACATGTCACAGGTACAATACAATAAGTTTATTCTTTAATATATTTCGTCGTTTATGTTAACGCAAACATCTTAAAAACCATAGGACAAAATCGATAAATATCTAATGGGATTTTTCTCCAGAATTAAAAACTCAATTTTTGCTCAGGAGTTCACGATATGCCCTCGCATGAGAAATGCCCATATGCCCATTGATCCGGATCGGCCTGCTAGATTTAAAAACATTTTGTCACAAGAAAATTTGTAGTCGTGTTATTCGTGGTGTTAAAATCATTAGTACTGCAGCATATACGTCATGCTGTTCGTCAGTATGTTGGAGTAATTAATTATTAGGTTTCAGTCCGCCGCCATGACTGGACAGTTTGTAGGTTGCCTTGGTAACCAGTGTTGGCAGCTACACCTACCCAAGTTACCTGTCTGTACGTGCCATGCTGGTCTCGTTCTCGGTGGCCTAACTGACACCTAGACCTCGCGGCCTCGGTTATTAATGTGACGCATTCTTATTGTATACAATGACCTGGATGAACGTCAAACTTGATGGATTATCCCACATATTGCTAATTCTAACTTCATGACCACTGCCGGCTTAATTAATGACCGCTGCATCTGATGTACATCTGTCATTAATTATTAACTTGTAAATCATACTCATCACATATATATATATAGTATATATACAAGGTGTTTGAGGATTACACACCTTTGTACCTGTGCCATCAGGAAAATCAAATTTATTATGGTAGTCGGCGGGATCTTACCATTATTAGCCAATAAAGATGATTTTAAAAACATTTACTAACTTGTTAAACAAATAGTTTAATGCATGCTCTTATAAGTAAGTATTATACACGTATCTAAATATAATTTTGATTCTAATGCTATATAACTGATACTAGATTTGCAAGCAGTAAAAGTAATATTAAATCCCACTAAAATGCCACAATGCCACTTTTACAGCGTATGTGACAAAAGCAACACTTCTGTGCTTGTCAAAGTTCAATAAAATCAAACTCTTAACGTCAGTCGGCGCAATCTTATTATAATTAGCCAAAAACGGTAATTTTAAAAACATTTACTAGCTGAGAAAATAAGTAGTTTAGTGCAAATTCATCTCTCTCATAAGTTTTAAACACGTATCTAAATCTAAGTTTTCTTTTTAATATCATATAATGCAATTTTAAAGACATTTACTAGCTGAGAAAAAAAGTAGTTTAGTGCAAATTCATCTCTCTCATAAGTTTTAAACACGTATCTAAATCAAAGTTTGATTTTAATGTCATATAATGGAATTTTAAAAACATTTACTAGCCGGTTAAACAAGGAGTTCGGTGCAATTTCGTCTCTGTTGCTAAGTTTTATAGATTTATTTAAATTAATTTTTATTTTAATGTCTTTTAATAGCTACTAAAGTGTTGCTCTTGCTACCTAGAAACAGCAAGTAATGGTTAAACACCAATAAAATAAGTTGATAATGCCACTTTTACAATACAATAAATCAAACTTTTAATACTGATCGTCGAGAGTTTACCATTATTAGCCAGAAAGGTGATTTTAGAAACATTTACTAACTAGTTAAAAAATACTTTAGCATTTTTAAAGAACTTCACACCAGGTATTTTTCGATTTTGCTGTCAGTTTTGTGAGATATTTGCATTAAAGTAAACGATGCGACGGCACGAACAAAATTTAATAAATAACAACAAAAATGTATAGAGGTAAAAATAACACAGTTTAAAAATATACTACAGAATAAACATACTGTATAGTATTGTACCTCGAACATGTCAGTAAAACCAAACTTTTAATGTTATTCGGCGAGAACTTATTAGCCAAGAAAGGTAATTTTAAAAACATTTACTAACTAGTTAAATGATTAATTTAGTGCAATTCCATCTCTCCTATAAATTTTGCGAACGTTTCTAATTCAATTTTTTATTTTAATGTCATATAATAGAATTTTAAAAACATTTACTAGCTGAGAAAATAAGTAGTTTAGTGCATATTCATCTCCCTCATAAGTTTTAAACACGTAGGTATCTAAATCTAAGTTTTCTTTTTAATATCATATAATGCAATTTTAAAAACATTTACTAGCTGAGAAAATAAGTAGTTTAGTGCAAATTCATCTCTCTCATAAGTTTTAAACACGTATCTAAATCCAAGTTTGATTTTAATGTCATATAATGGAATTTTAAAAACATTTACTAGCCGGTTAAACGAGGAGTTTGGTGCAATTTCGTCTCTGTTGCTAAGTTTTATAGATTTATTTATATTAATTTTTATTTTAATGCCTTTTAATGGCTACTAAAGTGTTGCTTTTGCTACCTATAAACAGCAAGTAACGTTTAAACACCAATAAAATAAGATGATAATGCCACTTTTACAATACAATAAATCAAACTTTTAATACTGATCGTCGAGAGTTTACCATTATTAGCCAGAAAGGTGATTTTAGAAACATTTACTAACTAGTTAAAAAATACTTTAGCATTTTTAAAGAACTTCACACCAGGTATTTTTCGATTTTGCTGTCAGTTTTGTGAGATATTTGCATTAAAGTAAACGATGCGACGGCACGAACAAAATTTAATAAATAACAACAAAAATGTATAGAGGTAAAAATAACACAGTTTAAAAATATACTACAGAATAAACATACTGTATAGTATTGTACCTCGAACATGTCAGTAAAACCAAACTTTTAATGTTATTCGGCGAGAACTTATTAGCCAAGAAAGGTAATTTTAAAAACATTTACTAACTAGTTAAATGATTAATTTAGTGCAATTCCATCTCTCCTATAAATTTTGCGAACGTTTCTAATTCAATTTTTTATTTTAATGTCATATAATAGAATTTTAAAAACATTTACTAGCTGAGAAAATAAGTAGTTTAGTGCATATTCATCTCCCTCATAAGTTTTAAACACGTAGGTATCTAAATCTAAGTTTTCTTTTTAATATCATATAATGCAATTTTAAAAACATTTACTAGCTGAGAAAATAAGTAGTTTAGTGCAAATTCATCTCTCTCATAAGTTTTAAACACGTATCTAAATCCAAGTTTGATTTTAATGTCATATAATGGAATTTTAAAAACATTTACTAGCCGGTTAAACGAGGAGTTTGGTGCAATTTCGTCTCTGTTGCTAAGTTTTATAGATTTATTTATATTAATTTTTATTTTAATGCCTTTTAATGGCTACTAAAGTGTTGCTTTTGCTACCTATAAACAGCAAGTAACGTTTAAACACCAATAAAATAAGATGATAATGCCACTTTTACAATACAATAAATCAAACTTTTAATACTGATCGTCGAGAGTTTACCATTATTAGCCAGAAAGGTGATTTTAGAAACATTTACTAACTAGTTAAAAAATATTTTACCATTTTTAAAGAACTTCACACCAGGTATTTTTCGATTTTGCTGTCAGTTTTGTGAGATATTTGCATTAAAGTAAACGATGCAACGGCACGAACAAAATTTAATAAATAACAAAAATTTATTGAGGTAAAAATTACGCAGTTTAAAAATATACTACAGAATAAACATACTGTATAGTATTGTACCTCGGACATGTCAGTAAAACTAAACTTTTAATGTTATTCGGCGAGAACTTATTAGTCAAGAAAGGTAATTTTAAAAACATTTACTAACTGGTTAAATGAATAACTTAGTTCAATTTCATCTCTCCCATAAATTTTACAAACGTTCCTGAATAAATTTTTGATTTTAATGTCACATAATAGAATTTTAAAAACATTTACTAGCCGGCTAAAGAACAGTTTGGTGCAATTTCACCTTTGTCGCAAAGTCTTACACATTTATTGAAACTTAATTTTATTTTAATGTCTTTTAACAGCTACTAAGTGTTGCTTTTATTACCTATAAGCAATGAAAGTGATGTTTAAATGTCACTAAAATGCCACAAGACTCTTACAGCTCATACGACAAAAGACATATTTTTGTGTGTCAAATGTCAGTAAAATCAAACTTTTAATGTTAATCGATTAGAATTGATCAGTGTTAGCTAAGGAAAGTGATTTTAGAAACATTTACTAACCGGTTAATGCGATAGCTTAGTACAATTTTATGTCTCCCATAAGTCTGATACAATATTTTAGATGTAATTTTGATTTTAATATCATTTAACATTGAAGTATAGATTATACTATTAATATTAGTAAAAGTTGTATTTAAATACCATTAAATAAAACGGTGCCATTTTTATAGCTCATGCAGCAAAAGTGACAATTTTATACCAGTCACATATCAGTAAAACCAAACTTTTAATATTAATCGGTGGAACTTATCATGACTAGCCAAAGAAGGTAATTTTAAAAACATTTACTAGCCGGGTTAAGGAATTGTTTAATGCAATTTTATATCTCCCATAAGTCTTATACACGTATTCAAATTTAATTTCATTTAACAACTACTAGTGTTGCTTTTATTACCCATAAACAGTAAGAGTGATAATTAAATATCATTAAAATACTACAATGTCACTTTGACAGCTCATGCAGCAAAAGTGAGAATTTTGTACATGTCACGTGTTAGTAAAATCAAACTTTTATTATTAATCAATGAGAACTTATCATTATTAGCCAGAAAACGTAATTTTAGAAACATTTACTAGCCGGATAAATGAATAGTTTAGTGTAATTTCATATCTGGCGCAAGTGCTACGGTCGTATTTAAATCTAATTTTAATTTTAACGTCTCTTAATAATTACTAAAGTGTTGCTTGTACTTCATATACACAGTAAAAGTGGTACTTCAATAACATTAAAATAAAACAATACCACTTTTAGAGCTCATGCAGTAAGAGTGACAATTTGATACTTGTCTTACTTACTTACTAGTCGAAAAAGGAAGTTTTTAAAACATTTACTAACCGTTTAAGAAATACTTTATAATTAAGTCTTATTACATGATGTAAATCAAATTTTGATGCCATGTAACAGCTACTAAAGTATTGTTTTTACTGCCTCGGTAGTAAAATTTACTAATATTAGTCAACAGAAAGAGAACTTTAGAAACATTTACTAGCAACCAGTTAAGAGAACAATTTGATTTAATTTCGTGAATTTACATTTTATGTTTTAAGTTTGGCTGTAATGAAACCTGTCAAGTATTAAAATGTTGTTTTACTGCCTAGGCAGTAAAAGTGATATTTAAATATCGTTAATATACCAATATGCCACTTGTAATGGGACACTTGCGCCTAAATCAAAGCTAAAATGTCAGTCGGCGAAAATTTACTATTACAAGCAAAAAACAGGATATTTTAGAAACATTTACTAACCACTTAAAATTATCATAATATCAGTTTTTCAGCTCTTATAGCAAAACCCAAAAACTAACCACTAACCGGCCGGATTCAACCGTTCACTTAATAGAACAATATCATCATACTGGATTATATTAAGTACTTGAACTTGAATTGATTAGTCGAAGCCCGAGGCAAAAATAGCCGTGGGCACGAGATTGTACGTCTTGTAATGCGGTATCATCTGTGACGGCTATAGTCGATTAAACAAATCCACAGGCCGCGTTGGCCAATATATTGAATTAGATAATTTGATTTGGGGGTCGAGCGTCTTTTGTCTGCCTGGGAACAAGCAGCTGCTACCGGAAACACTTGAACGACACTCCACAAGATAGACACTGCTTTCTTACTAGTACAGTGGTATTTCCCTTCGCACGAATTCCAAGAAACCAAACGTTAAATGAAAGTACTAAATTAAATTTAAAATTAGACCGTTATATTAATCCGTATAATGCGTGGTTTAAAGACGTATCGACCAAACGACCGATGTACTAAAAATACGGAGCATAAAGAACGCGAGGAAATTATTTCGCCACGGATTGGTGAACTTACACCAATATTTAATCAGAGGTGCTAAATTTGATAGGGTTAATGATTCCAGTGCCAAAATACCTCAGAAACTTAGAGATTTATTGAGAGAGATGAAATTGTACTAAATTTTCGTTTTAACCGGCTAGTAAATGTTTTTAAAATTACCTTCCTTGGCTAATAATGGCAAAATCTAATCGATTAGACGTGTGAGACTTATGGGAGAGATGAAATTGCACTAAACTATCGATTTACCCGGCTAGTAAATGTTTTTAAAATTACCGTGTTTGGCTTAATAGGTACAAAAATGTTACTGCATGAGCTGTAAGTGAAATTATGGTATTTTAATGATATTTAAATATAACATTTACTAATTATAAGTAAAGAAACCAACTAATAGCTATTGAGCTATTGAATGGCATTAAAATCAAAATTATATTTAAATAAACGTGTAAGACTTAGTAAGAGAGATGAAATTAACCCTTTAACCGGCTAGTAAATGTTTTTAAAATAATATATGACATTAAAATCAAAATTATGTTTATGTAGGTGTGTGAAACTTACAAGAGAGGCGGAATTGCACTAAAGTATTCCTTTAACCGGCTAGTAAATGTTTTTAAAATTATATTATAATATGACTTTCAGTGCCAAAATAGTTCTGAAACATATAGGGTGGAGAATATACAACTAATTTCTTTTTAACCCTTCTCCGTAGATCTATTTCTCTGATGCGTTCAAAGCTTTACAAAATAAAACATACTCCTGCAAAATGTTGGATTTAATCCAAAGCTAGAAACCGGTTGTGCGAATCACCCTGTAGGTAACTCACGCAACAGATAATACAATGTTTTTAATTTCACTTTCAAACTAGCCGTCGATAAATTCAGCTTAAATCCGTGATTTACCTGTAATGACATTTGAAATTTAACGGAGAGCAGGACTCAAAATATGCCTTATTCATCATCCATCATCTGGTCAGGGTCAGTCTTTGTGAAATCCGCGCGGTTCTAATGGGTTTCTGATTGCCAAACAGCAGGGTGTTCCTCTTAACGATCGAATAACACCAGTAAATACCTAGCCTGTTAATATTCCCTGTGCGATTCAATACCTCTACATCCTACAGAAGCTGCAAATATTTGAACGTCATTCCCACATATACACATCCGTAAAAAAATGTTTAATAAAATTCTAAATTTTATAACGTTGCAAATGGGTTATGTCTTCTTTATAAGATAAAAAATACCAAGTATGAAAATTTAAGGAAAACTTTTAGTTTCCTAACCAAATCTAACCTCAAATTCTTTATTAACAAAACAGTTATGCGACAGCCTATTCAAAATTATTTATGAGAGAGATGCAATTGCACTAAACTATTCTTTTATCCGACTAGTAAATGTTTTTAAAATAACCTTTTAAAACTGGCATTGGCTTGTTTTAATGGTATTTAAATACCACTTTTACTGTCAAAGGTAGTAAAAGCAACACTTTAGTAGCTGTTAAAATTACAATTAGATTTAAATATGTCTGTAGGAGAAATGAAATTGCACTAAAATATTGATTTACTCGACTAGTAAATATTTTTAAAATTATTTTTTCCGGCTAATTAATTAAAAGTTTTATTTTACTGATATTTAACAGGCACAAAAAATTCACTTTTGTCTCATGAGCTGTAAAAATGGCATTCTGGTATATTAATTATGTTTAAATTTCACTTTTAATGCTAATAGGTAATAAAAGCAACACTTGAATAGCTGTTAAATAGCATTAAATTCAAAATTATTTTTAAATAAATGCGTAAGATTATTCAGAGAGATGAAATTGCACCAAATTATGCTTTTAACTGGCTAGTAAATGTTTCTAAAATCATCTTCCTTGGCTAATAATGGTAAATTCTCATCGAATAATAGTAAAAGTTTGACTTTACTGACGGGTAACAAGTGCGAAAATGCCACGGTAACTGCACGAGCTGTACAAGTACACTGTTTTATTTTAATGGTATTTAAATATAATTTTCCCTATTTAAAGGTAGTAAAAGCAACACTGTAGGAGCTGTTAAATGGCATTAAAATCAAAATTAGATTTAAATACGCGTGTGAGACTTATGGGAGAGTTAAAATAGGTCTAAACTGTTCATTTACTCGGCTAGTAAATGTTTTTAAAATTACTATTTTTGGATAATAATGATAAATTCACACCGACCAGCATTAAGATTTTGATTTTACTGACATTTAACGGGCATAAAAATGTCATTTTTATTGCATGAGCTGTACAACTGGATTAATGGGATTTTCATTTTATTTAAATATCACATTTATTGCTTATAAGTAAAAAAACGCAATACTTCAATAGCTATTAAAGACATTATATTTAAAAGTGTAAGACCTAGTAAGACAGATAAAATTGCATTAAACTAACCAGCTAGTAAATGTTTTTAAAATTGTATCATCTGACTTTAAAGTCAAAATTAGATTTATGTAGATATGTAAAACTTGTGAGATACGGAATTGCACTAAACTATTCCTTTAGCCGGCTAGTAAATGTTTTTAAAATACCCTTTTTGGTTAATAATGGTTAAGTTTTTGGCTGACATTAAAAGTCTGATTTATTGACTTGACATTATTCGACGTGCGCAAAAGTGTCACTTTTACTGCACAAGTTGTAAATTTGGTTTTATTTTAATGGTATTTTAATTCTTACTTTGTTTAAGTTTATTGGCAGTAGAAGAAACATCTTAGTGACTTTCAAACGACATTAAAACCAAATTTAAATTTAAATCCGTGCATAAGACTTATAACATAAATAAAATTGCACCAAACTATCCGTTTAACAGGCTAGTAAATGTTTTTAAAATCACCATTTTTTAGTTCATAATATAAATGTTCGCAAACTGATGTTAACAGTTTAATTTAGGTACAAAAATGCTGTTCAACTGGTATTTTGGAGTTGTAATGATATTTAAATATCTATTTACTGTCTAAGTTCAGGTACAGTCGGCAGCAAAAAAACTAGTACATGTATTGGTTTTATAGAATATTTAGTTTTGTAAGTAGTACTTTTTGCCTTTAGGTTATGTTTGGCTTATGGTTATTATTTAAGAGGTTATAAAATGGCTGGTTTAACCAACAGATTTTGGCATTTTGACAAATTGAAATTAATATTATGAAATTTAATGTCATCATTATTATTGTAATCTTGATTTTTGGAAAGGTCTAATTACAAGTTACTACTTTCAGGTGTACTAGTTTTTTGCTCCTGACCGTACTTATTTCCTTAATATTGATTTTAAAGTCATATAATATGATTTTAAAACCATTTACTAGCCGGCCAAAGGGTTAATTTCATGAAATTTCATTTCTCTCACTAAGTTTTACGTATTTTTTAAATATAATGTTGATTTTAATATCTATTAACAGCTATTAGAGTGTTGGATTTTTTACTTATAAGCATTAAAGGTGATATTTGCATACCATTAAAATACCATAATTCCACTTCCACTCATGAAATAAATTTGACAAATTCGTGCCTGTCAAATGTCAGTAAAATCAAACTTATAATGCCAGTCGGTGCAAATTCATTATTATTAACTAGAAACTTTAACTTTAGAAACATTTACTAGTCTGGTAAATGAATAGTATAGTGAAATTCCATCTCTACCATAGGTCTCGCACGCATATATAAGTCTAATTTTGTTTTTACCGTCATTTAACGGCTATTTGAGTGTCGTTTACTACCTTTAAACAGTAAAAATTGTATTTAAATTAAAATAAGACACTGCGCTTTTACAGCTCGTGCGGAAAAAGTGGCATTTTCGTACCTGATGTTGCAATTCAGTAAAATCAAACTTTTAATATTAATCGATGAGATTTTACCATTATTAGCCAAAGAAGACAATTTTATAAACATTTACTAGCCGGTTAAAAGGATAATTTAGTGCAATTTCACTTTTCTCTATAAATTTACACATTTATTTAAATCCAATTTTGTATTTAACGTCATTTCACAGCTATTAAATACCAGACAACTGCCACTTTTACAGCTTATGCTTATGCAGTAAAAATGACAATTTGGAACCTGTCATAGTTACTTACTTGCTTACTATTAGTAGAAAAAAAAGTTTTAAGAACATTTACTAACCGGTTAACAGAATAAGGCGCAAACTTGTCATTATTATCCAGAAAAGATAATTTTAGAAATATTTACTAACCGAGCAAATGAATAGTTTAGTGCAATTTCATCTCTCTTATAAGTTTTACACACGTATTTAAATCTAATTTTGATTTTAATGCTATATAACAGATACTAGCTGCAAGCGGTAAAAGTAATATTAAAGCCCACTAAAATGCCACAATGCCACTTTTACAGCGCATGTGACAAAAGCAACACTATTGTGCTTGTCAAATTTCAACTCAGTCGGTGCAATCTTATCATTATTAGCCAAGAACGGTAATTTTAAAAACATTTACTAGCTGGGGAAATAAGTAGTTTAGTGCAAATTCATCTCCCTCATAAGTTTTCAACACGTATCTAAATCTAAGTTTGATTTTAATGTCATATAATGCAATTTTAAAAGTATTTACTAGCCGGTTAAAGGGGAAGTTTGGTGCAATTTCCACTCTGTTACTAAATTTTATAGATTTATTTAAATTTACCATTTAGTTTAATGTCATTTAATGGCTACTAAAGTGTTGCTTTTGCTACTTAGAAACAGAAAATTGTATTTAAATACCATTAAAAAAAGACAGTGCGCTCTTACAGCTCGTGTAGATAAAGTGGCATTTTCGTACCCATTGCATATCGATAAAACAAACTGTTAATATTAATCGACAAGATTTTACCATTAATGCCAAGGAAAGTAATTTTAAAAACATTTACTAGCCGGTTAAAAGGATAATTTAGTGTACAATTTCATTTCTCTTAACAAATTTACACATTTATTTGAAACCAATTTTGAATTTAATGTCATTTAACAGCTATTAATACCATCAAAAAAAGGCAACTGCCACTTTTAAGCTTATGCAGTAAAAATGTCAATTTGGTACCTGTCATAGTTACTTACTTGCTTACTATTAGTCGAAAAATAAACTTTTAAGAACATTTACTAACCGGTTCAGAGATTAAGGTGCAAACTTGCCATTATTAGCCAGAAAAAGTAATTTTAGAAACATTTACTAACCGAGCAAAGAATAGTTTAGTGCAATTTCATCTCTCTTATAAGTTTTACACACGTATTTAAATCTAATTTTGACTTTAATGCTATATAACAGATACTAGCTGCAAGCAGTAAAAGTAATATTAAAGCCCACTAAAATACCACAATGCCACTTTTACAGCGCATGTGACAAAAGCAACACTTTTGTGTTTGTCAAAGTTCAATAAAATCAAACTCTTAACGTTAAACGGTGCAATCTTATCATTATCAGCCAAGAACGGTAATTTTAAAAACATTTACTAGCTGGGGAAATCAGTAGTTTAGTGCAAATTCATCTCCCTCATAAGTTTTAAACACGTATCTAAATCTAAGTTTGGTTTTAATGTCATATAATGCAATTTTAAAAGTATTTACTAGCCGGTTAAAGGGGAAGTTTGGTGCATTTTCCACTCTGTTACTAAGTTTTATAGATTTATTTAAATTTAACATTTAGTTTAATGTCATTTAATGGCTACTAAAGTGTTGCTTTTGTTACCTAGAAACAGAAAATTGTATTTAAATACCATTAAAAAAAGCTCTTACAGCTCGTGTAGATAAAGTGGCATTTTCGTACCCATTGCATATCGATAAAACAAACTGTTAATATTAATCGACAAGATTTTACCATTAATGCCAGGGAAGGTAATTTTAAAAACATTTACTAGCCGGTTAAAAGGATAATTTAGTGTACAATTTCATTTCTCTTAACAAATTTACACATTTATTTGAATCCAATTTTGAATTTAATGTCATTTAACAGCTATTAAATACCATCAAAATAAGACAACTGCCACTTTTAATCTTATGCAGTAAAAATGTCATAGTTACTTACTTGCTTACTATTAGTCGAAAAATAAAGTTTTAAGAACATTTACTAACTGGTTAAGAGAGTAAGGTGCAAACTTGCCATTATTAGCCAGAAAAAATAATTTTAGAAACATTTACTAACCGAATAAATGAATAGTTTAGTGCAATTTCATCTCTCTTATAAGTTTTACACACCTATTTAAATCCAATTTTGATTTTAAGGTATTTAACAGTTACTTTAGTTGCTTTTATTGTCCGTAAACAGTAAAAGTGATATTTAAATATGTAGGTATCATTAAAATACCTATAAGAGAAGTACAAAAATACAAAAAAATATAAAAAATTACTATTTTGCAAATATCAAAAAATCCAGATTACAAAATCAAATAATTTCGTCCTTATTTAAAAAAAAAAAATGTCTGCTGGTTTTTCTGTATAGGATTGGCAAAGTTATTAATCTTTTGATATATTTTAAAAAATATTTCATTAGATTAAGAGTTTAGTACTAGTACCTATAGTCCTAGTATTTTAATTCCTGAATAAGGACGAATTAAACAACTGACTAACTAACTAAAAATATAACAGAAAATATGCACGTACTATTAAGGCAGTACATTTTACCGAGGGAATATTTTTTAGATAAGCCACATTTACATTAAAATTAAATGGATCCTATGAACTGATTGAATTATCAATACGGATTACACCTGAAAAAAAAAATTGGAATAGAGTAAAATCCATATTTCTCAAAGTTGTCAAAAAAATATATCGGAAAGGTCGATTTTGTTTTTTTTTACGTTGTGACGTAGAAGTAACGAATTAGCGATTTTTTAAATCTGGTTTATATTGTCTTTTCTGTTTTCAATAGTGTTAAACCTAGTATCAGAATTCATCATTCTCATGCAGGTAACACAGAAAGTAATCTAACAGGTTGGAGTTTGGAGACCTTGGTGGCCACCTTACAGAACCCTTCGACCAATCCCAGCGATTGAAAAAAACTTGATTTTTTAACGAAACCTCTGGCGGTTAGGAAGAGGTTTGAAAGGTGTCACTAGCCACTTCACCAATTATGGTCCCTATTTCCATATATAGTTGCAACATCAGCATTCCGAAGATGAAATTTACGTTTTTCCATAATTTAAAAAAATCACATTCCTTATTCCTGCAGAGCCTGTAAATATATTTCTGAATTCGTAAATATATATTAATTTACCATAAAATTTCGGGAGGAATTCCTTGACGTGCGTCGTGATATTCAGACAAAGTTCTCATTATTTTGATCGGAGCCCGAGGTGTTCCGCGTACGAATATCAAATTTCACATAATATCAGCGATGCAATCAGACAGGGTAACAATAATTGTCGGAGGAAATAAGACGTCTTGTATGCAGAGTGAGGTTAGACTAACCCGTATCTGGTTCCTTCCTGGTGAAGTAGAGCCTCAATCACGACGTCCATTGTTCTAGAGCTGTCACGGGCACGCATGACACATGACGTAATCAGCGGGGCGGGTCAGGCAATCAACTGTCTGATTTAATATTCACCTCTTGGCGGGCAACATTGAACACCAGGCGTTCCCGGCTGCTGTTGACAAGCTCTTGTTGTACACGCGGGACCCGGTTATGTATGTGTTAACTGTTCTGCCCACAATAAGTATATCAACCGCCACGGTACTGCACGAGGTTTTATCTCTACCGAGTGTTGACAGCGGGGATTGGCATATATTAATTTATATGTAGTTTTATACGCGGAATATTCTTATTCCGCTCTGGAGCTGGTTTTCGTGCCGTTGCTATTTTATCGCCTGTGATATATTCATCGCTTTTAATCATCGAAACGCAACGTTAATGATCGCGTTTGGTATTTATTAAATAAATTTGGCAGTAGTGTAGGTAATTATATTGGCGCCTTCGCCATTTTTTCGAACCATATCAAGAAATGTAAATATTGGCCGTACAGAAATGTATGGATCATGTGATATGGAAAAATGGTGACAAAATATTTTTGATAATTACTGACAGCTGATGATCCAAAATCTACAACTTTTGTTTTTACATTTTTTTTTATAATTCTATGAATAAATTCTATAGGCAGGTGTCAAAATGTATGAATGATAAATAAAATTGTGTTTCTCCACGTTTAAATTTGAAGTACCTATTTGGGATTTTGCACAAAAATCTGGTGGTAAACTGTCAGCTGTCAGAAATTATCAGAAATTTTTTTCATGGCAACCTATATTCTACGTGAACTGTTTTACACAAAAAGGCATACTGTTTTAAAAGTAACCTGAACAAATGCCAACAGATTATATATTTTTCGATTCAGCTAAAAATGATCTTAAATTAATATGCAAAAATATACAGGGTGTTCCATTTAAAAAAGCATAAGCTATGTCTCTTTCTCCACTTTCCGATGCTATTTTGTTTTATATTTTTTCGTCAAAAGATATTTGCCACCAAAATCTACAATTTTTGTCTCTACACTTTTTTATATCTCTAAACATAGGTAGGTGTCAAAATATATGGAACTACCCTGTACTAGTTTCTTATTGAGTTCTCTCTACTGATGTATTCCTTATCTTTTTTCCTTACTATTTGATCTCTCCATTATTTTCTGGAATTACCTATTTGGTCATTAATAGAGTAGTTTGTATTTAACTCTCATCTATCCATTTGTTTTTTATTTGGTTCTCTTGTTGCATCCTTTACCTTTTTTCCCTCTAGCATGGGATCTCTCCATTATTTTCCAAAATCGTCTACTTGATCATTAATAGAGTTTTATATATTTAACTTATTTTTGTTTCTCTTCTTGCATCCTCTAATTTTTTCTTCCTTTACTATAGGATCTCTCCATTATTTTCCATAATAGTCTATTTGATCATGAAATAGAGTATTAAATATTTAACTCTAACCTATCTATTTGTTTCTTATTTCGTTCTCTTTTTGCATCCTTTACCTTTTTTCCCCTTACCACGGGTCTCTCCATTGTTTTCTAGAATTATCTATTTGGCCATTAATAGAGTATTGTGTATTTAACTCTCACTTATGTATTTGTTTCTTATTCGATTCTCTCTAAAGTAGTCTTTTATTTTTTCCTTACTAACTTATCTCTCCAGTAAGTATTTTCTATAATTTTTTATTTGGTCATTAATAGAGTCTTGTATATTTAACTTCCATCTATGTATTTGTTTCCTGTTTTGTTCTCTTATTGCATCCCTTACCTTTTTTCCCTTCCTGTTATCGAATCTCTCCATTGTTTTCTATACTTAATTATTGTCAATTTGGTCATTAATAGAGTAATAAAGTATTGTAGGTATATTTAACTCTTATCTATCTATTTATTTTTTATTTGATTCTCTTGTTGCATCTTTTATCTTTTCCCCTCTAGCATAGGATCTCTCCATTATTTTCCATACTTGATCATTAATAGAGTATTTTATATTTAACTTTCGCATATCTACTTGTTCCTTATTTGGTTCTCTTGTTGCATCGTTCAGTTTTTTCCCTTGCTATGGGGTCTCCACTATTTCTTCTAATGATCAATTTGGCCATTAATAGGGTTTTGTATATTTAACTTATTTGGTTCTCTTTTCGCATCCTCTATTTTTTTCTTCCTTTACTATGGGATTTCTCCATTATTTTCCATAATAGTCTATTTAATCATTAATAGAGTATTCTAGGTATATTTAACTCTCACATATCTACTGTCATATTTGGTTCCCTTGTTGCATCCTTTATCTTTTTTCCTTACTATGGGGGCTTCATTGTATTCTATAATTGCCTATTTGGTTATTATTACACTCTCATTTGTCTATTTGTTTCTTATTTGATTTTCTCTACTGCATCTTTCTTCATTTCCTTACTATGTGATATCTCCATTATGTTCTATAATATTTTATTTGGTCATTATTAGGGTATTGTATTATTTAATTCTCATCTATCTATTTGTTTTTTATTTGGTTCTCTTTACCTTTTTCCCTTTACTATGGGATCTCTCCATTATTTTCCATAATTGCCTATTTTAATCATTAAGAGAGTATGGAATATTTAACTCTAACCTATCTATTTGTTCCTTATTTCGTTCTCTCTTTGCATCCTTTACCTTTTTTTCCCCTAACCACGGGGTCTCTCCATTGTCTTCTACAGTTGTCTATTTGGTCATTAATGGAGTATTTGTTTCTTATTAGATTCTCTCTACTGTAGTCTTATTTTTTCCTTAATAACTTATCTCTCCAGTAAGTACTTTCTATAATTTTTTATTTGGTCATTAATAGAGTATGGTATATTTAACTTCCATCTATGTATTTGTTTTATTGCATCCTTTACTTTTTTTTCCCTTCCTGTTATCGAATCTCTCCATTATTTTCTATAATTTTTGTCAATTTCGTCATGAATAGAGTATTGTATATTTAACTCTGTTATGTGTTTGTTTCTTATTTGGTTCTCTCTACTGCATCTTTTACCAATTTCCTTACTATCTGATCTCTCCATTATTTTCTATAATTTTTTATTTTGTCATTAATTGTACTGTATATTTAACTCTCACCTATCTATTTGTTTCTTATTTCGTTCTCTTTTTGCATCCTTTACCTTTTTTCCCCTTACCACGGGTCTCTCCTTGGTTTTCTAGAATTATCTATTTGGTCATTAATAGAGTATTGTGTATTTAACTCTCACTTATGTATTTGTTTCTTATTCGATTTTCTCTAAAGTAGTCTTTTATTTTTTCCTTACTAACTTATCTCTCCAGTAAGTATTTTCTATAATTTTTTATTTGGTCATTAATAGAGTCTTGTATATTTAACTTCCATCTATGTATTTGTTTCCTGTTTTGTTCTCGTATTGCATCCTTTACCTTTTTTCCCTTCCTGTTATCGAATCTCTCCATTGTTTTCTATACTTAATTATTGTCAATTTGGTCATTAATAGAGTAATAGAGTATTGTAGGTATATTTAACTCTTATCTATCTATTTATTTTTCATCTGATTCTCTTGTTGCATCTTTTATCTTTTCCCCTCTAACATGGGATCTCTCCATTACTTAATTTCCATAATCGTCTACTTGATCATTAATAGAGTATTTTATATTTAACTTTCGCATATCTACTTGTTTCTTATTTGGTTCTCTTGTTGCATCGTTCAGTTTTTTCCCTTGCTATGTGGTCTCCACTATTTCTTCTAATGATCAATTTGGCCATTAATAGGGTTTTGTGTATTTAACTTATTTGGTTCTCTTTTTGCATCCTCTGATTTTTTCTTCCTTTACTATGGGACCTCTCCATTATTTTCCATAATAGTCTATTTGATCATTAATAGAGTATAGTATATTTAACTCTCACATATCTACTTGTTTCATATTTGGTTCCCTTGTTGCATCCTTTATCTTTTTTCCTTACTATGGGGGCTTCATTGTATTCTATAATTGCCTATTTGGTTATTATTACACTCTCATTTGTCTATTTGTTTCTTATTTGATTTTCTCTAATGCATCTTTCTTCTTTTCCTTACTATGTGATCTCTCCATTATGTTCTATAATATTTTATTTGGTCATTATTAGGGTATTGTATTATTTAATTCTCATCTATCTATTTGTTTTTTATTTGGTTCTCTTTACCTTTTTCCCTTTACTAAGGGATATCTCCATTATTTTCCATAATTGCCTATTTGATCGTTAATAGAGTATGGAATATTTAACTCTAACCTATCTATTTGTTCCTTATTTCGTTCTCTCTTTGCATCCTTTATCTTTTTTCCCCCTAACCACGGGTCTCTCCATTGTCTTCTACAATTGTCTATTTGGTCATTAATGGAGTATTTGTTTCTTATTAGATTCTCTCTACTGTAGTCTTTTATTTTTTCCTTAATAACTTATCTCTCCAGTAAGTATTTTCTATAACATTAATAGAGTATGGTATATTTAACTCTAATCTATCTATTTGTTTTATTGCATCCTTTACCTTTTTTTCCCTTCCTGTTATCGAATCTCTCCATTATTTTCTATAATTTTTGTCAATTTGGTCATGAATAGAGTATTGAATATTTAACTGTTATGTGTTTGTTTCTTATTTGGTTCTCTCTACTGCATCTTTTACCTATTTCCTTACTATCTGATCTCTCCATTATTTTCTATAATTTTTTATTTTGTCATTAATTGTATTGTATATATAACTCTCACCTATCTACTTGTTTCTTATTTGGTTCTCTTGTTGCATCCTTTACCGTTTTTCCTTCCTCCATTGTTTTCTATAAATTTCTATTTGGTCATTAATAGAGTATTGTATATTTAACTTCTACTTATGTATTTTTCTTATTCGATTCTTTGAATTGCGTTTTTTAATTGTTTTTTCCTTGCTCTGGGGTCTCCACTATTTTCTCCTAATTATCAATTTGGCCATTAATAGAGTTTTGTATATTTAACTTATTTTTGTTTCTCTTCTTGCATCCTCTAATTTTTTCTTCCTTTACTATGGGATCTCTCCATTATTTTCCATAATAGTCTATTTGATCATGAAATAGAGTATTAATTATTTAACTCCAACCTATCTATTTGTTTCTTATTTCGTTCTCTTTTTGCATCCTTTACCTTTTTTCCCCTTACCACGGGTCTCTCCTTTGTTTTCTAGAATTATCTATTTGGTCATTAATAGAGTATTGTGTATTTAACTCTCACTTATGTATTTGTTTCTTATTCGATTCTCTCTAAAGTAGTCTTTTATTTTTTCCTTACTGACTTATCTCTCCAGTAAGTAGGTACTTTCTATAATTTTTTATTTGGTCATTAATAGAGTCTTGTATATTTAACTTCCATCTATGTATTTGTTTCCTGTTTTGTTCTCTTATTGCATCCTTTACCTTTATTCCCTTCCTGTTATCGAATCTCTCCATTGTTTTCTATACTTAATTATTGTCAATTAGGTCATTAATAGAGTAATAGAGTATTGTAGGTATATTTAACTCTTATCTATCTATTTATTTTTCATCTGATTCTCTTGTTGCATCTTTTATCTTTTCCCCTCTAACATGGGATCTCTCCATTACTTAATTTCCATAATCGTCTACTTGATCATTAATAGAGTATTTTATATTTAACTTTCGCATATCTACTTGTTTCTTATTCGGTTCTCTTGTTGCATCGTTCAGTTTTTTCCCTTGCTATGTGGTCTCCACTATTTCTTCTAATGATCAATTTGGCCATTAATAGGGTTTTGTGTATTTAACTTATTTGGTTCTCTTTTTGCATCCTCTGATTTTTTCTTCCTTTACTATGGGACCTCTCCATTATTTTCCATAATAGTCTATTTGATCATTAATAGAGTATAGTATATTTAACTCTCACATATCTACTTGTTTCATATTTGGTTCCCTTGTTGCATCCTTTATCTTTTTTCCTTACTATGGGGGCTTCATTGTATTCTATAATTGCCTATTTGGTTATTATTACACTCTCATTTGTCTATTTGTTTCTTATTTGATTTTCTCTAATGCATCTTTCTTCTTTTCCTTACTATGTGATCTCTCCATTATGTTCTATAATATTTTATTTGGTCATTATTAGGGTATTGTATTATTTAATTCTCATCTATCTATTTGTTTTTTATTTGGTTCTCTTTACCTTTATTCCCTTTACTATGGGATCTCTCCATTATTTTCCATAATTGCCTATTTGATCGTTAATAGAGTATGGAATATTTAACTCTAACCTATCTATTTGTTCCTTATTTCGTTCTCTCTTTGCATCCTTTATCTTTTTTCCCCCTAACCACGGGTCTCTCCATTGTCTTCTACAATTGTCTATTTGGTCATTAATGGAGTATTTGTTTCTTATTAGATTCTCTCTACTGTAGTCTTTTATTTTTTCCTTAATAACTTATCTCTCCAGTAAGTATTTTCTATAACATTAATAGAGTATGGTATATTTAACTCTAATCTATCTATTTGTTTTATTGCATCCTTTACCTTTTTTTCACTTCCTGTTATCGAATCTCTCCATTATTTTCTATAATTTTTGTCAATTTTGAATATTTAACTCTGTTATGTGTTTGTTTCTTATTTGGTTCTCTCTACTACATCTTTTACCTATTTCCTTACTATCTGATCTCTCCATTATTTTCTATAATTTTTTATTTGGTCATTAATTGTATTGTATATTTAACTCTCACCTATCTACTTGTTTCTTATTTGGTTCTCTTGTTGCATCCTTTACCGTTTTTCCTTCCTCCATTGTTTTCTATAAATTTCTATTTGGTCATTAATAGAGTATTGTATATTTAACTCTCACTTATCTATTTGTTTCTTATTCTTATTCGATTCTCTCTACTGCATTCTCTACCTTTTTTTCCTTACTACGTGATCACTTCATTATTTTTTTTGGTAATTAATGGAGTATTGTGTATTTAATTCTCATCTATACCGGGTGTAAACGAATAGTGAGTCACTTCCTCGTTTTTAAAGATGTCGGGATAAAATTTTGTTGGTGGAATTAGGTAAGATTTCCAACTTTTTGAGACTTATCCGCCATATTTGTCACTTCCGGTTTCACCGGAAATGACCCCAGTAGTCTTTTCTAAACGGATCACTCTGTATGTTTTTACATTTTTTAAATAAAGATCACATTTTAGATGCTATTTTGAACAATTTATACAGGGTTGCGCGAAAAATAATTCGAATTTTAGTTGTCAATCTAGATGGCTGCGAATATGTTAAAATTATTTTTGTTTCAATGTAATTCATAAAACTTTATGAAAATAATATTCATGATACACATCTGATGGTTAGTTTTGACGTAGTAAGCCTTTTTACAAATGTCCCTGTGGACAAAACTTTGAAAATAATTAGAGACAAATTAATAAACGACAATAATTTGGCAAACAGGACTAAACTTAGCGTAAATAGTATAATGGAACTGTTAACGGTATCAATAAAAACAACCTATTTCCAATTAAAAAATTATTTTTATCAACAAGATTTCGGGATGGCAATGGGTTCCCCTTTATCACCAATACTAAGTAATATATTTATGGAGGATTTTGAAAACAGATATGTTGAAAATAATATTCATAAACCGGTAACTTGGTGGAAATATGTTGACGATATTTTTGCAATTTGGCCTCATGGAATAGATTTATTAAACAATTTTTTGGAAAATATTAATAATAAAGAACCATCTATCAAATTCACTCTAGAAATAGAAAATAATAATGAATTACCATTTTTAGATGTTTTAATTAAAAAAGTCAATAATAATAATTTTCAAACTAGCGTTTACCGAAAAAAGACTCACACTAACAGAAATTTAAATTTTAACTCAAACCAGTCTTTGGACGTTAAAAGAGGTGTTATAAAATGTTTGTATGATAGGGCAAAAATAATTTCTTCTAATGATGAAATATTCAAACATGAAAGGCAATTTGTCAGGGAAATTTTTAATTAATAATGAATACCCGAAAGAATTTGTTGATAAGACTTTCATGAACATTGAAAATAGAGTTAACAATCCGGTGCAACCAAAACCAGAATATCATTATTTGACAATAATTCCATATATAAAAGGTTCATCTGAGAAATTACGTCGTGTCGGTAAAAAATTTGGCGTTAGAACTATTTTTCAAACAAATAATACTTTAAGATCCATATTGACAAAAACGAAACCATTAAATCCTGAACAAAATTCAAAAAATTGTATATACAGTATCCCGTGCGAGTGTAGTAAACATTATGTGGGTGAATCATCTAGAGTCTAGACCACTTAATGTACGATTAGGCGAGCACAAAAGTTATATTAGAAAAGGTGATATTGAAAAATCTAAAATTTGTGAACATGCTTGGGAAAACGATCACAGGATAAAATGGGATTCAGCAAAAATTTTGACCAAAGAAGCAGACAGCAAAAAAAGAAAAATCAAAGAATCTGCAATAATTTTACTTAATGAAGATAAATGCGTATCAAATTGTTCGGTAGAATTTTGTTCAACTTGGTTACCAATGTTGAGAGAAGAACTCAATAAAATTAATATTATTTAGTATATTTTTCAACATTTCTATGGTAAGTATCTATGGAAATGATATAAACAATTTTTATTTTATGCCGTGTCATTCTAGACGTTACATAAAAATCTAAAGCTTAACCTTTGAAAAAGGAAACGGATATAGTTTCCGAAACGTCAGCGCAGTATTTTTGTATTAATTTAATTCCTATTAGTTGTCAAAAAACACCCTCTAACTGATCCTCTGACATTACGTCAAAGGCGTAGAGGTTATTTCCCAGTTTTAAACTGGTTAATTTGAATATTTTTTAGATAAATCGAATTTTTTGGATAGGAATCTCGAGGAATGTGGTAATAAATCCCAAAAAAGAAAAGGAAAGAAATAATTTATGAAATGCCACAAATAACATTTAAACATCATACAGGGTGCTCCAAACTCATTAAAATCACATTTTTCAAAATAACTCTTATTTTTAAATATTATGATATGGGCCACCAGGATATTCAGAAAGCTCTATTTAGTAGGAGGTAAACGGTACCAAAAGTTCCGTAATGTGTAATTGTTACAGGCAGGAATGACAATTTTTCTTAAGAAATTTACGAAATTTAAAATTGTTTTTCATGAATTTAAAAGAATGAAAAACCTGTTTCTTTAATCAAGACATACATGGAGAGAAAAAAAACGCGCCTATGACTCAAATCCAATGCCTACTTTCTATAAAACTCAAAAGTAAAATCCTGCAGAGGCCTCCTTGCTCTTCAGTTTTTCCATATTTTCGACGCCATCTTTTATAACAAAGAAAATGCATCAATATACAGACGCGTTCAGATCCAGCCTGTACTTCTACTTCATCTGTCCACAAAACAATAAACCTGTTGTCCATATGACGCCAACAGTTGGACGGACGCTGTATGTGCAAATCACCAGTTACTACGCTCATTAAACCTTAAATTGATCTACCTGTTTATCCTATTTACTGATACTTATCTAATTTATTCGAAACGGGAACTTAAATCTGGCCCAGTTAAAAATAGACAACGCCGTCCACCACATAATCGCAATAATAACAAACATTAGCTAGTTGGGCGATACCAAAAAAAACAGAAAATAAATTGTACAGAGCCCCGCGTGCTGGAAGTCAGCTCGTCTAAATTGCCACCGTTAAATTGTCTTTCAACAGCGCAATAAGAGTCTATCCACTTAACTACTTGCTTCAAATTATTGGTACAAAAACTGGTCGCAGGCACTGGAATAATTGTGTTTATGCTATTTAATTTAATTTGGATAGTAGCATGATGGTTATTGAATTATAAATAGATAGCAAACAATTGACTATAACCTCAGGGATTTCTATTTTTACTTTTATTCCCGCAGGGATTAAAAATTTTTTTACTCCCTGAGGGAGTAAAAGTGACACTTTAGTCCCTAAAATCGGAGACTAAAAAAATGTAACTTTGGCGTCATCTTAGAATGTTCATCAAATGATAGCTTAGAAATCTTCAACTCAATTCTGGTAATGTTTAGAAGTAAGTTTAATAAACCTAAAGTGTAGTTGGTGTATAAATTATAAGAAACAAAATTGTTTTTATGCTTCAGCGATATCAAAGGTGTATTTATTCATCAATTAATAGTTTTAAATAGTCATTTCACAGTTTCAATTTACCGAATTATTTATAACGCCTATACAATTACGCGCCTAATGATTGCATAATATAACATCCACACACTAGCTTCTAATTTGGTAGAAATAGTTAACTAAACTTGGTAATTAGTTTTTCTTTAAAGGAGCCCGTAGGTACGTAATTGCTTTTTAATTGCGATGTTTCTGCTGGGTATTTTTTATATAAGTTGTATAAGTCCATCATCCATAACTGCCACTCGGTTGGCCACTTTTGAATAGCGTTTCTCTCGACATTCTGTGGCCCGCGTACTTTCTCGTGATTGATTAAAAGATCCGGTGATATATGACCGTTGTAAATTCACAAACTGTTCATTTTATTAGCCACTGAATTGCACTTAAAATATTTAGTAGTCAGCAGGCAGAGCAAAGATTTTAAATATTGTGTGGGAATCTAAATATTTATTGCCGAGTTACGATCGGGAATACGCGCGGACTGGAGCCATGTTGTAAATTACCTCGATTTGTGTGTTTGACAGTTGCATTTTTCTATTCTCGGGGGTGACTGGATACTAAATATGTTATTGACTGGTGAGTGCGTCGTATCGTAAATATCGCCGTTTCGACTCTCGGTTTATGAGAGTTATTAATTATTGACTTCGAAATCGTTAAATTTGAATTATTGCAGTCGTATAAGCGTTGGCGAGGTTACTTTAATTACGCATGCATGATATGCAAATTTCTCGGGCTTATCACTAAACATTAGGTACTAAATTGCTACTTCGTTTTTATAAGTATTTTGATGTGCGAGTTATTTTCATAATTATTTCTCTTCCTTTTCTTTTTTGGGATTTATTACCACATTCCTTGAGATTCATATCCAAAAAATTCGATTTATCTAAAAAATATTCAAATTAACCAGTTTAAAACTGGGAAATAACCTCTACGCCTTTGACGTAATGTCAGAGGATCAGTTAGAGGGTGTTTCTTGACAACTAATAGGAATTAAATTAATACAAAAATACTGCGCTGACGTTTCGGAAACTACATCCGTTTCCTTTTTCAAAGTTTAGGCTTTAGATTTTTATGTAACGTGTAGAATAACAAGGCATAAAATAAAACTTGTTTATATCATTTCCATAGATACTTACCATAGAAATGTTGAAAAATATACTAAATAATATTAATTTTATTGAGTTCTTCTTTCAACATTGGTAACCAAGTTGAACAAAATTCTACCGAACGATTTGATACGCATTTATCTTCATTAAGTAAAATTATTGCAGATTCTTTGATTTTTCTTTTTTTGTTGTCTGCTTCTTTGGTCAAACTTTTTGCTGAATCCCATTTTATCCTGTGATCGTTGTCCCAAGCATGTTCACAAAATTTAGATTTTTCAATATCACCTTTTCTAATATAACTTTTGTGCTCGCCCAATCGTACATTAAGTGGTCTAGATGATTCACCCACATAATGTTTATTACACTCGCACGGGCTACTGTATATACAATTTTTTGAATTTTGTTCAGGATTTAATGGTTTCGTTTTTGTCAATATGGATCTTAAAGTATTATTTGTTTGAAAAATTGTCCTAACGCCAAATTTTTTACCGACACGACGTAATTTCCCAGATAAACCTTTTATATATGGAATTAATGTCGAATAATGATATTCTGGTTTTGGTTGCACCGGATTGTAAACTCTATTTTCAATGTTCATGAACGTCTTATCAACAAATTCTTTCGGGTATTCATTATTAATTAAAATTTCCCTGACAAATTGCCTTTCATGTTTGAATATTTCATCATTAGAAGAAATTATTTTTGCCCTATCATACAAACATTTTATAACACCTCTTTTAACGTCCAAAGACTGGTTTGAGTTAAAATTTAAATATCTGTTAGTGTGAGTCTTTTTTCGGTAAACGCTAGTTTGAAAATTATTATTATTGACTTTTTTAATTAAAACATCTAAAAATGGTAATTCATTATTATTTTCTATTTCTAGAGTGAATTTGATAGATGGTTCTTTATTATTAATATTTTCCAAAAAATTGTTTAATAAATCTATTCCATGAGGCTAATTTGCAAAAATATCGTCAACATATCTCCACCAAGTTACCGGTTTATGAATATTATTTTCAACATATCTGTTTTCAAAATCCTCCATAAATATATTACTTAGTATTGGTGACAAAGGGGAACCCATTGCCATCCCGAAATCTTGTTGATAAAAATCATTTTTTAATTGGAAATAGGTTGTTTTTATTGATACCGTTAACAGTTCCATTATACTATTTGCGCTAAGTTTAGTCCTGTTTGCCAAATTATTGTCGTTTATTAATTTGTCTCTAATTATTTTCAAAGTTTTGTCCACAGGGACATTTGTAAAAAGGCTAACTACGTCAAAACGAACCATCAGATGTGTATCATGAATATGATTTTCATAAAGTTTTTCTAGAAAATGCATACTATTTTTTATATATGAATTGGTATTTCCAGAAAGCGAATTAATAATTTTTAGTAAGAATTTTGCCAAGTTATGACACGGAGAATTAATAGAACTAACAATTGGTCTTAAAGGAATGTTTGCCTTATGTATTTTTGGTAAACCATAAAAATGAGGAGGTTTACTATGATGTGGTGTAAGCTTTCTGCGTTCAAAGTCATTAAATTCATTTTTGTATTTAAAATGTAAATTTTGTTTTCAATTGATTTGGTTGGATATTTTTTAATTTTGAAAATTCTAAAATGAATTTAATGATTTTGAACGCAGAAAGCTTACACCACATCATAGTATCTAAACCTCCTCCTCGCGTAAATAGTATAATGGAACTGTTAACGGTATCAATAAAAACAACCTATTTCCAATTAAAAAATGATTTTTATCAACAAGATTTCGGGATGACAATGGGTTTCCCTTGGTCACCAATACTAAGTAATATATTTATGGAGGATTTTGAAAACAGATATGTTGAAAATAATATTCATAAACCAATAACTTGGTGGAGATATGTTGACGTTATTTTTGCAATTTGGCCTCAAGGAATAGATTTATTAAACAATTTTTTGGAAAATATTAATAATAAAGAACCATCTATCAAATTCACTCTAGAAATAGAAAATAATAATGAATTACCATTTTTGGATGTTTTAATTAAAAAAGTCAATAATAATAATTTTCAAACTAGCGTTTACCGAAAAAAGACTCACACTAACAGAAATTTAAATTTTAACTCAAACCAGTCTTTGGACGTTAAAAGAGGTATTATAAAATGTTTGTATGATAGGGCAAAAATAATTTCTTCTAATGATGAAATATTCAAACATGAAAGGCAATTTGTCAGGGAAATTTTAATTAATAATGAATACCCGAAAGAATTTGTTGATAAGACGTTCATGAACATTGAAAATAGAGTTAACAATCCGGTGCAACCAAAACCAGAATATCATTATTCGACATTAATTCCATATATAAAAGGTTTATCTGAGAAATTACGTCGTGTCGGTAAAAAATTTGGCGTTTGGACAATTTTTCAAACAAATAATACTTTAAGATCCATATTGACAAAAACGAAACCATTAAATCCTGAACAAAATTCAAAAAATTGTATATACAGTATACCGTGCGAGTGTAATAAACATTATGTGGGTAAATCATCTAGACCACTTAATGTACGATTGGGCGAGCACAAAAGTTATATTAGAAAAGGTGATATTGAAAAATCTAAATTTTGTGAACATGCTTGGGACAACGATCACAGGATAAAATGGGATTCAGCAAAAATTTTGACCAAAGAAGCAGACAACAAAAAAAGAAAAATCAAAGAATCTGCAATAATTTTACTTAATGAAGATAAATGCGTATCAAATTGTTCGGTAGAATTTTGTTCAACTTGGTTACCAATGTTGAGAGAAGAACTCAATAAAATTAATATTATTTAGTATATTTTTTCAACATTTCTATGGTAAGTATCTAAGGAAATGATATAAACAATTTTTATTTTATGCCGTGTTATTCTACACGTTACATAAAAATCTAAAGCCTAAACTTTGAAAAAGGAAACGGATATAGTTTCCGAAACGGCAGCGCAGTATTTTTGTATTAATTTAATTCCTATTAGTTGTCAAAAAACACCCTCTAACTGATCCTCTGACATTACGTCAAAGGCGTAGAGGTTATTTCCCAGTTTTAAACTGGTTAATTTGAATATTTTTTAGATAAATCGAATTTTTTTGATAGGAAACTCAAGGAATGTGGTAATAAATCCCAAACAAAGAAAAGGAAAGAAATAATTAAATAAAATAATAAAAAAAAAGACTATACGCTCATTTAGTGAAAACGCCATATGACTGGTAATTGGATGCAAACAATATTTGAAGTTTGGAAAAGCGACAATAATTTAATTACCTATATTCAATTTAAATCTAATTGAAAACCAGTCATTTTTGTTACTTATCAGACCTAATGCATTTATTTGTGAGAAATACCATGCAAACGAATTTTATTGCTTTTTAGAGTTAGGGGCGAAATGCCTGGTTGTGCAGCAGTAAATTGCAGCAACTCTGCTTTTTAACGAAACGCTTCTCCAGAGACTCAGCAAGGAGAAAAGAATGGTTGATCAAAATGAGAAGAGATCGTTCATTGGAAACCAACAAATTATTCTTGTTTATGTGAGATAGATGTATTTTATGTACCTACAGTTTATTTTCCGACTACTAACTAACATCTAAGTATCCAATTATTTACAGAAACCTAGTAATTCCTCACCTAATATGTCGTTAACCTGCATAATTTGTATATAAATAAAAATAAAGCAGCCAACAAAAGGTAAAAGACCCGACACCAATCTCGAACGCTGTGTCACAAAATAATTACAAATTGGTTACACATCACTCCGTACCCACCTTGCAGCACATGTGAGCGTACGAATCCAGAAATTACTACTTTGTAATTGGCGGTGACCATAAAATTGCTGTTAAAGACTTACCAATCCGTCCTAAGAAGGGTAAACAATTTTCAACACTGGTATTTTTTAATGGAATATATCCACCAGTACGTCCAAGTCATTAACGGGCTACTGCCTAGCATTAAAGAAGTTTTTAATAGGAATTTACACCCTTTTGTACGAAGCATCTCTATCAAATTTACGCTGATTCATCCTGCATGTCTACTAGGAATGTGGCCCATCTACGGCGGAGGAATGCAAAAAGAAATGTATATTTAGGGTTTACGGATCGGTTTTTTATCAGGCGCGTTATAGTATTTATTTATAACATTCACGCCCTTAATTTAGATCCAAATATTGTTACATATTATGGTTTTGATAGATGATACACTGTTTTATTTTTATTTATACAAATTATGTAGTTTAACGTCATATTAGGTGAGATATTACTAGATTTCTACAAATAATAGGATTTGTCCAGGGGACTTAAGATGATGTCTTGTCAACTGGACTTGGACAATTTCTCAAACCGGTTAATTAGAAATAAATAACTAAAATAATAACTCGTGAATTTTACCTATGTAGACCAACGTATTTATTTTTTAAAACAGTAATGAACAAATCAATAAACAGGATATTTCAGCGACTTTGCGGCTGAGTGTGTACAAATTTGATAACGATAATAAATATGCGGGCTGGCAATCAAGAATATATACGCGTGAATATGATTTTATTTCGGAAGTCGGTGAGTTTTGCAAACCGGTGTTTGTTTTCGCGGCTGAAACGGCAAGCAAACGGAATTTCCAACAAGATATAGTATGAACGGCGGACAGTCGGTTAGCTATAGATATTCTTGTCTATACAGAGGGTTTTACAATACGTCGAACTACTGTCACAAACGTAGAGCTATTTAACATGGACTATTTTTCGTAAGTTAAGTACTCCGGTAGAACTGTATGCACTGAGGCCTTAAAGATTGCCCGACCGAGCAAATCTAACCAGCCAATTCATATTTTATGAAACAAAAGACAACCGGAAGAATTACTTATTAGCTCTAGTTTGATTTAGTAGTATAATACAGCGGTACTCACGAACAATAAGATCTCTGAATATCTATACTTAACTGAAGGCGGTACGGACGGATAGTAGCGGACCACGGTGTATTCTTACCAATATTATTTTCAAGAAAATTATTATTTTAATTCGTAGCGGCGGTTACGGACGGAAGTGAAAACGGTGACAGTTTCGGATTGATGCGGACTGCTTCGGATTAATCTTGGACTGATGCGGACTGTCTCGGACTGGACTGACCTCCGGCGTTTTATTACTTTTATGACGTATCCAGATGGCGCGTTAAAGGGGCGTACTGACTTGAAACGAAGGACTCGTACTAACAATGTTATTTACGGAGGTCGAGCGTATTATGTAATTAGAAACATTGACTCGGAGCATCAATAACCGGAAATGGGTTGCTTGCAATTTCTAGACTATATTGCAAAAAGAAACGGATTAAAACGGACACGGATTAATATTTTAACCGGTTTTAGTAACTAATGATTTTTGTTTCCGACTCGGTCATTGTTTATAATAATTCACGGATTTTAATTATACCGGGGATTATCGAAAATTAATCAATTAATTATTTGACTGCTTGTTTACCAGCGGGTTTTTTACAACTCAATACTTAACTAAAACAGGACTTACTTACTAAAAAGCGGCGGCAGGGTGTACCCAAGTGACGGTAATATTTAAAGCAAAAACGAACATTCCTTGACTGGAAAAATCACTTCGTTACACGAGCTCTAATAATATTTTTCAAGAATTTTTAAGCGATAATATTACCTTATAATAATTGTATTCCTCAAATGTAATTATCAAATATTCTATCGAATATTTTTGATTTCACTGCAGCCTTAAATAAACTACAAACTATCTCAAATTCAACTAACATTTTTTCTATTTCACTGCAAATTTAGACTTACAAAACAAATTACGCGAACCTCAGAAAGTTATATAATTTGAGTGAAGTGTAATATAGATATAGAATATGGTGCAGGATTTGACGCCTTCAGCATGTTCTGATCGAGAGTAGGCCTTGATAATATTGGAATTCCTGGGACGCACAGTAATTAAACATCACCCTCACGGCCTACTACTGTGCGAAGACCCCCGCGGCTCGCTGGATCAGTTCGGAGTTTTGTGTTTGCCGACAGTGCCACATGATATATTATAATGCACTGGCATCGACATCATATCATTTGAGTCTCATTAATATATTGGACGGTAATCGAACGCAACTACCATTAGCAAGATTGTGTGTACAAATAAGAGGAAACGCAATTTTTAAATGGATGTACTCTGACATCGGCTGCAATATAATAAGTAACAATAAATGGTTTTATAGGTATACAAGTAGTCGATATTAATCATGTACGCACCGAATGATTTTCATAATTATCAAATGACTGCGCAAATTAAATCGTTATTAATTAATTTTAAATTAATCAGATTAAAAACACAAAAGACAATGTACGAGGACAACAGATTAAAATTTTTTTAAAATAACGTCCTTAACAACGTACAAAAGCAACTCGTAGTCTACGTGATATTTTTAAGTAATAGAACGTAAATAACTGATGGAATGGTCGAAATATTTTACCTGCTAATCACCTGCCATTGAAAATGAATTTCTTAACCTTAACGCCCTGTATATCGAAAATAAAAAGTTGGACCCTACTTTTTGGGTTACCTCGACATTGAAAATTTACCGTTAGACGTTGTCTTAATATTTTCGGACCACCCTGTGCACCCATTTAATTAAATAAAATAAATATTTTACCATCCGACCGACCGCGACGTTGAGACTGTGAGCAAATATAGCCGCTTCTTTTTATGAAACGGTCCGTGTATTGCGTGGCAGTCAACTCCAATTATTATTATGTAAGCTGAATTTAAATAGGATACAAGGTTCAACTATATACATGATTTAATAACGTCGTTATGCAACCCCTTCAGTTTAAAAAGGCTGTATATACGGACTGCTTAATAAGGTTTGCGTAAAAATCATATTTGTGTTTGTAGACCTCATTAAAGGCCGCATCATTAGAATGTATTCTTGAATGCACAATGGTGAGCAATGAGCAGGGAATTCAATTATCTTAGGACGGTGACGACGACGGCTGGCGTCACAAGCGTCGTCCGCAGCATCAGCGTACCGGCTACACTTGTCATCATTCTTCTCAGATAGCGTCATTGTCTCACCCTTGCGTCATTTACCACATCAAACTATCGTTTATTACCACCCCCAGCCCCTCTTTGTATGTGTCATCCGAAGCTATATAGTCGTTAGCCAACTTTGATACTTCATAATTTATGTTTTGAAGAACACATCTTTACATTCTCGAGACGCTGTTAATTCAAACTCTGAAAACTTTTAATTATGATACGATGAACATATATATATATACTGTTTATACCAGTCATCTCTGCCACGTCTTTTATACAATTATGGCTGGGGTTAAAATACCACCACTATTTGTTGTAAATCAGGCAATATTTTTTGTATAAACTTACTGTAATGTTAGGGTAACATCAAAGGCTGCAAGTCAGTTTTATTGCAGAAAAATATTTCTTAACGTATTTAATTACTTGTCGACACACAAATAGGATTCTAGTATTTACTGGTGGCTCAAATTTCAATACGATCGGAGCTTGCAAGAAACGTTACGGACGGGCAGATGGACGGATAAACATTTGAATATTGGTAAGAATACACCGTGGTCGGCTACTATCCGTCAGTTAAGTATAGATATTCAGAGATTTTATTGTTCGTGAGTACCGCTGTATTATATACTACTAAATCAAACTAAAGCTAATTAGTAATTCCTCCGTTTGGATTTTATTGCATAAAATATGCATCGGCTGGTTGTATTTGCTCGCTCGGGCAATCTTTAAGGCCTCCATGCATGAAGTTCTACCGGAAAACTTAACTTACGTAAAATAGTCCATGTTAAATAGCTCTTCGTTTGTGGCAGTAGTTCGCCGTATTGTAAAACCCTCTGTATAGACAAGAATATCTATAGCTAACCGACTGCCCGCCGTTCATACTATATCCTGTTGGAAATTCCGTTTGCTTGCCGTCCGAAATCGTTTCAGCCGCGAAAACAGACACCGGCTATCAAAACTCACCGCCTTCTGAATCAAAATCAGATTCACGCTAATATACTCTTGATTGCCAGCCAGCATATTTCTTATCATTATTAAATTTGTACACACTCGACTGCAAAGTCGCTGAAATATCCTGTTTACTGATTTATTCATTACTGTTTTAATAAATAAATAGGTTAGTATACATAGGTAAAATTCACGAGTTATTATTTCTAATTAATCCGTTCGAGAAATTGTCCAAGTTCAGTTGACAAGACAATCATCTTAAGAGCCCTGGACAAATAACCGTATCTCCATCTGTTAGCTACCCCTAAACGTTCTCACCTCCGGAGAACCAAACGAGTGCTGTTCCTTGCACTTAAAAATAAGGAACTGGCGCCCGAGTTCCAGTTTAAAAAGTGTTACAAAGCCAGAAAGTTCTGTTTGCAAGTAACCAGTTACAAACAGGACAGGTTGCGTAAGTAGGCGTCGTCACAAAATTGACAAAAAAAAAAAAGGAGAAAAACATAACTTGGCAACTCTGCATCTGATGGGCAAAATATTTTAGTGTATGATATTAAAACGTGGGAAATTGTATGCTTTTTCATCCATGTAAAAAAATTATAGGCCATTCCATTTAAAAAAATTGAGTTAAATATAATTGAATATCAAGAAACGTAAACAAATATTTTGGACATCCGGTATAATAATAATTTATTTCAAAAATGTTGTTCAGTAAATAAATCATTATTAAATAACATCCTATATTTTTAGAAAACACATTTAATACATCGGTGAGACATGGCAGTCAAAAAAATGTTTGTAAATCGACAAAAACAAAAAACAGGAAAAAAAATTAAAACTTGGCAACGTTGCATCCTGTTGGGAAATATTTTAGGGAGCAGTAATGCAGGACCCTTGGAGGGTTAACTGGCGCTGAAAAATACAGGGTGTTCCGTTTAAAAAAATTCTCGAGTGAACATAACTTAAAGTTTTTGGACTCGCACCCTTCTTGACATTTAAAATATTTGTACTGGAAAATAAAATTTTCGGCAAATTTTTTAAATAACTTCGGAGATAAAAGTAAAGGGGACTAAGATCGAGTGAATGAGCTGGTCCTTAGAATTAAAAATTTGAAACTCCTGTATGCGATTAAGTAACTATTGCAATGGTACAAACACCAACTGTTTTCAGTAGGTCCCAAACTAAAAATTTTTAAATTGAATTTAAATTGTCAAACAGTTGCTGCGTATTCAGGATTTCCCTTTCAATTATCAAAGTTAGGATCGTTGCCGGTTAAATAGAAAATCCACCAAAAACGAATTCCTGGTCAAAAAAATAATTAAAATAAATTTGAAGAATATATGAAGTTAAAGGAACTAATTATCTTTAATGAGTATTGTCAACCAACGGCAATTTTATCTGGCTATTATGGATGTTACTATTCCATGTTTAATAGTGGTGAAAGTGTATGTAAAACGAGGAAGGAAGTAATATAGAACCGTGTCCTACTAATTACTTAAGCTAATCCCCCGCTCTTAGATATTTGCTGCAATTCCTGCTTATCTCATAGATAAATTTAGTAACAAGGACATTAGGAAATTAATAATTCAAAACGACTTAAAGTGGCACAAACATATTTATGTACAAACTAGATATTATATAAAGCACAGATTGAGATGATTACGACCAGCGCCTTCGCCAAAATTTTAACTCGAAGAATATTTCTCAATTAATTCTATAAATAAATGGATTAAATTATATAGTAAGCAAAGAGTTATACGTGGGAATAATAGCGTTGTAGGTATGGGAAATGGAGACAAAGAAACACGTATGACAGGGTGATCATTTATATTTTCACACCCCCTCTTAACTTTGTTATTTTTGGTAAAAGAAAAAAAGTGGAAAGACAGAAGTTGTAGTTATTTTTGCGTAGATTTTAAATACATCAGAAAAACAATTGAGTAACAAATTTGTGTTTTTTGTATAATAACACGCATCAATTAAAAACTTTCTTATCAGAAAAACTTATTATTCTAAATGTGTTTCGACTGCACAAGAAACCACAATCACTTACAAATGCGAATAAAATTTTAGGTGTGTATTTTTAAAATTACGATAGCCTTGCATTAGGGGTGGTCGCGATAACACCCATTTGAACAAGATATGCAGCAATTTATACGTACTAACGTAGTTCTGGTTGCCACGACTGTACTTGAGATTCGCCTCTAATGAGCTTCGCTGCAGGCAAAGAAGGTAAAAAATTTTACAATTGTTTATTGCAGTTAAAAAGGTTAACAATTATTATTTGGAAATGTACCAAATCATCAGTAAGAATCATTACTAATAAATTTATTTGTATTACCTTACTGATGCGATACCCACACACTTGTATAAATTAGCACCGAGCCGGCCTTCTTGTAAGTAAAACCTGTCAATGCTGTTGATTTAAGACTGTATATAATATCCGAAACCTCAACACACTTGACTCATGTGTAAGTTGTTATTGAGATGAAAACAAACACGAAAACCTGTCAACGACTAATAGGCCTAAAGACAAATGTCTCATATTGACGAAGTAACCTAAAACCATAAGCGTGTGTCATTAGGGTGCGAAGTGACCCAAGAAGTTGTGCCAAATGACGGCATAAATGTTTCAGCGAGTGCGTGTGTTTGGATTTAGTGTATTGGGTTTCATACCGAAGTTTGCTTATTTTAATGCACTTGTTTGCCATCGATTTATTGCTGCCGTGCTGTATTTAGTTACAGCAACTCTTACGATAAAGGATTACGCGGTCAATTAGGTTGTGCATTTACGAATAGAAAAAATGCACAGTCAGATTTTCCAGTAGATTAAAATTTTATATTATATTGAATGAAACTTGCTTTCTATCTAAAGAAGATCGGAATCGTTAGTATTGCATCTAAATCTCCTGCGTCGCTTAGATCCTCGATAATTTTATCCATGTATGAAATTAGACATTGAACTGACAATTTCCGTAAATTTGTGAGCATTCTAAACTTGATTTTCTGTTGCGGTTGCAGGAGATAAGTTGCAATATTGATTCTGGTGATTCTGGCGCAAAAAGTGTTGTCACAGGTTTAAGGGGTCGTTAATTTTCTTCTATCCCCACTGTTGTGGATTTGTTTCATTGCCAAGCCATTTCTTAATTTTGTAGAATAATTTCAACTTTGATTTGATCTGTTAAAAAATAAAGAATAGAAAGTTGTATTTCCGAATTAAATTGTTTCCCTAAAAAATATAATTGGAGCCGATCAACAGAATATTACGAAACGTCTATTGACATTGCACCCTAAGTGGGCATAATAGATCGGGAAAATATGCATGTATTCATTCAGCCTGTAAAACCCTTAAAAAACTAGTACGTACCTAATTTGGAACCGGTTCTAAAAACATCGATAAAATAATGCTTTAACCCACCGTGCCACTAAGGGTTCGCAACTCGCCGAGAATAGTTTTTATATGCGTATGTTTATTATGTCAACTTGCCCTTTAGTGACCTCGGCAAGACATGCGCAAAATTTTCAAATACGTTCCGTCAATTTTTGAACACCGTTGTGCGTTTAAAGACAACGGACATACATCTAATATCGTGGTACAGTTATTCAATATCTGCTCATAAAACCGCTCCATCGCATCGATCAATACCGAAAAGTTATGAAACTTATTAAATAGTACAATAAATAATTCAACTTTGTATAAATAGACTTATTTAAATCAAATCGCATTCGAATGAGGTGCCCGGCCCGGCCTGGCCTGGTCGCCGTGATGTATTTGAAGTATTTATAGAAAGCTCATACGTAAGGGTAATGGTAAAAGTATGTATAGTGGTTGCGGAGTACTGAGACTTCAAGAGCAAAACCCGTGTGAACCTGGGCACCGGAAGCCGCCCCTCAGGTGAAGTTACGTCCCGCCCTTTACCCCTGTGAGAAGCTCAAGTGAGCCCTTAGTTCACGGATTATTAGCCGAGCTTCAATTTCACACTACAAAAAATAAGCAGAAATATGGAGCTGGGATTCGGGTACGTGATCTCGGGGCTGGAGATAAAATTGATGTTAGGCGTGTTTTTACGTAGGTATTCAATAAAATAAGTGATGTATTGCAATATTTGAAATAACAATAATGGAAATGTGAAATTTAAACATTTTATTGAAAGCCTCAGAGTTTCGTTTATACTGCTCAACAATTACATTGTTAATTGATTTTTGTTAAAATACATATCTGTGGAATATTTAACTTTATCAATCTAGAAACTCAAACTTATGTTTACTTTTATGTTCAGCTCACCAATAGAAAAGCGCAAGAATGGAAACACAGTGTACTACAATGCGATGCTATTAACAAAGGAGAAATTTGCGCTATTAACTGTTTTGTCGTTTTGCTTAGTCTGGTCTGCTACTATCAGCTGTTCACCTGTCGATTTATTTATAACGAAGTGTGTTGGATGTACACTTAATGTGGATATTTAAGTAGGTAAAATGATGCATATTTTTACAGTAATAAATGTTAAAATGGCGCATGCAACTGCTTGTTTTTATCCGATTTAAATTAAATTTCAAACACTAGTAGATTGTCATCTTTTGACAAATATGAGAAGCTAGAATGAGAACACTTTGCCCACAATGCGATGTACGTCTAGCAAAACAGAAATTTGTACTATTCACTGTTTTGTCATTTTGTTTAGTAATATCTGCTACTGTCAGCTGTTCACCTGTCGATTTATTTATAACTAAGTGTGTTAGGTCATGTACAGTGCGTTTATTTTAAGTGTGAACGGTTTTAAATGGTTATTATGAAATTATTATTAAAGATAGAATGATGGGGTAAACGTCGTGTGAGAGGATTAGAAAAAAAAATTTCTTATGTATTAAAGAGAAAAACAAATGAAGCCCATTTTGGAAAATATATTATTTTGCAGTCATGGCTATCTTTCAGTAACATCAGTTTTTAAAATGTTAGAATTCGAATTTTTAAAATTGGAAAAAAATTAGAATTCGATACAATTTAAAATTAAACAAATTCAAAATAAAAAATAGGGAAAAAATTAATTACCTACATTTTAATATTGAAGAAAACGGATTCGCTATATGTATATTAAAACTGAAGACTTCGATACATTAAAAAAGTAAAAATGATGAATTCACATACATATTAAAATTGAAGAATATCAATTTTTAAAATTGGAAAGAAAATTCCAAACATTTTAAGATTAAAATAGAATCCGCTACATTTTAAAATTAAAAAATTTTAAAAAAATTCGCCGCATTTTAAAATTAAAAAAGAAGAATCCATATTTTAATATTAAATAAGAATTTGAATTCTAAAATACAACAATTCGACACATTTACATATTGAAAATATGAATTCAATACATCGTCAAACTTGACACAAATTCGTCACATTTTAAAGTTGAAGCTTTCAAATTTAAAAATAGAAAAAAAAATAAATACATTTTAAAATTGAAGTAAAAGGATTCGCTATATTTTAAAACTGAAGTATTCGATATATTAAAAAATTAAAAATGAAGAATTCACATACATATTAAAATTGAAGAATTCCAATTTTTAAAATAGGAAAAAATTTCCAATTATTTTAAGATTAAAGAATTTGAATCTTAAAATTAGAAAGGAATTCGGCAACTTTTAATATTAAAGAAAAATCCGCTACATTTTATAATTAAAAAAGAAGAATTCATATTTTAATATTAACCAAGAATTTTAATTTTAAAATTCAACAATTCGACACATTTACACATTGAAAATATGAATTTCAATACATCGTCAAACTTGACACAAATTCGCTACATTTTAAAGTTAAAAAATTCAAATTTTAAAATGGGAAAAGAAGTACATTTTAACATTAAAGAAAAAAAATTCGCTATATTTTAAAACTGAGGAATTCGATACATTAAAGAATTGAAAATGACGAATTCACATACATTTTAATATTAGAGAATTTGAATTTTAAAATTAGAAAGGAATTCGGTACATTTTATAATTAAAGAAGAAAAATCCGCTACATTTTAAGATTAAAAAAAAAAGGATCCACTAATAGAATTTTAAAACTGGGAAAGACTGAAAAGACATTTTAAAATTGGAGAAGAAATCGATAGACCTTAAAATTAAAGAATTCACTACATTTTAAAATTAAAGAAGAATTTAAATATGAAGAATTGTAAAATTTTGAAATTTAAGAAGAATTTAACACGGTTTTTTTTTCATTGATAAAGAAGAATTTTTACATTTAACATTGAAGAATTTGGTACATTTTAAAATTAAAAGGGAATTGGAATTTTAAGGAAGGGAAAAAATTCCATTCTAAAATTAAATAGGAATAATCCGCTACATTTTAACATTGTAGAATATATAAATACATTTAAAAATGTAAGAATAAGTACCTACAAATTTTTAAATTGAAAAGAATTAATTTAAAATTATAGAAGAATCTGCTATATTTTAACATTGAGGAATTCGATACAATTTAATTGAGCAAAAATTCGATTCTTAAATTTCGGGCAGAATTGTATTTAAAATTAAAGAAAATATATTTGCATTTTAAAATTAGAAAAGAATTTCATGCATTTTAAAATTAAAGAAAATTCGCTACATTTTAATTTAGATACATTTTAAAAGTGAAGAATTTTCTTTTTTAAATTGGAAAAGAATTCCATACGTTTTAAAATTAGAGGAAGATAATTTTATACCTATATTTTAAAATTGAAGAATTCACATTATAACATTGAAGAAAAATTCCACATATTTTAAAAGTTAGGAATTCGCTTTTTTAAATTATAGAAGAATTCCAACATTTTAAAATATAATTTAAAATTTAAATTTAACGAAGGAGAATTTGATGCATTTTTAAAATAAAAAACAAGAATTGGCTACATTTTAACTTTGAAGAATTTGACATATTTTAAAAGTAAAGAATTAGAATTTTAAAATTGGAAAAGTATTCGATACATTTAAATATCAAAAAAACGTGCAAGAGGACTTGAACAATCCTCATGAATGCTGCGCCAATTTCACTAATTTTCGACCTTGAACCTCCTAATTCGTTTTGTAAAGTTCTAGTGCCACAGACTAAATTTTTCCTTCTGTACTGATTTCTAACATGATTTCGCATCCGAGTTTGACTCGTTGCATTCACTGTGCAAGGAGGGCCCTAACCCATTTAAATTGGGTTACAGATATAATTACGGCCAAAGAAACTGTTGTAATGACCATTTCGCACTTGAAACGTCCAAAGATGATTATATACAATTATAGTTAGGAACTGGAGAATGGTGTTATTCGAGTGTTGGTAAAAGGGATGTAAGAGTTGTTTACAATAACTACTGATTATCGTTTCAAACTCCCGAGGTGAGGGTTGAACCGAGTTTCTCAGGTAAGAAATCAACATGTATACCAAGTTTGCATTCCCTTTTAAAATAATATATAGGCGCTCCGGGGTCTACTCTTGTTTTCCTACATATCCCACATAATATGGGTACCTGAATAAGATGTAAGCGCAGAATAAATAGGTCGTGAGAATCGTGGGAGAAACCTCTCGTTGCCTAAAAAATATCGAGGTGTAATTTTACGAATTACCAGCTTGAGATTGAGGCCAACGTAAATATTTTGGAATTAGAAGTAGGTTGAATGAACGTACTATGTTATTAAAGTATGTGGTGTAAAAGGAATTTCCTGTAGAGTTTTGTTGTAAGTTTGATTTTACTAGAAACTTAGCCATACAGATATAAGAAAAACTCACACTAATCATTGTCGTTCCATTTCGGTCGGTTTGGTCTACTGTCAGCTGTTCACCTGTCGATTTATTTATAATTAAGTGTGTTAGTTTATGTATATATCTGAATATTATTTGGCGATGATTAGTCGGGTCTGCTACTGTCAGCTGTTCACCTGTCGATTTATTTACAACTAGGTGTGTTAGGTATGCTGTTTGCGCACCAGGAGAATACTAAGGTTTGCTGGTCTCTCTTGAATCGCTTAATCAACTTAGTAAGACCATAACAACACAACAAAATGTTTTTTTCAATTTGGTTTTGTTTTAATTATTTACTATATACCTACCTACGACAAAATATCGCTCGCCCTTTTTTTGCTCGTTATTATTGTTGACAGTCTCGCCATTTATATTTATAAAATTTTTCAACCCCTTATAATAGAGTAATTGAGTTGAAAAGAAATCCACAAATCCGATTAACCACCGATAAAAAAACTAAAAATAATATTAATAGGTACAAAGGATTTCGAACGGTTGTTTTATTTATACGTTCAACAATTGAATTGGCACAATGCGTAATATGCTATCTTTAAAATTCCAATACAATAATACAACTTGTTGCATAGAAAGAGCAGTTTATATGATAGATGTGTGCACTTTTGCATAATAAACCAGGAATTCTTCCCCTATAAGAAGGCAAATTTGCTATCTGGATTCAAACATTTATATTCGCACGTCTTCGTACCTCTGAGGTACACTAAATGTATTTAAACCTCCATGTCTATTCAATGAAGGAGCGCCAGTGTAAAATCAGTGTATACATTCTTTATCGTAGTTATAATAGAACCCCAACATTTCATTATATTACGGATAATGTTAGAGGTATTGTCCGTGGATTGTGCACTTGATCTAAAGACACGAATAATAAAGTTAAACAGGTAGGCCATTATCACATTGTGGTGATATAATGCAAGGTGCCATTCACATTCAATTCTATTTCAATGCTATTCACGCGGATTTATATGTTAGTGTGAAATTTACACCTTTGTCTGACTGATGCTTGACTTTAGTTTGGAACAACTAAGTGGTTTTTACCGACAATCACGTTTTCGCACGAGCCTCTAATCCGCCAATTCAAACCTAAGAATAACCGACGATTGTGAGCGCACGTTGGAACAACATGCTGAATAATACGTTTTCTGATCGTCTTTATCGCGCGAACTTCACCGGGAATTTTGGACGCTGCTGGGCCAGATTGCATGGACCACTGACTGACGGAAGCTTTACAAAGTTATCACCAAGGCCTAAAACGGATAGATTATTGCGGTTTTAAATTCAAATATTTTTGAATAGTTTCATTCAAAATGGGTCAAATATTAAAAAGGAGTAAGGGTGCTTTTTCGTGGGGGTGAGATTCATTCAAAAAATCCAAGTTGCTCAGTTTATTTTTTTTAATACCTAATAATGGAATAGGCGAGGTAAAAATATTCTGATCTTTACAAAAATTGGAGAAAATATGTATTTTCATGCTATAAATACGTGATTAAATAATAATAAAAAAAAATTAATTTCACTTTTTTGACAATTTTTCATATCTTTTATGCCAGATTTTCATATAAGTTTTGTATAAAACAATATACAATTCATTAAAAGAGCTTTCGTAAGGTGTACTATTATATTTACCTACTTTTTACGACGAATCAAACTTACTTATGAGAGCCCAAATGCTTATAGGTTAGGTATTCATTGAACACAGCTCAGTGAATCAGAAATTATATCTAGTGATAAAATGGCAATATTAAATAAATATTACTAATAATGTTAATCTACAATCAAATGGATATTATTTATAATGTATAAAGTGCTATTTATAACATATTTAATGTAACATATATGAAATATTTCGGTTTAACATTACAAATTATATTTGTATAACATTTTGTAAACATTTAAGAAAAGATGTTAAAGATACATTTAAGAAAATGTATTAAAATACATTTACGAGGTGTATCGTATGATATTATAGAAATATTTTCTAGTAACATCGAGTTAATATTTTATAAACATATATTAAATATTTTACATTTTAATATTTCTCAGATAATATCAATGTTAGTTATCATAACAGAAATATAATATTTCATGAAAACATTAAAATTGTTACCTAGGTTTAACATTACATAATATCGTGGTTATATACAGGGTGTCCCAGCCTCGCGTCGGCCAAATGTCCTGGCTCTCCTATAAGAGATATCGAAAAATTTCAAAAAGGAGATGATAGAGGACACAATGGTGCATAGTATAAAAATATTTTGAAATATACAGGGTGATCGATTTAGGCGTGATGTCATAAACTTTTGTTTTTTTAAATGGAACACTAGGTATATTATTACATATTTGAATTCTCCGTTTAAAGACAACTCGATCGATATGCCACTTGATGGGTCTGCGATGGGTCGGTACCATGATATGGGTGAGTTTGTACCAAAAACGTGCCAACTTTGTGGGCTCACTGTGGCGTAGCGGAAAAGCATTTTGAGATCTAGTTTGTACCAAAAATTGTCAAAAACCCTGTAGTTTACGCTGCTGTTATCAGATCTAACGAAATCGGTCATTTTATACCGGGTGAGTCAGGAAACGCCAAATCTACTTTTTCTCATTTTTTTCAAATGGAACACCCTGTATATTATGACACCAAAGGAAAGCCCTTTGAAAGAGCTTTCCACTGATATTAAGGTTCAAGGGTCTATCTTTCATGAGTGTCAAGATATTTGATGGTAAAGTGGCACAATTCGAGGTTTATTAAAAAATTACCCAAAATTTTCAATTGTATTGTGAATTTTCGCTGAAATCGGCTCTTTTCAGTAAGAAAATTTTGCAAATAATTCTTATACTCGGAGAAAAAAACCGTACTTCAGTACAGAAAAATACTTAAGTATAAAATAGTCAACGCCTCATAAATTTAATTTTTTTTCTGAAATGTGTGTATTCGCAATGTTTCAATAGCTACACTCGCCGATGTTCGAAGAACAACTGAAAATCGTTTACGGCTGTGTATCAGGGAGAATGGGAACATTTTTGACCATTTAATTTAATTTCCAGTACTTTCACCCAGTTTTGTTCCAAATAAAGCTTTCGTTTCCTCTTTTTCTTATTTTTTTTTGGCTGCAGAGGACCATCATGGTGCAGATACGTTGGTATAATTATTTTCGAAATTTTCTTATTGAAAAGAGCCGATTTCAGCGAAAATTTACAAAACAATTGAAAATTAAGGGTAATTTTTTAATAAACCTCGAATTGTGCCACTTTACCATCAAATATCTTGGCACCCATGAAAGATAGACCCTTGAACCTTAATATCAGTGGATAGCTCTTTCAAAGGGCTCTCCTTTGGTGTCATAATATACAGGGTGTTCCATTTGAAAAAAATGGGAAAAAGTAGATTTGGCGTTTCCTGACTCACCCGGTATAAAATGACCGATTTCGTTACATCTGATAACAGCAGCGTAAACTACAGGGTTTTTGACAATTTTTGGCACAAACTGGATCTCAAAATGCTTTTCCGCTACGCCACAGTGAGCTCACAAAGTTGGCACGTTTTTGGTACAAACTCACCCATATCATGGTACCGACCCATCGCAGACCCATCAAGTGGCATATCGATTGAGTCGTCTTTAAAAGGAGAATTCAAATATGTAATAATATACCTAGTGTTCCATTTAAAAAAACATAAGTTTATGACATCACGCCTAAATCGATCACCCTGTATATTTTAAAATATTTTTATACTATGCATCATTGTGTCCTCTATCATCTCGTTTTTGAAATTTTTCGATATCTCTTATAGAAGAGCCAGGACATTTGGCCGACGCGAGGCTGGGACACCCTGTATGTTGTTTAGTGGGATTATACATATACAATATACAGGGTGGGGCAATAGTGCGTCGGACCTCGATATCTCGAGTTCTACGATAGCAAGAAATTTTTTAAAAAAATGCAAGTAAACTAGATAAAAAAGCCTATAACTGGAAATTATTTTCGAACATACAGGGCGAGCCAAGACGAAATTATAGGACCAAAGTGCCTTTTTTTTAATGGAATGCTATGTATATCAGTACATTTTTTGAAGCCTCTTTCTAGGCTCTATTCATTCCTATATTAGCATTGAATATCTCCCAACCACTTAGATGTAATGAATTTTTTTGTTGAAATAACCTGCAGGATGGATATTAAAAAAATCACCACAGTCACATTTATTGGTTTTAAGAAAAACTTATGTGAATACCAGTTACGAGACATCTAATTAATGTTTTTGAATCATTTTCATTTCCTAAAACTGTACAGGGTGGCCGAAAATTATTTTTCAATTAACAACTTTTTAAATTGAATTTTCTCAATACTTTTTTAGGCGTCGTTTTCACCCTCTTAGGGGATAAGGTTTATGTCTCAAAAATGTAACAATCTGCTAAGAAAGTCTTAATTTCTCAAAATAAAAAAATAATTAATTCATTCATTTTACCCCTTTTATATCGGCCATATTGAGAGTCCAACATAAAATTTTTAATTCCTGACTTTGCATTTGTGATCAGCGACCCCAAAAACACGAGTTTCATTAATTTATTCTCAATACTTCGTTAATTATTGATTTTTTGCCTTTAGGAGTGGTTTTCATCCTCTTAGTGGTAAGAGCAATCATTTTTTTTATTAGTAATAAGTTTATGTCCTAAAATAAGTATAAGAAGTTGCAAAAATTAAGTTCTACTTGCTCAAACCAAACAAAACACATTTTTCCATTGTACTTCTCTTGTTATTAATCAAGAGCCAAACTCTTAAAAACCACTGTTCATGATACATTGGGCACTGAATACTGAATACAATCCAATAGTAACGCGGTCTAGTATTGTGAATGGTACATTTGTCGAACGGTCGCAATTTCTCACTTTTTGACACGTTTCCATAATAAAATTAAAAGTGCATTCGCAGATCTATTAACTCCAGTTGGGAACGCAGAATATCAATGAAATATAAAATTGCAATGAATGACAATCTTAAATATAGGGCGTGGTGTGCACACTGAAATATAAGACCGGGACAGAAATATCTTGTTCTAAAGCCACAATGGGCAAAAAAATAGTTTAGGTTAGACCATTCACTCGATCGTGAGTAAAAACTAGGAGCTTTACCCCCTGCGGATGCATTGTACGCAGAATTCGAGTCGAGATCGGACCCTTTTCAAGTTGAAATGCTCCTTATATACCCCTGTCACACGTGGTTTGTACCAGCTTATACACAGACTTCCTATAGTGGTACATACGAGACCTATTTTCAATTTTAAAGTTATGTTACCTTCACTGTAAGGGAATTTAATCCCCAATAATGGTTCAGGTAGTTACCCTTAGAGGTACCCACCTCCACAAGATAATTGTTTTTCTCAGAAACACCTTCTTAGCTATGCGAAAGTTTGCGTGCCAAACCGACATGTGAGGCAAGAAGCTTAGTTCTCGAAATTTGATTTGTCCCGTGTGTAGGCGAATGCATTACAAAGTGTATAAAGACGGAAATTGATGGAGGCAAGTGTCGCACAATCTCCAGCAACTATTTGCTATTGACAGAGAAATATATAGGTACGTACCCGCGTTTTTATTGTACGCGCAGAAAACGGTTATTGACTTATGAATTGCAAGGATTCGTTTTGCTTTTTGGTGTGCGATATGATGTGGCGTTTAAGGCGTGCTTGATGCTTATCAAAATGCTGTGTTGCAGTTTGGAAAATTCCGATTGCTTTAGGAAATATCCGGAAAAAACTGAAATTTCATAAAAAAATTTTATTTTTTTCTGACGTTATTTGAAAACAAATCTTAAAACGAATAACACTAGAAACCATCATCAATTTTTTTTTAAATACGGGTCTGGATTTTTATTTTTTTGTTACCTTTGGACTTTCTAAAAGCTATAATCTATCACAAATTTTCTGTATTTTTTTTTAAATATTTAATACGACACTGTTTTTAAAACAAAATTATTTTTTCAACATTCTAAATTTATTAGTTAGGTAAAAAATAAATATCTAAATTTATGATACTGATGAAAAGCTATATTAAAAGCGAATAAAAAGTACAGGGTAAGTCTCTGAAAATTGGCACCCCCCTTATCTCCCTTATCCTCTACGGATTTAACTCATTCAGAAATGTAGTGGACACGATTTTTGATGAATTTTTATATTCTGAAAACGGATATTAAAAATCTCCTAAAATATACAGGGTGGAAAATAAAACGAGATTTTTTTAAATGGAACACCCCGTATATTTTCATACCAAAAAAATGTCCTCCTTTTCTGAATCCAAAAATATATAATTGTTATATAATCACTCCACCTGTCCGTGAGATATTACTAAAAACTAATCACATCGCGGGTATGTGCATATCTTGCATTGTTTATTTATGGACAGATGTCATTCAGTTTTTTGTGTGATAGTCGTTGACTCTCTCTGTTAAATATTAGCGTAAGAAATACCTAGTGTTCATAAACAAGTTATTTTGAAAATCGGATATTAATTGAAAAAGTGAAAAAAGTATTTTTTTTCCTTTGATTTTCCTTCGGTATTCCTAAACTTTGCATAGTTTTTAAAAATATTTTGGGAAGGAGGTCATCCGAGAGGTCATCTTTCTGGAAATAACTTAACATACTTCCTCCGAACAAGCGACTTATGTTGCACTGAATATAAATTTCAAGAAACTCTTTTCGCTCTTCCAATGCGAATTTCTATTGACACTGTAATATCACGTTTTTCTGAATTGGAAAACACCATTTTTGCCGTCTCAAATTATTTAAAAATTTAAAATGTCATATTTTGACGAGCCAGGACGATTTTTTGTTTTTGAATGTCAAGGCCGTCTTTACCATTTTCCGTTAATATTACAGAAATAAGAATTGGAAAACGCCATTTTTGCGGTCTTAAATTATTTAAAAATTTAAAATGTCATATTTTGACGAGCCAGGACGATTTTTTGTTTTTGAATGTCAAGGCCGTCTTTACCATTTTCCGTTAATATTACAGAAATAAGAATTGGAAAACGCCATTTTTGCCGTCTTAAATTATTTAAAAATTTAAAATGCCATATATTTTGACGAGCCAGGACGATTTTTTGATTTTGAATATCAAGGCCGTCTTTACCATTTTCCGTTAATATTACAGAAATAAGAATTGGAAAACACCATTTTTGCCGTCTCAAATTATTTAAAAATTTAAAATGTCATATTTTGACGAGCCAGGACGATTTTTTGTTTTTGAATGTCAAGGCCGTCTTTACCATTTTCCGTTAATATTACAGAAATAAGAATTGGAAAACGCCATTTTTGCCGTCTTAAATTATTTAAAAATTTAAAATGCCATATATTTTGACGAGCCAGGACGATTTTTTGTTTTTGAATATCAAGGCCGTCTTTACCATTTTCCGTTAATATTGCAGAAATAAGAATTGGAAAACGCCATTTTTGCCTTCTCAAATTATTTAAAAATTTAAAACGTCATATTTTGACGAGCCAGGACGATTTTTGTTTTTGAATATCAACGCCGTCTTTACCATTTTCCGTTAATAGTGCAGAAATAAGAATTGGAAAACACCGTTTTTGCCGTCTTAAATTATTTAAAAATTTAAAATGTCTTATTTTGACGAGTCAGGACGATTTCTTGTTTTTGAATATCAAGGCCGTCTTTACCACTTTCCGTTAATAGTGCAGAAATAAGAATTGAAAAACACCATTTTTGCCTTCTCAAATTATTTAAAAATTTAAAATGTCATATATGACGAGCGAGGACGATTTTTTGTTTTTGAATATCAAGGCCGTCTTTACCATTTTCCATTAATATTGCAGAAATAAGAATTGAAACATTTTTGCCTTCTCAAATTATTTAAAAATTTTAAATGTCATATTTGACGAGCCAGGACGATTTTTTGTTTTTGAATATCAAGGCCGTCTTTACCATTTTCCGTTAATATTGCAGAAATAAGAATTGAAAAACACCATTTTTGCCGTCTCAAATTATTTAAAAATTTAAAATGTCATATTTTGCGCGCCAGGACGATTTTTTGTTTTTGCATATCAAGGCCGTCTTTACCATTTTCCGTTAATATTGCAGAAATAAGAATTGGAAAACACCATTTTTGCCGTCTCAAATTAATATTATTTAAAAATTTTAAATGCCATATATTTTGACGAGCCAGGACGATTTTTTGTTTTTGAATATCAAGACCGTCTTTACCATTTTCCGTTAATATTGCAGAAATAAGAATTGGAAAACACCATTTTTGCCGTCTCAAATTATTTAAAAATTTAAAATGTCATATTTCGACGAGCCAGGACGATATTTTGTTTTTGAATATCAAGGCCGTCTTTACTATTTTCCGTTAATATTGCAGAAATAAAAATTGAAAAACACCATTTTTGCCGTCTCAAATTATTTAAAAATTTAAAATGTCATATACGACGAGCGAGGACGATTTTTTGTTTTTGAATATCAAGGCCGTCTTTACCATTTTCCGTTAATATTGCAGAAATAAGAATTGGAAAACACCATTTTGCCGTCTCAAATTAATATTATTTAAAAATTTTAAATGCCATATATTTTGACGAGCCAGGACGATTTTTTGTTTTTGAATATCAAGGCCGTCTTTACCATTTTCCGTTAATATTGCAGAAATAAGAATTGGAAAACACCATTTTTGCCGTCTCAAATTAATATTATTTAAAAATTTTAAATGCCATATATTTTGACGAGCCAGGACGATTTTTTATTTTTGAATATCAAGGCCGTCTTTACCATTTTCCGTTAATATTGCAGAAATAAGAATTGGAAAACACCATTTTTGCCGTCTCAAATTAATATTATTTAAAAATTTTAAATGCCATATATTTTGACGAGCCAGGACGATTTTTTATTTTTGAATATCAAGGCCGTCTTTACCATTTTCCGTTAATATTGCAGAAATAAGAATTGGAAAACACCATTTTTGCCGTCTCAAATTAATATTATTTAAAAATTTTAAATGCCATATATTTTGACGAGCCAGGACGATTTTTTGTTTTTGAATATCAAGGCCGTCTTTACCATTTTCCGTTAATATTGCAGAAATAAGAATTGGAAAACACCATTTTTGCCGTCTCAAATTAATATTATTTAAAAATTTTAAATGCCATATATTTTGACGAGCCAGGACGATTTTTTGTTTTTGAATATCAAGACCGTCTTTACCATTTTCCGTTAATATTGCAGAAATAAGAATTGGAAAACACCATTTTTGCCGTCTCAAATTAATATTATTTAAAAATTTTAAATGCCATATATTTTGACGAGCCAGGACGATTTTTTGTTTTTGAATATCAAGGCCGTCTTTACCATTTTCCGTTAATATTGCAGAAATAAGAATTGGAAAACACCATTTTTGCCGTCTCAAATTAATATTATTTAAAAATTTTAAATGCCATATATTTTGACGAGCCAGGACGATTTTTTGTTTTTGAATATCAAGGCCGTCTTTACCATTTTCCGTTAATATTGCAGAAATAAGAATTGGAAAACACCATTTTTGCCGTCTCAAATTAATATTATTTAAAAATTTTAAATGCCATATATTTTGACGAGCCAGGACGATTTTTTGTTTTTGAATATCAAGACCGTCTTTACCATTTTCCGTTAATATTGCAGAAATAAGAATTGGAAAACACCATTTTTGCCGTCTCAAATTAATATTATTTAAAAATTTTAAATGCCATATATTTTGACGAGCCAGGACGATTTTTTGTTTTTGAATATCAAGACCGTCTTTACCATTTTCCGTTAATATTGCAGAAATAAGAATTGGAAAACACCATTTTTGCCGTCTCAAATTAATATTATTTAAAAATTTTAAATGCCATATATTTTGACGAGCCAGGACGATTTTTTGTTTTTGAATATCAAGGCCGTCTTTACCATTTTCCGTTAATATTGCAGAAATAAGAATTGGAAAACACCATTTTTGCCGTCTCAAATTAATATTATTTAAAAATTTTAAATGCCATATATTTTGACGAGCCAGGACGATTTTTTATTTTTGAATATCAAGGCCGTCTTTACCATTTTCCGTTAATATTGCAGAAATAAGAATTGGAAAACACCATTTTTGCCGTCTCAAATTAATATTATTTAAAAATTTTAAATGCCATATATTTTGACGAGCCAGGACGATTTTTTATTTTTGAATATCAAGGCCGTCTTTACCATTTTCCGTTAATATTGCAGAAATAAGAATTGGAAAACACCATTTTTGCCGTCTCAAATTAATATTATTTAAAAATTTTAAATGCCATATATTTTGACGAGCCAGGACGATTTTTTGTTTTTGAATATCAAGGCCGTCTTTACCATTTTCCGTTAATATTGCAGAAATAAGAATTGGAAAACACCATTTTTGCCGTCTCAAATTAATATTATTTAAAAATTTTAAATGCCATATATTTTGACGAGCCAGGACGATTTTTTGTTTTTGAATATCAAGACCGTCTTTACCATTTTCCGTTAATATTGCAGAAATAAGAATTGGAAAACACCATTTTTGCCGTCTCAAATTAATATTATTTAAAAATTTTAAATGCCATATATTTTGACGAGCCAGGACGATTTTTTATTTTTGAATATCAAGGCCGTCTTTACCATTTTCCGTTAATATTGCAGAAATAAGAATTGGAAAACACCATTTTTGCCGTCTCAAATTAATATTATTTAAAAATTTTAAATGCCATATATTTTGACGAGCCAGGACGATTTTTTATTTTTGAATATCAAGGCCGTCTTTACCATTTTCCGTTAATATTGCAGAAATAAGAATTGGAAAACACACATTTTTGCCGTCTCAAATTAATATTATTTAAAAATTTTAAATGCCATATATTTTGACGAGCCAGGACGATTTTTTGTTTTTGAATATCAAGACCGTCTTTACCATTTTCCGTTAATATTGCAGAAATAAGAATTGGAAAACACCATTTTTGCCGTCTCAAATTAATATTATTTAAAAATTTTAAATGCCATATATTTTGACGAGCCAGGACGATTTTTTATTTTTGAATATCAAGGCCGTCTTTGCCATTTTCCGTTAATATTGCAGAAATAGGAATTGGAAAACACCATTTTTGCCGTCTCAATTTATTTAAAAATTTAAAATGTCATATTTTGACGAGCCAGGACGATTTTTTGTTTTTGAATATCAAGGCCGTCGTTACCATTTTCCGTTAATATTGCAGAAATAAGCTCAATATAAACAAGGTGGATGGACACATTGCATTGAAATAAAAGTATTTGACTTATTTTTTTATTTTTTAAAATTCTATTTTGGAAATAAATAAAATTTATTATACTCGTATTAACTTAATAAATTAAATTAGTTACCTACCCAATAAGTGTTTTAGTCATAATTATACAAATAAATTTGTTTGTTTTAAAAACGCCGTTTTAAATATATTTTAAAAATACAGAAAATGTCAGTTTTTGCCATCGAAACGTTTGAAAATTAAAATTTATGATGGGTCATAGTTTTTAAGGAGTCCAAGGGTAACAAAAAATAAAATAAAATATCCAGGTCCGTATTTAAACAAAAATAAGTTGATGATGGTTTCTGGAAGACGAAACGTCGGATATCAAATTTGACAGCGCCATGTTGTAGAGGATAAAAAGTGGCAACGACGAAGTATTATTCGTTTTAAAATTTCTTTTCAAATAACGTCAGAAAAAATAAAAAAGATTTCCGGATATTTGCGAAGTGTTCGGAATTTTCCAAATTGTATGTTCAGAAGTAGAAGATCAATATAAATATATCAAATTGGATATTTTTGTTCATTTCATGCCCAAATAAAGTTGTAAATTTACACAATGAGCACCAGAGTTAATTTCATAAAAAAATAGTGGTGCATACTTTAGAAAAACTTGAAACAGGTCCATTTTTACTTTAAAGATTCGCTAACAGAACTGTAAACGAAAAAATATTCGTTTAGATTTTTTTAAATAACCTGTTCTGGTTGCTCAAGTCGGGTCGATTTTTTTGTCCACGGCTGTACACACAGCAAAAATCAAAAGATAGAAAAACGCTTTACTTTCTGTACATCTCAGCCATGGGACTGACAAAAAAAGTTGCTTGTATCTATCGGTAATTAACAAACGAGTTAACGCAGACATTAGATAACAACAAGTTTGACACATTGATGCCTAATGATTGGCGTAGTTATGTAACCATACGCATGTAACTATGCAGTCAGTATTTGCATTGCAATGTAAACCGTGGCCATACATCATCCTCTGACAGCCAGATCTAGTCTTGGTCCATCTCCCTCATCCTGTAATCCCCCACATCCATCATCGTAATGTTGGGCTCTCTGCACTACCCTCAAATCCCCATAACACCCCAATGTTCGCGTCAACACCCAGACGAGCGGTTTTTAAATGGGGCAATTTTTATTCATATCCGCATACAGTTTATTATTTACGAATGATCAATTTCAATTTATTAGTTTTATTTTTAGGTATTAACGCTCCCAGCTTCTCAGACCGGCGCGGCGTACCGTCGACGAAAGGACGAAACTTTATTCCATCTAAAATTAATTGATTAATCGCTCCTGCACGCTGAAAATTCGCCCTAATTATTACTGATATCCACAAGCACAACTCAGCTGGAAAGCCTCATGGTAATCACTTAGAATTTAATTCGGCAGCGCCTCAGGGCACACATTACAACCGGAGCTTTTTCCTCTATTCCGTTTGGAAACGGAACAAAAAGTTTCTGTTCCTGTCCGGCCAACGTGACGTGACAGCAGGGTAAGCGAATATGCGAAACTGAAATTAAGTATTAGAAGGTAATTTATTTAAACTCTTTATCAGAAGTTTTGTTGGAGTTCGTGTTCTAGATCTGACATGTGCGGAAATGACGTGTGTCGTCTTGTTCCGGCAGCTCCGGGCGCCACATCCTGTGTCCGCGAGCCCGATAAACGCATTCATATTCCGGAAACACAAACTGTCCACCAGAGGCGTTGCAAGTTTAAAATCTATAAGTCTTGTCCATTGATCACCGAAATAGATTTGGAGTGGCAGAACAATCTGTATTGTTTCAGGGTAAGCTCTGATACATGTATATGCCTGCCTGCGTCAACTAACAGGGTTTGCAATAAGTACGTTTTAAACGTTATGGTTTTGTCCGACAAACTAAATTGAATTCTATTTGATTGATGAACAAATCTAATTTGTATTTATTTTGGTTTAAAGTGCTTTGACCATTTAAAATTATTATATGCTTTCTGGAGATAAAATTTGGTTGTGAAAAAATTGGCGCAGTTGGTAGGAGCGGTTTTGTAAAAGTAGCTTTTCTAGCTGTGAATTTTTGGATTTTAACATAAATATACATACACGTACAAATTTTAATGTTATAATACAGGGTAGGGTGTAATATAATGCTGACGAGGGATGGTAATTGCGAAACACAAATTATAGTACCTGCGGCGTTGTTCACTAATCTTTATTTTAAGACCTACTTGGTCGGACGAAAACCTGAACCGTAACGTCAGCTTTCTTTTAAGGTGTACTTGGTCGGACCAGAACCTAAACGATGACGTCAGATTTGTTTTAAGAACTATTTGGTAGGACGAGAACCTGAACCGTACCGCCAGCTTTTTCTTAAAGTCTACTTGGTCGGACCAGAACCTAAACGGTGGCATCAGGTTTCTTTTAAGAACTATTTGGTCGGACGAGAACCTATAAACGGTGACATCTGCTGTTTTCTAATCGATCGAATATTGATCTTGATGATCATCTCTCATTTTTTTATATTAGTTTTTCATGTATGTAGATTACAAGATTTTTTACTGCTCTAAGCAAAACATTATTTAAATTAGAGGTTAATAATTGTTTCTGATCATTTTATTCTGTAATTTCGCGCTGACGAGGAATGATAATTGCGAAACACTAATTATTGTGCCTGCGGCGTTGTTCACTTACCTTTATTTTAAGACTTACTTAGTCGGACGAGAACCTGAACTGTAACGTCAGCTTTTTCTTAAAGTCTACTTGGTCGGACCAGAACCTAAACGGTGGCTTCAGGTTTCTTTTATGAACTATTTCGTCGGACGAGAACCTAAACGGTGACATCCACTATTTTTTAATCGGTTGAATATTGACCTTGATGATCTTCTCTCATATTTTATTTTAGCTTTCCATGTTTTTAGATTACAAGATTTTTTACTGCTCTAAGCAAACATTATTTAAATTAGAGGTTAATAATTGTTTCTGATTATTTTATTCTGTAATTTCGCGCTGACGAGGAATGATAATTGCGAAACACTAATTATTGTGCCTGCGGCGTTGTTCACTTACCTTTATTTTAAGACTTACTTAGTCGGACGAGAACCTGAACTGTAACGTCAGCTTTTTCTTAAAGTCTATTTGGTCGGACCAGAACATAAACGGTGGCTTCAGGTTTCTTTTATGAACTATTTGGTCGGACGAGAACCTATAAACGGTGACATCTGCTATTTTCTAATCGATCGAATATTGATCTTGATGATCATCTCTCATTTTTTTATATTAGTTTTCCATGTTTGTAGATTACAAGATTTTTTACTGCTCTAAGCAAACATTATTTAAATTAGAGGTTAATAATTGTTTCTGATTATTTTATTCTGTAATTTCGCGCTGACGAGGAATGATAATTGCGAAACACTAATTATTGTGCCTGCGGCGTTGTTCACTTACCTTTATTTTAAGACTTACTTAGTCGGACGAGAACCTGAACTGTAACGTCAGCTTTTTCTTAAAGTCTACTTGGTCGGACCAGAACCTAAACGGTGGCTTCAGGTTTGTTTTAAGAACTATTTGGTCGGACGAAAGCCTGAACCGTAACGTCAGCGTTCTTTCAAAGTCTACTTGATCGGACCAGAGCCTAAACGATGGCGTCATGTTTCTTTTAAAAACTATTGGTCGGACGGTAACGTAAACGGTGACAGCCGCTATTTTCTAATCGATCGAATATCGATCTTGATGATCATCTCTCATTGTTTTATTTTAGTTTTCCATATTTTCAGATTCTTTGCCGCTCGAATTTGTCGAACATTAAGAGATTGTTGCTCTGTATATAAGTTACGTATATAAACGTAAATTGCAAAACTAGAAATTGCATAAAAATTAATTTAATTCCACTCGGCTAGTTTCTCCACATTCGCATTGTAAAACATCCCATGGAATATTAATAGTTTACCAAGATGATGACATTTTTAATAACTTTATGCGGAAGTGAGTCTCATTCAGAATGTTCGAGACAAAAGCGAATTCCCTCATTCCCTCATTCACAAACGGTTCAGCGATTTATCTCTAAGTAATAGTAATTTAAATTTAATGAAAATCGTAAACATTTTTGCTACTTCTTTAGTCCTGGAATCCGTATTTAAAAGACGATTAACATCGGCACGAACGTGACCATAATTATGTAAATGTACAGGCGTAATTGGTGTATTTATTATTTGGAAATTGACTTTTCTGGAATAATTTTCGTATCGGAAGGGGTGAGTTGCTACGCTTTGTCTCGTAGCACGAGCATCGCTCGGTCGTGGTGGTATTTGGATTAAAATTTTAAGTATAAAGTAAATCACGTAAATTTGACATGATTTTGACGTCATATATCACATTATGGCTAAAAATCAAGCCAAAAAGTACAATTTTACGCGATATTATCAATTTAAACATAGTAAATAAACTTGAGACGTTGTACAGCTATAAAAAATGTGGCCCCAATCTCTTGCAGCATCCCACAACACTACTAGAGGATATTTCACGTTATAAAGTCGTAATAATAACGTGTTATAAGCGTCCAATGCCTATATTATGCGTTGTACGCGGAATTATAACTTACAAGACATTCCACGCCGTAGGGCCGTACATTTTTTCTGTACGTGGATGCTGTTGGTGGAGGACCCCTATGCCACAATGGACCGGTAGAGTGAAACTCGTCAAAGCTCGCCGCGATCCCAGCCTGTCAATCACGGGGTTCCCTGCTGTCTAATATCGTATCTGCTACCCGCGTACCTGCCCCTTCAGTGCACACCTGGCCAGTGCTATATCCCTTCTTCAAACTATCTGTAACCCAGCCGGTATACAGGATTTTATTTACGGATACGAATGCTTGTGCATAAAGTACAGCTGATGTAAAATTGCTGGCTGGCGTTGGTTTTATTTGAGAGGACGTGTCGGGGAGTTCAAGGGCAGTATTCTAAATTAGAATTTTTGGTTTTTAATGTTGCCTTTATTTATAGTTTCATTACCTGTTGTAATTACGTGTCAAATTAAAAAAAAAATGTGTCAGTAGAAAACCCCCTTAAAAAGTTTGGCATTAAAATTATTAGGCAGAGTATTAGTTTATACAAGGTGAGTATCAGATTCAAGCTTAAACCAGTTAAATTTAACCGCTTCGAATGATAATGTTCCTTTCAGGAAGTTGCTAAAGGTCTGCGGGCTGAGTTTGACAAGAACTTTAACGTCAATATTCGGTTATATTAATGGACTTCATCAGTAAATGCTTTCTAGAAACGAAAAGGGTACCGAACGAAACTTCAGAGCAATACCTGAAATCGTCAAACTGGCAGAAGTAATAATTTATAGAAATAAAAATATTGTAAATCCACCAATAAAATAATCTTACTAGTGAAAGTTACTTTCGAAAATGTTCAGGATGAAATAATTTTTCGAAATGCAACGAAATTCAAACGCTTAAGCTCTATCCAAATCCAAGAACTTAATTTTTGAACAAATTAAGCAATATAACAGCACTTCCGACTTCACCGGAAATTGCACCAAATGGGAACTTTTAAATGGAGCACCCTGTACATTTTTTTGTATCGAATCAAGACATTTTCTTGTGTCAAAGTTAGAGTTAAAGTTTCTTATTAAACATTTTTTGACGAAATTCTCATATAAGTACGCATTACCTTAGCACATCCGGTATAACCGGAAATGGCTTAAAAATGTATTTTTTTCGACGTGCTTCATATTTTAAAGGACCTTACAGACTCTTGTCTTTATAATTCATCAGAAATGCATAAATCTCCACCATACGGTTTAACAGGAAATTAACTACCTGTGCTATAATGGACTCTATTTATACACAATGAGTGCCGAAGTTGATATAGTGACAGCCCTTATAGATAGAACTAAAAATATATTAACTTGATCTACTTGAAGCCAAAAAAGGCATATGTACGTCATTTCCGGTTTAAACGCGACATAATTTTTGAAAATATTTAATACTCTATGGGGGCAAAAAAACTATGTTCGGTTTTATAAAATCTCAGAAAGGACAAAAATTGAGCATAAACATTTTATTTCCTGTAAAACCGGATGTAGGATTTTTATGTGGTTAATTGGTATATGGTCAATTTCAAAAATCAAGTCGTTCAGCCATAAAATATAGGACAAGTCAAAAATAACGTATTTGCAGGTCACTTCCTGCTAAACCGGACATATTGTATCCATAGTTATGATAGAAATGAAAACATGATATTTGGCTTTACTGGGTATCCTATATAGAATGTTCAGTTTTATAAAATTTAACGATGGGCGAAAATTCAATTAGAAATAATTTATTTCCTGTTAAACCGGATGAATATTTTTTAGTACCTAATTCGTTTATGTTGAATTATAAAAAGCAAGTTATTCTAACATAAAATATAGAATAAGTCGAAAATAATGTATTTGCAGATCATTTCCTGCTAAACCGGACATGAAATCTTCGCCAGGACATTAATACAAATAAGACCATAAAAAAATGTTATTGTAATCCATTGTTATAACAGAAGTGAAAACATGATATTTGGTTCTACTGGATACCCTATATAGATAAAAGTTAAAAATGGACGAAGATTGAAGCATAAATAAATTATTTCCTGTTAAACCGGATGAACATTTTTAGTACCTAATTCGTCTATGTTGAATTGTAAAAAGGAAATTGTTTAGGCATTAGATACAGGATAAGTCGAATATAACGCGTTTACAGATCATTTCCTGCTAAACCGGACATGAAGTGTGTTATTGTAATCCATAATATGATAGAAGTGGAAACATGATTTTTTTTAGTTTAGTTTAGTTTAGTTTATTTAGTTTTATAAAATTTGATGAAAGTTAAAACATAAATAATTTATTTCCTATTAAACCTGAAGAAGATTTTTTAGTAACTAATTCGTCTATGTTGAATTGTAAAAAGCCAATTGTTTAGGCATGAGATATAGAACAAATCTAAAATAACGTATCTACAGATAATTTCCTGTTAAACCGGACATGAAATGTGTTATTGTAATCCATAGTTATGATGGAAAGGAAAACATGATTTCTTTACACTCTATAATAATATAGAATGTTGTCAGTTTTATAAAATTTACGGCGAAAATTCAATTAGAAATAATTTATTTCCTGTTAAACCGGATGCATATTTTTTAGTACCTAATTCGTCTACGTTGAATTATAAAAAGCAAGTTAGTCAAACATAAAATATAGAATAAGTCGAAAATAATGTATTTGCAGATCATTTCCTACTAAACCGGACATGAAATCTTCGCCAGGATATTAATATAAATAAGACCATAATTTTTTTTTATTGTAATCCATAGTTATAAGAGAAGTGAAAACATGATATTTGGTTCTACTGGATACCCTATATAGATAAAAGTTAAAAATGGACGAAAATTGAAGCATAAATAAGTTATTTCCTGTTAAACCGGATGAACATTTTTAGTACCTAATTCGTCTATGTTGAATTGTAAACAGTAAATTGTTTAGGCATTAGATACAGGATAAGTCGAATATAACGCGTTTACAGATCATTCCTGCTAAACCGGACATGAAATGTGTTATTGTAATCCATAGTTATGATTGAGGTGAACACATGATTTTTTTACTGGGCACTGTGTTTATAATAATATAGAATATTTAGTTTTATAAAATTTGATGAAAATTAAAACATAAATAATTTATTTCCTATTAAACCGGAAGAAGATTTTTTTAGTAACTAATTCGTCTATGTTGAATTGTAAAAAGCCAATTGTTTAGGCATGAAATATAGAACAAATCTAAAATAACGTATTTACAGATCATTTCCTGTTAAACCGGACATGAAATGTGTTATTGTAATTGATAGTTATGATGGAAAGGAAAACATGATTTTTTTACACTCTATAATAATATAGAATGTTGTCAGTTTTATAAAATTTAACGATGGGCGAAAATTCAATTAGAAATAATTTATTTCCTGTTAAACCGGATTTTTAGTACCTAGTTCGTCTACGTTGAATTATAAAAAGCAAGTTGGTCAAACATAAAATATAGAATAAGTCGAAAATAATGTATTGCAGATCATTTCCTACTAAACCGGACATGAAATCTTCGCCAGGATATTAATATAAATAAGACCATAAAAAATAGTCCATAGTTATAAGAGAAGTGAACACATGACATTTGGTTCTACTGGATACCCTATATAGATAAAAGTTAAAAATGGACGAAAATTCAATCATAAATAATTTATTTCCTGTTAAACCGGATGAACATTATTAGTACCTAATTCGTCTATGTTGAATTGTAAAAAGTAAATTGTTTGGGCATTAGATACAGGATACGTTGAATATAACGCTTTTACAGATCATTTCCTGCTAAACCGGACATGAAATGTGTTATTGTAATCCATAGTTATGATATAAGTGAAATCATGATTTTTTTTTACTGGGCACTGTGTTTATAATAATATAGAATATTTAGTTTTATAAAATTTGATGAAAATTAAAACATAAATAATTTATTTCCTATTAAACCGGAAGAAGATTTTTTTTAGTAACTAATTCGTCTGTGTTGAATTATAAAAAGCCAATTGTTTAGGCATAAAATATAGATAGAACAAATCTAAAATAACGTATCTACAGATCATTTCCTGTTAAACCGGACATGAAATGTGTTATTGTAATCCATGGTTATGATGGAAGTGAAAACATGATTTTTTTTACACTCTATAATAATATAGAATGTTGTCAGTTTTATAAAATTTAAGAATCGATGAAAATTCCAGCATAAATAATTTATTTCCGGTGAAACCGGATGAAGATTGTTTAGTACCTAATTCTTCTATGTTGAATTGTAAAGCAAATTGTTCAGGCATAAAATATAGTATAAGTAAAAAATAACGTATTCGCAAGTCACTTCCTGCTAAACCGGACATCAATGTGTTATTGTAATCCATAGTTACGATAGAAGCGAAATCATGATTTTTTTACTGGGCACTCTATAATAATATAGAATGTTGTTAGTTTTGGAAAATTTAAGAATCGATGAAAATTCAAGCATAAATAATTTATTTCCGGTGAAACCGGATGAAGATTTTTTAGCACCTAATTCGTCTATGTTGAATTATAAAAAGCAAGTTGTTCAGACATAAAATATAGGATAAGTCAAATATAACGTATTTGTGGGTCATTTCCTGCTAAACCGGACATGAAATGTGTTATTGGAATCCATAGTTATGATCGAAGTGGAAACATGTTTATATACAATGAGTGCTGAAGTTGATATAGTGACAGCCCTTATAGATAGAATTAAAAATATATTACTTTGATCTTTATAAATTTGAACGCTGGGTCAAAAAAGGCATATGTATATAAGTCATTTCCGGTTTAAACGCGACATAATTTTTGAAAATATTTAACACTCTATGGGGGCAAAAATACTATGTTCAGTTTTATAAAATCTCAGAAAGGACAAAAATTGAGCATAAACATTTTATTTCCTGTAGAACCGGATGTAGGATTTTTATGTGGTTAATTGGTATATGGTTCAATTTCAAAAAGCAAGTCGTTCAGCCATAAAATATAGGACAAGTCAAAAATAACGTATTTGCAGGTCACTTCCTGCTAAACCGGACATATTGTATCCATAGTTATGATAGAAATGAAAACATGATATTTGGCTTTACTGGGTATCCTATATAGAATGTTCAGTTTTATAAAATTTAACGATGTGCGAAAATTCAATTAGAAATAATTGATTTCCTGTTAAACCGGATGAATATTTTTTAGTACCTAATTCGTTTATGTTGAATTATAAAAAGCAAGTTATTCTAACGTAAAATATAGAATAAGTCGAAAATAATGTATTTGCAGATCATTTCCTGCTAAACCGGACATGAAATCTTCGCCAGGATATTAATATAAATAAGACCATAAAAAAAATGTTATTGTAATCCATAGTTATGAGAAGTGAAAATATGATATTTGGTTCTACTGGATACCCTATATAGTCCTTGGCGTAAAGTAATAAAATTGAGGTTCGTGTGCTCCTTGATGAAGGAGTATAGGGAATGATACCATCCGTTTGAGAAAAATATGTAGATTATGAATCGCGATGGTTGCCATCTCATAGCCGCGACCGATTTTTTTTTTAGGGGGTCTTGTACAATATAAATAGAAAAATTCGATTTGATTCGATTATTTACTGATTTTTATTTTTTTTTATGTGTGTACACATAATAATAGTATATTAAAGTATAAGTGGATTTTAAGATTTAAAACACGCGCGATTTTTCGAGCACGACGGCGGCGCAGCGAAATAGAGCAAGTATTTTAAAGACCAGTTATCCACGAATACTTTACGCTATTTTTTTTATTGGTACACTTTGAAATCATAAATAATTACTAAAAAAATGTAAATAAGAACTAATAATGTAAAATACCTTTAGTTGTCATCGAAATGAGAAAAACAAAAATTAATTTGCAATCTGTCATATAAGATTGATTGTTGTCATCACAGTTAAAGTTTTTAAAACATTTGTCAGTAATATTTTATTTGACGTTGCAAGGTACTTCTGTCAGATCAATAGATAATAAAAAAGTTGACATTTACACTTCACGTTTCTCGGATTATTGAAGTTGCCATGGTAACTTTAAAACACCCGCGTTTTTTGTAGTTGAATTTTGCTAGAAAAAGCACACAATATTTGTATTTATACAAAAGTAAAAAAACTCTTCTAAAATTAAATTAAACAAAATAAACAAATTTTGAATAAAAACAATTAATACATAACACATCTAAAATCTTATGGGGAAAAATAATACAAAACAAACTAGAACAAATTTTCAAATTTCCACCACCAACCTCAACACATTTTTTTGCATGTAACTGTAAATTATTTATACCATCTATCATAAGTTACTTCAGTGGACTCCTCTTCTATGCGTTTCTTTTAATTCTTCTCTGGTTGCAACTTCGGTAGCATACACTTTTTGTTTTAAATAGGAGTTAGATCTGGGAACCTTGCAGGCCAGCACGATGGTACATCTCCTCACAACCTAAGAGAGAGAGGGTGCAGCATTTAAATGATCATTACCCCAATAGGCGAATTAGTCGTAATGGCCCAATTTCCTGGCCTGCAAGGTCCCCAGATTTGACTTCAGTAGACTATTTTTTATAGGGCTATTTAAAGGTAAAAAGTGTATATATGCTACCTATAACCGAAGTTGCAACCAGAGAAGAATTAAGAATGCATAGAAGAGGATGCACTGAACTGAAGAATAATTCACGATCAGAGATGCTATAAAAAAAATTTATGTGCCAGAAAATGTATTGAGGTTGGTGGTGAACGTTTGAAAATTTGTTGTAGTTTGTTTTGTATTATTTTTGTCCATTGGATTTTAGATGTGTTATTGTAATTTGTATTAATTGTATTTATTTAAAACTTGTTATGTGTTTAATTTAATTTTAGATGCGTTATTTTACTCTTGTATAATTACTAATATTGTGTATTTATTCTAACAAAATTCATTTGTGGTTTTTAATCTTTTTTGTTTGTAAATATAAAAAATACTACATAAATTTAACAAAAAGATCCGACCCTAATATTTAATGAATTATAGTATTTTAAGTTAAATTCTAACAATAGGCAGTAAAATAAAATATTTTCACACACTATTAAAGTCGCCCATATACAGGGTGTCCCGAAATAACGTGAAACCCCTTAAGGGTAGATTCCTCATCAAAAAATAAGTATAGTCTTTTATATACAGTAAGGTCGAAAACGGCCTCCTTAAGCCGCTAGACCTCCTCAAAGGGGGGCAGCAAAAAGTGATTTTTTGGCAGATTTGATTCATGACATTATGGTAACAGTGACACATGCCTACTTATTCTTTTTGTATCAAACTCCGTTTTCAATTTAACAGAAACGGCTATTATGCAAGGGGTCAGAAAATATTTTTTTATTTGAAATTGATGAGATTCACGATAAATTTTCAAGAGTTGAAAGTAGTAGAATACATGTGGCTTTCTGAAAAAAATTTAATTTGAAAAAAAAATTCATCTGTTTAAAAGTTCTGACTAAAAATTCAATAGGGGTTGTTTATTTAACTTAATTAAAAAGTAAGTAGAAAAATAAAAATGCATTGAAAAGAAGACCTTCCATAAGTACAAAGTCGTACCCAAATTTCATTCCGCCAACTTTAGTCACTTTCGAGAAAAAAAAATAAAATCACTTTTTGGTGCCCCCCTTTGAGGAGGTCTAGCGGCTCAAGGAGGCCGTTTTCGACCTTACTGTACATAAAAGACTATACTTATTTTTTGACGAGAAATCTACCTTTAAGAGGACATTATTTCGGGACACCCTGTATATTGCTTATGTTTTTGTTGCAGGAGGACACGTAAATATTTCTAAAATGGACTTATCGTGAAACGTACCTGTTAATTCTTGAACCATTAAATATGTGCCAAAAAAACTAAATACGTGGTTTATGTACACTATTAGTGTACTTTAAAAGTTACCATTGAAAACTGCCAAAATCCATACAAAGGGTGATGTTTTTAGGTAACTTCCCCTACTAAAAATATTTGCCCTCGGCACTGTTAACTTTTTCTTTTGTTCACTGAATGATATAAACATCCATTAGTGAAACACATCTGCCAGATTTGGTTCAATTCCGTGAAGCCATTAAAAAAATATGGCCGATTGAAATTTTTCCAAAAAATAGAAAACATGCTATATATCAGAAACGAGGGGCATTAGGGGATGAAATAAGGGTCATTCTGAAACCGCCTTGGACTTCTCTACTTCCCACTATCGTATGACCAGTCACTCAGGAAACACCCTGTATTTATATCACAATGAAATCTTTTTATTATTATCATATTACCATATTCTGAATTACATCCCAACATGAAACGTCTGATAAAATTGCAGAAAATCAGTATTACATTTTAACTCAGAATATCATTATATGACTGATGGTCGAAATGGTAGCGTATCTGCCTCTCACCCAAAAGTCCCGGGTTCGATTCCCGGTCGTGGCAATGGGAAATACTGTGAGAGGGATTTTTCCATTATACACGGATATTGGATGTGTGTCCCTGGTCTTTAAATTGTAGCCCATTCCCGCACAAGGCTCCTAGAGCCTTCTGGGATAAAGGGGGTCGTAATTACATGTGGTGTATTTATTTATTTATTTATTTATCATTGGCTGTGTATGGCCATTAACTAGAGTTAGTAGTAATGCATCACAACAAAAATATGACAGATGAAAGTGTTAATTATTTTTTAAATTTTTTTAACACAAAACCCCCTAAAAAAAAATCCGGTCGCGCCTATGAGGTAGCAACCATCATGATTCGTAATCTATAAATTTTTCTGAAAACAACGGTACCACCCACTATACTCCTTCATCAAAGAACACACGAGATTACTTTACGCCAAGCACTAATAAGATAAAAGTTAAAAATGGACGAAAATTGAAGCATAAATAAATTATTTCCTGTTAAACCGGATGAACATTTTTAGTACCTAATTCGTCTATGTTGAATTGTAAAAAGTAAATTGTTTAGGCCTTAGATACAGGATACGTCGAATATAACGCGTTTACAGATCATTTCCTGCTAAACCGGACATGAAATGTGTTATTGTAATCCATAATTATGATAGAAGTGAAATCATGATTTTTTTTACTGGGCACTGTGTTTATAATAATACCTATAGAATATTTAGTTTTATAAAATTAGATGAAAATTAAAACATAAATAATTTATTTCCTATTAAACCGGAAGAAGATTTTTTTTAGTAACTAATTCGTCTATGTTGAATTATAAAAAGTTGTTCAGGCATAAAATATAAGACAAGTAAAAAATAACGTATTCGCAGGTCACTTCCCGCTAAACCGGACATGAAGTGTGTTATTGCAATCCATAGTTATGATAGAAGTGAAAACATGATTATTTTACTGGGCACTCTATAATAATATAGAATGTTCTCAGTTTTATAAAATTTAAGAACGGATGAAAATTTGAGCATTAAAAATGTATTTCCTGTTAAACCGGAAGAACATTTTTTGAACCTAATTCGTCTATGTTGAATTGTAAAAAGCAAATTCTTCATAAAATGTAGGGCAAGTCGAAAATAACGTATTTACAGATCATTTCCTGTTAAACCGGAAATAAATGTGTTATTGTAATCATAGTTATGACAGAAATGAAAACCATGATATTTGGTTTTGATTTTGATTTTTAGCTTATTATTATTATTATTGCCTACATACTTGGGAGGAAAGAAATGGTAGGGGAGCAGTTATTTTTTATTTTTTGAGGAAAATCCATTATAGTACAAAAAACAAGTTTTTTTATTTTTTTAATTGAAGAGAAAAAAAAGCAAACAAAGCTTTTCAATTATAATCCTTTTTACTTCTGTACAAAATATTTCTTAATCCCAATTAGTTTCGGCTACACAGCCATCATCAGGGAATTATTAATCTAAAATAATATATAATAAAAAAAATAATTATGGATGAGTTTTGAAATTGTTTTTTGCAATTTTTTTTATAATTATTTTTGTAAAATTTTGTAAAAAACACTTACAAAATTCATTGATAATTTATTTTATATGTATATAGATATTATTTTAGATTAATATTTTCCTGATGATGGCTGTGTAGTCGAAACTAGTTGAGATTAAGAAAGTATTATAAATCGAAAACTCTATTTGCTTTTTTCTCTAGCAATAAAAAAATATAAAAAAAAAATTAAAAAAGTACATTTTTATCCTGTCTTGAATAAATATGAAACAAATTATATTTTTAATAATTACGTGAATCTAATAGCATTTTTTGTTATTTATTGCTGCATTTGTTTTTAAATTATTTACATGAAATATATTATGTTTTAATAAAAACTCCGAGGGATTTCCAGAAAAGAAAACGAAAGCTTGTTAATTATCAATATCGGGATACTAGAACATCTAGGATATCCCAATTTTATTTAAGGATGTGCGATGCACGGGGACAGGTATATGACGCCTCTAGCGCAAAAAAATACAATATGTATAGTGGTAAAGTGTTGACAACGTAAGGTCAAAAGACCGCGCTACAAAAGTTCTCGTCTAGATAACGTCATATCCGGAGGTCGAGCTGTCAAACTACGGAAATAGTCCGGGCTCCAAGCGTTTTACTGGCGTGATAAAAAATACAATGTATGCTTTCTACACACAATATTACACCACAAACCAACCTTCAGATTATTTTCTATACCGCCATTTTTCACCATTAAGGTACCAATCCATATAAGTTGGAACGTATGCATATACGGGTGATCTTAAAAGTTTCGGAAATTGAAATTATCAAATGCAGTATGAGTCAGATAAGTGCTTGTGGGAACACCTTGTATAATACTTTCCAAGATGGCCGATATTGCAGGTTAGGTAATAGAATCATCAGCAATAAAAAAAAGTTGCTACTTCAACTTTTTTTAATATTTCATTGTGTAAACTGAGCGGCTGGCTAGGTCTCCATATCTTAGTCCTATGGAATAATTTGATGGAAAGATCTTGAAGGCAATAGATAGATAGATAGATACTGACTGATTCTCTAACTACATTATATACAGTTTTGTACATTTTACAAAAAAAAAAAAAAATCCAGTAATGTTTTTGAAGATAATCAGTTTTTTCATTAAATCCGTTCGTTCGTATCAAATTGTTTCTTCTCGTCTATGTGCGGGATTTGCTCTTGAACGACGTCCCCTGTACGTGAACATACCATATTGTAATGATTGAACTGTTATCTAATTTTTATCGGAAATGATCCGTCAGTTGTCGTCCATATGCATTTCGGCGCAATTGATGCGAAATATAATTCAAGCCCGCTGTTGACTATGGGTGAATTTAATTGAAATAAAACGGGACGAAAATTTGGAAACTGTTTTTCGCATATGCGCCGCCGAAAATAATTTATGTAAAAAACTTATCATTAATCAACCGGGGATCACGGGAACGAATATATTTGAAACAATCTCCTTTTGTCTCGCGAAAACGGGCGAATAGAAATTCAACATATTATCGACGGTCATTACAAATTCGCGGTTTGTAAATTTACAGACGGTAATCACGGGGTCGGTGCTCAAACATGGGTCTGAGCGTCGGGTTTAAAACTATGTCAACATGGCAAATTGTGCATGTACTCATTGTTAGAGAGTTCATCAAAGATGCATGAGTCTGGGTAGATTACTGTGACTCAGGCTTCCTGCTCCCGTACACTGTTTGATTTTAATACATTTTCAATGAACACGTGAAAGAATTTTTAACATATCCTCATATCTTGAATCTACAGTTTTAAATTACTCTGGAGTTGACCCTGACTTAACTCCACGACTACGTACTTTGCCTTAGACAGTATCTATGCTAATAGTAATATTTGTTTATACAAACAATCGTTTTTCATACATGTGTACGCATCTTAATAAGCTAAATATTATACGATCTTATTTTTATACTGTACAGGATGATCATTTTAAGTGCCTCACTAGATTTTCCTGCTTTATTCTTCACCTAGGAAAAAAATTCAAAAACCATGCTTGTGTACTTTTTTCCAAGGAATCCGATTCCGAAAAGATAAAAACAATTGAATGTCAAAGAAAAAAGTTATGGCCGAAAAACTGAAAAAGAAAAAATATACACCCTGTATATTAATGCGGAAATGGATATGTGACATTTCACTGATTGTAAATGCGTATCAGATACATATTTTTCGCTTCCGGTTTGACCGGAAATTACTTTAATTATTTTATTTTAGGTGATACACCCTGTATATTGAGCTCAGTTTAAAGAACTTTTCTTTCTGAATTCAGCAATATATAACATATCATCATTATCTTTCATATTTAATAAGATATTGGGGTTTAAATTTAAAATAACACAAATATATGTTATGAAATAAAATCATCCATGAAAACAAACAAAAGCATTTAAATTATTTATTTATTTCAAAAACAAAAGAAGATATAGCATAATAACTTATATTCTTTAGTTTTTGAAATAAATAGAAAATAATTTAAATACTTTTGTTTGTTTTCATGGATGATTTTATTTCATAACATATGTACAGGGTGTCCCAGCCTCGCGTCGGCCAAATGTTCTGGCTCTCCTATAAGAGATATCGAAAAATTTCAAAAACGAGATGATAGAGGACACAATGGTGCATAGTATAAAAATATTTTGAAATATACAGAGTGATCGATTTAGGCGTGACGTCATAAACTTATGTTTTTTTAAATGGAACACTAGGTATATTATTACATATTTGAATTCTCCTTTTAAAGTCGACTCAATCGATATGCCACTTGATGGGTCTGCGATGGGTCGGTACCATGATATGGGTGAGTTTGTACCAAAAACGTGCCAACTTTGTGAGCTTACTGTGGCGTAGCGGAAAAGCATTTTGAGATCTAGTTTGTGCCAAAAATTGTCAAAAACCCTGTAGTTTACGCTGCTGTTATCAGATCTAACGAAATCGGTCATTTTATACCGGGCGAGTCAGGAAACGCCAAATCTACTTTTTCCCATTTTTTTCAAATGGAACACCCTGTATATTATGACACCAAAGGAAAGCCCTTTGAAAGAGCTTTCTACTGATATTAAAATTCAAGGGTCTATCTTTCATGAGTGCCAAGATATTTGATGGTAAAGTGGCACAATTCGAGGTTTATTAAAAATTTACACTCAATTTTCAATTGTTTTGTGAATTTTCGCTGAAATCGGCTCTTTTCAGTGAGAAAATTTTGAAAATAATTCTTATACTCGGAGAAAAAACCGTACTTTAGTACAGAAAAGTACTTAAGTATAAAATAGTCAACGCCTGATAAATTTAATTTTTTTTCTGAAATGTGTGTATTCGCAATGTTTCAATAGCTACACTAGCCGATGTTCGAAAAACAACTGAAAATCGTTTACGGCTGTGTATCAGGGAGAATGGGAACATTTTTGAACATTTTAATTTAATTTCCAGTACTTCCACCCAGTTTTTTTCCAAATAAAGCTTTCGTTTCCTCTCTTTCTTATTTTTTTTTGTCTGCAGAGGACCATCATGGTGCAGATAAGTTGATATAATTATTTTCGAAATTTTCTTATTGAAAAGAGCCGATTTCAGCGAAAATTTACAAAATTGAGGGTAATTTTTTAATAAATCTCGAATTGTGCCACTTTACCATCAAATATCTTGGCACCCATGAAAGATAGACCCTTGAACCTTAATATCAGTGGAAAGCTCTTTCAAAGGGCTTTCCTTTGGTGTCATAATATACAGGGTGTTCTGTTTGAAAAAAATGGGAAAAAGTAGATTTGGCGTTTCCTGACTCACCCGGTATAAAATGACCGATTTCGTTAGATCTGATAACAGCAGCGTAAACTACAGGGTTTTTGACAATTTTTGACACAAACTAGATCTCAAAATGCTTTTCCGCTACGCCACAGTGAGCTCACAAAGTTGGCAAGTTTTTGGTACAAACTCACCCATATCATGGTACCGACCCATCGCAGACCCATCAAGTGGCATATCGATTGAGTCGTCTTTAAAAGGAGAATTCAAATATGTAATAATATACCTAGTGTTCCATTTAAAAAAACATAAGTTTATGACGTCACGCCTAAATCGATCACCCTGTATATTTCAAAATATTTTTATACTATGCACCATTGTGTCCTCTATCATCTCGTTTTTGAAATTTTTCGATATCTCTAATAGGAGAGCCAGGACATTTGGCCGACGCGAGGCTGGGACACCCTGTATATTTGTGTTATTTTAAATTAAAACCCCAATATCTTATAAAATATGAAAGATAATGATAATATGTTATATATTGCTGAATTCAGAAAGAAAAGTTCTTTAAACTGAGCTCAATATACAGGGTGTATCACCTAAAACAAAAAAATTAAAGCAATTTCCGGTCAAACCGGAAGTGAAAAATATGTATCTGATACACATTTACAATCAGTGAAATGTCACATATCCATTTCCGCATTAATATACAGGGTGTATATTTTTTCTTTTTCAGTTTTTCGGCCATAACTTTTTTCTTTGACATTCAATTGTTTTTATCTTTTCGGAATCGGATTCCTCGGAAAAAAGTACACAAGTATGGTTTTTGAAGTTTTTTCCTAGGTGAAGAATAAAGCAGGAAAATCGAATGAGGCACTTAAAATGATCACCCTGTACAGGGTGACTTTTGACTCACTCTGTACATAGTTTTTGATTAAAAATAAACAAGAAGGCCTTATTTCGGGATCAATATACAGTGTGTTTCTACTTTCCTCATTGTTAACCACTCTTAGATAATGGAGTCGGGCCCCACTACGGGCGCCAAGTCGTAAAAAATCTTCACATTGGATAAATTTTAATTTCATCGATATGAACAAAAAACCACAGCTCTTTGTTGGAAAATAGACTCTTTTGAGATTTGCCACAACATAGTGACACATTTTAAGTGGTGGTAAGATAGCAAGTGAACTAGCAATTAATTTAAACCAATTAAATTGTGTGTTGAGAATTTCTACCTGCCCCAAAGGGAATTTTGGCGCCTAAACAACCAAAATAAAATTTATGATATAAAAGTTCATTGCCCGCATTAGGACATTTACAACGAAATCTTACAATTTAAGTCACATTTTCGCCCGAAAATAATAAATTGGAAAGTAATAAAGTCAAGTACTGTAGTAATCCTAATATAGGACATAAATCCCACTGATATCGATATTAATATTTCGAGAAAAGTAGGTAGCAAAACGCAGGCTGCTGTATACGGTAGTTAAGTTGCAAGAGTGGTTAAATTTTACGTTGGCTGAATCCGGGGGGGTCATTATCTTACCACTTGTCGACTTGTCACCCACATGTATGCAATCAGTGGTTCGAAACGCCGCCTTCACACACGTATGCTCAAGAAAATACTGAAATTACGCTTCATGCTATTATTTTATTTGTCATGGAGCCTAGGCAAATTCATGCACGTATAAGTACGAATGTATCACCGATGTGACATATCTGGGCTGCAACTTAAATATATCTATCCACTTGGTAAAAATTATGTCGGTGCAGCCACACAAAACATGGTCAGGCCAGGAATCAAACCCAGATTCCATGTCCAACGTATTTCCACTTGGTGAAACCGAATCCGAGGTCTAAATGGTCTGCTAAATGATTTTGCACCAAATTTTTTATTTATTATTTTGACGCATTTAAAGCGGTACTCACGAACAATAAGATCTTTGAATATCTATACTTAACTGAAGGCGGTACGGACGGATAGTAGCGGACCACGGTGTATTCTTACCAATATTATTTCTTTCCTTTTCTTTGTTTGGGATTTATTACCACATTCCTTGAGATTCCTATCCAAAAAATTCGATTTATCTAAAAAATATTCAAATTAACCAGTTTAAAACTGGGAAATAACCTCTACGCCTTTGACGTAATGTCAGAGGATCAGTTAGATGGTGTTTTTTGACAACTAATAGGAATTAAATTTAATACAAAAATACTGCGCTGACGTTTCGGAAACCTAATCCGTTTCCTTTTTCAAAGTTTAGGCTTTAGATTTTTATGTAACGTGTAGAATAACACGGCATAAAATAAAAATTGTTTATATCATTTCCATACATACTTACCATAGAAATGTTGAAAAATATACTAAATAATATTAATTTTATTGAGTTCTTCTCTCAACATTGGTAACCAAGTTGAACAAAATTCTACCGAACAATTTGATACGCATTTATCTTCATTAAGTAAAATTATTGCAGATTCTTTGATTTTTCTTTTTTTGTTGTCTGCTTCTTTGGTCAAAATTTTTGCTGAATCCCATTTTATCCGGTGATCGTTTTCCCAAGCATGTTCACAAATTTTAGATTTTTCAATATCACCTTTTCTAATATAACTTTTGTGCTCGCCCAATCGTACATTAAGTGGTCTAGATAATTCATCCACATAATCTTTATTACACTCGCAAGGGATACTGTATATAAAATTTTTTGAATTTTGTTCAGGATTTAATGGTTTCGTTTTTGTTAATATGGATCTTAGAGAATTATTTGTTAGAAAAATTGTCCTAACGCCAAATTTTTTACCGACACGACGTAATTTCTCAGATAAACCTTTTATATATGGAATTAATGTCGAATAAAGATATTCTGGTTTTGGTTGCACCGGATTGTTAACTCTATTTTCAATGTTCATGAAAGTCTTATCAACAAATTCTTTCGGGTATTCATTATTAATTAAAATTTCCCTGACAAATTGCCTTTCATGTTTGAATATTTCATCATTAGAAGAAATTATTTTTGCCCTATCATACAAACATTTTATAACACCTCTTTTAACGTCCAAAGACTGGTTTGAGTTAAAATTTAAATATCTGTTAGTGTGAGTCTTTTTTTCGGTAAACGCTAGTTTCAAAATTATTATTATTGACTTTTTTAATTAAAACATCTAAAAATGGTAATTCATTATTGTTTTCTATTTCTAGAGTGAATTTGATAGGTGGTTCTTTATTATTAATATTTTCCAAAAAATTGTTTAATAAATCTATTCCATAAGGCCAAATTGCAAAAATATCGTCAACATATCTCCACCAAGTTACCGGTTTATGAATATTATTTTCAACATATCTGTTTTCAAAATCCTCCATAAATATATTACTTAGTATTGGTGACAAAGGGGAACCCATTGCCACCCCGAAATCTTGTTGTTAAAAATCATTTTTTAATTGGAAATAGGTTGTTTTTATTGATACCGTTAACAGTTCCATTATACTATTTACGCTAAGTTTGGTCTTGTTTGCCAAATTATTGTCGTTTATTAATTTGTCTTTAATTATTTTCAAAGTTTTGTCCACAGGGACATTTGTAAAAAGGCTAACTACGTCAAAACTAACCATCAGATGTGTATCATGAATATTATTTTCATAAAGTTTTTCTAGAAAATGCTTACTATTTTTTATATATGAATTGGTATTTCCAGAAAGTGGATTAATAATTTTTAGTAAGAATTTTGCCAAGTTATGACACGGAGAATTAATAGAACTAACAATTGGTCTTAAAGGAATGTTTGCCTTATGTATTTTTGGTAAACCATAAAAATGAGGAGGTTTACTATGATGTGGTGTAAGCTTTCTGCGTTCAAAGTCATTAAATTCATTTTTGTATTTAAAAAGAGTTCTGTAAATTTTGTTTTCAATTGATTTGGTTGGATCTTTATTTAATTTTGAATAAGGGCCCTCAGTTATGAGAATTGTAATTTTTGAATCATATGTATCTGTATCCAAAATGACTGTGGCATTACCTTTATCCGCTGGTAAAATTTTAATACCAACGTCCTGTTTCAAAGAAGAAATTGATTGTTTTTCTTCAGAACTCAAATTATCTTTAATTTTAACTTGATTCTTTAAAATAATTTTTGAACGTATACGGTATTCATTTCCTTCATCCGCTGGTAAATTTTGAGCAGTTTTCTCTATACTTGCTATTATATCAAATTTTGGGACTGTTTTAGGGTTAATAGCAAAATTTAAACCTTTTGATGAAACTAGTTTATCTGAGATTGTCAAAACTCTGTTTGACATATTGATGACAGTTTTGTCAATTAAAGGGTTATTATTTATATTTTGTAATTCTCTACTTGTTTTTCCCTAATTAAGTTTCTAAATTTATTTAAATGCGTATCTTTTTTTAAATTAAAATATTTGTTATAATTAAACATAACATTATTATATATGTGTTGAAAATCTGGCTCTACGACTTGTTGATATATCTGATTTTCTGTGTATTGTATATCATTATTTAGTAAATTTTTTTGACATCTATGGAATTGAATCCTTTCTCTAATCATAGACTTACTTGCGTTATCTAAGATTCTTGATATTTTTTGATTTTGGAACGGCATTTTTAATCTACGATAATTGAGACCCTGGGGGGCAATACTCGCTACTAAGTTTTCCTCCTGCTCCCTATTTCACACTCGCAATAGAATTAAATCAAATAAATGGATAAATTCTCCATACTGATTTTTTCTCTACACGATGATCGTTTCAGTTTACATTCAAACAGCAACCTTTTGTAAAGATTCGCTACGTATATCCATTTCTATTATATTTGTAATAAATTAAAATTTCACATAGCCAAATATTTACCTACATAACTTATTCGAGAGCTATCGACCACAATGGACTTTTGCCTGAATTAGCCGATTCCAGGAACTTCGCTGCCTTTGTGGGTATATTTTAACACCTTGAATTGGCCACGGCAATATTCTCAGCTTAAGTCTTAAACATAATGACTGTCTTTTTAGTGTGAATACTTTTGAAATATTGTTGAAGACGATTTTAAGGAAGATAACTAGCAAGTAAAAATATTATCTTACGTATTCTTTATTGTATTTGAAGTCTTTCTCAGCAATATCTATGGTGTTCCATTATTTAATTTATCATTAACTCTACGCTCAACCTAATTATAATGTAATAATGTATTTACATCAAATCCGATGTTTGCAGATTTTTCCAAACGATTACCAACCCTGTAGAGTCGCAAATAAAGTTGCTACCTGATCGAAAATAGTGAGTGGAACTCCATAGGGGGCGACAGCTTACCATTGTTTCTGATATTTATGTATCAGTAGATAGTATCTCAAGTAATTGTTCCTGTAATTGGTTCGAACCCTTCTCTCCTGCATTATGCTACTGCAGTGATTATCGTTATATTATATAGACTCCCGCTGATTAATTAATTCCAAAATTCTTGGGCCAGATTTACGAAATCAGATATGCAACGGTTGTATTATGGCACCTTTCATAATCGCGGAATATTTAATTATGCGATTTGAATATGAATGTTTTTAAATAGGTTAATGCTTGGTTAATGCTTATTACTTGCGCCATATTTATATACAAGGAAACACACAATGTTGTCTATTATGGAGTACCACAAGGGTCTGTTTTAGGGCCCCTTCTCTTGTTTATTTAAAATTCGCCCAAAGTGTGGCAAAACAACAAAATACATGTTTTCGATCATTTTTGTATGTAGTTTCATAATTCAGTATTAGAATTTAAAAATCACGTACACAGGGTGAATTTTTGCATAGGAGCCCTAAAAATAAAAATTAGTTGAGCCGGCCCTGGAATTTTCTGTCTTTGATTATGCATGTAAATTGACAATTAATAGTATACTATATACCCACAATACCAGCTGATTCTAGTGATTAGTTTAAAAGATATTGCCTTAAGAAATATTGGGAAAAATTCATAAATCACCCTGTAGTTGAATAAAAAAAAGGCTCTGGCTATTTTCAATAGTCATTTCTAATTCACCTAAATGAACTCTATCTACCATAACATTTTGTCCCTTTCCTCGTGAATCACCCTGTATATCATCCTTTTTTGTAAGGACACGCATTTTTACTTTAATATATTTTAACCCAATATTTTCGTATGTTTAATTTATTGTAAAAGCACTCCTAATGTACTAATGTAAAATATTTACGTGTGTGTAATTTATTACGGAGGTTTTGTAAGCGTATTGACTGTAACTTGTTTGATCTCGGGAAGAAGTAAATGAAGAGTAATTCCAACATACATACGGAACACAAAATATAAAATCACTAGGTACTAAAAGTTTTAAATAAATTAAATATATCTAGTTGTTTAAAGTGCCATTAACAATTAGCCAGGACGTACAATAATTTGATAAAAAATAAATAACATTTAAAATATTTAGTTAAAAATACTAGTCACAGTTCTATCCACTAGCCATAAGCAGTCAAATTAGTTGAACAAACACACGATGCAAAATAAAATCATTCATTGTAATAAGCTGGCAGTGAAGGATACATTTTTATTTTTCGGGGAACTAGCCTTGTCGGGCGGAGCCCGACTTTAATCCTCAGCTACATTAGAACACGCATAAGTTGGTAACTCATCTAGATTTCTTCTAGTTATATGTATTTAAGTGTAAAAATATCCACGAGAAAATGGTCTTACCGCTTCTACAGGTTTTTCGAAAAAAACTGATAGCAGGGCTGGAAAGAACGCCTTTAGTTTAGTATCGTGTAAAAATTACAGGGTGGCACACTCTCTACTTTTCGAGGAAAAAAATTAATTAGTATTATGTTGTCGCGAACCCCAATTTGCATTTCTTGCATATCACGACGCTTCTACGGGTTTTTCGAAAAGACTGATAGCAGGGCTGGAAAGAACGCCTTTAGTTTAGTATCGTGTAAAAATTACAGGGTGGCACACTCTCTACTTTTCGAGGAAAAAAATTAATTAGTATTATGTTGTCGCGAACCCCAATTTGCATTTCTTGCATATCACGACGCTTCTACGGGTTTTTCGAAAAGACTGATAGCAGGGCTGGAAAGAACGCCTTTAGTTTAGTATCGTGTAAAAATTACAGGGTGGCACACTCTCAACTTTTCGAGAAAAAAATTATTTAGTTTTATGTTGTCGCGAACCCCAATTTGCATTTCTTGCATATCACGACGCTTCTACGGGTTTTTCGAAAAAACTGATAGCAGGGCTGGAAAAACGCCTTTTGATTAGTATCTTGTAAAAATTACAGGGCGGCACACTCTCTACTTTTCGAGAAACAAATTATTTAGTTTTATGTTGTCGCGAACCCCAATTTGCATTTCTTGCATATCACGACGCTTCTACGGGTTTTTCGAAAAAACTGATAGCAGGGCTGGAAAGAACGCCTTTCGTTTAGTATCGTGTAAAAATTACAGGGTGGCACACTCTCTACTTTTCGAGAAAAAAATTAATTAGTATTATGTTGTCGCGAACCCCAATTTGCATTTCTTGCATATCACGACGCTTCTACGGGCTTTTGGGAAAAACTGATAGCAGGACTGGAAATTGGCCACAATCGGCGCGCATATCGATACTATCCAGAAACGTTGCTAACTCAGAAACGTTTCTAACTTCACACACATTCTCTAATGGATAATCTGTTATCAACGATCTGAAGACACGACCGACCGAAGTTGTTGGGCAACTTGTATTTTTAAATTAAGTTGTCCTTTGACTTCGGACTTTTGTGCTTTTGTGAATTTATCGTTGACCATACATAAGGTGAAGAAGAATGGATATGGATACAAATGTTTAAAAACAATCATAACAACATATACGTATAATATGGTAAGCTAACAATTTAATTTTCAAACTCCATCCGCATGAAACTGTGTTAGGATTATTTTATACTGTTAAGCCCGATCAAAATTACATCTTCCAATTAACTTTAACCGGCAGTTAAAGTTGTCGATTTTCATTGTTGTATCAATTGTATCCTAGTTAAATCACTGCCGAATAAACTACAAGACCGGCCCTCAGAGGCCAAAAGTGTAGACCACCTTAATTATTAGATGACATTTTTCAGTACCTTCATAGGGAGCACCTATAACTGTTTATCACTGAATAAAACAGTAAAATATTATTTCTTAATTCTAGAAGAGACAGGTTTATTTTTGTCCGGAAGGTGGCGCCACTTTCATATCGCCGACAAATGTTTGACCAAAATGTACAAATACCACAACAATTCAATACTCTTCAATAGCTCCATTGCAATGTAGAATTACATTCTAACAGGCAATAAAGTCTACTATGTGGACATAATGCTGGAGTCGGTGCAAGTCCAAACCATTTGGTTTAGTCAGGCCACCAAGGGTATATCGTACCCAATATACCATCGAGAGACATTTGGCAGTTTGTCCGGGAGATGGCGCCACTTCTATGCCGCCGACAAATATTTGCCCAAAATAGACAAATACCCACAACAAATCCATATTCTTCAATAACTCCGGTGCAATGTTGGAATTACATTCTAACAGGAATAATGCACACGATGTCCCGAATACATTCAAGAATTCGAGGAATATAATTTGGTGCTGGAGTCTGTGCGAGTCCGAACCATTTGGTTTGGCCACCCCTTCTACAGGGATATCGCAATATAGACTGGCCACCCCTTCTACAGGGATATCGCAATATAGACACCCACCCACCCATCTGCGATGTCGTTCATCTCTCCTGAGAGGAGAGAGATGGATATCCACCTACCACCTTTGGTACTACAAAAATTCGTAGGTTTATATGCACGTATGTATACTGCTTTCATTTGTAAAATGCAGCTAGGACTGTCAGTGCGTGGCACGATCCCTCCTGATTAACCACGGTACACGTAGGGTTGTGTATCTATAGTCGAGACAGAATTTGTCTGCGAGATGGGCATATCGCCATCTCGTGAGAGATAATCGTACTATAAAAATACATATATTGGTATACAATGTATATTACACATACACCTTCTTATGCAAAGCAACTTTTGAAAATTGAAATGCAGCCAGCTCTCAGTGCTGGCGTCGCACTGTGGCGTGTGGCACAAAATCCTCTGGTTTACCCACCGTATAGTGGATCGTGTACCTAATACATCTGAGACAGAATGTGTCTACGAGTTAGGCATATCGCCATCTCGTGAGAGATACTTGCACTACAAAAGCACAATGCTGGGCGTCGTGCGAGGCACAATCCAATCCTTTGGTTTAACCACCGTACAGGTACAGGATCTAGTATCTAGACAACTGAGACAGAACCTGTCAGCGAGTTGGGCATATCGCCATCTCGTGACAGATACTTGCACTACAAAAATACAATAGTTATGGTACAACTATTGATTGCAAAGCCACTTTTGTAAATTTAAGCCGTGCAACTTGCTTAGTGCTGGCGTCGTGCAAGGCACAATCCAATCCTTTGGTTTACCCTCCGTACCGGGATCGTGTATCTATATAACTGAGACAGAATTTGTCTGCGAGTTAGGCATATCGCCATCTCGTGAGAGATACTTGCACTACAAAAATACATAGTTTTATATACAAATGCAGAGCAAATTTTCTAAATTCAAGACAATTTAGTGCTGGAGTCCATATGAGTCCTCACATTCGGTTTAGCCAGCCCACCACTGGCTATTGTGCACTTATAACATCGAGACAGAATTCTAAATCTGGCAACTGGACATAACGTCATCTCTTGAATGAAAAATACATGTTCTAAACACTATGATATATAACAGAGGAAATTTTCTAGATTCAAGTAATACAGTTTTGCTGGAATCGGTGCAAGTGTTGAAAAGAGAAACATAATAGCCCAAAATCAAAAGACACCTTTTCTAAAAAAACAGGTTGCCTATCGACTTTAGTCAATCGTGCATTCTGCTTCAATCCATATCACGAGTGGCGCTGGTACTGCAAAACATAGAAACAAGTGTAATAATTATTGCTTGTAGAAAGTTATTAATAAATTCTTCATGTATTGCACATAATCCTGCTGCGTGGAACTGAAGTCTACCAGGTTTTCCAGATTCTTTGCTGGACACACTTCGTTTCACTCAGCTAACTATCTATAGTTATCGATATATTGATAGTCATCGATGTATCGATAGTTATTGAAATATCGATAGTTATATATTAATAACTATCGACAGTTATCGATAGTTATTGAAGTATCGAGTTTTATTGAAATATCGATAGTTATATATCGATAACTATCGATAGTCATCGATGTATCAATAGTCATTGAAATATCGATATATCGATAGTTATATATCGATAACTGTCGATGTTTCGATAACTATCTATACTTATCGATATATTGATACTCATCGATAGTTATCGAGTTATTGAAATATCGATAAATCGATATTTCGATAACTATCGATACATTAATATTCATCGATAGTTATAGATATATCGATAGTTATTGATGTATCGATAGTTATTGAAATATCGATAGTTATATATTAATAACTATCGACAGTTATCGATGTATCGATAGTTATTGAAGTATCGAGTTTTATTGAAATATCGATAGTTATATATCGATAACTATCGATGTATCAATAGTCATTGAAATATCGATATATCGATAGTTAGATATCGATAACTGTCGATGTATCAATAGTCATTGAAATATCGATATATCGATAGTTAGATATCGATAACTGTCGATGTTTCGATAACTATCTATACTTATCGATATATTGATACTCATCGATAGTTATTGAAATATCGATAAATCGATATTTCGATAACTATCGATTGTTATCGATACATTAATATTCGTCGATAGTTATAGATATATTGATAGTTATCGATGTATCGATAGTTATCGATATATTTACATTTAGTTATCGTTATTCGATATTTCGATAAATTTATCGATATATCGATTTTTATTTCCAGCCCTAGATATAACACTATATTTTTGCATTAAGGTCATTATAACCATAATCTGACACAATTGTGCACTAACTACTTCCGGTTTAGCCGAAAGTGATAACATCCATCTTAACCGGAAGCGAAATTTTTGTGTACAATTATTTTACCGCGATAAGAAGAGTAACTTAGGTGATGCAGGAAAGGAGCATCTTGTATCTCGTTTAATTTTCCAAGGCGCCAATAAAAAATATTTAATACGGCTTATATGTTTCCATAAATGTGTCGGGAGATAACTTGCATCGGGGTGTATTCTGGTAATTGCGAAATGTACGAAACGGAAAATATTACGGCTTTATCCACTAATACATTATTCCGGAATTACCAAATACCAATTAACGATGAAATAACGGATACTAATAACATTTTAAATCTTAAAATAATCAAAGTTAACAGTCAAAAACTCAAACTACAATTTACACTCACCTTACACAAGTCAGTCTGTAGTAGGTGCCTAAGTGTGGTGGTTCAGCAGTCGTCCTAGAGATGGCGCCAGAGGTGCGAAAACCAATTAAGAAAATTGTGGAATAATCTAGAGAGCCACATCTGGATTATGCTAGAAGATATATCTGCAGGTATATAAAGGCCTAGATGGTCCACTGCAAGTAGTTGAATATTGGAAAGTAAACTGAACACAACAGAAAAGGAACAGTACAGTAACTAGTAGTGAACAATAGTGGTTAAAAGTAGTAATTAGTGTTATAATTTAAGTGATCAATTTATTGTAGTTATATTAGTGATTGTAAATGACTTTATTTAGGCTTTATGCAAGCATAACAATAACAAACATATCCAATTTGATACCTATAGGTACTTATATTGATGTTTCATCTCTAAACATACAATTATTAAATTTATTGGACTTTCTTTAATACATAATAAAAATTGGATTAAAAATTACAAAATTCAAAACGTCTAAAAATTAATTATTGAAAAAACATTTTTTTTAGCTCACCACAAAATTCATTCATTACAGTCACCAATTAACAAACTAACTTTTTTATCTCGGGGTTTCTCGTTGAAAAACGTTTTTAAAATCTCGAGGAAAAAGTAGAGTAGTCCGACGTGGGATCGCAGGGGCAGGGAGAATCCAAAAAAGAACGAATAGGAATTTTGTCGCACGAGCCGTAGGCGAGTGCTACAATCCTATGAGTGAAGAAAGCTCTTTTTACATCTTCCACTGAAATTAACTGATACGCTGTGTTTTTGTAATTGTCTATCTTATTGCTGTGCAAGTCCATCGACTGCATAATGTCAACTCTTGTAAACTAAGGGTGGCAGACAGAGTAATGGGGTATACCTGGACAGTGGCCAGTTAGTAGTCCCTTGGACACTTCCATGAAGCGAATAACATTCCCGTCTGGTGGTTTATTGCGAGCCTTCATCAGGGTTCATAAATACTTAGTTTTATTACTCTGTACACCAAAATAGAACCATATTTATATATTTGATGGCCTATTTGTTTCTTACCTATATTGTTGTTAAATTGAAACATTACCAACATAGACTTAACTCTGCCTGCACGCCTGTAGGTATTGGCAGTTAAAATAAAAAATTTAAATTCATATTTCAGAATTCAAAATTTACATTCTAATTTTAAAATCTAAAATTAAAGTTCTAACATTTAAACTCTAAAGTCAAAACTAAAATCTAAGACCTAAAATCTAATATCTAAACTCTAAAATCTAAATTCTAACATCTAAACTAAAATCTAAAACCTAAAATTTAAACTAAAAATTTAAAAATCTAAGCTCTAAAATCTAAATTCTAAAAACATCTAAACTCTAAAATCTAAAACCTAAAATCTAAAATCCAAAATCTAAAGCGCCAAATTAAAATTACTTTCATGCAAATACTGAAATAGTTTCTACAAATAAAAAAATGGTGCCCAATATAAAGTGTATTCCGTCAACCAAGCGGGTATCTTCGCGAAATAATTAAAATTAAACGTTTAGCCAATGCTGGATATCTTGATTCGTTCGCGATTTATCCTGAAAAAATTGAAAATCGTAATTTCAAAAAAAAATTATATCTTGCGTACTTAACGAAATTTGGCAAGGTTATATTTTTGACCACTACCAATTGAATGGCGTTGTAGAAATTTTCTAAGCCTTCCAGATTTTGAGCAACGATAGTCACCTTTTTTTCCTTATGGTCGCCATATTGGATTTTTACACCATTAGTTAGAGAAAATAATTCTCTTTTCACCTATGTCACCAAAATAGACTGATAGGTATTTTAAAAACATGTTGATATTCGAATTAATGTAAAAATAATTTATAAAATTCAGTACGCTTTGGAAAAATAATTGCAAGCAACATTTAATCCATCAGACGCTATTATTAAATTGTTCACTCGTAAAAAATTACAGAAAAATGCCAGGTTATTTAAACTCCTATTAAATATTACAAAAAAAAAATTTGTTTTCTTGACTCTTTAATAAATTAATTGACATCAATATGTTTTTAAAAAACCAGTCTATTTTGGTTACATAAGGTGAAGAGAGAATTATTTTCTCTAACTAATGGTGTAAAAATCCAATATGGCGGCCATAAGAAAAAAAAAGTTGACTATCGTTGCTCAAAATCTGGAAGGCTTAGAAAATTTCAATTGGAATAGTGGTCAAAAATATAACCTTGCCAAATTTCAATAAAATCGCATAAATGGTATAGAAGATATTAATTTTGTTTTGAAATCACGATTTTCAATTCTTTCAGGATAAACCACGAACGAAGCAAGATATCCAGCATTTCTTGGCAGGAAGTAGAGCATAAAATAGCGCAACTTTTGTCTAATTTAATCGATCCTCTGTATCTTATAGTTTCCGAGATAAAGTCTGATTCATCTTTCTAAGACACTCAAAAAGGCGGCTTTGTTTGATGTCGATAAACACCTCAAACGGGCCGGGTGTTTTTATAAGGCTTAGAAAGATGAAACCGACTTTACCAATGGTGGGCATCGAAAAATTCTCCACCGCGTATAACTCTCAATTGAAAAAAATACATACTTAATTAATAAACTGAAAAAACAGTAGAGGTATAGAAATAAATTTAAAAAATATACCTATGAATACCTACTTAATTAGTTACATTTTTAAAATCGTGAAGCTCTGAATATGTAGGTACGTGCAAATATATAAATCGCGAACTGACAGTCTAGTGAGCCTTGTTACAGTCAATCAATCGATAAACTATTAGTTGGCGTTTCCTGGTCAGATTTACGTAATAAATAATTGAACGTAGAGGTACCTATTTACTCTAACTGGTCTATACAGGGCGGCTATTTAGTGTGAGACCGGTTTGTGACGTCAATGATATTCAAGTTAGAAATCTGAAAATGAAACACAAAAATAATTTTTTGTTGCTGACCATATTGAGTTATACAGAGTGTTCATGTTTATGGTATAGGAAGTATTTTAACTTCTTTATTTTAAGTAGAATAGTAGACATTTTAGATTCTCCACAAAATTTCCCATTTTAATAATTATTTTACACGACATCCTGTAGATACATTTTTTTGGAAATCAGATTTAGGTAGGTAATATAAAATTTCTTTAATTTGCAATTTGAAAATGGCAGTCGAAACGCATATCAAAGTTTTCAAGAAAATGGGCCTTGAATTGTCGACCATGTTGAAAAAATCTGAAGAGCACCATGGATTCAAGTAAATAATCGGTTTTTCCATGAACTATAATTTTATTACCTATAACTCGGGCCAAAAAGAGTAGTCAGTAGAGCAAAAAGGATTTAGCTGTTATGGAATACAGAAGCGGCAGCTCGTTTTACCATATAATCCCATATAATTCAGAGAAATATATCCAGTTTTCTCCGCCTACCAGAGATGAAATCCACAACTAGGTCATTATGTTTAATTGGTATAGTCAATCAAATAAAGTACATGCTTGAACGTGCCGCCCTTATACCCAATAATTTGTTCGACTATTATAAAGGTCGTCGAGAGGGCTTAGATAGCGCATTCAGTGGCGTCACATATGCTGCAACGCAAAGGATGTGCATTGTTCAACTGCGTTGCTATACCTTATTCGTGGAGATAATGTTGCCAGATGTAAGCATATTATTTAAAATTTAAGACATGGTAACTCATACTCATGCATAATTAACACAATCCGCTTTCATTTGTTCGAATTAGGGAATTTATGAAATTCGTAAATCCGTACGCCCCTGGCTCTACTGACTACTCTTTTTGGCCCGAGTATAGGTACAATGCATTTTCACTTTTATTTACGTTCCAATTTCGTAACGAAAATATTTCCGTACTAAATTGTGACATATTTTCAAAACGCGCTTTTGTTTTTCAAATTGTTTCAAAGCACACTTGAAAAAATATAAAATTTGTTTTAAAGCAGCAATTCCAATTAGAAATTTAAGTTTCCACTGTTTCCAGATTGGTTCAACTCGGGAATGTTTTTGATATAGAATTCAAGAGTAAGTACTGGTGCTTTATCTGAAAATCATAAAAATGGGCGCTTCCTTAAAAAAAATTAGAAAGGGCTCTAAATTATGAATTTACAGCGTTATTTTTATGACAACAGAAAACACACTGTAAGAAAATTTGTTAATTGAAAACGGATATTTAATTGACTCCATTGATTTTTTTCAACATGGCTGACGGTTTACATTCGGTTCAACCGGAAGTGATTTTTATGCATTTAATATGCTGAAATATGGGTTACACTGTAAGTATCCTATAATATCTAGGTCCGAGTACCTACAATGAGACATTACTCGCACAATGATTTCGTTGTCACTAATTAAAAAAGAGATCAGAAGAGACCTAATCACAGTAAAAAAAACCTTAATCGCAGTTACCTATGGACTGAAAATCGTTTGTCTTTGATTAATTTAATTGTAGTACAGAGCTAATCAACGACTTACGGATTTTGAGTCCATATCCCCGCAATTCATTTTTCTATCTCTCTGTAGTGCATATTCGATTAGGAACGCAGAAAAAAACCGACTGATGCAGATTTCGATAAGAACCGTGAGTTACGCATTTATATGGGATATTTATTCGTTTCCACATGCACTTCCCTGCGCATTAAAATAACCGGATTATTGGCTCCTGTTACAATTCCCATGCATACAATTCTGGATGTAGGTAGATTTATAATTGTTCGGCATCTTCGTTCTTGTTACGTGTACTCTCTTTCAGTTCGGCTGAAATTTTCAATGAAAGTATTAGGTCCGACCAATAAATCAACAATGACGTAGTGCCGAGAAACAAGAACTGGGAGCCGCCGAGTGCTGGAAGAGCGATAATACTGCCTTGGCGAAATTTATGTACACGAAACAGCCCATTAATTAGAGATTTTTAAGCACGAAATGATGCGCTTATATTAATTAATTATTATTGCTTCGTATGATGTGCAGTAAAAATACCCGCTAGGTATAATTAGTAATCGGCCAAGTAATTAGTAAACGAGGCTGCTGCGCACGGCAGCGCGAAGGGGGACTCGGTGGGCGTGACGGAGCGCCGAGCTTGCGCATCATTGGCTCCCTATAAACATGGCAGGCGTTGCTGTCAATCACAGACGGTGGTGGGGGCCCCTAGAACTCCAGATTGGAAGGCTTGTTTGGGACTCTCATAACATAGAGAAACGCCAGCCAGCGCGGAGGTGTACGTATGTAAAGTGTTGTGATAGTGTTTAGTGAAAGCCATCAAACTGTTCGCGCCGTCGGAAGAAATGTTGACAATGGAAACGGACCTCAAAGGAGGCAGCCTCCACGCAAACATGCCGCCGCATCACGGCATACAAAATTACGGTTCTCTCAGTGCTCTCGGCCAAGCGCCCATGCATCATAGTTTGACACAACACCCGCACCAGATCCACCACCAACCGCAAGGCCCCCAGATCCATCACCAGCATCAACCGCAGAGCCACCATCAGCCAGCACAACATCAACAGCACAATCAAGCGCAGAATAATAACAATAATTCTAGCAAGGCGCAGAACATGGAGCGCGTCAAGAGGCCTATGAACGCCTTCATGGTGTGGTCGAGGGGGCAGCGGCGAAAAATGGCCCAGGAGAACCCCAAAATGCACAATTCGGAGATATCGAAGCGGCTGGGCGCGGAATGGAAGCTGCTGAGCGAAACCGAAAAGAGGCCGTTCATAGACGAGGCCAAGCGGCTACGCGCGGTCCACATGAAGGAGCACCCAGACTACAAGTACAGGCCTCGGCGCAAAACAAAAACCCTCCTAAAGAAAGACAAGTACCCGCTAGGAGCCTCCAGTTTACTACCCTCTAGCGACCCGGCGAGGTCCGCGCCCTCGTCGGTTCAACAAGTAACGGCCAGGGACATGTATCAGATGCCGAACGGTTACATGCCCAACGGATACATGATGCACGACCCCAGCGCGTACCAGCAACAGTACGGCGGTAATTACGCGCGGTACGACATGGGGCAGATGCAGCACAGCGCTTACATGAACGGAGGATACGGGGCCTACGGGACGACCACCGTCCCGAACAGTGCGGGATCTCCTTATGGCATGCAGCAGGCGGGGTCCTCTCACAGTCCCTCAGGTTCCAGTATAAAGTCTGAGCCCGTGTCGCCAAGCTCGGGTCTGCACACGCCGACCCCCGGCGGCATCAAAAGAGAATATCCCGGTCAACCGCAGCAAGGGGATCTCCGTCAAATGATCTCGATGTACCTGCCCACTGATGGAGGAGTACAACACATGCAGCATCAATATAGTGCGTCGCCGGACCCCATGGGCCCAGGGCCGTTGGCTCCGTTAACGCATATGTGAGAGCCGCTCTTCGCGGCACAAGACTTAGACGTGCCGCCACTGTGAACTGTGTACATAGTATACCTTGTACAATTTTGTTTATTCTCCCCCTTTTTTACCAAACTACTCTTCTTGGTTCCTTTAACCACAGCAGTATTCTCGAAATTGTTACTATATATTTATAAGAAGTCCTGCGATCTTTCATTCACGTAAGTGTTGTGGCTCTAGCGATATACTATCCTTATTTATATTTGTCTTAACTCCTAAAAGTTATTATTATTTATGTAAATATTTATTTATTGTACGATGAATTCTTATTGCTAAAAGGTCTATTTAGAGGAGGAACTTTTTTGTAAATTTGTCGCGACGCTCCCACCAAAATTGCTAAATCCACAAAACTCAGCATCTGGAATGAAGTATCGATGGTCTTGGCTAAATATTATTACAATGTTTATGTTAGATTTTTATTATATATTCGTGTAAATATAATTTTTAACTCGCGTCTGTAATATTGGATATTTTATTAGTTCATCGATTATATCGTTTAAAAATGTGCGCCAACCGCAGGACAACTGACAGTAGTTGTGTAAAATCAAGCCGCTCGCTCGACAGTCATTTATTTGGAAAAAACAAGCCTATTTATTTTGCTTGGCGCATATTTTTAAAAATTGTTTTAAGATAACGATACCTGATGAAGTGACGGTTGATAAGTACCAAAAACTTTTGTACATAATGTAGATACCGATTTGACAAAATACGTGTTGTCAACATACTCTATAATTTAAAAGTTTTTATACAGAACAAATTTACCCAGTGCTTTTTTTTTGCATATTTAATGTATACCTACCTATATTTTTTAAACATTTATTTATTTTTATTTCATATCCTTTAGAAAGAAAAGAAGACTTTCCAATCATAACATAATATTTACCTCACCAACTAAAGAGTCTCAACTTTTCAAAATTTCTAGCACCATGGTAAATATTATGATCGTCCTTTCAAACAAATCTCAATTTTATAAATGTTCACGTTTGATTTGTTAAATTTATTGTTTGCTATAAAATTCGGATTTGTTTCTAATTTCGATATCTGTGATGGACCGACAAAATTAATATCACTGCTTTGTACATATAATTTTAAGTTTTTTGAATGTACAGTGTGTTAAAGTTATTAGTCAATGGAACGAAAATGTGAATATATGAAATTGACAAGTTTATTGCGTTTTATTTTGGTTACAGGTAATGCGAATTTTTCAATATTTCATACAAAACGTATGCGTTTTCAACAAAAAAACCATTAATAATTCTAATATGTATCCTCAACTTTAATTATATACATTTGAAGCTGTTGAGTTATTAGTTATGTGGCATGGTCAGAAGGTTGACGTTCAAATAATTGATGATATTTTTGTTTTTACAGTAGAACGCTGATTTACCGGGTTTTTATGTTTCATCAATAATTAATATCAACAACAATTGGCATTAATTAAAGAATTGCTTAATTAGTACCTACATTAAATATTTTAATAGCTAGTAACTTGGCGACCTCAAAAATATGTATTTTTAAATCGATAATATAAAATCCATCTATTTTGGATCCATAACCTTTTGAACATACATCGAGTTTAATAAATAAGAATATTTTTTCAAATGTTTTGACAAAGAAGGATTTATCGACCACACTTATAAATTAATAATAAATATTAATATTAAAGACATATTTTAAGAGATTTCTTAATGCATAGCATATGTTGCTTTTTCTTTTTCGACCAGTTTGAGAAAAACTTGTTTCTTAAATATTTGTAATTTATTAACGATAGCGTTGCAAAAGGGAAAAAAAATCCACTTATTTTAAACAAACATTTTTCAATCGATTATTTACCGTATTTTCTTATTTGAAAATTAAAGTAAGCGACTAGTGGCGTCATGTTTTTTTTAAAAACGGCCACCTATATTTTTGTAGCAGTTTTGAAAAGTGCACGATTTTTTTAATAAACATTAGCAGAAATTGAAAAAATGTTCCAACGATATTTTAAAATTTTCTTCTGCAAGTTGTATTTTAAAATTCGAGTTCTTTTCAAAATTGCAGTCAAAAATATGGATGGCCATTAGAAATTAAAGTAAAGGTTGCGGACGGAGTTTTCTATATTTTGTACCACACTGTATATGTTAGGTACTTTCCGACGCGACACTCAAATGAAAAACTGGATTCGCAATATCCTATGGGGTGAGCTTATTTTTCGGAAGAAATTGACTTCTCAATTCTCGAGGAATCATTTGATTAAATTCCAACAAGAAAAACGTCACAAATCGCTATTAGAGATTTTTATTAAAATTTGATTTCCAATTTCCACGGTTGATTGCTAAATTTTTAATAAAATATATACGTATATAGGTATACGATTTAAACAGGGAAAATTTTACGGTCGTTTCAAAATATGCCAACTTAATAAAATTGCTTACCGACGCTAACGGTTTTGTCAAGTTACAATATAGATAATCCCAAAAATTTAACACTTACCTGCAGTATTTTTAATTAATTCAAGTAGGTAAATTGTCGGAGGGCACTGCGAAATAACATAATTATCAAAGCATACCTTTTCGAAAAAAAAAAAATTATATTAAGAGTAGGTACTTATAAAATTGCATTTTAGTTGATCAAAGGATGTGTGTATATTGCCTAATAAATTAAACTAACAAATAGTCCTGATTTATAGGTAGTTTGCAACTAATTTAAGGTAGGAGAAATAATTATGCTGTTTTAAATCCACTCTGAAATTTTACTTGTATAATTCTTCCTTCCTGAAAATTAGAAAATATTTTTCTGGATTTCCTATTCAAAATAATTAATTCGTTAGAATACGCCTAGAATATTATTTTATATTCATTTATTCCATTGTCGCTAGTAAGAACGTTTCAGTTAGGTATTTCTTAAATATTTTATCATAATACCAAATTTAAAGTCAATTTTTTCACCCCTAATGGAAGTAATCGACAGACGCATATACTTACAGACAGACTTATTGCTATATATTCGCCTTTAGAGTAATTTGGAGCGAAATTCGTTTTAACTTCTTTCCGACGCTTGATAAAAATGTTTGTCGGTGAGAAAAATATTATAGAAATAATAACGTTTATAAATGAAATTTTAGTAAAATGGTTATGAGAAAAATTTTATACGAAAATTACGTTTTAGTGTTAGACTAATGGATACGTTTTGAAAAATTTTTGGTAGAATTTTCTAATAAGGCGAAATATTTTTTTGCTAGGTATTTACGTTAATTTAAAAATCTTTTACGAAAATTGCTGGTAATGGTAATATTTAAAAGCCACAGTAGAAATCTATTTTTGATTAGTTACTTAGATTATCAACACAACACTTCCTTTGATTCCCAATTTTTACACTCGCCTTGCCATCATCGTAATTAAATATAACCAAATAAATTTTCAATTAAAATTATTCCCAAGTGACAGTGGGACTCTGTGTATTATTATCCTATTTTAAAAATTGTCCTTTTTAATTTGACTTCAAATCAAAGTATTATTATTGTTAAATGAAAGATTTATCTCAAATTTTCTGTGCATTAAAAATTATCGAAAAATCATCACAAGAAAACGTGCATAATTTCATTTTGTCAAATCACATCAAAATTATTCAAAATGAACAAATGCGGTTTCTTAAAGGCAACGCGCTTTGAATGCTGAGTTTTCAGATTATTTTTAATGCACGAAATGTATTTGTTAGACTATTTCCAGAAGGAAACATAGAACACGAAATATTGATGCAACTGACGTTTTAGTTGACAGTAAAATTTTCACTAGTAATCTCCCTAGTGTGGAAATTTTTCGGGTGCACTAATTTTCTTGGAAAATGATTTCCGGTTATTAATGCAAGCACGTGGGGTTCGGTAAGAAAATTTCTCACCTAAATTAAATGAAAAAATAAGTGAGGTTAAAAAATTCGAAACGGCCAGTTTTATGATAACGTAAAAATCGCCACTTTTCTTCCGCTCCCTCTGCCCTGAAAATCGCAGCAAGATCGTGCGATTCGCGATGTAGTCCAAAGTTGGGCCCTCTACTCTGGATTTCTTGACATGCAGAACGGCGATCCGGCGGAGGCTTTTTGATAATTTAATAGAAAAATTTCCACTTATTAATTTCCAAGGTGTCCTGGAGGATAAAAATTTCCGGAAATTTTTTGTGTTACCATGGTAACGAAACCAAAAGCAAACTTCTGATTGGATAAAAAATAAAAATGTGACGTGTGAATTTTCGCGATTTTCAAAATCTTGCTATTTCATTGGTTCTTATAATGTGAGAAAAATAATTGATATCTACTACATACTTTAATCACATCTTTTCTCTTAACCCTAATGTTACTAAAAACACTAATAGAAGACTATAATTATAATCTGTATTCAGTAAGTAGTATCGATTGTTTGGAAAATACGTGGAGATAAAGCTATGAAATATGACAATTTTCAGGATTTCACAAATTGACATTTTTTAATATAAAAACAGTAACATGGTTTTCTTATACTTAGGCATTTTCCTAAATTTCACACATGGTTTAAAAATAGTAAATATTTTCCCATCGGACTGTATCTATTCTCTGAATATGCCGCTCTTATATCCTTATTAGCAAAATTCCTTTGAATCTTTTTAATGCGTATATTGATCTAGGTACGTATGATTGTATTGATTTCAATTTTTGTCAGTTATCCCATTTGTAATTTTCATAGTTTAATTTACGGATATCATACTCTACACTTTTATTAGCAAACTTTCTTGGTATGAATTTTCTATTTTTATTTATTGTGTATATTAGGATCCAGCAGATCATATAAACAATTTAATTCAATGATTTCGATTCTTTATCTTTGATATTTTTAAGAGAAACTTGTAATTGTAACTCTATTGTAGTTTAACTTAGGATTTATAGGTACAGTTCTTTGGCATTATATTGATAAAGAAAAAAGTAAAATAGTAGGTAAATGAAAAATTCCCATTAGATCGCTTTTTTTGATATGACTTGTATAGCCTACTTTCTTAAACTTATCTATGCATTGAGGTCTAGAAACATATCATCCAATTTTTATAAAAAAAAGTCGTAACTTTAGTTTTCTTAATTCAAAAATAGTAAACATTTTCCCATCAGATTTTGCTCTCGGATATGACACTCTTTAGATTTTTATTGGCAAACTTCCTCATCTTCATGGATCTTCTTAATACGTATATCTATACTTAGTCTTTTTTTTTTTTCTATAACACTCCTCAAGGTGAAATTTTTAAGGGAAAATTGCATTCCTGAGAGTTCCCAACTTCAATTATGTTGGCGCAGAGGTTTTTTGATTACTTTTTTCCCACTAGATAAATTCTTGTCAAAATAATAATCTAATGTCAAAATAATAAATTAAAAGTAATATACAAAACAATAGTCCGGAAGGTTAAATGTTCTTGCATGGTAGGTACCTTAATATTTTTTTTATTAAATTTATGTATTTTGAAGTTGAAGTCAGTGAAAATAAAATTTGAAATTCCAACCTATAAAATTTATAAACCTTCCAACAGTAAATACCGAAATTTCCTACGTTTTAAGTTTTTTTGTTTTTTTGTTCTGACATTATTTTATACAAATGTCATAATTTTGACCAAAGACGATAAATATTGTCTCATTCTCTTTCACAAATATGGATGCTCTTACACTTTTATTTATTAGCATACTTCCTTGGCCTCTATGAATTTTCTCAATGTGTACCTATAATAGATCTATAGTAGATAATACGTACAATTTAATTCCGATTCCAATTTTTACCTTTGACATTTGATTATAAAAAACAGTTTTAATTATATTACAAAGTAACTTAGGTATTTTTGGCATTAAACCGATGAAGAAATCGGTTTTGAGCAAAAATACCTTCCCATCAGATCTCTCTTTTGCATATGGCGTTCTTGCTATACTTTCTTGTCTGGCATATAATTTTGTATACAGTATATTATAATTTCATTAAGTATCATTGACATTTTTACATAAAAAAACTTAACTTTAGTCTTCTTAGCTTCAAAATAATAAATATTTTTCCATCAGGCTTCGCTCTAATATCTCTCTTATACTTTTATTATGCAAGCTAATTTATCTTCTCCATGAATCTTCTTATTGTGTACATTGATTTAGGTTTATTCAATTAATTTTGTTAGTTATTTGATCAAAGATAGTAAATATTTTCCATTTAACACTTTTTATGAATAATCCTTGTGCACACAAATCTAGATAGGTACTTATAATTTTATTTGGTGATTTCGATATTATTTTTGACATTTTTTTAATGAAAGCTTCCAAACTCCCACTTGCAATTTTATTGCCGTTTAACTTAAGTATTTCTATAGTTTTTGTTTGGCATTAAACTCATTAACAGAAAACATGTGACCAAAGATAGTAAATATTTTCCCCACCGGATTTTTCTTTGTCCTCTGTTGCATTTTTATTTAGGTATCGGAAAAGTAAAAGTTGCTTTACTGACTAATTTTTTGCCAGGAATTCTAATATTTATAGAAAAAACAATCGAGCATCGCGTTACCTTACAAAGATATAGCTATCGACTTTATTTTTTCTTATGTAGCACCCTGTATTATTAGGTATTATATCTTTTGATTCTTCGTTTTCTTCTTACTTTTGTGGATATAGATAAACGTGTAAGCTTTTATATTTTATTTTTTTATGAGATATAGATAATTACATAATTTAATTACAACAATTAATATGTGATTATTTTTTATAGATATTGTCAAACTATCTTCCTTGCTTTTCTGCACATAACCTATCTTTTTTCCAAATTATCTATATCTGGTGAAAAATAAAAGATAGTAGCGTACATGTTTACGTCGATGAAATTATGAGAAAAACGGAGAATCAAAAGATATATTAATATACACGGTACCTATTAAATAAGAAAAAACAAAGTTGATAGCTATATCTCTCTTTTCGATAAATTCAAAAGTAACAAAGTTACAGTAGACTACAGAATAGAAGAAATACAGAAAAATTTTATATACAAAAGTTGCAATGTTTTTCCTGAATTTTAATAATCTGTCAATAAAACAAACAAATGACAATCGCAAAATGGCGAAATTCTATAAACTTAGGATTTTCTTTATAGAACATCCTGTATATTATTATATTTTCTAAATTCTTATAATTTTCTGGTTTCAAAAACATATACTTAATAAGATTAATAAGTCTATATTTAGAATATCAGTTCTCCAATTATTCAAAATAAAATTGTATGTAACAACATAATTATTGTCTTAGTAATCCATGGACCTTTTTTGATTTTGAATAACTGAAGAACGGATAGTTCAAATATAGACGTATTATATATTTTTGAAATCAGGAAATTATGGGGATTTCGAAAATATAATAACATACCTATAGGTGTTTCATAAAAAAACCTTAAGCTTATAGAATTTCGATATTTTGCGATTGTTATTTGTTTGTTTTATTGGCAGATTATTCAAATTCAGGAAAAATGCTGCAACTTTCGTAAATACAATTTTTCGGTATTTCTTCAAATAAACTTTGTAGGGGGGGTGGCTAATTAAGGAAAAACCCTGTACTTACTGTTTTCGAATCCGGAGGTGGATAACGAAAAGGAACTATTTTACTTTTATGGTTTATAAATAATTTTGACACGGAATTAATTAATTCTGATATCACCCGCATATAGTTTTATTTTAATTCCAATATTCGAATTCCGAAGAATGGCGACTAATAAATTACCAAATTCTAGAGAAGACTTAAATAACGATTAAAGTTATCTCAATTTATTAGCAAAAACCATCTTTAAGGATATTTTAAATTTTAAACACATAACGTTTTATTCAACTTCAGATGGAACAATATGTCTATTTTTTGTTTTAATACTTTTATTTACATACCTCATTTAAGTACAATTGCAATGAATGCCAATAATCAATGTCATTCTAATAATTACAAGACAGTAGTTTTGGCTATAAATTACTAACAGAGATTTACAAATAGGGCCTCACGGATGGTGGGTACAAGTTTACATACGACAAGCAAAACTGATCCTCTTTGTATCGCGTTGTTAGAACTTATTTTTTTTTCTACTTTTGACTAATACGTTAAAATCTGTAATCATACAATACAAGATGAAAATGATGAAAATGTTCACTAAAAATTTGTTAAGATTATCTAAAATACTTCTTAGAAAATGAAAATAACATCCTTTGGTTTTATTTGGTGGAGGAGCCAAGTTTTTGCAAAAAATACGCGTTTGCCTTCAACATACTTATTGACAAACTTATTATCAACAATTTTATATTTATAGTGCCAATTTCTCACTAGTGCCACATCCACCGGTGCTAATTTTGAAACGTTTGCCTTCAATTATTATCCATTAAGCAATCTTCAATGCTAATTTCGAAATCCACAACATCATTTATCGTCCATTTATGACTCTCTAATATCTAATATATAAAACCCGAAATGGAAATGTTTTAACAAACTTATTAACAATTTTATACCAATATGTTGTCAATTTCTCACTAGCGTTACAACCACCGGTGCTAGTTTTGAAATTTTTGCTTTAATTATTATCCAATAATTGAGATGCTAATTTGTTAACAAACTCATGAACAAACTTATTAACAATTTTATGTTGGTGCAGCTCACCGGTACTAATTTTGAAATCTTAATCGTCCATTTATGACCCACCAATATATAAAAACACAAATATTAATAGATTAACAAACTTATTAACAATGTTATAACTATATTGTCAATTTCTCACGCGTCACAACCACCGGTGCTAGTTTTAAAATTTTTGCCTTCAATTATTGTCCAATAATTGATATGCTAATTTGTTAACAAACTTATTAACATTTTTATGCTGGTGACCTTCCAATATATAAAAACCGAATGGGAAAATTTTCAACAAACTTATTAACAATATCATATTATTTATATTGTCAATTTCTCACCAGCATCACAATCCCACTGGAACTAAGTAGTTTTGAAAATTTTACCTTCAATTATTATCCAATAATTGAGATGCTAATTTGTTAACAAACTCATTAACAATTTTATGTTGGTGACCCTACAATGTATAAATACCGAATGGCAAATTGTTTAACAAACTTATTAGCAGTTTTATAGTTTTATTGTGAATGTCTCACCAGCATCACACCACTGGTGATAGTTTTGAAATGTTTACCTTCATCCATTAAGCAACCTTCAATAACAGGGATGCTAATTTTTTAACAAACTTATTAACAAACTTATTAATAACGATTTTATGTTTATAATGACAACTCTCACTAGGGCCACAACCCACCGATGTTATTTTCGAAGTCTTAATGCTAATTTGCGAAATTTTTACCTTTATACAATAGTATCCGTAACCTTGAGTAACAGAGATGCTAATTTTTAACAAACTTATTATTAACAATTTTATATGTATAGTGCTTATGAGCCGCAACCCACTGGTGTTAATTTCGAAATGATTAATCGTCCATATGACCTTCCAATATAAAAACCGAAATATTAATTTTTTAACAAACTTATTAACAATTTTATAGCTATATTGTCAATTTCACTAGCGTCTCAACCACCGGTGCTAGTTTGGAATTTTTCTACCTTCAAATATTATTCACTAATTGAGATGCTAATTTCTTAACAAACCCATTAACAGACTTAACAATTTCATGTTGATGACCCTAAAATATATAAAACCGAAAGACTAATTTTTTTACAAACTTATTTACAATTTTATAATTGTATTATCTTTTTCTCACCAACATCACAACCACCGATGTTAGTTTTGAAATGTTTATCTTAAATTTTGTCCATTCAATAAGAGATGCTAATTTTTTAACAAACTCATTAACAAACTTATTATTAACAATTTTATGTCCCCAATTTTTTTGGCAAACTTGGATGGGAAATGGCAATATAGAAGTATAACCTAGGAATTGATAGTTTTAAAATAGTTAAAAAATAGAGGATTATCAATCATATTATCAATGAAATTAGAATAGAGTGCTCGCAACGAAACTAATAATTATTTAAAAAGAATATATCACAGAAATTTATAAATCATGAAATTTAACAAAATAACATAATTAAACATTATTATAATAACAACAGAGAAATTGTGTGGTAGAATACTTCAAATTAAATCCGTTATAGTTAGTTATGATTTTTGACATGTCTCTAGTTTGTTCATTTTTTGACACTCACACTCACACTCACTGTCAATTCCTAGGTCATACTCCTGCACTGCATATTGCCATTTTTAGAATTGGATCCTCTACCCAAATTTGCCAAAAAAATTGGTGGTCGCCATTTTTTTTAAATGGCGACCAACGTCACACCTCGTTCAAATATGGCGGAACAAATTGACACATGTCAAAATGTGCGCAAAAGGAAATACAAAATTGACCTGTCCGAAGATTTTTTTCGCAAACAACCAGGGAAATTTATATTTCCGGGTTTCCATATCAAATGTCCGCACTGTATATTAAATTGTTCGCAAACCGTCACGCTCGCAGACCAGTTTCAGTTTTATTTGCTATTCCCCACGTGCAGGTTTTTTTTAAATTTCAAGCATTGGACTGCGGACTTTTGCGTAGTACACCCCGTATATTGGAATTAATTAATGGCTTTATTATTATAGGTAATCAACTGCGATCATAAAATTAGCTGAATCGGGTAACTGATTATTTACTACGCTTCACCTACATTTGTACGTGACTTTCAAATATATGTAGCTACTCGTGTGCTCATTATTTAAACCATCTAAAACAAAAAATCACCAGCTTTGGATGAAGACACGCCTAATATTCTAGTATACTGAAATCATCATTTTGCGTATTTTTGGAGCAACCTAATTTTGAGCTAGAAAAATACCTTACTTGTAAATAAATAATAAATTAATTAATAAAGTGCACTTTCGGGGGTTTGCAGTAAAACAGCAAATAAAACGTTTTCCCTCTTTCCAACCCCACCCGTACACAAGCGATGTATATTGGAGCAACACATGGAAACAATAATCTATTTTCTTTGATTTTCTATAGTGTTTATATTTTCAATATGGAATTAGGAACAGGTGTTCGGAGGGATAATTAATCTTGCAAGAAGACATAAAACACATTCAAGACAGTCAACACCTCCTTAATGATTTCTAATTTCCCAAACGGGTATTCTACCAATAATGGATTTTACGGGCTTTCACAGGTACGCACGGATCAAAAAAAAATTCCGTACACGAACCCCTTCGAATCGATTTCGCCGGTAAAAAAAAAAACCTGCCCCATTATAGCGAAAGACAATTTTTAAATATCACGAAAATACACAAACACATTAGTGCAATTGCGTGTGGAGTGAAGACATTAAATTTTCAGGCTGATGAGATGAGGGTAATGGTGTGTGCCGCAGATTGGCTAAATTCACTTCCCCAGTCTAATGAAAGAATAATCGAGTGTAATTCAATTGTGTCAGAATTTATGAACGTAACTATTTAATTTTAATGCCCCAGGCGCCACCTACAATGAATATTGTTGTATTTTATCTTATCGGGCGCTGCCGACGATGCACGCACTTTGACGAAAAAATTTTTGGTATGTGCCTGAGGATGGTTAAACATTGTCTTCGAAATGTTTTAGGTTAATACTAATAGCGGGCAGATACCCATTTTGCTACATCTATAAATAAAGCTACCAAACGGGGTAAAACACCTCACCATTTGCATACGCCAAGGCATCGGATAATAACTGAGTTGCGGACAAAAATTATTCTTGATTCTGTCTTGCGATTAGCCGCAATTTGTGCCGGGATTAAAATCCTGGAAAGTTCAAATGCATTAAGCCTTAAAAAAATTCTTGAAAAAATTCAACCCCGTTCTATGCAAAAACCTGGTAATGTACTAAAAATTGCCGTATATAATTATCGGGCATGTAAGGTTCAGCGGCGATGTTATCGAATATCGAACCGCCTGCCTGTACATACACACCTAAACTATGAAATTTGCACTTTACGATTCCCATACACCATGTGTTCTGCATGCGTGTGACAGAAACAATACAAAGTTAAAACGTAAACGACATATACATGTTCCCTCTATCGTGTGACGTACGCCACGAAATCACCGTTCTCTAAATCTAAATAATAATTATACATCCGCTATAACGTTCGTGTAAAACAATTTCATACAAATATTTTCACACAGATTACATAAAATCTGTAAGTTTCCGTAGGTACTGATATTCGAACAGGTGTACGCTCGTATGTTATGCTGCACGGGGTTTCCCACGGTAAAATCACGTCAACCCTCGCAGGGAAAACTCCCCCTTATGGGCAACAATTACCATATGCTCTGTACCAAATCGGCGACCACTGCGTACCTTCTGACCTCAGCCTAAATCATTGTTATGTACGTTTAATTATGTTTTATCGGTGCGTGATTTGGACGCTAAGTTATATTTAATTTATAAGTAAATACCCAATAAACAGCAAAAATAATCTCAACGATGCATTTTTTTACGTGAACTAGTACACTAAGAATATTTTATGTTTTCAGATGTGAACTGAGGCGAAGGTTATTAAGCATTAAAGGTGCATTTTCTCCCTTAGAACTTTTCAGCAATGGGATAAACGTTAAATGTACTTACTTCTATACTTATTTAAATTACTTGTAAAATGCCAAGATCCATCCCTCTACGATAAATAAGTCTTCAACAGTGCATCAAAGTGGGATCTGCAGCATTTTTTCATTTACAGTTCGGTAAAGATCGCCGAAAGAAAAGTTTGTCCCAATTAATGTTGGCGCTTGTGAGAAATTGGTACCATAAATATGAAATTGTTAGTGAGTTTGTTAAAAAATTTGCGTTTTTGTTTTAACTATTGAAGAGTGATCAATGGATGATACCTGATGGTTAAAACTTCCAAATTACCACCGTGAAGCTTGACGCTTTAACTATAAAATTGATAATAAATTTGTCAATAAGTTTGTTACAAAATTATTGGACGTTGATAAAAGGATTATAAATGATCTCAAAAATTTCAAAATTGGCGCTAGTGAGAAATTGGCAATATAAATATAAAATTGTTGATAAGTTTGTCAATAAGTTTGTTACAAAAATTAATATCTCTGTTATTGGAGGTTGCTAAACGGATGATAAATCAGATAAATTAAGGCAAAAATGTTAAAATTCGCGCTGGTGGATGTGGCGTTAGTGAAAAATTGGTACTATAAACATTAAATTGTTAATAAGTTTGTTAAATTAGCATTTCTGTCTTTATATATTGGAGGGTGATAAAAGGACGATACATTATAGTTAAGATTTCGAATTATCACCGATGAGTTGTGGCCCTAGTTGGAAGTTGTCACATATAAACATAAAATTGTTAATAATAAGTTTGTTAATGAGTTTGTTAAAAAATTAGCATCTCTGTTATTGAATGGACAAAAATTGAAGATAAACATTTCAAAACTAGCATCGGTGGTTGGTGATAAATTGATAATACAATTATAAAATTGTAAATAAGTTTGTAAAAAAATTAGTCTTTCCCTTTTTATATATTTTAGGGTCACCAGCATAAAATTGTTAAGTTTGTTAATGAGTTTGTTAAGAAATTAGCATCCCTGTTATTGAGGGTTGCTTAATGGATGAAGAGGCAAACATTTCAAAACCATCACCAGTGGTGTGACGCTGGTGAGAAATTCACAATAAAACTATAAAACTGTTAATAAGTTTGTTAGACAATTTGCCATTGGGTGTTTATACAATGGAGGGTCACCACCATAAAATTGTTAATAAGTTTGTTAATGAGTTTGTGAACAAATTAGCACATCAATTATTGGATAATAAGTTTGTGAATGAGTTTGGTAATAAATTAGCATATCAATTATTGGATAATTTTGTTAATGAGTTTGTAAAAAAAATTATATTTGGGTTTTTACATATTGGAGGGTCATAAATGGACGATAAAATGATGGTCAAGATTCGAAATTAGCACCGGTGTGTTGCGGCTCTAATAGAAAGTTGGCACTATAAATGTAAAATTGTTAATAATAAGTTTGTTAATGAGTTTGTTGCATCTCTGTTATTGGACATTGCTTAATGGATAATAATTGAAGGCAAACATTTCAAAATTACCACCGGTGGATGTGGCACTAGTGAGAAATTGGTACTATAAATATAATACTGTTGATAATAAGTTTGTCAATAAGTGTGTTACTAAAATAAATATATTTGTTATTGGAGGCTGCTAAACGGATGCTAAATGAAAGCAGACATTTTAAAACTTGCACTGGTGAATCTGGCGTTAGTAAAAAATTGGCATTATAATTGTTATTAAATTGTTAATAAGTTTGTTAAATTAGCATTTCTGCTTTTATATATTGGAGGATGATAAAAGAGCGATAAATAATGGTGAAGATTTCCAAATTAACATCGTTGGGTTGTGGCCCTAGTGAGACCTTGGCACTACAAACATAAAATTGTTAATAACAAGTTTGTTAATGAGTTTGTCAAAAATGATCATCTCTGTTATTAAATATTGGTTAATGGATAAAAATTGAAGACAAAAACTTCAAAATTAGTACCAGTGGTTGTGACGCTAGTGAGAAATTGACTATATAGGTATAAAATTGTTAATAAGTTTGTTAAAAAATTAACTTTTCGGTTTTTATATAATGGAGGATAACAAATGGGTGTTAAATGATGGTTAAGATTTCGAAATTAGCATCGGTGGGTTGCGGCTCTAATAGGAAGTTGACACTATAAATATAATAAAGTTTGTTAATGAGTTTGTTAAAAAAAATAGCATCTGTTATTCAAGGTTACTGATTTGATAATAATTGAAGCCAAATATTTCAAAACTATTACCAATGGTTATGATGCTGATGAGAAATTGACAATATAAATATGAAATTGTTAATAAGTTTGTTGAAAATTTTGCCATTCGGTTTTTATATATTGGAAGGTCACCTGCATAAATAAAATTGTTAATAAGTTTGTTAACAAATTAGCATATCAGTTATTGGATAATAAGTTTGTTAATGAGTTTGTTAACAAATTAGCATCTTAATTATTGAATAATAATTGAGGCGATGCCGGTGAGAAATTGACCAAGCTTCTTTGTTACTCAAGGTTGCTAACTAGATAATGAATGAAGGTAAACATTTTAAAATTAGCAACGGTGGACGTGGTGCTAATGAGAAATCGCCAATATAACTAAAATTGTTAATAAGTTTGTCAAACAATTTCTTTTCTGTTCTTATTTATTGAAGGATAAATGAATAAAAGAAGGGTAAGGTTACGAAATTAACGCTGGTGGTGAGTTGTGACCATAGTGAGAAGTTGAGACTATAAATATAAAATGTTAAAGATAAGTTTGTTAAACAATTAGCATCCCTGTTATTTGAGTTTACCTAAATGTTAAATGAACGCAAAATTATTGAAATTAGCATCAGTGTTTATGGCGCTAGTGAGAAATTAACATCGAAATATAAAATTGTTAAGTTTGTCAATAAATTTGTTACAAAAATTAGCATCTCTGTTATTGAATGGTGCTAAATGATAATAAATGAAGGCAAACATTTTGAAATTAGCACTTTAAATATAATTGTGTTACTAATAAGTTTGTTAAAAAATTAGCATCTCTATTATTCAAGATTGTTATATGAATATTAAATGAAGGTAAAAATTTCGATATTAGCAGCGGTGGTTGTAGCGCTAATGAGAAATTGGCACTAAAATATAGAATTGTTAAGTTTGTTAATAAGTTTGTTACAAAAATTAGCATCACTGTTATTGAACGGTACTAATTGGATGATAAATGAAGTTAAAAATTTCGAAATGAGTATCGGTGGGTTATGGCCCTAGTGAAAAGTTGGCGCTTTAAATATAATAGTGTTAATAATAAGTTTGTTTTATTCAAGGTTGTTACATGGATAATAAATTAAGGTAAAAATTTCGATATCAGCTGCAGCGGTGGTTGTAGTGGTAATGAGATGTTGGCACTAAAATATATATTTTTTAAGTTTGTCAATAAGTTTGTTACAAAAATTAGCATCTCTATTACTGAAGGTTGCTAAATGGATGATAAATGAAGGCAAAATCAGTACTAGTGGATGTGGCGCTAGTGACAAAATGATATTATAAATATATAATTGATGATAAGTTTGTTAAAAAATTAGCACCCCTGTTTTTATATATTGGAGGGGGGTGCTGAGTGGTTGATTAGTGATGGTAATGGTGGTTGTGATGCTGGCGTAAAGTTCGTATCGAAATATAAAGTGGTTAATAACTTCGTCAAAAAAATTAGTTTATAGACCTATCAAACAATATTGTTTTGGAAATTTGTTACTAAAAGGATGTGACTTGGAGGGGAAAGAATTAAAAATCTGATGGAAAACGCAAAATTATTTTCCTATTCAATTTGAGTATGAGTTATGAAGTAAGATTTTGACAGTCGCCACAGGAGTATTCAGCTGAAATAGGCATTGAAAACCGGTCCTGGGAGTAGAGATTTTTGTTGACCTCACGAATACTCGCGTTATTCCGGACGGTTTAGCCGCTCTTATTAGCAAGGTTGATAAATAATTTCGACCAATAATTGCTGACACTAAGAAGAAATAAATCGCATGAAATAATCGCCCATAAATAAATCTAAACGATCCGGCCTGGCCTGTTGAAATAGCAATGATCAACAGGAATAGGAAGTATGGTGTGTGATTTTCCGGCAAATCGAATATCCCAACATTAGATATCCACATTAATGGTTATCAACCACAGAATCTCAAGCATTTACTGTAAGGAAAGATCTCCGTATAGGATCAAGTAACACACGGACATCGCAGAGGAGCAAGTATAAGGAGACATGTGAGTGAAGGCCCCTTATAGATGCACGTAGGTTGAAACCCCACCCGGCGAGACAGTGTAGAATTACCGGTAAAGCGACACTGGACAACAAAAAACATCGTACCACCGGTGATATGCTCAAGTTAATTTGTCATATACGTACATACGCTGCAGGATAGCTCAATGTGATTTATATAGTTCGTGCTGAGAAGTCCGCTACTTGTGTTTTGTTAATTCAGGATATTTGCATAAACTCATCCCACCTTTCATGCGTCGGGTACATATGTTTCGGAATAAAACGTCGAATTAATTCCGATCGAAAGGGAACCCGGATTTGGGCATTGCCGAAGTCCGTTCCCCATAATAATCCAGAAGAGGTGGAAATACTAATAATACATTGCGCACGCAAAGGAACAGATTTTGTTTTTATTTATTTAACGTTTAACTCAAAATTGGTTGGAGCATTTTATTTTTTTTAATGATCGTTTTTAAATTCTTCATCAATCTCTCGAGCCGAATTTTTGATTTTCAGTTATAATTTTTTATATCAAATACAAAATTGATTTTTTTATTGAAAAATATTCTTTTTTTTTTCAATTAAAATCAGTCTACAGACAGACAAAAATGATTCGCCCAATTTAGTTTATTTAAAAAAAAAAATAGATCGGCCAAAATAGAATTTTTACTTTTGACAGCTGTCAACCTAAAAAAAATCCATTTTTATTATTTCAACAAATTGAAGTATCGAGCAGTCAATTTTCTATACCTAGGTTTTGCAGGTACTAAATACGAAATTGATGTCAAAAAAGTATGTTTTTTGGTAGCTGTCAAAACTGCTGCTAAATTTGAAAATATGCAAGTATATTGTGTTTGTATTACTATCGTATTCAGTACCTCCAAAATCTATAGAAAAATGTTTGAAATAATAAAAAAATGGCATTTTAATTAAGTTGACAGAAATTTTGACAGCTGTCAAAGTTTACAACTTTATTTTAATATCAATTACTGAACTAGAAAGTTTAAAAACATTTTATGTATCTTCTTCTATGGAAATCAACATTATTTTCAAAATATACTTGGCTGAAATGTTTTGACAGCAATTTTGGCATCTCCCAACCTACATAATATTTTTTTGACATCAAGTTCGTTTGCAGTATCTCCAAAGCTTTGTTAAGTATGTTTATTTGTTTAAATAATTATAAAATGTCATTTTCTTTAAGCTGAAAAATTTTGACAGCTGTCAAAAGTGATGACTTTTATTTTTAGTATCTATTATGGAACTAGAAAATATCAAAACATTTAATAGCACTTCTTTTATGGGAAATCACGATATTTTCAAAATTACGAAAGGCACACTGCATTTTCTTTAATTTGACAGCAGTTTTGGCAGCTACCAACAAGTTTAATATTTTTTTTTGACAACAATTTCGTATTCAGTTCCTCTAAGGCTTATAGAGAAATGTCTGCTTATTAAATAATTATTAAATGTCATTTTCATTAAGTTGAAAAATTTTGACAGCTGTCAAAAGTGAAAACTTTTATTTTTATTACCTATTATGGAACTAGAAAATTTCACAACATTTAATAGCACTTCTTTTATGGGAAATCACGTTATTTACAAAATTACGAAAGGCACACTGCATTTTTTTTTAATTTGACAGCAGTTTTGGCAGCTACCAACAAATATAATATTTTTTTGACAACAATTTCGTATTCAGTTCCTCTAAGGCTTATAGAGAAATATCTGCTTATTAAATAATTTTTAAATGTCATTTTCATTAAATTGAAAAAAAGTGAGAACGTGAGACCTTTTATTTTTATCATCTATTATGGAACTAAAAAATTTGAAAACATTTAATAGCACTTCTTTTATAGGAAATCATGTTATTTTTAATATTACGAAAGGCACACTGCATTTTTTTTTAATTTGACAGCAGTTTTGGCAGCTACCGTATATTTTTTTTTACAAAAATTTCGTATTCAGTTCCTCTAAGACTCACAGAGAAATGTCTGCTTATTAAATAATTATTAAATGTCATTTTCATTAAGTTGAAACATTTTGACAGCTGTCAAAAGTGAAAACTTTTATTTTTATTTTCTATTATGGAACAGAAAATTTCAAAACATTTAATAGCACTTCTTTTATGGGAAAAGATGTTATTTTTAATATTAGAAAGGCACACTGCGTTTTCTTTAATTTGACAGCAGTTTTGGCAGCTACCAACAAATATAATATTTTTTTGACAACAATTTCGTATTCAGTTTCTCTAAGGCTTATAGAGAAATATCTGCTTATTAAATAATTTTTAAATGGCATTTTCATTAAGTTGAAATATTTTGACAGCTGTCAAAAGTGAAAACTTTTATTTTTATTATCTATTATGGAACTAGAAAATTTGAAAACATTTAATAGCACTTCTTTTATAGGAAATCACGTTATTTTTTTTAATATTACGAAAGGCACACTGCATTTTCTTTAATTTGACAGCAGTTTTGGCAGCTACCAACAAGTATAATATTTTTTTTGACAACAATTTCGTATTCAGTTCGTCTACGGAAATAGAAATTTAAAAAAAAACAATAGATTTCCCTTCTATGAAAATTCACATTGATTATAAAATTGTGGAAGATAAACTTGAATAGTTTTAAATTTGACAGCAGTTTTGGTAGCTACCAACAAACACAACAATTTTTATGAAATTAATTTCGTATTCAGTACCTCCAAAACCTAAAGAAATATGTCTTTTTAAGTACAAAAGTCGAAATAATTATTAAATGATATTTTTTTTCAGTTGACAGAAAATTTGACAGTTGTCAAAAGTGAAAACGTTATTTTAATTTCAATTATAAAAATCTAAAAATTTTAAGTAGGTACTTCTCTTTTTAGGAAAAATCACATTTTCAAAATTACGAAAGAATTTTAAATTTGACAGTGATTTTGACAGCTGTCAAGGATAAAAAGAAATGAAAATTTTATTGTGGCAGATTTATTATCTATTTGTAAAGTAAATATTTAAAACTAGATTGTGGGCAAATCTATATGTATTTGTGACCTGTACTCATTTTAATTGAAAATAATAAATAAAATTTTTAGTAAAAAACCAATTTTATATGTATATAAGTTATAAAAGATTATAGCTAAAAATCTGGCTCGACAGATATATGAAGAATTTCAAAAAGAACATTTAAAAAAATTAAATAATGCAATAAATTCTGAGGTCTACAGCGATTTTTAAACGGTATTCTTTTTTACCCCACTGTGCGTTGGTGGGAGCGAGCCACGCCTACTGAAATCAATAGTACGCCTGTATTACTACTACGCGACAACCCCAGATCGAAGCCACACCTCTCGATGACGGCGAATTTAATGGTGACTGGCCACGCGACATTGGCCACGCCTACGCCTACGTATCTCAACAGCACGAGTGACCTACCACACAACGTCAGCCTAACGAAGCCGCGCCTCCTCCTAAATGCATAAATGGAGGAAATCAAAAGACGACCACGACAATATGATAGAAGCGTCAAGAATTCAAAATATTCAACGCGGATGAGAATCCAAAAACTTTTCTAGAAAACAAAAAAGGCTATTACAAAAACCAAAGATGTCGATACGGTCGATATTGGTGAGAATTTATTGATTTTTCTAGATACAAAACGTACAATTTTTTCAATAACTTGTTTCAACTAAAGCAGTTGTGAATTATACAGTCAACTATTTTCCAACGCGCCTCGTTTTATACAAAACTTAATGAAGCAATCACGGTTGCCGTTGTTTTATTTCCCGATGTAACTAACATTTATCGTCTTTATGTCAGGACCATCACATCACATAACTTAACTAATTTGTTAAAATTACTAAAAGGCTATTATGAAATGTTTCCTGAATGTTAGCAACAGCTCATGTAAGTCTTGTAATTACCGTTACTATTAGGTCCTACCGCTAATGCAGTCTTTGCGTGAACCCAAGACCCTTGTGCTATATCGCTCGCTCCTGCCTACTTTTTAACGACGACCTAAGTTATTAATTAGTTCCTTTACGTGCGACGAGAATTTCGGTATATTTGCTCCTACGCTCTTTTTTTATATTCATGCCGGTTCAACATGGCAAATGTTACAAATCGAGCAGGGAGGAAATAACAGGCGTTCATTTGTCACTCAATGAAATTAATATCAAGGATTTTAAGATTTAAGGCAAGGAGAGTCGTAATTTCGCTTAAAAATAGAAAAAATATTGCCAGGTCCAAGACAAATTATAGATAAAAAAACTGATGATGCGTTCGGTTGGAAAATAGGAGCAAGCCTTTCTCATACTTTTACGTGCGTATATTTATTCAGAAAAATAAGGAAGTCAACGGCCAGATTTAATACAGCGCCATTGTTATAACTGGCAATTTACAGTAACCATGATTGCTGTTTTTCTTGTTGTGAGCGCTGCTAATGCTCTTTCAATTGAATAAGTATCACATGTCCTTTGTGAAGGATTATATCTTACACATAAATAAAATAAATCAATTTTAACAACGCATTTCCGAACAAATAAATATGTACATGCCTAAAAAATTTCCATGAGGTCTAATGTTGTACTTTAAGAAAATGTGAATCGAGTTATAAGCACTAGCTTTAGAGATAATAGTTCATTTACATTACAGTGTCTGAATTTACTATTGTGAGAATGGCGCGCCTCAAGGTTCCGTCCTTGGGCCTATATTATTTGTTACATATATCAACGATTTGTATAGACATATTTGCCTACCAAAAGTGTCTATTTGTAGGCGATATCACACCGATTTAAGTAAAATTTGTCGAAAAACATTATAATTGGCCGTAGGGCACATTCGAGTCACTTTGGATTGCCAATAAATTGGTCAGATTATTGATAATTATGCAAATGACGTAATCCAAATGAATAAGAATAAATTTGCTGATGACTTATTTAATTATCAGTTTTTGCTTCGTGTCAAATATATGGTCTGGTTCTAAATGTCTCTTAAGTCAGCTTAAAAAATTGACTTCAGTCAAAAAAAAACAATAGACAGTCCGCTCCAAAATATCAATTATTTACTTACGTGTGGCATTTTAAGAATAGTTTTTATAAGGCAATATATGTTTTACAAATATCTATAAATCTTTCTATAATTATCCATACGTAAAGTGGCGATGCGTGTCCGAGCGGGCATAGGTGCGAAATCAGGCATCAAACAGAAATACATGCATTTTTCATGATTTCATATGCGGTGCAATTAGATCAAACAGGCGTGGGTGGCTCTCCGCACCATCAAGCAAGCGTAGTTCCCTGGTCAGCCGAAGCGGCGCTACTGCGGTCACCTGCCCGGAACCGGAAGCCGGGCCTGATATTCCGCACTACATGGGAATCTCTTAACTGTGGAATCACGATATTTTCGAATAGTTGGGTATTCTAAGTGGAGATTACTCGCTATCCGTGGTGGATAAATCTTTTTTGTTCTAGGATGTTGTATCTGGGGGACTACCGCATACATATATCACAGCATGTACGAGTATTTATCGAATGTACAGACAGAGTGAAATAATGCAAAATGGACTAATTTGATTTTTCTCAAAATCACCCTTAATTTCAAACGACTGATAAAATTTTTACCTAGTCTGGATGAATTACTCATATTTTTTGGCTCCAACGATATGTAACAATTTTATTTTCATGCAATATTTTTTGGGAAAAATTTAGACTTTCTTTTTCTTAGTTCAAAAAGTTCTGAATGTATGAATGAATGCCTTGACACCCCCGTGGGGGTAGCGCTACTAGTAGTCCCCTTTTTCCTCTACACTACCTCTTTACATGTCTTTTGACATCTCTTCCTCTCTTGAGCTATTGTTACCCCTCTATCTATTCCTACCCTGGACAAATCTTCCTTCACCTACTTGATCCATGTTGACGCCGCCCAACCTTCCTTTTCTTCTTTTACTTGCTGATGGTGTCCACTCTTATAATTTCCTCTGTCGATGCCCTCCATACATGTCCCAGCCATTTTACCCTTTGTAGTTTGATTTTTCTGTCTATGTCTTCCTCGCCCAAAAATTTCAGCATCTCTTGATTTGATCTTACTCTATATTCATTTTCTCCTGTTCCAATTGCCCCAACATTCCATCTCAATATTCTTCCCCTCAGCTACTTTTAGTTTCTCCTCGGCCTTCTTTGTCAAGCAGATTGCTTCCGTTGCGTACATCATCACTGGTCTAATAAGCGTCTTGCAGCTTCTAGTTTTTGTCCTTCTTGTCAAGATCTTACTCTTTGGAATTGATTTATTAGCCTGATTGCTCTGCAGCAATAATTTTCTCGTCCAAATATTTAAATTGTCCCACTTCCTCAAATTCCATCTTCCCCTATCTTCACCATTGCTTTCACTACTTCTTTTACTATTCTCATGAGTTTAGTTTTTTCCTTGTTATCTTTAGCCCTATTACTATTTCCTCTAGCATTTGCACCATTGTCTCTCCTTTTAGTAATTATGACTAAGTCGTCTGCGTAGGCGATTATTTCTCTTCCTCTTGGTCTTACTGTTCCTTGGTTTATTTTGCGTACTACATACTCTAATGCCAAATTGACGAGCACCGGTGAGAATGCATCTCCCTGCTTAACTCCTTTATTTGTAAGAAATTTTTTGGTTTCCCCTTTATGTGTTCTTACCGTGGCCGTTGTTGATTTCAATGTAACATAAACCACTCTTCCTACCTTTGTAGCTTCAACCATTTCTTTTCTTCTTCTTTTCATAATCTGCATTAGTATTACTCTAACTGATCGATTTGCAACCCTGTTGACAGCCAATAAGTGGCATTTCAGTGTTTACATTATACCTACGAGCTTCCTTTATCTGCTTCAATATACACTTATATATCGCATCCACTGTTGATTTCCCTCTTCTGAAGCCAAATTGGTGCTTGCCTATCATTGTGCTTCAATTTTCTCTTAATTTCCTTAGGATTATGGCTGCTAGAATCTTGTATGCCACGTTTAATAATGTGATTTCTCTATAATTCTTGCGCTCCTTCTGGTGTCCTTTTTTATGTAACGCAAACATTTTACCGACCTCCCATTATCTAGGCAACTTCCTCCCTCAATAATCTTAAACATAGATTTTTCCATTACCACTTTGTTTTATTATTTCTCTTGTTTCTTCATATGATAGTTCCTCAATTTCCCTTCCATTATCCTCCTCGTCTTCTACCCTTAACCCCTTCTGTGCTTGTTCTTCAGCTAAGAGTTCTTTGAAATAAACCTCCCAAACTGCGTTAAATTGCTGATCATCTTATATTATATGTCCTTCTTTATTTCTTATACCCCAGTTTTGGACTCAAAAACAAATGATTACAAACCATAATTTCGCCTAAGCAGTGGCTGTGCCTTCTGTATGTATGTATTTATCCGATTTAAACCAAAATTCATTCAAATATAGAGTACATTAGGATCAACTTATGGCCCAAACGCCATTTGCCCCTTACTAATGCAAAGCCATCTACGATCAAAATGAACGGGGAAAATCAAAAAAACATATTAGGCATCAAAAATTTTATTAATGAAAGTTGTTCAGAATTGTTCAAAAAACCTTATGTTCAAAATTAAAAAAATATTAATATTTTATTTGAAAAAATTTTTAAGTCTGAAAATATAATTTTAATGGGATATTGTATATATTTTATTTTTTATAAAAAAAAAACTAAAGAAATACTCTGCAACTAAATACGAATGATAATTGATATTGCAAAATTATTTTTTCGGACTTAAAATTTTTTAAATCAAAATATCAATATTTTTTAATTTTCATGAGACTTTAAATTTAAGGTTTTTAGACAATTCTGAACAACTTTCATTGGTAAAATTTCCCATCTGTCGCGTATCATATAATGACCAAAAATTATGAAAAATTTATTTTTAATGCAATTTGTAGTTGCACTAATTAGAATTTTTAATTGACATTTTGAAGACCACTTTCCAAAATTTTATTAAAATCCTTTAATTATTTGTAAATTTATTAAAAATAGAGGAAGAAAAGTTTTTTGTTTTTTTTTTTTAGGTTATGTCAGACTTGTAAGGTTTTTTCCTACATAGTTTTGTAAAAGAGAAAGCAAATGTTTCTTTGTTTCACCCCGTCCAATAGGACTAGAGATATTCACTAAATTATCTAAAAACTGTGTTGTGTTTCGTAAGTCGCCTAATGTAAAAAAAAATAGATACCTGTTCATGATGACACCCAAAACGTTCCTTCCTTCCAGTTTCTTGTTCCCGAGAATTCCTCCACTACATGAATATTTCTAATATCTACAACTTTCAAGTATTTAAGATCAGAGCTGGATTATGTCTCCTCAGGATCTAGAGCACTTTTTGTGTGGGGAGCTCTTAAATTACTATTGCTTACTATAAACTTCTAATTTTTTTGCTATATTATTTTGGTGATTATCTGCTAATTGTTCTGCCATTTTGACAACTTTTAATTAGAAAGACCGAGCGCAAAAGAAGATCAATTTTCAACCGTGTCCGCCATCTTGAATTTTGACATTTCAGTAATTTATTCACAATTCCTAGGCATCTATTCTATTACCTACATAACAACATCAAGTGCATTGAAATCGGTTGAGAAATGAAGAATTACCAGGCAAAATATCAAAATTAGCTTTTTTTGTTCCAGATTTTAAAATGGCAAGTAGACTTATTTTTGAATTCGCTATATCGCCGCAACCGGTGAACCGATTTAACTCGTCGTGGTCTTAAAGTGCAGAGGGACGTTCAATATTTCGGAATCTGCTAATTGTTTTGCCATTTTGACAACTTTTAATTAAAAAGGACGAGCGCAAAAGAAGATCAATTTTCAACCGTGTCCGCCATCTTGAATTTTGACGTTTCGGTAATTTATTCACAATTCCTAGGCATCTATTCTATTACCTACATAACAACACCAAGTTCATTGAAATCGGTTGAGAAATGAAGAATTAGCAGGCAAAATATCAAAATTTGCTTTTTTTGTTCCAGATTTTAAAATGGAATGGAATCTTTCTCTTCAAAACTCTTGGAAACGGCGCTCTCTGCTTCAGTTATCAACGCTTCTCACATAAAAAATCCTGTTTCATATATTAATTTCGTGGGCACCTCCAATACAAATATAGTTAAATTTTAGTAAAATTTCCCATTCACACCCACAATATCTAAAAAATAATTTCGCGTCTTTCGTAATTTCCCACAAGGCTCTTAATTACTTTACGTACAATCGGTGCGCTCCATTTCCTCATAAGTAATTAGAATAAAATAATGAATGCATGTCACAGACACACTTTTATTTAGCCATTATTCGATATTACAAGAATTTTTCGTCTCGTTTCTGCCGGTGATGGTTGAAATGAAACACGCGAATATAATATTCCTTCCTGATCTGAGATTTACTTGTTCGGAATTAAACATTTTATTTTCATGTCGTTACGGCTGTAGGAAAAATTACCCAATCCGCCTCGAACTTTGATAATTTAAACGACAAATTCAAAATAACTTAACATCGTAGGTTACGCTTATTTCCAGTACGCGTGTTACGTACTGGTATATCAATATTTTCTTCCTCTCATTGTCCTTATATTTAGGGTGCAAAAGGGAGCACGCACCTGGGCACACAGCTGCACAGTTGCTGTATCAAGGTAAAAAGATCCTTACGCCATCCTCGCACAGAGATGGGATCATAAATCACAGTAGATTTTTCGGAATCGCTTTTTACTAAACACGTTACATCAATGTATGACGTACCTATATTGCTGTGCTTTACTAAGTTGCGTGTCTCTGCATTAAATATGTGACGGAGAAATATGTTTAAGAACCTAAGTACCAGTTTATAGCCAAAAGGAATATGTTACGACGTCTTTTATGATGGTGAAAAGTTTCGTTCGACAAATCATTCTTGAATTATGTGACTTTAATATTTAGTGAGGAAAATTATTCCACTTATTTATTTTCTGTAGGGTTTCTTTGTTTCACGTCTAATACGCTAATTCCTTACTTCTGGGTCTTGGAGAAAAATTGGATGCGTTATCAAATAAACTGAAATCAATGTATTGGTGGTAATAAATGGATTTGTTGAACACACATCAAGTTAAAATTTTTCAAGGAGGTATACAAAGGATGTCCTGGGGGCATTAAGGACCACCCGAACTTTTGGTCCTTTTTCTTGTTGCAAGATTAAAAAATTATGAAATCGTTTCGGCAATATTGTCCAAGATTCTGAAATATTCTATCAAAATTGATAAAACATTATTTTCAGATTGCCGATTATAAGAAGATTGGAAAAAAATATAAAAACTTTTAATTCTTGACTGTTGTCAATTAATTTCCTATTGAGTTATATAATTTGTTTAATTTGCATTCGAAGAGGGTGTGCAGGGAGCGTTGAATATAGTAGAAAACATTGTTATTGGCAATCAATCGTATTAAAATGTTGTAACCTAAAATGTAAAGAATTCGCCATTTTTTCGGTAAAAAATGATATCTCTAAAAATAACTAATCTATAAAAAAATCTTCAAATTGGTTCTTCAGAATTACTTATAAATCATAATGGATATGTTTAAAAAGAGTAGCTGACCAACTAAAAAGTTATTTAAATGAATATAATATTTTACCCAAATTTCAATCTGGGTTTAGAAAAGGATATTACGAAGCTCTGGAAGGGACACTTAAATTAAAATTTTAAAATTCCGAGTTATAATTCGAAATTTTAATACAAAATTCCGAGTTATGTCGACATTTTAAAATTCCGGGTTATAACTCAAAATTTTATTTAAACAATTCCGAGTTATCTAAATTTTATTTAAAGAATTCCGAGCTATAAGTCGAATATTCAAAATTCTGAGTTATAACTCGAAATTTTATTAAAAAATTCCCAGTTATAAGTCGAAATTTCAAAATTCCGAGTTATAAATCGAAATTTAATTTCAGAATTCCCAGTTATAAGTCGAAATTTTAAAATTCCGAGTTATAACTCTAAATTTTATTTCAAAATTCCGAGTTATCTAAATTTTATTTAAAAAATTCCGAGCTATAAGTCGAATATTCAAAATTCCGAGTTATAACTCGATATTTTATTACAAAATTCCGTTATAAGTCGAAATTTCAATATTCCGAGTTATAACTCGAAATTTTATTACAAAATTCCCAGTTATAAGTCGAAATTTCAAAATTTCGAGTTATAACTCGAAACTTTATTTCAGAATTCCCAGTTATAAGTCGAAATTTTAAAATTCCGAGTTATAACTCTAAATTTTATTTCAAAATTCCGAGTTATCTAAATTTTATTTAAAAAATTCCGAGCTATAAGGCGAATATTCAAAATTCCGAGTTATAACTCGAAATTTTATTACAAAATTCCCAGTTATAAGTCGAAATTTCAAAATTCCGAGTTATAACTCTAAATTTTATTTCAAAATTCCGAGTTATCTAAATTTTATTTAAAAAATTCCGAGCTATAAGGCGAATATTCAAAATTCCGAGTTATAACTCGAAATTTTATTACAAAATTCCCAGTTATCTAAATTTTATTTAAAAAATTCCGAGCTATAAGTCGAATATTCAAAATTCCGAGTTATAACTCGAAATTTTATTACAAAATTCCGAGTTATCTAAATTTTATTTAAAAAATTCCGAGCTATAAGTCGAAATTTCAAAATTCCGAGTTATAACTAGAAATTTTATTTCAGAATTCCCAGTTATAAGTCGAAATTTTAAAATTCCGATTTATAACTCTAAATTTTATTTCAGAATTCCCAGTTATAAGTCGAAATTTTAAAATTCCGAGTTATAACTAAATTTTATTTCAAAATTCCGAGTTATCTAAATTTTATTTAAAAAATTCCGAGCTATAAATCGAATATTCAAAATTCCGAGTTATAACTCTGAAATTTTATTTCAGAATTCCCAGTTATAAGTCGAAATTTTAAAATTCCGAGCTATAACTATAAATTTTATTTCAGAATTCCCAGTTATAAGTCGAAATTTTAAAATTCCGAGTTATAACTCGAAATTTTATTACAAAATTCCCAGTTATAAGTCGAAATTTCAAAATTCCGAGTTATAACTCGAAATTTTATTTGAGAATTCCCAGTTATAAGTCGAAATTTTAAAATTCAGAGTTTTAACTCTAAATTTTATTTTAGAATTCCCAATTATAAGTCGAAATTTTAAAATTCCGAGCTATAACTATAAATTTTATTTCAGAATTCCCAGTTATAAGTCGAAATTTCAAAATTCCGAGTTATAACTCGAAATTTTATTTCAGAATTCCCAGTTATAAGTCGAAATTTTAAAATTCCGAGCTAGAACTCAAAATTTTATTTCAGAATTCCCAGGTATAAGTCGAAATTTTAAAATTCCGAGTTATAACTTGAAATTTTATTTCAAAATTCCCAGTTATAAGTCGAAATTTTAAAATTCAGAGTTTTAACTCGAAATTTTATTTTAGAATTCCCAGTTATAAGTCGATATTTTAAAATTCCGAGTTATAACTCTAAATCTTATTTCAAAATTCCGAGTTATAACTCAAAATTTTATTTAAAAAATTCCGATATATAAGTCGAAATTTCAAAATTCCGGTTACAAGTCAAAATTTTATTTAAAAAATTCCGAGTTATAAATCGAAATTTCAAAATTCCGACTTATAACTCGAAATTTTATTTCAAAATTCCCAGTTTAAAATTCCGAGTTATAACTCTTGCCACAAATTTCATATTAGTAGTCATATTATTCCTGAATAGGCATATATCCATCTAATACGGGTATTAATCTCTTGTGATAGCCGGCCAAGAACTAATAGAGTAACTGTACTACTTATTGGACATAACTTCATTTTATTTAAACCATAATAGGTAATCACTTAATGGGTGTTGGGAACGAACACTCTTGGTTTCAATGAAGTTATTAGTCGAAATGTTAAACATCTTCCCCCTCATAGCTTTGAATATTTTTGCGCTTATTAATTTGTAAAGTAGAAATGATGATTACAAAACGGTGTGGCATTATGGATGATCGATTGGCACACATTTGTAAGAAAGATGTAGGTACAGTTAGTTAATCTTGCAAAACAAATGTTTGTTTAAGTATTGACAAAAATGGCGAGAGAAACAATCAATAGCAATTTTAACATTTTCTGCTATTACATGAAAATTACATTTTTTTAATGATTTAAGTTACCACAAAGATTTATTTTCAGAAACAAACCAAAACATACAAACGTATGCAGGTGGGTGGAATAAGAGCGGCCTGCAGTTCTGGAGTCATATTCCCCAGCAATAATAATTTATTAAACGAAAGGTATACAGAAAATAAATAGGTGGATACACAATAGCTTACATTCGTATTTTAAACGCTTAAAACATAAATCTCAGTCCAGGTAAATCGTGAAATAGGTTTAAGTGTTGCAAGGAAATCATAAAACATTTATTTTAAATCGAAATTCCTAGAAAAACCTTTCTAGCATTTTTCAGTTCCGCTAGACTTGTCGGCGACTTCATTTGAAAGATATTTTAGCCCAAAATAATCCTAATGGACAGGTGTGCAAGGCCTATTTCCAACTAACATGGGATTTAAACCATCTTTCTCTTGAAAGAAAATACTTTCGTCCTTAAGCTATTAGTTAGGTAGCTGTTTTGCCAAATCATTCTAGCTCCGTTTAGTTTAATGTCTTCTGGCAAGTTGTAAGCTGATAATTTGAGGATTTTACCTGTTTTTATCCAGGTACACGTATGCTATTTTCTTATTTCCTAACCATTATTTTACAGTGTGGTAAATGCATAGTAAAAAGTTGATATATTGGCAGCAAGAAATATTTAAAACAATAAATAAATTCATAGTGATCGAAAACGCAGTACGCAGCTCTCTAAGGATTAATTTTTAATTTTAAACAACGTCCAGTAGGGTTTAAATATCTATGGGCCGGTATGTGACTCTTGGAATTCATCAGCAACTCCGATTCAAACTTTTTTATTTCCTTCAAAATGTCAAACAATAAAATAAAAATAAAAGAGCTGTTTAACTTTAATAAAATCAGGAGAGTTAAATACACTGAAATGTATCACAAACATAATACGCAAAAAAAATCATCGATTGCAATAAGCTTCTAATGGAGGATTTATTTTTTATTTTACAGAACTACCCGCAGGATAAAAATATCATCTGTGGACCGGTTTCTGCCTATTGACATTCATCAGTACCTTGTTGGAAATGCTCACCCATCAACGACACTTTAAAGGTTCCTATTTTTCCATCGAAGGAGTATCTAAAAACTAGGAAGCTGAGATAACATTATGGGTGGAGTTTTCAATGAATCCAGACACAGTAAGTAATCTTATAAATATCGGGAATTTTCGATCAGCTGCGCCAAATAACTAGAAAAAAAACCCTAATAAACACCCCAAAATGGAACTGTTTTTTTAATTTTTGTTCCCAATGTTGTTGAATATTAGAAATAGAAACAGAATGATTTAAAATTCCTAACATCACGTGGCCGCTATTTTTCAATTGACGGGGTATCTAAAACCTAGGCAGTCGAGATAAAATTATAACTGGAATTGAATGGGTCCAGACATAGTAGGCTAATAAAAATTAGGAATTTACGATCAACTGCGCCAAATTATTACTAATATAAAAACATGCTAATAAAACACCTCAAAATATAGATATTTGACTCTAAATAAAAAATCAATATGCCAAAATGGCGTTTGGTCGCCATATTGGATATTTCGCTATTGTTGGACCAAGGTGTGTCATACCTTAAATTAAAGGTCCATTCGTCCATAGTAACCTCCCCAAATTTCGAGGTAATCCGATGACGTATAACAAAATGGTAGCATTAAAACAAATTCGATGTTTAAATAGCATTTTTGAAATGGCATCCGTACAAATTCATAATGTCCGTTTTCAATAGTAAAAGCGGTCTTTTGAATGTCTTCCGTGTTAATTTCGATCTGGTGTAAACCAGATGCTTTAACTTTAACAAATGTTCGAAGTGACTTCAATTTCCACATTTTTATTTATTATTTTTTTTATTTTCCTTGTACAAGATTAGATTTAGCGAAAGATTATAAATTAATGAATTAATTTGACTACTAAGTTAACTAAATTTTAAAAATCTTAATAAAAAATATAAAATTTATTTGAAACATGATTTTACTTGACTCTCATTATGTTCAATTCAAATGCCTACTGGGATTAATAATCCGGCATCATTGAGTCAGAAAAGCAGGTAGAGAAATGAACACCCTGTGTGAATTTGTTTTAACGCTGCCATTTTGTTATACGTCACCGGATTACCTCGAAATTTGGGCAAGTTATTATGGACGAATAGACCTTTAATTTAAGGTGTCACACACCTTGGTCCGACCGTAGAGAAATATCCAATATGGCGACCAGACGCCATTTTGGAATATCGATTTTTACCCCTAAGTCACCAAAAAATATTTGAAACCATTCAAAAGTTATTGGGGGGGGTAACTGACTTTTGTATGTAATAAAATCAACATGGGCTCCAGAATAGGACCCTGTGGAACTCCCAATGTTAAATAAGATTCTTGTATTTTGTGATATTGAATAAATAAAACTATAAGTCTTTAAAACCTGATGGGGAAATTGTAAACGACCAACAAATGACACAAGAATGGCTATTCAGACTAAATACAATGAATTTACATACCTATAGGCAATAATAACCTGCACCACTTTTACAATAACTATTTGCATATTTATCGCCCCTTTTGCGGCTCCATAAAATTATGTCAAAATACGAGTAAATACATGATTTTTTGAACTCAACAGAGTTCATCAAATAATTTGGTTATAGTTATTTTCATAACAAGTGCGGAAAGTGATACTTTTCCGCATGTGTAAGAAACAATATTTTTCCTACTAGCGTGATGAGTACGTTTCTATTAATTAAAAAACTAGGCTTTACTTTAAAAAGGTGCTTCAGTTTGACTTGACGTTTGTTAATTGTTATGTGACTGAGAAACGTCAAAATCAGACAGTCATGGATACAAACAATATCGTTTGATTTTTTCCACGAGCGTGCGGAAAAGTACACTTTTCCGCGCTAGTGTGGAAAAGTGCAACTTTCGAAACTAAAATGCGTGAGGAAAAGTGATACTTTCCGCAGGCTCGTAGGAAATAGTTATTTTCCTAACAAGTGCGGAAAGTGGTACTTTTCCTCATGTGTTAGGAACATATTTTTCCTACGAGCGTGATGAGTACGTTTTTCTTAATTAAAAAACTAGGCTTTACTTTAAAAAGGTACTACTGTTTGAATTGACGTCTGTTAATTGTTGTGACTAAGAAACGTCAAAATCAGACTGTTATGGCTACAATATCGTTTGATATTTTCTACACTTTTTCGCACTAGTGCAGAAAAATCTCCTTTTCCGCACTAGTGCGGAAAAGTGCAACTTACGAAACTAAAATGCGTGCAGAAAAGTGATACTTACGTTATAGGAGCTACTTCAAAAGAGTTAGTATAAATAGAAATGATTTAATTTCATTAAATTTGTATAAAATAAGAAAAGATAAAAGGAAAACATTGGCATATTATTATTTACTAACACATTTTCAAAATGTAATTATAACTTACCCAAAAATGCAAATAAAAATATAATTACTTTTCCGCACTAGTGCAGAAAAACGAACTTTTTCGCACTAGTGCAGAAAAACGTATTTTTCCGCACTAGTGCGGAAAAGTGCAACTTTCGAAACTAAAATGCGTGCGGAAAAGAATACTTTCCGCATGCTCGTGGGAAAAAAAAATGGAAACATTTTCCAGCAAAAAATAATAACAACAAACGATTATTTAATTTAATTAATTAATTATTTACTTATAAAATTTTACAATTCTGATGAACCAAATAAAATTAATTACCTATTTAACCAATTGTCTTTTAGACTAAAAACCGGTTGAGTTTAGAACCCCGTGTAAAATTTTGAGTTTGTCGAACCATCCCCTAACACCCTGTGTAACTTTGACGAAGTAAACCTAGTAACTGGCACTCTTTGTTTCCCTTAAAACTTCGCTTCATGCTCTTAATAATTGCGTAATGCCATGCACGAAGTTGCTACCTCTCAGCCATCCACATTTGCAGCTGTATACGAGCGGGATAATGTTGAACATCGAAGTTCAGCACACATTCAGTTTGCCGTTTACCCAGATTTCGGAGTATTAGAAAATATTATCGCCGGTACTTATATTGTTTAGAAGCGGGAGCCACGGGCGGTCCCTCTACATGGGGATGAAATGCTGGACCAAAACAACAATACGAATTTTAAATCACGGAGAGAAGTGCACGTCGGTTTGGTCTACCGTAACACCTCTTCATTTATCTGAGGCCGCAATTTAAATCAACCCTATTTTAATCTCCTGCTACCATATGGCATATTTTTACTGAAATGTGACTTGACCGTTGTAGTCAAATTATCACTATAATTAAAATAAAAATTACCGTTATGATCTCGTAAACGAGGCTGTAAATAAAACGTGCATACCACAACAATAATTAATATTGCTTTAACGATAAGTATAAATGCATCTGCTTGGCTGCATCTCAATCTGCATGTGCATTAAAATCTCTCCGATCACCAGCATATCTAGTAACAAATTAGTTATTTAAAGCATTAGAGGCATTCATTAAATGAACAATTTGGCGCAGTTGATCGGGCGCCTTCGTTATTTGTAACTTTTTTCCAAAATATCCTGTTAATCGCTCCTTTTCCTTATGCCTTAAACTGAACTATATATACGAATTGTATGAGCGAAATAGTTATCAACACCTCAGCAGAATAATTACTCCTATATTACGAGGTTCAATAAAAATACGAGTGGGCTCTGATAAATCGGATAACGTACCTAGATTAATAATTTTAAATAATTAATTACGAGTCCGCTGATGAGAATTTGCTAAAAAACATTTAGGTTGTTGATAAATAAACGTGATGGTGTGGAAAAGCAAAGGCACACATTAATGCGTTTTTCTGATGATTTACAGCAAGTGATGGTCGGCCAACCTCTATTTGTATCCCGGCCCTGACAGTCCAATCTCGCACCCAAGCTTCATCCCAAGATTAATAATTCCACTTGTTTTTGTAATATTTCACGTGTTAATTACGTTCATTGTGGCCTATTTATGAAAAATTATGTGAGCTGTTTACAAATTATTCACCATCATCATTGAATGTTACGTCAGAGAAATTACGCTCTTCTATTTTATTCGTGTTCGTGTAATATATCACACACCTTAAATACAATTTGGTTCATTAACGTTTCACAAAAAATATATTAACTCCGAAAAGTTCGATCATCTCGGAAGGTGTATTGCGGATCAGATTGATCAGTATCGACGTTTGCAGAAAAATATATAACAAAAAAAGTAGGAATACCGATTTTTTGCTGGTGCGAGTCATTTGTTTTCTTGGTTGAGTGCCCTCATTCATAGATATTATTGTTGAACGGCAATAGGGCTTCTCATATAGACACATAAGGCACATAAAAACGAGAAATCCGAAAAAAATTATTTATTTTTATGATTAAAATATGTAACCTCATTCACACACATAATTGTTAAGTGGCATTGAGGCTTCCTATATAAGGCACATACAATTTTTAACCTTGCTACAGCGCAGAAAGAGGTTGAATCAAGCACTGAGGTGATAGTTTCTTTCCCTCCTTCTGTGGCGTTAGATGTTCTTTAGTTTCATGGTTTTAGTGGCGATAGGGTTTCTTATATAAAACACATAAGGCACATAAAAACGAAAAAATTTTCGCTCTGAATTTAAGAGACATAAGGCACAGAAAAATTGGAAATCTGACACACTCTTAACCTTGAGCAGGAAATAGTGGTGTCAGGCATTGAGCTATTCTTTCGCTTTTTGATTGATCCATCAGACACTACATCTTAATAACTAAAGTAGTAAAATACGCAAAACAGACTAACTACCAAAAAAACACCATGATGGAATGGGTCCTAGCGTGCGTCTGTTTTCATGGTTGAATGACCTCATTTAGACATAATTGTTAGATGGCAATATGGCTTCTCATATAAGACACATAAGGCACATCAAAACAAAAGAAAATGAATCTTAATCCTGCTACTGCGCATGAAGTAGTAGCGTCAAGTACTGAGTTGGTATTTGCCTTCTTTTTTCACTCACCCCCCCCCCCCCCCCTCCCTCTGTGACTTAGGATGATTCATCAATCAATCCCTTTCTTAGAGAGCCTTTTCGTCTTGATTTGGTAAATTAGTACATAATTAGTAAATTATTACGTCTGTAATAGGGATAACACCTTACCATACCTAAACTTATTCTTTTGATATTTTAAATAGAACATATTTCAAAGAGAGCCTTATTATTGTCGGACATTAAGAATTAATTGTAGCATTTATTTGTATGATAGTGTTTCTATTAAAGGACTACATTTGTTTTTTTGGTTAAGTGCCCTGATTCATTAGACATAATTGTTGAACGGCAATAGGGCTTCTCATATAGAAACATAAGGCACTTAAAAATGAGAAATCTGAAAAAAATATGCTGCCGTGCATTATTTATTTGTATGATTAAATAACCGCATTCGCACACATAATTTTTAAGTGGCAATGAGGTTTCTCATATAAGGCACATAAAATTCTTCCCCCTGCTACTGCGCAGAAAGAGGTTGCAATGCTTGCATTGAGATGATATTTTTCTTCTATTTTCTTTCCCTCCTTCTGTGGCTTTATAAGTAAAGCAAGAAAATAAGCGAAGTAAGTAGACTTCAACAGACACTTACTATACAAAAGTTCCATGATGGACCATGGCGTGCGCCGGCTTATTTTCATGGTTTTAGTGGCGATAGGGTTTCTTATATAAAACACATAAGGCACTTAAAAACGAAAAAACCGAAACTCCTAACTCGCAACTGCGTAGGAAGTAGTGGTGGCAAGCATGGTGACATGTTTCCATTTTTTTCTTTCTCTTCCTCTGTGACTTTGGATGGTCGTTCATCCACTGCCTCTGATTTATTACTAAGAAAAAAGAAATACACAGAATAAATAGATGTCAACAGGCAATAACTACAAGAAGTACCATGATAGAACAGAGGCTGGCATCCATCATTTCTCTCAAGGTTTTAATGGCATTAAGGCTTCTCACATAAAAACGAGAAATCTGAAAAATTCTTAACTTTAAGCAGGAAATAGTGGTGTCAAGCATTGAGCTCTTCTTTCCCTCTTTGGATGATCCATACTACCTCTAATAACTAGAGTAAGAGAATACACAAAACAGACATTAACTACAAAAAACACCATGATGGTCTGTTTTCATGGTTGAGTGACCTCATTTAAAGACATAATTGTTAAATGACAATAGGACTTTTCATAAGACATAAGGCACATTAAAACTAAAATATTTTTTTAACCTTGTTACTGCGTAGGAAGTAGCAGCATCAAGCATTGAGGTGATATTTTAACTCTATTTTCTTTTCCTCCCTCTGTGGCTTTCGACGATCCTTCAGCAAGTTTTTCTGATTTACAACTAAAGCAAGAAAATACGCAAAATACGTAGACCGCAAAAGTACCATGATGGAACAGGCGGTCATCATTTCTCTCAAAGTCTCTCAATGGCAACGAGGGTTTTCAATAAGGCACATAAAATGAGAAATCTGTAAAACTCTTAATTCTGCCACTGTATAATTGATATATTTCTTTTTTCTGAAATTAAGAGACATAAGGCACATAAAAACGAGAAATCTGATGAACTCTTAACCTTGAGCAGGAAATAGTGGAGCATTGATCTCTTTTTCCCTCTTTGGATGATCCATCAATCACTACCTCTAATACCTAAAGTAAGAGAATACACAAAACTGTTTCCATGGTTGAGTGACCTCATTTAAAGACAATTGTTAAATGGCAATATAACTTCTCATATAAGAGACATAAGGCACATTAAAACAAAAAAGAAAATTAAAATGTTTTAACCTTGCTACCGCGTAGGAAGTAGTTGAGAAGCATTGAACTGATATTCTTCCTCTATTTTCTTTATCTACATATGTGGCTTTAGATGATCCGTCAGTCAGTGTTTCTGATTTATAACTAAAGCAAGAAAACAAGCGAAATAAGTAGACTTCAACAGGCATTAATTACAAAAAGATACCATGATGGAACAGGCGCTGGTGTCCGCCATTTATTTTCAAGGTTTTAATGGCAGTAGGGCTTTTAATATAAAATACATAAGGCACATAAAAACGAAAAATCGGAAAACTCTTAATCCTGCTACTGTGCAGGAAGTAGTGGTGTTAGTATTGACGTGACATGTTTGACATTAACTGCAAAAAGTACCATGATAGAACAGGCGTAGGCGTACATCATTTATCTCGAGGTTTCTCATATAAAACACATAAGGCACATAAAAATGAGAAATTGTAAATCTCTTAATAGTGGTGATATTTTCCTTTATTTTCCTTCCCTCCCTCTATGGCTGTGGACGGTCCGTCAGTCAGTGGCTCTAATTTATAATTGAAGCAATAAAATCGGTAAAATAAGTAGATTTCCACACTCATTAACTACAAAGGAAATACTATGAAACATATGCTAGCGGCGTGCGTCATTTGTTTTCGTGATTAAATTACCTCATTCACAGATATAATTATTGTTAAATGGCAATGAGGCTTCTCATAAGGCACATAAAAACTTTAAAGCAAGAAAAATACAAAACAAGTAGATTTTCCAACAGACATTAACTACAAAATGTACCATGATTGAACAGGCTGGCATCCGTCATTCCTCTCATGGTTTTGTTGACAATAAGGCTTCTCATATAAGAACATAAGGCACATAAAATCAGAAATCTGTAAAACTCTTAATCCTGCTACTGCGCACAAAATAGTGGTGATATTTTTTCCTTTATTTTCTTTCCCTCATTCTGTGGCTGTGGATAATAAGGCTTCTGAATATAGGAGACATAAGGCACATAAAAACGAGAAATCTGAAAAATTCTTAACCTTACACAAAACACCATGAAGGGTTTTCATGGATGAGTGACCTCAGTTAAAGACACAATAATTGTTAAATGGCAATAGGACTTTCCATATAAGACACATAAGGCACATTAAAACAAAAACAAAATTTTTTAACCCTGCTACTGCGCAGGAAGTAGTGTTGACATTTTCCCTCTTTTTTCCTTTCCTCCCTCTGTAACTTCAACAGACTTTGACTACAAATAAACCATGATGGAACAGTTGCTGGAGTGTCATTAGTTTTCATGATTGAGTGACTCATCCATAGACATAGCACATAAGGCACATAAAAACGATAAATCTAAAAAACTCCTAACCCGGCTACTGCGTAGAAATTAATGGTGTTATACTCTGTGACTTAATAAAGCAAGACACTTAAAACAACTATTCAATATAATATGATGAACATATAGAAATTTAGATTAAGGGCTAATTCGGTTAGAAAAAAATATCAACTAGGTCAACTGGCCTAGGCACTGTTGACCCAAATCTTGAGTGAATCGCTTCAAATTTCCAGCAAGTGTAGTGGTCTTGATCAAAACTTTTTCTAGAAAAACTTGTTTTTGCATGGATTTAATAAGCACTGTACATTTTTATATATTTATCACGTATATATCTCGCGGCGAAATATATGGTATCCGCAAATTGATAATCGATAAAAAGCATGTTATACGCGTTCTCAAACAACTGTAATTAGCCGTGAATAATAATGATCCATTTTGTTATCTACAACTATTTACATGGATTACAATAATAGTATCCGCAGATCTGCCTAGTAAATCTAGAAATTCGATTATGGTAAAGTCAGATGTCAGCGGTAAGTCCACACGTTATCACCGGCGACATCAGTCACGCACGTCAAGAATTAGCGCTGCCAACATGTGTTTTCACACGTGGAATAATTCATGTGTTATCGGGACTCATCTCTGTCGATTAAAACCAAGTCATTCAACATCACGAAATGACATAATTATGTGATTAAAGAATTCGTCCATTATTTAAGTCGCACGAAAGGTAATGAAAAGCGCCTCGAACTTTTCATATTTATAAACCGAGTTGTCATCAGCATATTTATTTAGGAATTAGATTGAGACTTTATGTCTTTACGTGGTTCGGCTGCAGCAGTTCACTCGGCCATATAATAGAATTAAATGACGGGTTTGTTATTTTTATTTGCTTTCTTCTAATTGGACCTGCATTTCTGAACCGCTCTTTAAAACTGCCTTGGACTTGTCTAATTAAAACGAGTTATGCATTCTAGCACCTACCAATCAACATTATTATTCCTCTTTATTTATTAAGCAATTATGTGGCGAGGAAATCAAATTAGTGAAATTTCTCAAAGCACCAATAAAAAAATATATACGATATTGCAGTGTTTTCCAAACTATCATTTTTATTTCCTTATCTTTTGAAAATTAGTAGGCGTCCATGTATGTGGAATAATTACAAAACCAATTACATACGCATATTGTGGGGTGCAGAAGAAAAATTGTGTATAAATGAATAGAACGATAATAGGATATTTTGAGGCTAATGTCAAACAGCTCTAAATTCGTTTACAAAACGTTATTAGGAAAGATATACATCGACAATAATGTGTCTCATCATTACTACTGTTTTATATCAATCGCATATTACTTGTTATCAGTCATCACCGTAACATATTGTCATTACGATAAAATTTCATGTCACGAAAATAATATTCAATAATACGTGTATGTAAAATGTACACAACAAGATGCACGAAATAAGTGTTGCATGTCAATTTTCAATAAATTTGTGCAAAATATGTTGAGTCTTGAAAAGTGCAAAATTACTTGATTAAATTACTCTAATAGGGGCATCATCACTTAAATAAATGCTCCAATTTAGTCCCAAAACAATAAGGCTCTCCTTAAAACATGTTTTATGTAAAATATCAATCCAACAAAGTGGATTATATGGTAAACGTGATAATTTACTAATTAATAAAACGATAAGGCTCTCTTTTAATTGATAATTTACTAATTAAAGAAACGATAAGGCTCTCTCAGACAAGCACTATCATCCAAATAAAAGCCACAATTTCTTCTTAATATCCAAACATTAACACTCTTGTTGAAATATGTTTTGTAATAAATAGACGATAAGGCACTCTAACAAAAGCATTATCATTCAAATAAAGACAATTCATTTTTATATAAAATTTCAAGACGATAAGGCTCTCTAATAGGAGCATTATCATCCAAATAAATGCCCCAACTTTTTCTTAATACCCCAAAATGAGCCCCAAAATGATAAGGCTTTCTTTGAAATGTATTCTATGTAAAATATCAAAATAATAAACTAGCTGGTATAGTTAGGTGTTATCCTTTGATAGACATAATAAGTTACTAATAATTAACTTAACATATCAAGACGATAAGGCTCTCTTAGAAAAGCATTATCATCGGAATAATGATACAATTCATCAAAACAATACGGGCCTCTTTGCAATGATGTTTTATATAAATTTCAAGACGATAAGGCTCTCTCAACAGGAGCATTATCATCCAAAGAAATGCTCCAATTTATTCTTAATATACAAAGTGATAAGGCTCTCTTTTAAATATGTTCTAGGTAAAATATCAAAACAATAAACTAGATGGTAAGGTAAGGTATTATCCTTTGACAAACGTAATAATTTACTAAATTGACGATAAGGTTCTCTAAATAATGACACAATTTATTCTTTTTGGCTCAATACTAGGAGCACTTCAAGACCGTAAGGCTTTCTAATAGGTACATCTATAATATATATCTTCAAATCAATGCCCAAATTTATTTTTAACATCCCAAAATGATAAGGCTCTCTTTGAAATATGTTCTATATAAAATTTCAAGAAAATAAACTAGATGGTAGGGTAAGCAGTGCTATCATTTGATAGACGTAATAATTTACTAATTCATTTAACATATCTAGACGATAAGGCTCTCTTAGAAAAGCATTATCATCCAAATAATGATGCCTTAATGCCTTAAAACGATACGGGCCTCTTTGCAATTATGTCTTGTATACATTTCAAGGCGATAAGGCTCTCTCAACAGGAGCATTATCATCCAAATAAATGCCCCAATTTATTCTTAATATCCCAAAATGATAAGGCTCTCTTTTAAATATGTTCTATGTAAAATATCAAAGCAATAAACTAGATGGTAAGGTAAGGTATTATCCTTTGACAAACGTAATAATTTACTAAATTATTTATCATATGAAGACGATAAGGTTCTCTAAATAATGACACAATTTATTCTTTTTGGCTCAATACTAGGAGCACTTCAAGACCGTAAGGCTTTCTAATAGGTACATCTATAATACATATATATCTTCAAATCAATGCCCAAATTTATTTTTAACATCCCAAAATGATAAGGCTCTCTTTGAAATATGTTCTATATAAAATTTCAAGAAAATAAACTAGATGGTAGGGTAAGCAGTGCTATCATTTGATAGACGTAATAATTTACTAATTCATTTAACATATCTAGACGATAAGGCTCTCTTAGAAAAGCATTATCATCCAAATAATCATGCCTTAATGCCTTAAAACGATACGGGCCTCTTTGCAATTATGTCTTGTATACATTTCAAGGCGATAAGGCTCTCTCAACAGGAGCATTATCATCCAAATATATGCCCCAATTTATTCATAATATCCCAAAATGATAAGTCTCTCTTTTAAATATGTTCTATGTAAAATATCAAAACAATAAACTAGATGGTAAGGTAAGGTATTATCCTTTGACAAACGTAATAATTTACTAAATTATTTATCATATGAAGACGATAAGGTTCTCTAAATAATGACATAATTTATTCATTTTGGCTCAATACTAGGAGCGTTTCAAGACCGTAAGGCTTTCTTATAGGTACATCTATAATATATATCTTCAAATTAAATCCCAAATTTATTTTTAACATCCCAAAATGATAAGGCTCTCTTTGAAATAGGTTCTATGTAAAATTTCAAGAAAATAAACTAGATGGTAGGGTAAGCAGTGCTATCATTTGATAGACGTAATAATTTACTAATTCATTTAACATATCAATACGATAAGGCTCTCTTAGAAAAGCATTATCATCCAAATAATGATGCCTTAATGCCTCGAAACGATACGGGCCTCTTTGCAATTATGTTTTGTATAAATTTCAAGGCGATAAGGCTCTCTCAACAGGAGCATTATCATCCAAATAAATGCCCCAATTTATTCTTAATATCCCAAAATGATAAGGCTCTCTTTTAAATATGTTCTATGTAAAATATCAAAACAATAAACTATATGGTAAGGTTTTTATTATCCTTTGACAAACGTAATAATTTACTAAATTATTTATCATATGAAGACGATAAGGTTCTCTAAATAATTACATAATTTATTCTTTTTGGCTCAATACTAGGAGCACTTCAAGACCATAAGGCTTTCTAATAGGTACATCTATAATATATATCTTCAAATCAATGCCCAAATTTATTTTTAACATCCCAAAATGATAAGGCTCTCTTTGAAATAGGTTCTATGTAAAATTTCAAGAAAATAAACTAGATGGTAGGGTAAGCAGTGCTATCATTTGATAGACGTAATAATTTACTAATTCATTTAACATATCAAGACGATAAGGCTCTCTTAGAAAAGCATTATCATCCAAATAATGATGCCTTAATGCCTCAAAACGATACGGGCCTCTTTGCAATTATGTTTTGTATAAATTTCAAGGCGATAAGGCTCTCTCGACAGGAGCATTATCATCCAAATAAATGCCACAATTTATTCTTAATATCCCAAAATGATAAGGCTCTCTTTTAAATATGTTCTATGTAAAATATCAAAACAATAAACTATATGGTAAGGTTTTTATTATCCTTTGACAAACGTAATAATTTACTAAATTATTTATCATATGAAGACGATAAGGTTCTCTAAATAATTACATAATTTATTCTTTTTGGCTCAATACTAGGAGCACTTCAAGACCATAAGGCTTTCTAATAGGTACATCTATAATATATATCTTCAAATCAATGCCCAAATTTATTTTTAACATCCCAAAATGATAAGGCTCTCTTTGAAATAGGTTCTATGTAAAATTTCAAGAAAATAAACTAGATGGTAGGGTAACCAGTGCTATCATTTGATAGACGTAATAATTTACTAATTCATTTAACATATCAAGACGATAAGGCTCTCTTAGAAAAGCATTATCATCCAAATAATGATGCCTTAATGCCTCAAAACGATACGGGCCTCTTTGCAATTATGTTTTGTATAAATTTCAAGGCGATAAGGCTCTCTCGACAGGAGCATTATCATCCAAATAAATGCCCCAATTTATTCTTAATGTCCCAAAATGATAAGGCTCTCTTTTAAATATGTTTTATTTAAAATATTAAGACAATAAACTAAATGGTATGGTAAGGTGTTATTCTTTGACGTAATAATTTACTAATTAATTTAAGAAATCAAGACGATAAGGCTCTCTAAGAGAATCATTATCATTCAAATAATGATGCAATTTATTCTTAATACCTCAAAACGATACGGGCCTCTTTGCAATTATGTTTTGTATAAATTTCAAGGCGATAAGGCTCTCTCGACAGGAGCATTATCATCCAAATAAATGCCCCAATTTATTCTTAATGTCCCAAAATGATAAGGCTCTCTTTTAAATATGTTTTATTTAAAATATTAAGACAATAAACTAAATGGTATGGTAAGGTGTTATTCTTTGACGTAATAATTTACTAATTAATTTAAGAAATCAAGACGATAAGGCTCTCTAAGAGAATCATTATCATTCAAATAATGATGCAATTTATTCTTAATACCTCAAAACAATACGGGCTTCTTTGCAATTATGTTCTATGTAAAATTTCAAGACGAATAGGCTCTCTAATAGAAGCGCTATCATCCACATAAATACCACAATTTATTCTTAATATCCCAATATGTCAATGCATGAATTTTAACATCTGATCAAATGAAAGACAATAGAATGTGTTCATAATTTTTTCAAGTAATTGTTCAATTCCACAAATGTACTCTTATTTTTAATTCAAACACTGGTGCACTCCTTAATAGCTGCAGATATAGACTTCTCCAACTATAAATCAAACGTCAAAAAATATTTTTTTCGACGTAGTCCACCAAATAGCAACTTAATCAGGAAATGAATCTGCAAGAAACTCGGGCACAACCACATGACTTACATAACGAACCAAGCCGAATCCGGGAAAAGTAACAACGGAACACGCCAACTGATTTTGTAATTACCATTCACAATTCACGTTGGCCTTTTGTAAAATATACACCTACATTTGTTTGGAAAGTCTTTATCACCCCTCCCGTATTTTCATTTGTCAAAGGCACTGAGAAATTGTGATAATTATGCGTGTTATGAATATTAAGTTGATGACTATTAATGAGAAAGAAATTACACGGTAATTGCGTTCGTGAGCAAACTTTTACGTACAATTTTTACCGGGTGGTCTTAAATGTTAGTTGGTTGAATATTAGAGGTGTTTGTTTCTGTAATATTAATGATAAATAGTGAATTAGTGCTGACGATACAATGGTAATAATGCATATTTTGCCTAATGTTGCATTATTGTTATGTCGACATTTAGCTATAAACGTATTAATTATGAATACCTTTATACTGTTCACTTTATTACCACCGTGTGATTTATACTTTAAACGACTCGCAGGAACGGCACTCTGGCATTGCCGACGGGAATAATCATTGGATTATTACCCACCTTCAATTATGTGCAACCCAAATGTTTACTTTTGTAACAATGTGCTTAGAAAATGAATTTCTGTACGCGGAAAATGGAACTACGAGCAACTGTTGAGAAACTTCAATGATTTTCGATCGATTCTAGCGGAGAACTGCCTACTAAGCAATTATAGGATTTAAAATTCTAAAGTGAAGGAACCAGTCATTTTATGAATACTTCCTCAAATTATTCCTACAGTCAAATTACGAATACCTCGGCTTGGAATACTGTGCCAAGGGTTTTTACCTGTTCCTGTTTTATTCCTGGAGCCACTCGTGTACCAGATCTGTTAAGGAAATCTGGTGTGCCTTCCTTCTATAGCTCTTGATCTGGTTGGTATTGGGAACCATATGGTCTGACATTTTAAGGATGGGGTCTGCCTCAGTTTCTTTGAATCTTCCATTACTTACGAGAGGAATATGACGCATCAGCTTCCCAGAATTTTGCGACCTTGAGAGTCTCTTACTTGCCTTCCTTTGTATGACTTACAATGGTAGTCCAGACCCAGTGCACCAGATAATTAAGTTTTGCTGCAGATTCGTCTAATTACTGTTCTGATTTTGGAGTCGATTTCATAATCGACTCTAAATCATCTCTAAGGAACTTTGCCGCTCCAAAAATTTTTATTTCTTCACCTAAGAGTTTTATGGATTTCCCTCTAGATTTCTCCTACTGATAAATGGGATGAAGGTGATTTTTTGGGACCTGAATTCCTCCCCCCTCTTATCTTGTTAATTCTCAACATATTTGATTTTTTCAAAAAAAGCATCCATTTAATTTTTCTTGTAGTTTTCGATTTTGCTGTCAAAATTAACCTATATGTTTTAAAAATATACGAGGCGAAAGAAAAAAATTTTTTTTCAAATGGAACACCCCGTATATTTTTCGATATTTAGATTTTACTCATCATTCTGAATACAACGGTATATCAAACTTTTAATTTCCATTTTAAACAACCGATATAATGTTCCATTTGTAAAAAAAATTTTTTTTGCCTCGTATATTTTTAAAACATATAGGTTAATTTTGACAGCAACATCTAAAACTACAAGAAAAATTAAATGGATTCTTTTTTTGAAAAATTCAAATATGTTGAGAATTAACAAGATAATAGGGGGTCAGTCTTACGTGGACCACCCTGTACATGTACCCTTATTCAAGTTTCCTTTTACCAACCTGTCTTCAGTCTCATCAAATTAATTCAATTTTCTAATGGATTTTGTCATCACCAAATACGAATTTGAAATCGAAACAGATTTTTGACAGTTGACTGCTGTCATTATAACTGTCAATTTAATGAAAATAAGCAATTTAGATGGAATAATTATCAATCTAATGGATTTTGTCATCACCAAATACGAATTTGAAATCCACACAGATTTTTGACAGTTGACAGCTGTCATTATAACTGTCAATTTAATGAAAATAAGCAACTTAGACGGAATAATGATCAATCTAATGGATTTTGTCATCACCAAATACGAATTTGAAATCGAAACAGATTTTTGACAGTTGACAGCTGTCATTATGACTGTCAATTTAATGAACATAAGCAATTTAGATGGAATAATTATCAATCTAATGGATTTTGTCATCACCAAATACGAATTTGAAATCGAAACAGATTTTTGACAGTTGACAGCTGTCATTATAACTGTCAATTTAATGAAAATAAGCAATTTAGACGGAATAATTATCAATCTAATGGATTTTGTCATCACCAAATACGAATTTGAAATCGAAACAGATTTTTGACAGTTGACAGCTGTCATTATAACTGTCAATTTAATGAAAATAAGCAATTTAGATGGATAATTATCAATCTAATGGATTTTGTCATCACTAAATACGAATTTGAAATCCACACAGATTTTTGACAGTTGACAGCTGTCATTATAACTGTCAATTTAATAAAAATAGGCAATTTAGACGGAATAATTATCAATCCAATGGATTTTGTCATCACCAAATACGAATTTGAAATCGAAACAGATTTTTAACAGTTGACAGCTGTCATTATAATTGTCAATTTAATGAAAATGAGCAATTTATCAATCCAATGGATTTTGTCATCACCAAATACGAATTTGAAATCGAAACAGTTTTTTGACAGTTGACAGCTGTCATTATAACTGTCAATTTAATGAAAATAGGCAATTTATACGGAATTTTTATCAATCTAATGGATTTTGTCATCACCAAATACGAATTTGAAATCGAAACAGATTTTTGACAGTTGACAGCTGTCATTATAACTGTCAATTTAATGAAAATAAGCAACTTAGACGGAATAATTATCAATCTAATGGATTTTGTCCTCACCAAATACGAATTTGAAATCGAAACAGATTTTTGACAGTTGACAGCTGTCATTATGACTGTCAATTTAATGAACATAAGCAATTTAGACGGAATAATTATCAATCTAATGGATTTTGTCATCACCAAATACGAATTTGAAATCGAAACAGATTTTTGACAGTTGACAGCTGTCATTATGACTGTCAATTTGATGAAAATAAGCAATTTAGACGCAATAATTATCAATCTAATGGATTTTTGTCATCACCAAATACGAATTTGAAATCGAAACAGATTTTTGACAGTTGACAGCTGTCATTATAACTGTCAATTTATTGAAAATAAGCAATTTAGACGGAATAATTATCAATCTAATGGATTTTGTCATCACCAAATACGAACTTGAAATCGAAACAGATTATTAACAGTTGACAGCTGTCATTATAACTGTCAATTTAATGAAAATAAGCAATTTAGACGGAATAATTATCAATCTAATGGATTTTGTCATCACCAAATACGAATTTGAAATCGAAATAGATTTTTGACAGTTGGCAGCAGCTGTCATTAAGACTGTCAATTTAATGAAAATAAGCAATTTAGACGGAATAATTATCAATCCAATGGATGTTGTCATCACCAAATACGAATTTGAAATCGAAACAGATTTTTGACAGTTGACAGCTGTCATTATAACTGTCAATTTAATGAAAATAAGCAATTTAGACGGAATAATTATCAATCTAATGGATTTTGTCATCACCAAATACGAATTTGAAATCGAAATAGATTTTTGACAGTTGGCAGCAGCTGTCATTAAGACTGTCAATTTAATGAAAATAAGCAATTTAGACGGAATAATTATCAATCCAATGGATGTTGTCATCACCAAATACGAATTTGAAATCGAAACAGATTTTTGACAGTTGACAGCTGTCATTATAACTGTCAATTTAATGAAAATAAGCAATTTAGACGGAATAATTATCAATCTAATGGATTTTGTCATCACCAAATACGAATTTGAAATCGAAATAGATTTTTGACAGTTGGCAGCAGCTGTCATTATGGCTGTCAATTTAATGAAAATAAGCAATTTAGACGGAATAATTTTCAATCTAATGGATTTTGACATCACCAAATACGAATTTCAAATCGAAACAAATTTTTGACAGTTGACAGCTGTCATTATAACTGTCAATTTAATGAAAATAAGCAATTTAGACTTGATCATTGGCAAATAAAAAATTATTATATTTTGGCAATGAAAATCTTTCCAGTCCAAAAAAGCGGACATATTAACACTTCATACATTTTTTCTACATGATCTCAACTAATTTCGTTGATGCAGATAAACAACTACAATTACGTGATGCGGACAAAAAAATTGATTACAATAATAAATTAACAAGATTGTGACGTTTAACTTTTAATAAACCGTTTTTGGACAATACGTCTTTTATATTACAGTGTACGAAGCGCTGCTCTTTTATTTCTAGAGGAATTCGAATGAGACCTCATGCTCGTAATTAACATGCGTGAAATAGTAGCGTTGATTAATCTCTACTCTTTTCTATTGTTATACGTTTCAGAGGGAAGACGTCACATTAAAACCAAAAGTTATCCTATTAAATGATTATAATTTACTTTTTTTTGGATGCTGTTAAAATAACATCCGAATTTGTTCCATCTATAAATAGCTCCATAAGAGCAGCTCCTATAAATAGGTGAAAACTTTTTTGTCTGATTCAACTGAAACTGGGGATGGTGAAGAAACGTTACGCGGCATTTGCACTAAATATTAAAAACCGTTGGATTATGATACGTTAACATATTTGTGGAACATAATGCAGAAAATCACACAAAATCAATTTCCTTATTAGAAACATGGAATTGGGGCCAACTAACGGATTGCGAGAGAAGCGCGCTTTGATTACATATAATTGATATATTGTGTCAAAAATCAGGCAGTGACTTCAGTCGACATTTCCGCACGGTCTGTTATGTTGTAGCCCAACTTTTGGAGTGCCTAAAATCAATACAACTGGCTAGAACAATTTAAAATAGAAGGTCAATAAGGAGACTGGCAAGTATTAATAACCGACGCTGCTTTAACTGTATTTTTAATAAGAGGGTGCAAAAAATACAATTATGGACTAATACGCATATGCTTCAAGTCAAATTAAAAAAAAGTTACCTACATTTGTAATTAGCAACTGATGATTTTTTATCAAATTAATTACTGACAATTACAGTATTACTTCTGAATTGTAAAAAAAATATTTTAAGAGTAACTGAACGAATTGGTATCAAAACATTTCATTTTTGGGTGGTTTCTACAAAAAAGTTTCTTCGATTTTTTCCTTTGTGCTAATCGCTCAGGTTTTGATCTGTTTGGATCCTTCTTTGAGTCATGGAAGACACAACCCTACTCACTATTTTGGCTTTTTCAAAACAACGTACACAATCTTTGTGGTAAATTTGTTGCATCTGAAGCTGACATAATCATGCGCCACCGTAGGAAAGTCCTGATTTCAGATGGTTTTGCCACAAAATAAATTAAAACACCGCGTAATTTGCGTAACATCTCTTTAATTGAAATGTAAGACAATAATGTAACTGAGAGTTACAAAACGATGAATTTCCTAAATACTAATAATCATAATAAACTATAATTGCGATTTTCTTGAATCAGATTATCCAATGTGGGCGCCAGTAAATTTAATTTGAAAAAATACTCTCCGTTAATATACAGGGTGAATTTGAAATGCACCAAAATATTTTAATCTGTAATTCCTCACAGCCTTTTTAATAAATTCCATAAATATTTTAATAAAAAAAACCCTAATCCTGCTGCACCCCAGGGAAACACTTATCGATTGTCTTGACCTAAGAGTTTTTCTAATGAAAACCTCCTCGAGGTTATATTAAAATGACAGTTGCTTCCCAACAACAAGACCTTTGAGGTTATGTCAAATGACACAAGCGACACCCCTTGACAACCTTTTCGAGGTTATGTTAAAATTACACCAGCAATTATCTCTGACAATCTTTCGAGGCTATTTTAAAATGACAGTTGCTCCCAGCAAGATCACTGAGGTTATGTCAAATGACACCAACAGTTGCCCTCGATAACCCCTTTTCGAGGTTATGTCAAATGACACCAGCACCCTGACAATATGCTCAAGGACACTGACAGTTGATCCAATTTTTTTTTTCTAAATTATGTCAAATGGCATCAGCAGTTACTATTTACAATCCTTCGATATTATTTTAAAATGACAGTTGCTCTCCAGCAAAATCTTTGAGGTTATGTCAAATGACACCAGCATTTGTCCTCAACAACCTTTTCAAGAGTTTATGCCAAATGACACCAGCGATTACCTCTGACAATTTCTCGAGATTATGTCAAAATGACAAACAGACCTTTGGGGTTATGTCAAATGGCACCAACAGTTGTCTTCGACAACCTTTTCAAAATTAAAATGTCAAATGACACCAACAGTTGTCCTCGACAACCCCTTTTCAAGGTTATGTCAAATGACAGCAGCACCCTGACCATATTCTCAAGATTATGTTAAAATGACACTGACAGTTGATCCAATTTTTTGGGTTATGTCAAATGACACCAACAGTTGCCTTCGACAACCTTTTCGAAATTATGTCAAATGGCACCAACAATTGCCTTCGACAACCTTTTCGAAATTATGTCAAATGGCACCAGCGCAGTTACCATTTACAATCCTTCGATATTATTTTAAAATAACAGTTGCTCTTCAGCAAAATCTTTGAGGTTATGTCAAATGACGCCAATGATTATTGTCCTCAACAACCTTTTCTTGGTTATGTCAAATGATACCAGCGATTACCTCTGACAATTTTCTCGAGATTATGTTAAAATGACAAATAAACGTTTGAGGTTGTCAAATGACACCAACAGTTGCCCTCGATAACCCCTTTTCGAGGTTATGTCAAATGACACCAGCAACCTGACAATATGCTCAAGATTATGTTAAAACGACACTGACAGTTGATCCAATTTTTTCTAAATTATGTCAAATGGCACCAGCAGTTACCATTTACAATCCTTCGATATTATTTTAAAATGACAGTTGCTCTCCTGCAAAATCTTTGAGGTTATGTCAAATGACACCAGCATTTGTCCTCAACAACCTTTTCAAAAGAGTTTATGCCAAATAACACCAGCGATTACCTCTGACAATTCTCTCGAGATTGTTAAAATGACAAACAGACCTTTGGGGTTATGTCAAATGGCACATACAGTTGTCCTCGACAACCTTTTCAAAATTAAAATGATGTCAAATGACACCAACAGTTGTCCTCGACAACCCCTTTTCAAGGTTATGTCAAATGACAGCAGCACCCTGACCATATTCTCAAGATTATGTTAAAATGACACTGACAGTTGATCCAATTTTTTGGGTTATGTCAAATGACACCAACAGTTGCCTTCGACAACCTTTTCGAAATTATGTCAAATGGCACCAACAATTGCCTTCGACAACCTTTTCGAAATTATGTCAAATGGCACCAGCGCAGTTACCATTTACAATCCTTCGATATTATTTTAAAATAACAGTTGCTCTTCAGCAAAATCTTTGAGGTTATGTCAAATGACGCCAATGATTATTGTCCTCAACAACCTTTTCTTGGTTATGTCAAATGATACCAGCGATTACCTCTGACAATTTTCTCGAGATTATGTTAAAATGACAAATAAACGTTTGAGGTTGTCAAATGACACCAACAGTTGCCCTCGATAACCCCTTTTCGAGGTTATGTCAAATGACACCAGCAACCTGACAATATGCTCAAGATTATGTTAAAACGACACTGACAGTTGATCCAATTTTTTCTAAATTATGTCAAATGGCACCAGCAGTTACCATTTACAATCCTTCGATATTATTTTAAAATGACAGTTGCTCTCCTGCAAAATCTTTGAGGTTATGTCAAATGACACCAGCATTTGTCCTCAACAACCTTTTCAAAAGAGTTTATGCCAAATAACACCAGCGATTACCTCTGACAATTCTCTCGAGATTGTTAAAATGACAAACAGACCTTTGGGGTTATGTCAAATGGCACATACAGTTGTCCTCGACAACCTTTTCAAAATTAAAATGATGTCAAATGACACCAACAGTTGTCCTCGACAACCCCTTTTCAAGGTTATTTCAAATGACACCAGCACCCTGGAAATATTCTCAAGATTATGTTAAAATGACACTGACAGTTGATCCAATTTTTTGGGTTATGTCAAATGACACCAACAGTTGCCTTCGACAACCTTTTCGAAATTATGTCAAATGGCACCAGCAGTTACCATTACAATCCTTCGATATTATTTTAAAATAACAGTTGCTCTTCAGCAAAATCTTTGAGGTTATGTCAAATGACGCCAACAATTATTGTCCTCAACAACCTTTTCGAGGTTATGTCAAATGATACCAGCGATTACCTCTGACAATTTTCTCGAGATTATGTTAAAATGACAAATATACGTTTGAGGTTATGTCAAATGGCACCAACAGTTGTCTTCGACAACCCTTTTAAAATTAAAATGTCAAATGACATCAGCAGTTATTCCTGATAATCTTTCGAAGTCATTTTAAAATGACAGTTGCTCCTCCCCAGCAAGATCTTTGAGGTATAGTCTTTGATAACCCCTTCGAGATCATGAAATGACTTCAGCAGTTACCTCTGACAATTGTCTCGAGGTTATATTAAAATTACTTGCTCCAACAAGACTTTTGGGAATATGGCAAATTACACCAACGTCTTCGATAACCTTTCCGGGGTTATGTCAAATGACGCCAAAGCCTTTTGGGGTTATGTTAAATGACACCAACAGTTGCCTTCGGCAACCTTTTTGAAATTATGTCAAATGCCACCAGCAGTTACCATTTACAATCCTTCGATATTATTTTAAAATGAGAGTTGCTCTCCAGCAAATCACACCAACAAATGTCCTCAACAACCTTTTCGAGGTTATGTCAAATGACACCAGCTATCACATCTGACAATCTTCTCGAGATAATGTTAAAATGGCAGCCAGACCTTTGGGGTTATGTCAAATGACACCAACTGTTGTCTTCGTCAACCTTTTCAAAATTAAAATTATGTCAAATGACACCAGCAGTTATTCCTGATAATCCTTCGAAGCCATTTCTCCCAACAAGATTTTTGAGGTTATGTTGACAGTTGTCCTTCACAACCTGTTCGAGATCATGAAATGACATCAGCAGTCACCTCTAACGATTGTCTCGAGGTTATATTAAAATTATTTGCTCCCACGAGACCTTTACAATTATGGCAAATTCCAACGTCTTCGAGAACCTTTTCATGGTTATGTCAAATGACACGAACATTTAACCCTGACAATCTTATATAAGTTATATTACACTGACAGTTGGTCCAACAAGACCTGTGGGGTTATGTCAAATGACGCCAGCAGTTACCCCTGATAATCTTTTGAGGTTATTTTAAAATGACAGTTGCTCTCCAGCAAAATCTTTGAGATTATGTCAAATGACACCAACAATTGTCCTCAACAACCTTTTCGAGGTTATGTCGAATGACACCAGCGATTACTTCTGACAATCTTCTCTATATTATGTTAAAATGACAGACATACCTTTTAGAGTTATGTCAATTGGCAGCAACAGTTGTCTTCGACAACCTTTTCAAAATTAAAATTATGTCAAATGACACCAGCACCCTGACAATATTCTCAAGATTATGTTAAAATAACACTGACAGTTGATCCAATTTTTCGGGCTATGTCAAATGACACCAACAGTTGCCTTCGATAACCTTTTCGACATTAGGTATATCAAATGGCACCAGCAGTTACCATTTACAATCCTTCGATATTATTTTAAAATAACAGTTGCTCTCCAGAAAAATCTTTGAGGTTATGTCAAATAACACCAGCATTTGTCCTCAACAACCTTTTCGAGGTTATGTCAAATGACACCAGCGATTACTGACAATCTTCTCGAGATTTTAGAATGGCAGACAGACCTTTGAGGTTATGTCAAATGGCACCAACAGTTGCTTTGACAACCTTTTAAAAATTAAAATTATGTCAAATGCCACCAGCAGTTATTCCTGATAATCTTTCAAGGTCATTTTAAAATGACAGTTGCTACCCAGCAAAATTTTTGAGGTTAACAGTTGTTCCCGACAACCTTTTCGAAATTATGTCAAATGACACCAGCGGTTACTGACATTCTTTTGAGGTTATTATAAAATGACAGTTGCTCCCCAGCAAGATCTTTGAGGTTATGTCGAATTATACCAACAGTTGTCAACCTTTTCGTGGTTATGTGAAATGACACGAGCATTTTACCCTGACAATTTTCTCAAGATTATGTCAAGGACACTGACAGTTGATAACAACACCTTTGGGGTTATGTCAAATGACACCAACAGTTGTCTTCGACAACTTTGTTGTGGTTATGTCAAAAATGACACCAGCGGATACCACTGACAGTCTTTCAAGGTTATTTTAAAATGACAGTTGCTTCCCAGCAAGATGTTTGAGGTTAACGGTTGTTCCTGACAACCTTTTCAAAATTGTCAAATGACACCAGCGGTTACTGACAATCTTTTGAGGTTATTTTAAAATTACAGTTGCTCCCCAGCAAGATCTTTGAGGTTATGTCGAATTATACCAACAGTTGTCAACCTTTTCGTGGTTATGTGAAATGACACGAGCATTTAACCCTGACAATCTTCTCAAGATTATGTCAAGGACACTGACAGTTGATAACAAGGCCTTTGGGGTTATGTCAAATGACACCAACAGTTGTCTTCGACAACTTTTTTGTGGTTATGTCAAAAATGACACCAGCGGATACCATTGACAGTCTTTCAAGGTTATTTTAAAATGACAGTTGCTTCCCAGCAAGATATTTGAGGTTATGTCAAACGGCACCAGCAGTTGGCCATATATTTTTTTTATCGCGCCTTATCCCCTACATATATTATTTAAATGGTCGCGCTGGACACTCAAACCAGAGCGACTTTTTTTTTTGAAATTTGTATAGATAGATTTCCTGAGAAAAATGATTTTGATCTGAGAAAATACCCAAAATTAACATTTAAAAAATTATTTTTATTTATTTTTTATAGAATCCAAACATTTCTTTAGTTTTGGACAGACCGATATTTTACATCAATAAATTACTGATATGGTTAACTGGGGGGTTCGACTTGATCGCTAATTATATTTTTGTAATAGGCCTAATTATGAGATGATTTCCATTAATAAATCGTGTTCCAGTTCAATAACTCTTGATTTATTTACTTTGTACTGTAAGAAAACAACAAAATCAATTAATTCACCGCAGATATTTCGAGAATCCTTTGACCATTGCACGAAACACTATTTCTACCACACTGTCCGATAACCCAATCAGCTGTCGAAAATAATACTGCCACGCCACGGTTTACCACAAATCATTGTTGGTTAATTAAAAAATTATGATATATAAATATTGCCTAATTGTTGCGTTGTAGTAGACCCTCGAACCTGCCCAGCCAACATAACGAAATTCATTTGATAAGTTTCATATCTTTACTTTGTTTTTGAAATACATCTCATGATGATTTAAACATTTTTTGAATCTGGAGGAAGTTTTTTAGATGCGCAGATTTCAAGTTTAAAGGCGTAAAAGGTAAGTGTAAATTTTTTTAAAAATTTGGTCAAACTGATAACAAGTTTATTTACACCATATTTTCCCGATACATTATTTTATTGCTTTTAAATGCTTCTTAAAAGGACGTATGATATCCATTTTAAAACAGTGAAAATTGATATAAAACACAATTTATAGCTCGTAGAAAAAATATATCTTTTGTCATGACAATTTTTCTGTCATGGCACTCCAGAATGAAAAATAAAATGGACCCTAAAAATTATTTGCCACTTATATGGAATTGTTGAATTCAGAAAATTATGCAGATTCCAAAAATGTAATAATATACAAGGTGTTCCGTTTAAAAATCGAAAACTGAGTCATTTCCGGTGAAACCAAAATTGGAAACAAATTCATTTATACGTCAAAAAGTGACGTTTGATGAACGTATTCAGTATGCCGAGTCTGAAAAATGAATATAAAAAATAAAATGGATCCTAAAAACTCTTTTCACAATTGAAATGTCACTTATGTGGCATTGTTGAATTCAGGAAATTATGCAGAATCCAAAAATGTAATAATATACGAGGTATTCCCTTTAAACAACGAAAGCTGAAGTCATTTCCGGTGAGGCCGGAAGTGGAAACAAATTCAGTTATACGTCAAAAAGTGACGTTTGATAAACGTATTCAGTATGCCGAGTGTGAGAAATTAATATAAAAAATCATAGCACTCTAGAATGAAAAATAAAATGGACCCTAAAAATTCTTTTCACAAATGAAATAACACTTATGTGGCATTGTTGAATTCAGAAAAATTTTGCAGAATTCAAAAATATAATAATATGCAGGGTGTTTCCTTTAAAAATCAAAAGTTGAAGTCATTTCCGATCAAACCGGAAGTAGAAAAAATATTCAATTATACATCAAAAAGTGACGTTTGATAAACGTGTTCAGTATGCCGAGTGTGAGAAATATAAAAAAGCATGGCACTCTAAAAATAAAATGGACCCTAAAAATTCTTTTCACAAATGAAATGTCACTTATGTGGCATTGTTGATTTCAGAAAATTATGCTGGATGCAAAAATGTAATGTAATAATATACAGAGTGCTCCGTTTAAAATCGAAAGCTGATATAATTTCCGATGAAACCGTAAGTGAAAACAAATTCATTTATACGTCAAAATGTGACGTTTTATAAACGTATTCAGAATAGAGTCTGAAAAATTAATATAAATAAGCATGGCACTCTAGAATGAAAAATAAAATGGACCCTAAAAAGTCTCTTCACAATTGAAATATTTGTCGAATTTAGAAAATTATGCAGAATCCATAAATGTAACAACATACAGGGTGTTCCGTTTAAAAATCAAAAACTGATATAATTTCCAGTGAAACCGGAAGTGGAAACAAATTCATCTATACGTTAAAAAGTGACGTTTGATAAACGCATTCAGTATGCCGCGTTTGAAAAATAAATATGAAAAATCATGGCACTCTAGAACGAAAAATAAAATGGACCCTAAAAATTATTTTCAAATTGAAATGTCGCTTGTGGCATTGTTGTTATTTTCTGATCAAATTGGCAATGACATTTCGTCTTTTCGACTCTTGCACCCATTTTTGTAAAAAAATAAATTAGCCGACATTCCTGACTAGGTGAGAAAATGAATTCATAACACGGCGTTTATTAATTTTTAAAGGCAAATTTAATAAGCAACAACACGTAAAACTTCATACAGTTCATGGTACATTAACATTTGAAAGTGTACTAGAATAATTGTAAGAACTACCGTATTGTAATAAAATAATGCCTAGCAGTGGTATTGTTACGACAAGTAATATTACGATCAGCATGGGTTCTAGGTGTCCACACGGAGATCCAAGATTAGTTTTTAAACCGCATAATGGTAGCCGCTCCTATTGTATCTGCATGCTGGAGTGTAATATTTTAAATTCTAAATTCAATATTAAATAACCTCTGATCGTTCAGCGAACGCAATTATAAACTAATTATTATGACTAACAGTCGCAGAAATCACGCCGAACCCGGCAACTTAGTCCTCAGATGTGTGAACACTTTTTTTAGTGTATAAAATAAAATCAATTTTTTTTCCTTCGCTGCCTAAAAGAGTAGTATATTCCAGCGATTCCATGGCCGTCAAAGAGTGACGAGCGCTATTTAAACATGCACAACCTGTTTAACCGATGAAGGGTTACCCATATCGATAAATCATTGTTCTGCTGCGAATCTGACACTCTAGGATAGTTGGCGACATTTAATTGACTGCTCATCATTTCCTGGTGGAAGTAGCTGCATGCGCTCCCTCAATTTCCGGTCAGCCCTTCCCCAATTATATCCGTAATCGCAGGAAATTATCAAATGTACGCTAGTAGAACGCATCCTCCGCCTTATCTACCTGATTTGTGGAATGAGCCGGCAGGGCCGACTTTCGCGTAAGCGGCCGGTTTTACGCTCGCAAATGCGTTCCAATTGATATTTAATTTGTCGGCGTCTTTATCTAGACACGCAGCATTCCGGGCGGTGCACGAAAGAATAGAATTTGTCGGTATTAGGACTGAGTTAGTGATTTTTGTTTTAGGAAGATTTAAGCTAAACTTGAAAAAACCAGCCAGGAAAAAATATCGCCGTTATTTTAATTAAGAAATTACTTCGTTCGTTAGCTAAAAATACAAAAAGGTCAATAAAACAAAAAAAATTATCGGAGCTGGGGATCGAACCCAGTCCCTTGATAAACAGCGTGACAACACGTCCGCGTCGTGGCCCACTGTTATTAATTATTCTGTTCGTTTTGCAGCATCCGAAAGTGGCCTCGACAGGTGCTTATTTAAAACTTGTCCTTATAGAAAAGAATGTGATAAACGCCACAGATTCACAAGTGTTTTGTATCGATAGCTACGGGATGGGACAATGTTTGACTTGAAATTTAATCTGGACGCTCCCGGTATTACACGCCCGCAAGAACGTGTTTTTACCGGCTACCCGCATACTTTGGTTTTGGTTGTTTTGATATTGTATTTCAGTTTTTTTGTCGACTGGTATATGGACCGTCAAGTTTGAGAACAAGTCTGTAGTGACAGTCGTATTGCTTCTAACTAAAGATAATATACAGGGTATCATCTGACCTGGTTCAGCATAATTCTAGGTCCCTAATAAAGTATTATGAGCTGTGAAAAAAAAATCTATGATTTTATTTTAGCAGAGCCTTACTTTTAAACCCTCAGTGTATCTTATGAGTACATAGTAAAATTTGTATTTGCCTCTACTGTAACGTTTTTATTTATGGATATTTTTCAAACAGTAAAAACAACGGCAAGTCGATAAAATATTTAATTGTTTGACCTACGACAGGACAAAATTTACCAAAGTGGTTTTTGAACCAAAACTTTATTTTTCCAAATGGTACAGTAAGTAAGGTGGCTGTGAAAAACAAAAGGGAATTTCTGATTTTTGACACGTCAAAAATATCTGTGTTGTTTACTTGTTCACCAGTGTCTTTATTGTTCTTTATTGGTTGTGAAGTATTCTCGAATTTGATTAAAAATGCTGCACGTACCCGGAACAAAAAAGTGGAAATTTAATTTAATATTTGCCTTAATTGGGCTTCAAGCCTGGTGGAAATAAAATAGATATAGATAAGTAGGTATATTTTTGATTAAATAAGCACATTTTAACACCTGACACTAAACTCTCCGTTCATCATTTCTTCCTAATTACAAGACGAAATAAAAAATTACTTTATTAATGAGCACAGATCCGAATACGCTATAGAGGCAGAGGCAAGATTTATGAAAATGTTCGTTGGGAATGTGATGGGTGGATATAGTTAACAGTTGGATGATATATAAATTCATCGAAAGACGAGGTACCAGTATGGCATTCGTGATTTGTAAATGTCAGCATGGAGGTCACATGGAGGTGCTAATGACCATTGCTGGCCATCCGTAAAGACTTCCACTCTACACATACTAATCATTTCATTTTTGTTTTATTTGTTGCATCTAAGCGATCAACATTCTTAATAATTATTACTAATGCTCCCGTGTAATTACCGGTGAATAACGTAGATTTATAGCCCTGGATCTGCGTAATAGGGAGCCTTTCAGTGATTCGAAGAAATGGTTTCGTCTGAAATGTCCGGGATACGTCTACCATTACTCTAATATTATGTCATACAGGATGGCAACATACGAAAGTGTAGAGAGGCCATAGTGATTTTTATTTTATAATTTACAGTTTAAACTGGGAATTATGTACAACTTTTATTGTCAATTATACCTAGTTCCCAGTTGGAACTGTGAATTATGTATATTTGACAGCTGAAAGTGTAAATTACACCTAAATCTCAATTGGACCTGTAAATTATGTATAATTGACAGTTGAAAGTGTAAATTATACATATTTCCCAGTTTAAAGTGTAAATTATACATAATTCCTAGTTGGAACTGGGAACTATGTATAATTGACAGTTGAAAGTGTAAATTATACATAATTCCCAGTTTAAAGTGTAAATTATACATAATTCCCAGATGGAACTGGACTCTATGTAGGTATAATTGACAGTTGAAAGTGTAAATTATACATAATTCCCAGTTTAAAGTGTAAATTATACAAAATTCCCAGTTTAAAGTGTAAATTATACATAATTCCTAGTCGGAACTGGGAATTATGTATAATTGACAGTTGAATGTGTAAATTATACATAATTCCCAGATGGAACTGGAAATTATGTAGGTATAATTGACAGGTGAAAGCTTAAATTATACTAAATTCCCAGTTTAAAGTGTAAATTATACATAATTTCTAGTTGGAACTGGGAATTATGTATAATTGACAGTTGAAAGTGTAAATTATACACAATTGGAAGTTTAAAGTGTAAATTATACATAATTCCCAGATGGAACTGGACTCTATGTAGGTATAATTGACAGTTGAAAGTGTAAATTATACATAATTCCCAGTTTAAAGTGTAAATTATACAAAATTCCCAGTTTAAAGTGTAAATTATACATAATTCCTAGTCGGAACTGGGAATTATGTATAATTGACAGTTGAAAGTGTAAATTATACACAATTGCCAGTTTAAAGTGTAAATTATACATAATTCCCAGATGGAACTGGCAACTATGTAGGTATAATTGACAGTTGAAAGTGTAAATTATATATATTTCCCAGTTTAAAGTGTAAATTATACATAATTCCCAGTTTAAAGTGTAAATTATACATAATTCCTAGTCGGAACTGGGAATTATGTATATTTGACAGTTGAATGTGTAAATTATACATAATTCCCAGATGGAACTGGAAATTATGTAGGTATAATTGACAGGTGAAAGTGTAAATCATACATAATTCCCAGTTTAAAGTGTAAATCATACATAATTCCTAGTTGGAACTGGGAATTATGTATAATTGACAGTTGAAAGTGAAAATTATAGACAATTACCAGTTTAAAGTGTAAATTATACATAATTCCCAGATGGAACTGGCAACTATGTAGGTATAATTGACAGTTGAAAGTGTACATTATACATAATTCCCAGTTTAAAGTGTAAATTATACATAATTCCTAGTTCGAACTGGGAATTATGTATAATTGACAGTTGAATGTGTAAATTATACATAATTCCCAGTTTAAAGTGTAAATTATACATAATTCCTAGTTGGAACTGGAAATTATGTATAATTGACAGTTGAAAGTGTAAATTATACACAATTCCCCGTTTAAAGTGTAAATTATACATAATTCCTAGATGGAACTGGGAATTATGTTTAAACTGTAAATTATAAAATAAAAATCACTTTCGTATCTTATGATTCTTATGGGCCTTGTTTTTCTTTGTTTTTTTTTGTTAATCGTTAATAAGTTTTGCATAAAACATTTTTTTACATTATATATGAATCAGGAATGAAAACTTGCAATTTGCGATTTTTTCCACCAAACACCAAACACACAGAAGAAGTGATAATTATCATAATAATTTGTATGGGTATTAAAAAAACACTTCATTCTTGTATTATACACGCGTAAAGTGATAGTTGTAAATTACTCTTGTTAAAAACCTGTATAACGAGTTTGATTATAAAAGAAGTTGTAAACAGAATTTCAGAATTATTTAGATATTATGTGAGCGTCTTCATAGATAGTCGCCACAGCTTTTAAAAAACAATTTAATTGTTAGCTGTATCGTAACAATCGGTGGATATCATACAAAAATTCTTACGGCGATCGCCCTGCAAAGATAAGTTTCGTCTCATCTGTGGCGAGCATAAACGTTGTAAGTGGAAGCTTTTCACATTAAATATAACAGGTAGCAACAAGGTATTATTAATATTAACATGTGAAACAACGGACAGATCATTTAATTCTGAAAATTTATATTAAATACTCTGAAATCCGATCTCATATCTGGCTGATGTATGAGGTTGTCCGAGCCGGGACCAGTATGTAAAAAACATAAACGTAATTATGTATGGCAACTATTTAGCGTCCCGACATTCTTTCAAAAGTTTTTCTAGAAGATTAATTAAAAGCCTAAAGCGTAGATAATGTTTTAGTAATTATAAAACTTCCTTTTCCAGTTTGAGTGAAAATTAAAAAATGCCGCTTTTTAAGTAAAAACACTGACAAGTTAATCAAGACAGCCATGAGTCAGCATTACCAAAACATGCGTTCCAAATCTGCGCTAATGATGAGTTAGTTCTACATGACTTGCTTGTTTTACAAAATAACCAATAATTTTACTATTTTATAAACAGAGCAGCTTAGGCAGGCCATTATAAAACGTGGTTTTTTAAACAAATCTTGTTATATCATTGAATAAAATGTTCCAATATTTAAAAAGTATTTCTAGTTTAGGCGCAAAAAACCTCAAGATGGTATTCCCGTTTTTATATAAAATCGCCTTCGTGTGTATTTATAACAACATCCTATCATCCTATAGAACGACAGGGCGATTAACCCAAATAACACCAACAATGATCGCAGCAACACTTAATTCAATTCAATTACAGTGGCAATTTGAACTTAGACACTTGATTTTTTATACAAATACAAAAAAAAAAAAAAAAATTAAGGCAAATTAAAAGAACAGTTACACATCATCCATCATCATTACTATTTTCTTCCTGCGAATGAAATTCACTCAAGGAAGGAAATCCTGCTTCACCCCGAGTCGAACGCGATTTTTTCTACTACCGTCTCAACTGAAACAAATTACAAAAAAAGGAATAATCAAAATTGTACATTTGACAATCAACATTACAATTAATTTTTTGATCACCCTATATAGGTTGGATTTAAACAAAAATAATTTAAAATTATTGCAACCGATTTTAATTTTTGTTGCTACTAAATGAGAGTAACGTCAATTAAAAAAACTAATTAGCCGTCACGAAGTTTTTTGCATAAGAAACCACGCCATAATGTTCCAGCATTCATAAATGTGCCTACATTTTTATTTTATTTCATACGTGAGTAAATATAGCACATAAATTTCATGAATTTAATAAGACCAAGTTCAAAACGTTATTTGTTATCGACGAAGCCGTTAAAATGTATCAGAGGAAGCAGAGGATCAGGTCTGGAAAGAAGTGATCCATTTTAAAAGGAGAGTTGCCATGCGACCTGGCCGGGAGTGAATAGTAACTTCCTCTAATTAGCGTACGCAGCATCCGATTTGGCGCGCTGTGGCTGCTTACAATCACCAGTTATACACTTTAGATCATTGCTTTGGGCAATTGAAATTGAGGGGATCAACAACCACCGTTCAACCACCTTCGGGCGATACGTTGGGTAGGTAAAGCTTATTTCGCTAATGACGTGGTTACAAATGTAAAGCTCCTTACGACGGATTAATTAAATTTAGTTTATTTAATTGAGGGGAACTTCATGGTAAACTGGAGCACACCCTCGCCAGACCGAACTAAAGTAATGCCCCACAAAAATATTTTGACAGCCGGTGTCACGTTTACCTAAACAACGGATTAGGTGGCACCAGCGGCAATAAATAACTTAAAACTAAAGGTGCCAGGTCGTTTTGTAGCGTATTTTACCAATAATTTTTATGGATAAATAAGATTGATTTTTAAAATTTCTCTAAATAATCGAGAAAAATGGCCGTCCGACATCAAAACATGGAATAAGTAATTAACAAGATGCATGTTTTATCATCAGATGACATTTACCCCCACTTTCTTAGATTTTTTCAGGATTTTAACGATTTGTTGTAAATATCAGAAAATTCAGTTTATAAAATGTCTCAATAAACATAAATTAAAATAAAATTACCATTTTCTGGATAATTATTATACGCTGTCGCATATTATAAAATAAAACATTTAAATGTAACACGAGAAATCTACTAGTCCATAACGTTCGGTCGATGAAATGTTGAGTGAAATAAGGCACTGATGAATAAAGAATTGGTTTGTCGTTGGAGAAAGGAACAAGTTCAGTTAAACGAGAAGAATACGGCTGAGGAGCCAACTTGGAAAATTCAAGTTTTATAACCTTCAGGTAAAAAATCGAGTACCACGTTTAAACGGTCAAATAAACTTTAATAACTGAACAATTCGTGAACAGTTTCCGTAAACATTAGGATTATGTATATGTATTTACAACGTAAGTTTGTTGGCGATATCAAATACAGGGCGTACAAATTTTAAAATGTCAATTAAGGCATATTAAAAGTGCTTATTCAGCAGGATGGTTTCTATTCTCGTAGTGTTCTCGCTGCAGCAGCATTCTCCATACGTATACAAAATACTAATATGAAAATAATGAACGTTTACGCATTTTTACTGTGCGAAGCTTGAACACCGAGTTATAGTGCTTGCATTATAACTATAGTGCTTGCACTATAACTCGATGTACAGACGTACCAATCGAAACTTGTATTTTCGGGTCTTGCAAACCTAACATTGGCGGTCTACACCTTCGAAACTGTTTATTACACACATTGTTATATAGTCTACCTTAAACTAATTTATATGCATTGTTGTTGTCCGATGCATAAAAACGAAGTTATAGTGCAAAAATGGATAACCGGCTCACTTTTATACCTTCAGGCCTTGCAGATCCAATTTTGGCGGTCTATATCTCTGAAATTATTTGTTATAGACCATTGAATTCAGGTTTATTAGTTTATTTAATACTAACTCATATGCATTGTTACTGTTCGATGCATATAAATCAAGTTATAGTGCATAAAATGGACGTACCAGTTAAAATTTATAACTAATTGATATGCATTTTTATTGTCCGATACATATAAATCGAGTTACAGTGCAAACATGGATGCACCGGCTAAAATTTATAACTAAATTGATATGCATTTTTATTGTCCAATGCATATAAATCGAGTTATAGTGCAAAAATGGACGTACCGGCTAAAATTTATAACTAATTGATATGCATCTTTATTGTCCAATGCATATAAATCGAGTTATAGTGCAAAATGGACGTACCGGCTAAAATGAATAACTAATTGATATGCATTTTTATTGTCCGATCCATATAAATTGAGTTATAGTGCAAACATGGACGAACTGGCTAAAATTTATAACTAATTGATATGCATTTTTATTGTCCAATGCATATAAATCGAGTTATAGTGCAAAAAATGGACGTACCTACCGGCTGAAATTTATAGTTTCAGGCCTTGCAGATCCAATTTTGGCGGTCTATATCTCTGAAATTATTTGTTAGAGACTATTGAATTTTATTTGTTAATTTGTATTATAGTTTGCTTAAAACTAACTTATGTGCATTTTTATTGTCCGATGCATATAAATTAAGTTATAGTCCGTCTATATCTTTAAAATTATTTGTTAAACACAATTGTGCAGAAGTTTATTTATCTTGTTATATATTTTACTACTTTAAATTAATTTATATGCATTTTTATTGTCCGCTGCATATAAATCGAGTTATAGTGCAAAAATTGACGTACCAGCTAAAATTTATATCTAATTTATATGCATTTTTATTGTCCGATGCATATAAATCGAGTTATAGTGCAAAAATGGACTTACCGGCTAAAATTTATAACTAATTGATATGCATTTTTATTGTCCAATGCATATAAATCGAGTTATAGTGCAAAAATGGACTTACCGGCTAAAATTTATAACTAATTGATATGCATTTTTATTGTCCAATGCATATAAATCGAGTTATAGTGCAAAAATGGACGTACCGGCTAAAATGTATGACTAATTGATATGCATCTTTATTGTCCAATGCATATAAATCGAGTTATAGTGCAAAATGGACGTACTGGCTAAAATGAATAACTAATTGCTATGCATTTTTATTGTCCAATGCATATAAATCGAGTTATAGTGCAAAAAATGGACGTACCGGCTGAAATTTATATTTTCAGGCCTTGCAGATCCAATTTTGGCGGTCTATATCTCTGAATTATTTGTAATAGACTATTGAATTTTGTTTGTTAATTTGTATTTTAGTTTGCTTAAAACTAACTTATGTGCATTTTTATTGTCCGATGCATATAAATTAAGTTATAGTCCGTCTATATCTTTAAAATTATTTGTTAAACACAATTGTGCAGAAGTTTATTTATCTTGTTATATATTTTACTACTTTAAATTAATTTATATGCATTTTTATTGTCCGCTGCATATAAATCGAGTTATAGTGCAAAAATTGACGTACTAGCTAAAATTTATATCTAATTTATATGCATTTTTATTGTCCGATGCATATAAATCGAGTTATAGTGCAAAAATGGACTTACCGGCTAAAATTTATAACTAATTGATATGCATTTTTATTGTCCAATGCATATAAATCGAGTTATAGTGCAAAAATGGACTTACCGGCTAAAATTTATAACTAATTGATATGCATTTTTATTGTCCAATGCATATAAATCGAGTTATAGTGCAAAAATGGACGTACGGGCTAAAATGTATGACTAATTGATATGCATCTTTATTGTCCAATGCATATAAATCGAGTTATAGTGCAAAATGGATGTACTGGCTAAAATGAATAACTAATTGATATGCATTTTTATTGTCCAATGCATATAAATCGAGTTATAGTGCAGAAAATGGACGTACCGGCTGAAATTTATATTTTCAGGCCTTGCAGATCCAATTTTGGCGGTCTATATCTCTGAAATTATTTGTAATAGACTATTGAATTTTGTTTGTTAATTTGTATTTTAGTTTGCTTAAAACTAACTTATATGCATTTTTATTGTCCGATGCATATAAATCAAGTTATAGTGTCTAGGTATATCTTTAAAATTATTTGTTAAACACAATTGTGCAGAAGTTCATTTATCTTATTATATAGTTTGCTACTTTAAATTAATTTATATGCATTCTTATTGTCCAATGCATATAAATCGAGTTATAGTGCAGAAATGAACGTACCGGCTGAAATTTGTATTTTCAGGCCTTGCAGATCCAATTTTGGAGGCCTATATCTCTGAAATTATTTGTTATAGACTATTGAATTTTGTTAATTAGCTTGTTATATAGTTTGCTTAAAACTAACTTATATGCAATTTTATTGTCCGGTGCATGCATATAAATCGAGTTATAGTGCAAAAATGGACGTTCCGGTAAAACACTGTGTTTTTGAGCCTTGCGGACGTAATTTATTTGTAACTATTATCAGGTGTTCATTTTCTTTGTTACTTAGTCTACTTAAGACGTTTTATTGTACGATGCATATAATTCAAGTTATAGTGCAATAACTGGCCAAAATTTGTGCTTTTGAACCTTGCGGACGTAATCTATATATTTGAAACTATTTATCAGGAGGTTCATTGTCTTTGTTGTTATAGTCTACTTTAAACTTACGTGCATTTTTAATTTTCGATGCATAAAAATCGAGTTATAGTGCAAAAACAGACAAAATGTGTATTTTCGAACCCTTTATCATCTTATGAGTGAAAAACGACATTTGTGAAAACGTAAAATGTGTGTTTGTAGGGTGTTTTGATACGTCAGATTTGAACAGCTATATCTTCTTATTGGGCATAGAAAGTTCCACGTGTAGAGTATTTTTAACAAATAGTTTATTTGAAATGGAGAATTCCAAGTATAATTTTTTTACTGCAGAAATAATTACCCAAATACCGGTAAATAGTTTTTAACTAGTAAAAAACTAAGTTATTAAATATTAAAAAATGCATTTCTCACCAAAGAAAGAAATAAAAATATGACCTCGTCGATAGTGGCAGGGGAAATTCGATTCGGTGTGGTTTTAAAGTCGCAGTAATATAATTAGGGTATATTTACGACATTACATTTTACATTAGGATTTGTCATTAGGAACTGTGGCGATGGTGAAAACCTGTTTTTAACTCTTTATTTGGGCGCTCATAAATTCTAAATTGCCCATATAAAACTCACAATCAGTCGACGTAAATAGGTGAGTTTTTGGAACTTAATTGCACAATTCCACACTCAGTCTACTTCACCCGCGCAAATCATCTTTCCTAAATTTAAGAGGACTGTTTGTTGATTCGGAAGGCGGTTACTGAATACTTCTTGCATTAAACGAGCAAACAAATAAAATATCACCGCCATAAAGTGACAAATAATAATTAAGTAATTCCGGGTCTTACAGACTGAAATGTTCGTTACAAAATATCTTATTTATATTTTTATTAGCCGGTGCACAAAAATCGAGTTATAGTGCAAACGTGGGCGTACTGGCCGAAATGTGTGTTTCTGAGCCTTGCAGACGCAACTTTGTCGGTCTATATGTCTTAACTGGTTTATCACATACTATTATCCTTGTCGAATAATCAACTGTATACTTACTTATATGCATTTTTATTGCAGGTGCACTAAAATCAGTTATAGTGCAACCAAAATAGACGTACCAGATGAAATTTACATTATTAGCGGTCTATATATCTCTATTTATCAGAGATTTCTCTTCCTTGTTATGTAACCTACTTTGCACTAAGATATGCAATTTTATTGCGTATTTCATAAATATCGAGTTATAGTGCAAAAATGGACGTACCGGCCAAAATTTATATGCGAGCTTTGCAGACCAACTGTGATGATTTGGCCTCTTAAACTGTTTACCATAGACTATTTGAATACATTTATTTTCTTTGTTAAAAAATCTACTTTATAATCACTTATATGCAGTACATTAAAATCGAGTTATAGTGCAACTAAAATGGACGTCTCAGACGATATTTATATTATTGGTGGTCTATATATCATCTTAAATGATTTACCAGAGATGTCCTTTCCTTGTTATGTAACATATTTTGAACAAAGTTATATGCATTTTTATTTCATAGTGCATACATAACGAGTTATAGTGCAAAACGGACGTACCCGCACAAATTTATATTCGAGCTTTGCAGACCCAACTGTGATAATCTGTCTCTTAAACTGTTTGAATAGTTTTATTTTCTTTGTTAAAAATCTACTTTATACTCACTTATATGCAGTTTAAGTGGCGGTGCGTTAAAATCGAGTTATAGTGCCACCAAAATGGATGTATCAGAAGACATTTATATTATTGACGGTTTATATATCTCTTAAACTATTTTTCTTGTTAAATCTACTTTATACTCACTTATATGTATTTTAGTGCCGGTGCATTAAAATCTAGTTATAGTGCAATCAAAATGGACGTATCAGACGAAATTTATATTACTGGCAGTCTAATATCTCTTAAATTAATTATCTGAGATTTTCCTTCCTTGTTATGTAATTTCCTTTGAACTATGTTATATGTATTTTAATTGCATAGTGCGTAAATATCGAGTTATAGTGCAAAAATGTATGGACCAAAATTTGTATTTTCGAGCCTTACCCAAGTGTTAAATAATCTACTTTATACTAACTTATATGCATTTTTAATTCCTTGTATTAAAATCTAGTTATAGTGCAACCAAAATGGACGTGTCAAACGAAAATTATATTATTGGTAGTCTAATATCTCTTAAATTAATTATCTGAGATTTCCTTTCCTTGTTATGTAACTTACTTTAAATTAAATTATATGTATTTTTATTGCATAGTGTGTAAATATCGAGTTATAGTGCAAAAACGGACGTAATGGTCAATATTTGTATTTTCGAGGTCTAGAGACCCAACTTTGGCAGTCTACATATTTTAAATTGTTTACCATAGACTATCGAACTGAGTATTTTCATTGCATAGTGCATAAATATCGAGTTATAGTGCAAAAACGGACATGCTGACCAACATTTATATTCGAGCTTTGCAGACATAATTATAATCTGGTCCTTAAACTGCTTGCTTATTGAATCTATTTTCCTTGTTAAATCTACTTTACACTCACTTATATGTATTTTAGTGCCGGTGCATTAAAAACTAGTTATAGTGCAACCAAAATGGACGCATCACACGAAATTTATATTATTGGCAGTCTAATATCTCTTAAATTAATTATCTGAGATTTCCTTTCCTTGTTATGTAATTTCCTTTGAACTAAGTTATATGTATTTTTATTGTGTAGTGCGTAAATATCGAGTTATAGTGCAAAAACGGACGTACTGGCCAATATTTGTATTTTCGAGCCCTAGAGACCCAACTTTGGCAGTCTACATATTTTAAATTGTTTACCATAGACTATCGAACTGAGTATTTTTATTGCATAGTGCATAAATACCAAGTTATAGTGCAAAAACGGACATGTTGACTAAAGTTTATATTCGAGCTTTGCAGACATAACTGTGATAACCTGGTCCTTAAACTGTTTGCTTATCATAGACTATTGAATCTATTTTCCTTGTTAAATATACTTCATACTCACTTACATGTATTTTAATGCCGGTGCATTAAAATCTAGTTATAGTGCAACCAAAATAGTATCAGACGAAATTTATATTATTGGCAGTCTAACATCCCTTAAATTAATTATCTGAGATTTCCTTTCCTTGTTATGTAATTTCCTTTGAACTAAGTTATATGTATTTTTATTGCATAGTGCGTAAATATCGAGTTATAGTGCAAAAACGGACGTACTGGCCAATATTCGAATTTTCGAGCACTAGAGACCCAACTTTGGCAGTCTACGTCTTTTAAATTATTTACCATAGACTATCGAACTGAGTATTTTTATTGCATAGTGCATAAATATCGAGTTATAGTGTAAAAACGGACATGCTGACCAAAATTTATATTCGAGCTTTGCAGACATAACTCTGATAATCTGTTCCTTAAACTGCTTGTTTATCATAGACTATTGATTCTATTTTCCTTGTTAAATCTACTTTATACTCACTTATATGTATTTTAGTGCCAGTGCGTTAAAATCTAGTTATAATGCAACCAAAATGGACGTATCAGACGAAATTTATATTACTGGCAGTCTAATATCTCTTAAATTATCTGAGATTTCCTTTCCTTGTTATGTAATTTCCTTTGAACTAAGTTATATGCATTTTTATTGCATAGTGCGTAAATATCGAGTTATAGCGCAAGAACGGACGTACTGGCCAATATTTGTATTTTCGAGCCCTAGAGACCCAACTTTGACAGTCTACGCCTTTTAAATTGTTTACCATAGACTATCGGACTGAGTATTTTTATTGCATAGTGCGTAAATATCGAGTTATAGTGCAAAAGCGGACGTACTGGTCAATATTTGTATTTTCGAGCCCTAGAGAGGCCTTCAAAAAATAAATAAATAAAATGAAACAAACGAATTCGGCAACCAATTACATTGCTACACCCACAGCCTGTGACCGTTCTTGCATCTACACCAAGACCATATTTACACGTAGTGTTTTAATAAAATTATACTTGCACTCCATAAAACTTTTGGATTAAGTAAAATTTTTATACCTCAAAGAACACATTCAAAATCGTGTTTACATGGCCGTCTTTACAATTTTACAGTGATTAATACATCGCAATTTTACATAAATTACGGCCAGGTTTCCAAAGTCACATTTACTTAATGTTCCTGGTACATACCCACACAACATACGATTAATGGAGCAGGATCTATTCCTAAAAATTATAAAATTGAATGGGTATGGTCCCTAGAAGTCGTAAATGCTGTGAATGGGTGACAACTTGACATGTCGAGTTGTAGCCGTCAATGTGGAGTTATATGTGGCTTGACTAATTGTTGTTATGGCCAGGTATGCCCCCCGAGGAGTGGTTCCACGAAGTCTGTCGTAAACGGAGGAGCTGACCGAAGAGGTCCTAAATGTAGGTAGGTAATAAATTTAACATAGACGTTTGGTAACTTGAAATAGACACAAAATTTTCTGACCAGAGCTAATCGGGGGAAAAAAACTCGTAAAAATATATTGTCGCTAATCCTCGATATTTAAACCCCCAAGCGCATTTAGCAGCTTGTAATAAAGTCGTATTTATGTGTGGGTTTAGGCGAGGATAATATTGAAAATTAAAATCTACATCGTAGCTACATACAGGGTGTTTCGGCGACAAAATTTACTAAATAATAATGCGCAGGTCGCACCCATTACTGCGGTCACCAGTTGCTGGAGGATTAGATGACACACATCATTGGAATACAGAGTTGGCTTGCGTCTTGTTTGTGCGTGCAACTGATTTTGTGTTAATTGTTATTATTTAGTGTAGTGGTTTATACTTATGATTTGTTTAGTGTTATTTATAATATAATTTGTGACTCGTTGTTTTTCATTGTAAAAAGAATTATTGAACTTGGTCCAAAATTAATCGTCAATATTTAGTAGCAATTGAGGCCGGCCCTGTTCCATTCTCGATATCTCTCAAACTGGACGAAGCGCGGCAACTTTGAAGGTTTTTTGCGTGATTTTTTCCACCCACTGTATCGCTAAGAGGAACATAAATTAAATAACAACTTTTGTAATTAATTTGTTACTAGTGGTTTAAAAACTGCAAATCTACTAATTTGAAATTAGTATGGCAAAACGGGAACCAAAAATGTGTTGTTAGTTCTCGTATAAGTCCCATAAATATTATTTTCTCTTCTGCGTGCACTTTTTAACAGCCCAAATTAGCAAAACAAGTAATTAGGCTTGTCATTTACAGTTTTATAAATAAAGATTCCACGAAGTGCTCTCCGTTGGCTGGACCTAAATCGTAGCCGGGCCATAAATTTAAAATAGACGTTTAGTGACACGAAATTTACTTACCAAAACTAATTCGAAGCGAAAAAAGCCCTGCAGTCACTAACCCTGGATTTCTAATGTTGTTATTTTCTTAATATACGGTTTTGAACAGGGCAAGGTTCAGATCTGCCAAGGTTAAAGAAATGATTATTTTTAAAACTGCTAAGTATTAAGTAAAATGTTAAGCAAAGATAAAACTGGAAATTTTTTTCAGATATTGGGCAAAAAGTTCGACAAAGTTTCGAGGTAGAGAGAGATAACGAAAATTTAGGGTTTTTTCTTTAAAATGGAAAAAAAAACTTTAAAGTTTCTTTCAAAAACTTTTTCCAAAAAAATGTATCGAGTACAGCCCCTTCGGGGCTGTCTGCGGTTGAATAGCACGCATTTTCGTTAAATTTTCAAAAAACTGTCAAAAACAACGTTCAAATCTCAAAGGGAAGAACCCCGGGGAATCGAGGAACCGAAAATGTTTTCGGGGTCCTGAAGTCGTCAGGATTCCGAAACTGTTATCGTTTCTACCCTAAGACCAAAAAAATTAAAGTTCACCGAATCGACTATAAGCTGCGATCTGTCGGACGGACTATATGAAAATTTGGGAAAATTTCGTTCGTTAAAAAATTACCGAAAATGGTTTCGGGGTCCTGAAATCGTCCGGATTCCGAAACTGGATAAAAAAAATTTAAAGTTCGCCGGATCGACTATAAGCTGCAATCTGTCGGACAGGCTATAAGCAACATAAAAATCTGGCAATATTTCAACAAATGTTGGTTCTTTAAAAAATTAATTGTTCGGAATGTGTTGGAATATTAAGTGTAACAATTTGGAGGGACCCAACAGGAAAGATGGGTCTAGAGTCTGTTAAAGTCCGGTCGAAAAAATGCTCCGGTTAAAGAAGTTACAGCTTCTGGAAAAGTACCGCTTTTCTGCAAAATCGGCCTTTTTAAAAAATTCGTATCTCGGGTAATATCGGAGATGGAGGAAAACACAAAAAAAGGAGTTCTTCATTTTTCCTTCTTCTTGCCCGCCGTCTTAGTCCCGATCCTCTAAATCCTAAGGGAAAGGCGGTGGCGCGTTTCTAAAGGGCACATGTCGGGAAATTCGCTGAAATCCAAAAAAATCGCCTCTTTTAAAAAAATCGTAACTTTTTTGGGAAGCAAAATCGAGAAAAACGATTTGGCCCCTCATTTTCTAAATTTCATCTAGTTTTCAGAAAAAAATATTTCGTCGGTCCATATCGAAGGAGCCCGGAGTTATTAAGCTCGGACTGGGCGCGTGTTTGGAGAAATTCGAAAAATTGAAAAAATTGCAAAAACACGAAAACGAGCGCTATTTCCAAACGAAAAACCGCCGCCGGGTCGCCATTTTGGCACGAAATAAAAAGCTAATAATTTTTAAAACTTTTATAAAGAAGAGAATTCTATATTAAGTTAAATATTTAATCAATCAATTAAATAAATTTATAAATTAATTAATAATAATAATACTTAATAGGATTATTAACAAAAAAATACATTATTGATCACGATATATTAACAACAGAGATATCACGATACGACAGCAACACAGTACGCACTTGGGGAAAATTAGGACTGCTGGTACAGGGTGTCCCACATAATTGGCTCACTCGATCTCCTAGCATTATTATTGGGCTAAAATGAAAAACCAAAATCTATTTTCATGTATTTTTTTATGAGGAATCCGACTGTAAGGTCGAATAAGCGATAGAACCTCTAATATACGAGGTATTGTCAAAAAGCTGATTTCCAAATTTTTTTCACCCTGTATATTATTACAGAAATCGATATGGTATAATATTGAGGTTATAAAGGCATATGCAATTCATACATCTAATTTCGGGTTTAGCCGGAAATAACTAACATCCGACAAAATTTTCTCAAAATCAGTTTTTTCACAATACCTCGTATATTAGAGGTTCTATCGCTTATTTGACATTACAATCGAATTATATCGGAATAGATTTTGGTTTTTCATTTTAGCCCAATAATAAAGCCAGGAGATTGAGTGAGCCTGTTATGTGGGACACCCTGTACGTGTGTGCGAGTAAAAACAATGAATTTTATAAATTATATAAAAAATAAAAAATCGTCGATTCTTTTTTTTGGTAGTTCATACGCAAAGTTTAAAGATATTATAAAAAAATTATATATTTTTCTAGCGTCAAAAACGGGAAATTGGCGTTTTTTCAATTTTTAAAAATTAGTAACATTGAAAATATCAACTTAAATGTTTATCTACGAAAAAAAGTTATTAAACATTTGTTTTTTAAAATCGGTAAAAAAATATCTAAAAAATTTGCTTCATTGAAAAAATTTTATTTTTCTCTTTGTTAAGTATAAACAAAGCTTATTTCATTGAACAGGGTATTCTATTTAACAATTGTACAAATATTTCTCGCACCGGCACCAAATTCACCAGATAAAACCCCATTAGATTTCTACAAAAAATTCAAAACGCTCTAAACAAATAATTGGAAATTTCAAATAGCACTGACTAATAATGGACACCTTGTAGAAAAATATTAAATGTCAGCGTAAGACTTCCAAAGTTCGTTCGACGATATCACTTAAAATAAAATAAATATTTCAGTTTCTCATTTGTGATCAAGCCAGAGGCATTCCCCTATAAGTTTGCGTATTCAAATTATGGCATTGAACCCAAGCGGCAACCAGTTGTCTCAACCCAGGAACTACTTTATTTATAGGTAAAATTACAAGGATGATCAATTTGAAGATACCCGAACTCATCTCCTTCCCATCCAACCTAAAACGTTATGCAGGAATAAGTTCTGTGAGAGATCACCTTTTCTCCGATGGTTGTCAAGACATTTTACGCGTCACACAGATAGATATTATTTTTGAGATAAGTAAATGCAATAACAATGATGGTACAGATTCGAGCTCGTATCTGAGATGCGTGATTATGGTGGCGGCAAATCTGAGAGTGACCCTTGACCATTACTATAACCTGTCATCTGATAGATATATCATTAAAAATGATAGCCATTATGTTCGGCTTATTGTAACGCCGGCCGTACCGGGCCAGTAATTTTTTTTGTTGCGCCCGCCCGGAAAATCGAATGTTATTTCAGCAACAAAATTTTTCATAAAAGTAACGAAAATATTTTTTCCTACGAGCGTGCGGAAAATACCACTTTTCCGCACGCATTTTAGTTTCGAAAGTTGCACTTTTCCGCACTAGTGCGGAAAAGTGCAACTTTCGAAACTAAAATGCGTGCGGAAAAGTAATTATAATTTTATGTGCATTTTTGGGTAAGTTATAATTACATTTTGAAAACGTGATCACGCTCCTAGGAAAAATATTGTTCCTATGCGGAAACTGTCTTTTCCGCACTCGACTGCTTGACCGAACTCCGCTTCGCGTCGCGTCGTTCGGTCAACGGCAGTCGCGTGCGGAAAAGTACCACTTTCCGCACTTGTTAGGAAAATAACTATTTTTTTTGCAAAATCGGTGAAGACCAAAAATACCAAATATTCCTCCGTCATGGCGCTGCCAAGATAAACCATTAAGTACCTGGTTAACGATAACCAGTGAGACTAGTCGATTAGTATTAAGCAGCGAGTTTGGTGCGGTTGCCTTCCAGCTGATGTACATTCTTATTCAACTGCAATGATTTATTTTGCAATCTTAACAAACAAAACAATATCGAGTCACCCGTCCGGAACAAACTAGAGTTTTTTTAGGTAAAATTATTTAAAATTATTGTAACAGTACAGCAAGAATTCCGATTAAATAAGAGTTTATCTCGCCAGTGTCATAACCACGAATCCGTGATGGAAAAAATCCATCCATTTTAGTGATAATGCACTTTTATTTTTTAATTGTAAATGATATATTCTTAAAAATCATCATCGCCTGTCCTTGGATGAGATAGAAAGTATAGTAGAAATAGAAACTAATTTCGTTTTAAATATTTCCCAGACTCTTTTTTTTCTCTTCATGGGGTATGAACCAAACGTTGGTATCCTTTGTAAGGAAGCTCTTAGCTGAAATTAGAATTTGCTCTTAAGTAGACATCAATTTTTTTTTATTAAACAAACGAAGGGTCATGAGTGTGGGTATTTTGGAGAGGATTCTTGAAGACATGGGTGGGTAATGAATTCCATGAATTTGTTGTTCGAGCGACGCGACTTCTACAAAACAATCTCACCAAAAATGACTCAGTGTTCTCAAGTGGTTATTGAGCTTGTAAACTTTGATTTTGGATCGAATTAATGATTTTTAATGTTGCTTTAGGTGCGGATCCCAACAAGACCATTAACAAGCTGAGAAATCCAATATAAATATGACTATGCCTTCCAATTGAATTTGCAAGTCCTGGGGCTGGCTCGGTCTTAAATGAGCATACTGCAACAATTTTGAGTTCGAAGCGGCGATAACGATCGCACTTTGTATTTTAAGAGAAAATAATAAATACCCAAAAATCGGGTCATTAAAATGTGAATCTTGGTAGCGGAAACAGGAAGTTAATCTGCAACTGCACGTAGATATATCGACCGGTAGCCGAGCGGAACTTCCGGTGGACCGGAAACATAAAAAGAGACCGCAATTGCTCTTCGGCTGGCCGAGTCTGCTTTGACAAATAGATACATCACCGTGATTGCCTGCTGAATTCGACCAGAGTAGGTTCAAGGTCCTTTCGCAGACCGATTCCTTAATCCTGGTCCTTTAACTCTATCATTTATATAAAAAGGCCGGCTACTAAATTATGTTTCAGATACAAAAGTAACGACTCGAGAGCACCTTTTAGCAGAGGGAATACTAATTTCTCAACTCCTTATCGTTACATCTGCAAATTCGGTGTATACGGAGCGAACTAGTTGGTTAACCTAACACGACGTTGTTATGTACAACATACGTTGTAACGAACTGTCTATTTTTGTGTGGTGTTTATAGCTTGTGGCTGGTATAGATTATTCGTGCTTTGTTCTGGAATTTCACTGAAACATGTGTATTTAATAGTCAATGAGGAACTTTGTCCCAGAAAACTAGTTCATATATATATATATATATATATATATATATATATATATATATATATATATATATATATATATATATATATATATATATCTTCAAATTCAAAATGGCCGTAATTGGTTTTTTTATTAAAAAATATCCTTTTTTTCAATTAAAATTAGTCTACAGGTCACACATCTTTACTTTAAAAATAGATAATAGTTTTGCCGAAATAGAATTTTCATTTCTTTTTTTCGACAGCTGCCAAAATCAATGTCAAATTTAAAATTTTACAGATATGCTTTTTGTAATTTTGAAAACAATGTGGGTTTTTATAGAAAAAGAGATATAATATTCTTTAAATCAAATCTTCCAATTTTTATAATTAAAATTAAAATAATATTTTCGTTTTTTGACAGCTGCCAAATTAGTGAAAATGCCATTTAATAGTTATTTGAACAAATGAAAGAACAAAGTAGACTTTTTTCTATAGATTTTCGAATACGAAATTAATTTCAAAAAAATATTATATTTGTTGGTAACTGTCAAAATTGTTGTCGAATTTAAAACTATGCAAGTTTGTTGTCTTCCTTAATTTTGGAAACATTGTGAAGAAAGGATTTAAATGTTTTTTTAAATTTGCTAGGTCCATAATTGATATTAAAATACATACTACATTTTTTACTTTTGACAGCTGTCAACATTTCTGCCAACCTAATAAAAATGCCAATTAATAATCACTTCAACAAATTGAGGTACCGAGCAGACAATTTTCTATTGGTTTTGCAGGTACCTACTAAATACGAAATTGATGTCAAAAAAATATTATTTTTTGGTAGCTGCCGAAACTGCTGGTAAATCTAAAAATATGCTAGTATATCTTTTTCGCATTACTTTCGCATTCAGTACCACCAAAACCTATAGAAAAATGTTTGTTAAGTACTTTAATTTGTTGAAATAATAATAAAATTTTTATTAAGTTGACAGAAATTTTGACAGCTGTCAAAGGTTGCACCTTTATTGTAATATCAATTATTGAACTAGAAAATTTTAAAACATTTTATGTATCATCTTCTATAGAAATCAACATTACTTTCAAAATTACAAAAGATATATGTACTTATTTGGTAATTTAACCTCAAATATTTCAAAATCATGTGACAATTAAATTTTGAGGCTAGATTAGGACTTTACGCAAAACATTACGTAGAAAATATTTCCAAGTTAATTTATTTGTTAAATAAATAAATGTTATTCTCAGAATTTACCCATCATGTTAGGATATTGAGATATTTGAGGTTAAATGGCCAGGAATTGCCATTTTGACCATATTTGAGGTTATGTATATCAAATAAAATAATTTTCAGCTCATTTCTGCTATTTACATCGTCTAGCACTACCTTTTCTCTTCAAAATGAGTTTTCAAATTTTAATGATTCTGCATTTTGACTTTTTTGTGAAATAACCCAGCAAACGCAGAGTGTGACTGTTTCGTAACGTTAAGTCACAAATAAGTAACTCTAGAAGCATATTTCAAAGTGTGAAACAGATTCGTAATTATGGCAATAAATCTGTACCTGAAAGATTTGTTTTGAAATTGTTTAATATAATACAAAACATCTTTGGTGGGTTTGGAAAAATTCGAAACTGTTACCTAACAAATGTTATTCTTAATTCCACAAACGTAAATATTTCGTAACTTACAAAACGCCATACTTTCAATTGTTAAAATTTGAGAATATTACGCAATTGTTGATGCGGTATTCCTTCAGTAGCTATAAACAGAAACAATTACGGAATTATTGAAACAATTCATTTTCAGTTGTGAAGCGTTGAAAAATTTACATAATTAGTAATACGTTACATTTTCGCTATACATGTTCAAACAAATGCGTCGTTTCTATAGGCTAGAATTATTTCTGAGAGAGAGATAAAATTCAAACGACCAATAGAATCTTGGGAAGCTGCGCCGCGCCAGCGCGAAGAACTGTTTCCGGCTTCAACACAAGTTAGTCTGACTGAATGTGTAGTAATGTGTACTTACACGTGTGGTGTAAACAAGTGTCTGGTATTTGTGCAAAAAATACTATTGTGAAAAACAATTGCACAATATATACACGTTTAGAGTATTAGGTAAGTAATAAGTACTAATAGATTTAAAATTAGATAAGTTTTAATTGTATGTATTGTAAAAAGCGTTAATTTCCTGGACAATACCTAACATGGCGTGGGCACATTAACAGCGTGGGTAGCGGATCTTTTTACTATTACCTATAAATCGAATAAAACAAACGCTTTTCTTAAAATTTCGTGCTTATTTAAATGGATAACTATAAATAATAATAAAGAATATGTACAAAACTTTGCTACTAACTATAATAATCTACACTTAGATTATTATATCTACTTTACTTGCACAGTACGTATTTATTTGCAAAATTGAATCGTTGTGTTCTTTTTTTTTGCTTAGGAATATATTATTTTGTATTTCTTTTTGAAGTGATTCTCCGATGAGCAAGAAACGCATGTTTTTCTTTTAAATTGTTTCAATCAAAAGGGAATGAAGTTCAGGGATTAACATAGCAATTTTAACGTTAAAGTGACTAAAAACATGATTCTTAATTTCTTTATAAACTACTGGTTTGCCGTAATGAATAAAATAGTTTTGATATACAGGATGCTTCCTAAATAACAAAATATTTAAAGAAGTAATTCTTCAGGTGATTTGAAGTGAAGAAAAGTTTATATGAACATATTATGTTCTAAAGATTTTTGTTTCTGAGATAGCGGGCGTTGAATATTTTATTTCACTTCTGATTTTATCTGATTTTCCACAATTTGTAACATATGAAACTGAATTTTATGGATCGTCTTGCTCTTCAAGTAGCCATTTATCTTACCGATTGTCTTTTTCAATATTTCACTTCGGTTTGTAATTGGACAAAATGTTTTCGTTTTTTATTAAATAATACCTATCTTTAAAAATTTAAATATTTTAACAAAATTTGGTGATTCAAATCGAGGGATTCAAATCTCAGTAATTATAGTTTTGCTGTTATTTGTAGGGGGCACCTCTGCGTATCGTTCATACGTTATGTTTTTGGGGGATTTTTTATTATTTTTTTTTTAATAAAAATTCCTGCTTTCCCGTTATTTTTATGTCAAAAAGATATACCTTCTAAATGTCGCTACGAGTAACCGTTTTCAGGGTAATTGATTTTAAAGTAAGCAATTTAACCACTTTTAAAGTATAATTAAATTTTAGGTTTATTTATTTAAAAGTCATTGTTATTCGTACTTTATTTGCTAGTGTTGCTATGTAATAAATTTTAAAAATCTGAAAAAGAGAATTTAAAGAAATTATTAAAATTAAATCGAAACAAAAATTTTACTTTGACACCCTATATCTCTGCTAATATCAACTTTTGGACTCACTAAGGTAAGTTTGTTTAAATCGTAATATTTTTACATAAGGAATCTGCCATTGCTCTGTGTACCATTACCTATGAGACACCATGTATTTATAGATTTTAAAACGTCCAATATTTTCATTTTATAAAAATATCTAAAAGGAGGTAAAAGGCAACATTGCTCCTGGGGAACTTTTTTAAGTTTCGCAACATTCAACACTTCCGATATAAACGTATAGGTCACAGCTGTGAGCGCTAATAGATCAAAGACATTCCGTCGGCCGTCCACTATATTCTTCCTCTGTGCCAAAGATATAAAAAAACACCAGATAGTTAAATTATCGACAAAGTATATTGTCTGTCTGTTTCTTATGTACTTCGAAGGATAAATTATCCAAAAAAACTTCACAAAAAGGCCGCTAATAAAGTTGACGCGTTTAAAATGTGTAAACACTGGTATAAAAAATATGACTTCACAGCATTTATAGTGGTCCGGTAAAAGCTAATGAACGAATGTAAAAAACAAAATCAACCTGACCTATCCTATTTTCCCTTGAAATGAGATAGGTCAGTTAAATTCAAAATGTTGACGTATTTTATTTCTTTTTCTCAAAAACTACCGCGTGTATTTCTTTCATTTTTTTTATATGGATTTACCATCCCTTTGCAACAAACTTCTTTCTCGCAGGAATAATAATATATGTAATTGTTTAACTTCAATTATTTTATTGAGTGGCCTAGAGTTACATATACACAGGTTTCATAATTGAAATGTTTTTCTCATTTCATGACAAAAATAAACCCGTGTCAAATTCTTGACAATTCCCCGCCTCCTCATCTTATTTTTATTTTAAACTAGATATAGGGTGGGGTTAGCGTACTCACCTTAAGGAAATAAATAAATTGGGGTTCACTCTGTACATTGCTAGTTTGATTAAGAACTGATTTTTATTTGTAGATTCATGCAGGAAATGCTTTCCATTTATGACAGTTGATGCCAATTTTGAAGGTGCCTGTAAGGACTGGTTTAGAGCGGCCAGCCAGAGATTGAAGAAAACAGAGAAAATGAATTAATTATTTTATTGTACAATGGACAATAAATTGTTTTGAACATCTATTTGTCAATATTTTATCTTTTTCCTATATTTTAAAGGATTCCTCCAAATACACTAACAGTGAATATTAAGGATCAAGGATTAATTTCACCTAGATATAGAAAAGAGTTTGTCTTAAATGGATTTATGGTCTGTAAAGATGAGAGATTGAGAAAGTGAATTTTGTTAAATATTGCAAAAAGTGATTTTAAAGATGGGTCCTGAAAAAGTAACGAGCCCCACTACTGGCAAAATGTGACTGCTGTCTTCGGAAAAGAAAATTACTCGTCCAATAACAAACGAAGCCAGGTTTGCTATACGTGCATATATCCACCCCCAGCCCCCGATCGCTCACCTGCGCACTCGATCATTGAGTCTTTTTTGTTTTTAAATGTATTTAGTATAGCATTTTACAGTCGCTTCAAAAATATAACTGGCTCTATACTATCAGTACATGTCCATCTTTGCCGAACAAATTATTTATTCACTGTTAATCAACTCGCGAGAACCAAAAAAACACTTTTTGGTTTTCGAGTTATTCAACAGTGAATAGGTAATAAGTGGTTCGGCAAAGATGGACAGTATGTATTGATAGGGTCTGTCATATTTTTTAGCGTCTGTAAAATGCTGCTATATGCATTTAAAAAACAAAAAGACTCCAATGATCGGGAATGGGTAGGTGAGGGATCAGGGTGGGAGGTGGATTTGTGCACATATATCAAACCTGACTTTATTTGGACTATTTGCATAATAAGTATAAAACAAAAAATAAACTGATTTGAAAGTAAATCGTAATATTTATATTGCTTATGATAAGCAACTTTTCTGAAATTAATGAGCAACCTTAAGGTTTCTAATAACGTGCAACTGTTGTGTATCTGTACTTAAACTAAATTTGCATAACGGTTGCGAAGTATTTATATAAGTTTTGTATTTACAAATAACTTGGTGAATGAAACTGTAAAAGCCTAAATGTTTCAAGATATTTTCGGAGTTAGATTTTGGTAAAAACGAATTTATTACAAATGTAAATTGGCATTTGTTACGAATATTTTGTTTCGCAATTGTGTAAAGTAATAGTTGCAGTTTATTAACGATGCAATGTTGCGGACAAATAAGCAATTTGTCACCAAAAACACGCATTTTTGTGACTGAAACAAAAGTGTAACACGAAATATAAGTAGCGTTAATGTTCCTTAATAGTTTCGAAGCGGTGTTTGCTGGGAAATAAATAAATGTTATTGCAGTAAAGTTCTTGTCTTAATCATCACGGAGGCGTAGCATTTCATGGCATAAAACGGGGGCGCCATTGGAAAAACTTTGGGAACAACTGCCTTAAAAAAAGGCAATCTAAAATTCATTTTGAAGAGCACAAGTAGTAGTAGACGATGCGCCTAGCAGAAATAAGCTGAAATTTTTTTATTTTCTATGCATAACCTCAAATATGGCCAAAAAAACAATTGTTTGGTAATTTAACCTCAAATATTTCAAAATCATGACGCGACAGGCAAATTTTGAGGACAGATTAGGATTTTGCGCAAAACATGACGTAGAAAATATTTCTAAGTTGATTTTTTTGTTAAATAAATAAATAAATGTTATTCTCAGAATTTATCCATCATGTCAGGATATTGAGATATTTGAGGTTAAATAGCCAAAAAATTGCCTTTTTGACCATATTTGAGGTTATGTATAGGAAATAAAATAATTTTCAGCTTATTTCTGCTGTCTACATCGTTTACACTACCTTTTCTCTTCAAACTGAGTTTTCAAATTTTAATGATTTTGTATTTTGATTTTTTTGTTAAATAAATGTTATTGCAGTAAAGCTCTTGTGTTACTCACCGGGGAGGCGTAACCCTTTCATGGCATAAAAAAGGGGAACCACTGCCTTAGTGCAAGTTAGGCAATCGAATAATCATTTTGAAGGGGGCAAGTAGTAGTAGACGATGCAGAACTAGCAGAAATAGGCTGAAAATTTTTTATTTCCTGTACATAACCTCAAATATAGCCAAAGAAAGCAATTGTTTGGTCATTTAACCTCAAATATTTTCAAATCTCGACGTGATGAGTAAATTGAAGCCAGATTCGGATTTTGCACAAAAAATTACGTACAAGTATTTTTATACATTACTAAAACAAGAGGAATATTTGGAAACATTGTGTTGAACGGGCACCTAAGTGTAAAAATATATTTTTTAGGCAACACATGAGAATAATTTAAATATTTACGAGTAGAATAAATCAACAGACCATTAAACTTCACAATGCGTGTATATTTCTGAAAATAGTTTCATTATGCTATACACAATGAAAATGTCTATGGTTATATTCTTCTCATCGTCATTAGTTAAGAATCAATAGTGCGCATGTATTAGTACTACGCAACAACTCGATCGAAGCCACACCTCTCGATAACGGCGAAATTAATGGTGATTGGCCACGCGCCATTGGCGGAACCTAGCCACTCCTACGCCTACCATATCTTGTATCTCAATAGCCCGAACGACCAACCACGCAACGTCAGCGAAACGAAGTCACGCCTCCTGCTACATGCATAAATTGTGGAAGTCGGACCAGCAGAGTTTACTTCGCTTTAGAAGAGGACCACGACAAGATGGGCGAAACTTCAAGAATTCAAAATATTCAATGAGGAAGACAACCTGAAAACTCTTCAACGAATAGTTGATCTTCAAAACAACCCCAAGAATCTGGCTCGAGAGATCGATGAATTTCAAAAAGAACACTTAAAAAAAATTTATTCTGAGGTCTACAAATATTTTTTAACGGTATTTCCCCCCCCCCTCCGCCACAGTGCGGCGTCCGCATTAAAAAAATAGTTTGCTGTTCCAATTTTACTGGCCTCAATAGGTTTAAAGGACTTAATACATTAAAATAACGGATGGTAACTTTTCAAGGTTGAGCAGCAACCCCATTACAACATCCATTTTTTTTTCTGAAATTTTCCTTGAGCATCACCCAGTATGTGAACAAACAATTAATTTCGTCATTTTTAGTCCTACTCAGCTCCATTGACCTCACCGCCACGCCGCTAAACTATGTACAGACACATCCATGGTATATTTTAACTATATTGATGGTTCACTAATTTTAATTTATTAACTATTACGGCATTACAAGGTTACAATTACTCAATTACAAATGGTCAAAATGTGTTTCCGTTTCCACATATCAACATTGCCGCTAATGTAACACGCTTTGCGGTAATTAATTCAGACTTGGATGGAAAATATAGTTTTACAACGTTCGCCGCATTTGACATATTTGAAATGCCGGATTGTAACCCACTTTTCGCGTATTGCGAAAATTTTGTAGGTCCCAAAAATTTCCAAGTAAACCTGAAGTCCACTAAAGTTAAGTTTCTTGGTCCACTGATGGAATTTTAGTCCTGTAATAAGTCCTTTGACACAAGCTCACTAGCAAATATTTTATTTAATCTCTTAACGACAAAAATATTTTTATTCCTCCTAACTTGTGGGTACTTCGCATTTGTTACAGGCCCATCCCTATGGCATACTTTATCAGCATAATCCTGTTTAAAGGATCATCTTGTGATTACCGAGATTTAAGTTCGTCTGCGGATAAGGAGCGAATTGCAGTTGCAAACCGTTTACAGATATATCACATCGAAACTACAATAATAATTATCTGACAGTTGAATGCAGTGTTAGCAGCAAATCACAATTAAAGGAGGCCGTGGGGCCGTAAGGGGCTAAATAAACTTTATACGATAAAATAAAACAAGCGGACTTCCATGCGGCTCGGGAGCTTTATTTGTTTGAGCAAAGCGATATAAATATAAAGATAAGAGTCCGGCGTGGGTTTATTATTGGAAATTGTTCATTGATATTAGTGATGTTAGAAAATACGTGGCTTGGAGCTTTGATGCTACCGTGCATATGTATTAAGTCAAAGAAGTTTAGGTGATTATTTTTGCCAACTGTACCAAATTTTTTTTAGGAATTTGGGAGAACGACAAACTTTAACATTATTTTATAAATAAATTAGCTGACTCTTCTTTTCAAACAAACAAATAGCTTCTTTCCAAGGTAGCTCAAGTAGTCTCGATTTTTCCTGATGACCTCATTTCTATTTTAGTTAGTCTTTATTATCAATTTAATTTTATAAATAAAGTTAGCTGACTTTTTCTTGCATCTTAATAACTCATATTCATTAAAGGACCTATTGCTGGGCGCTCTCCGGTATTACTCTTATTGACCTAATTTTGTTAGCTTTTATTATCAATTTTATTTTATAAATAAAGTAGTTGACTTGTCTTTTCAAACAAGCAAATATCTATTTGCCAAACTAGTTCAAGTAGTTTTATAATTTTGTTATCCTGGTGACCTTATTTCTATTTTAGTTAGCCTTTATTATCAGCTTATTTTTCTAAATACAGTATCTGAATACCTCAACTAGTTTAAGTAGATTTATAATTTTTTTCTTGCACCCTAATAGCTCACTTTCATCTGAGAACCTATTGCCAGGTCCTCTTCGGTATTAGTCTCATTGACTTAATTTTGTTAGCCTTTATTATCAATTTTATTTTATAAATTAGCTGACTCTTCTTTTCATACAAACAAATACTTTTTTCCCGAACTAGTGCAAGTAGTTTTATAATACATTTTTTTATCCTGGTTGCCTTATTTCTATTTTAGTTAGCCTTTATTATCAATTTATTCTTCTAAATCCAGTAGCCGAATCTGCAAATTCAAATTAGTTCAAGTAGATTTTTTTCTTGCATTCTAATAGCTCATTTTCATCTAAGAACCTATTGCCAGTGCTCCCCGGTATTACTCTCATTAACCTAATTTTGTTAGCCTTTATTATCAATTTTAATTTATAAATCAAGTAGCTGACTTCTTTTCAAGCAAACAAATAGCTTCTTTCCAAGCTAGCTCAAGTAGTCTTGATTTTTCCTGATGACCTTATTTCTATTTTAGTTAGCCTTTATTATCAATTTTATTTTATGAATACAGTTAGCTGACTTTTTTTCAAACAAACAAATAGCTTCTTTTCAAACTAGTTCAAGTAGTTTTACATTATATTTTTTATCCTGGAGACCTTATTTCTATTTTAGTTAGTCTTTATTATCAATTTATTCTTCTAAATACAGACACCGATTTTTGAATATCCATACTAGTTTAAGTGGATTTATAATTTCTTTCTTGCACCCTAATAGCTCACTTTCATCTAAGAACCTATTGCCATGTCCTCTTTGGTATTAGTCTCATTGACTTAATTTTGTTAGCCTTTATTATCAATTTTATTTTATAAATTAGCTGACTCTTCTAACAAATACTTTTTTCCCAAACTAGTTCAAGTAGTTTTATAATAAATTTTTTATCCTGATTGCCTTATTTCTATTTTAGTTAGCCTTTATTATCAATTTTATTTTATGAATAAAGTTAGCTGACTTCTTTTCAAACAAACAAATAGCTTCTTTTCAAACTAGTTCAAGCAGTTTTATAAAAAAAATGTATCCTGGTATCCTTATTTCTATTTCTATTTTAGTTAGCCTTTATTATCAATTTATTCTTCTAAATCCAGTAGCCGAATCTGAAAATCCAAATTAGTTCAAGTAGATTTTTTTTCTTGCATTCTAATAGCTCATTTTCATCTAAGAACCTATTGCCAGTGCTCTCCGGTATTACTCTCATTGACCTAATTTTGTTAGCGTTTATTATTTATATATTTTAATTTATAAATAAATTAGCTGACTCTTCTTTTCAAACAAATAAATAGCTTCTTTCCAAGTTAGCTCAAGTAGTCTTGATTTTTGCTGACGATCTTATTTCTATTTTAGTTAGTCTTTATTATCATCATATTTTTTTAATTTTATAAAGTTAGCTGACTTCTTTTCAAACAAACAAATAGCTTCTTCCCAAACTAGTTCAAGTAGTTTTATAGTTTTTTTATCCTGGTGACCTTATTTTTATTTTAGTTAGCCTTTATTATCAAAATATCCAAACTAGTTCAAGTAGACCTATAATTTTTTTCTTGCATCCTAATAGCTCATTTTCATCTATTGCCAGGTGCTCTCCGGTATTATTCTCATTGATGTAATTTTGTTAGCCTTTATTATCAATTTTATTTTATAAATAAAGTAGTTGTCTCTTTTATTCAAACAAACAAATAGCTTCTTCCCAAACTAGTTCAAGTAGTTTTATAATTTCTTTATCCTGGTTACCTTATTTCTATTTTAGTTAGCCTTTATTATCAATTTATTCTCCTAAATCCAATAGCCGGATTTGAATATCCAAACTAGTTTAAGTAGATTATAATTTTTTTCTTGCATCCTAATAACTCATATTCATTTAAGGACCTATTGCTGGGTGCTCTCCGGTTTTACTCTCATTGGCCTAATTTTGTTAGCTTTTATTATCCATTTTATTTTATAAATAAAGTAGTTGACTCGTCTTTTCAAACAAGCAAATAGCTATTTTCCAAACTAGTCTAAGTAGTTTATAATTTTTTTATCCTGGTGACCTTATTTTTATTTTAGTTAGCCTTTATTATCAGCTTATTTTTCTAAATACAGTAGCCGAATCTGAATTTCCCAACTATTGCCAGGTCCTCTTCGGTATTAGTCTCATTGACTTAATTTTGTTAGCCTTCATTATCAATTTTATTTTATAAATTAGCTGACTCTTCTTTTCATACAAACAAATACTTTTTTTCCCAAACTAGTTCAAGTAGTTTTATAATACATTTTTTTATCCTGGTTGCCTGATTTCTATTTTAGTTAGCCTTTATTATCAATTTATTCTTCTAAATCCAGTAGCCGAATCTGAAAATCCAAATTAGTTCAAGTAGATTTTTTTTCTTGCATTCTAATAGCTCATTTTCATCTAAGAACCTATTGCCAGTGCTCCCCGGTATTAGTTTCATTTTACCTAATTTTGTTAGCCTTTATTATCAATTTTAATTTATAAATAAAATAGCTGACTCTTCTTTTCAAACAAACAAATAGCTTCTTTCCAAGCTAGCTCAAGTAGTCTAGATTTTTCCTGATGACCCCATTTCTATTTTAGTTAGTCGTTATTATCAATTTAATTTTATAAATAAAGTTAGCCGACTTCTTTTCAAACAAACAAATAGCTTCTTCCCAAACTAGTTCAAGTAGTTTTATAATTTTTTTATCCTGGTGGCCTTATTTCTATTTTAGTTAGCCTTTATTATCAATTTATTCTTCTAAATCCAGTAGCCGAATCTGAAAATCCAAATTAGTTCAAGTAGATTTTTTTTCTTGCATTCTAATAGCTCATTTTCATCTAAGAACCTATTGCCAGTGCTCCCCGGTATTAGTTTCATTTTACCTAATTTTGTTAGCCTTTATTATCAATTTTAATTTATAAATAAAATAGCTGACTCTTCTTTTCAAACAAACAAATAGCTTCTTTCCAAGCTAGCTCAAGTAGTCTAGATTTTTCCTGATGACCCCATTTCTATTTTAGTTAGTCGTTATTATCAATTTAATTTTATAAATAAAGTTAGCCGACTTCTTTTCAAACAAACAAATAGCTTCTTCCCAAACTAGTTCAAGTAGTTTTATAATTTTTTTATCCTGGTGGCCTTATTTCTATTTTAGTTAGCCTTTATTATCAATTTATTCTTCTAAATCCAGTAGCCGAATCTGAAAATCCAAATTAGTTCAAGTAGATTTTTTTTCTTGCATTCTAATAGCTCATTTTCATCTAAGAACCTATTGCCAGTGCTCCCCGGTATTAGTTTCATTTTACCTAATTTTGTTAGCCTTTATTATCAATTTTAATTTATAAATAAAATAGCTGACTCTTCTTTTCAAACAAACAAATAGCTTCTTTCCAAGCTAGCTCAAGTAGTCTAGATTTTTCCTGATGACCCCATTTCTATTTTAGTTAGTCGTTATTATCAATTTAATTTTATAAATAAAGTTAGCCGACTTCTTTTCAAACAAACAAATAGCTTCTTCCCAAACTAGTTCAAGTAGTTTTATAATTTTTTTATCCTGGTGGCCTTATTTCTATTTTAGTTAGCCTTTATTATCAATTTATTCTTCTAAATACACTAGTCGACTTCTCTCCGAAAAGCTCAAAACATCATCAGCCAACAGTCAATGGTTAAACTATCGAGTTTAAATTATGATGACAATTTAATAATGATATGTAATTTCAAGTGGGTCACTCTTAATTTTATTCCCCTTAACATGGTAATTAGATATCTTAACCAGTAAAATAAATAATTACAACAAGAACAAGAAAACCACATGTGTTTGTATAGTACTACTAGTTTTATTTTTTGAGTTATAGATCCAAGAAAAGCGTTTGTAATTATTCTTAACAATAATTATTGCAATGATCGTCCAGCGTTATGTAACTCTTGCTACAATACTGTTCATGGTCGTGTTTTATTTTCTCTATAGGTGTTAAAATTCCATCAACGAGCCACCTCTGTACACCGAACAGTTTGTTGCACCTTGTTAATAACGCTGACTTTGCATATTGCTAGGCTTTTTGTTCTGCCGTTCTTGCTGCACGTTTTAGGAACGCTATTAAATGCCGTGCATATGGCATATACGCGTTTAATTTTCATATTAACTTTTTTTTCTCTTCCTCAAAGCCAATATCATTTAGAAACTTTATAGATGATTTTAGAAGGTGGTAATTAATCACATTCTTCGGGGCGATTTTTGAATCCTGTCACGATGAGTTTTTTGGAATCAGCGACTGTGTCACAACAAGAAGGTATGCCCGCGGATAATTAGATTAGAAGGTTTTAATTAAGAGGCGGCGACTTAACACGCATTAATTATTGTCGCACTACTGTAGGTACATATTTTATGAAATTGCTTAAGAAACAAAGGGCTATGGCGTCCCGTGATTAAGATCAATAAATGTAGAACAACACCAGATATGGAAGAAAATTGCACCTGCATGTCCAGGGTAAAATATTGATTATTATTATTATTATTATTTTAATTATTATCAGTATTTTACTAAATATGAAGGTAAATTAATGTTATGTTATATTTTTGGAAAGAGAATTTACACCTTTTTCAAAATTGTAATAATATACCTACAGGGCGTTCCATTAAAAAAATATCGTTTTGTTTTTCCCCATTTTTATATTTGACTTTCAATTGGATTTTTGTTGAAATTTTCGAAATCCTTATTAGACTTTTTTGATTGTTGGATAATTCTACACCGCCCATTTAAATTCGCCCAAAACTTTTCCCACACCCTGTATGTTGTAAACGAAAGTAAAGAAGCAATTTGCGGTGCATTAAAAAAACAAAAACGAACTGAACTGAATACTTTGTACTACCTAAAAGGATGCGGCTGCGTGATTGATGTCGGGGGAAATAAATCAGGCCTGGAACCCGGGACACCTACGACTTGTCAAAAAATGAGAAACGTACAATTTAAGTAGGACGTTATTAATATTGCGGCCTGTGAATGCTTGCATAAGCTTAGTGGAGTTAACGAGTGTCGTTCGGAACGGAGAGGTGGTCATCTGCAATATTAAAGATTTACAGTTGTCACATTACGCGCTGGGGTCCCCAGTTTGACCAGCACTTTAGCGAGAAGGTCCTAGCAGAATTTATGTGCAATAAATAATACATGAATGTTAAGTATGTAGCCAATGCCGTGGTGTGGATATCATCAAACACAAACACTAAACTATTAAATACCAGATATGACTTGAATATTAATTTATACTTGGGACGAATGTTGCATGCGATGTTTTATAGTGCGACTTTTCGTCTTCGACGAGTTATATCTGATGATAACCTGGATATGTTTCGGAATATTTTTATGGAATTTTTAAAAAAATTTGACATTTGAAATCAGTTGTATAAATATAAGCTAATACGCCATAATCAGCAAGTTACACGTTGTCGTCAACAGCAGCACTTAGGATTATGGTTTTCTCAAAAAAAAATTCTTAGCAGTATATGGGTGGTCGGAAAATTTAGGATTAATGGTATATAAATGGGGAGAAATCGAGTGGACCCCAACAAATAACCAGAAGTAGAGTGGGGGTGGGAAGAGGGGTGGTTTTAGGGGTAAAACGTGGTTTTCTACGATTTCCGGCAAAACCAGACCTTCTATCGAAAAAGTTAAATGCAAAAATTGTAGATAATTGAAAGATCTACAACTTTTATTTCAACCATTTTTCAACATAACCTCAAAACTATTGAGAAAAACGCCTAAAACTAATTTTTTGATTGTTTATTTTTATCTCTCACAAAAATGATTCGATTTTAATGGAATTTGGTGAAAATGTACATTTTTGTGTCTCAAAAAAGCTGTAATTTTTTTTAAGAGAAATATTTTGTAACGAAGTGATTTTTTCCAATCAAGGAATGTTCATTTTTGCTTTAAATATTACCGTCACTTGGGTACACCATGCCGCTGTTTTAGGAAGTAAGTCCTGTTCTAGTTAAGTTATTAATGAGTTGTTAAAAAGTCCGCTGGTAAACAAGCAATCAAGTAATTAATTGATTAATTTTCGACAATCCCTCGTATAAGTAAAATTCAAGAAATATTATAAATAATGACCGAGGCGGAAATAAAAATCATTCGTTACTAAAAATATTAATCCGTGTCCGCTTTAATCCGTTTCTTTTTGCAATGTAGTATAGAAATTGCAAGTAACTCATTTCCGGTTATTGACGTTCCGAATTGATGCGCCTAATTGCATAATCCGCTGGACCTCTGCAAGTTACGCCGGGTTGTGCATCCGAATCCGTCGTTTCAAGTCGGTGACCGCCCCTCTATCACGCGACCTAGATACGTCATAAAGGTTACAAAAGGGAGAGGAGCGCTCACTTCGTCCTCATTCCGAAAAAGTCGGCAGCAGTCCAGGTTCATTCCGAAATAGTCCGCAAGATCAGATCCGATCTACCTCCAGCAGTGCCAGATCAATCCGAAGCCGTCAACAGTTTCGCGCCGCCGCTCCGAGTTGAATAGTAAATTTAGTTTGATAGAAAATTATTTGAAAATAATCTTGGTAAGAATAGGACGTAGACCACTGCAATTTGCAGGTACTGCCTTCAGTTAAGTATAGATATTCAAAGGTCTTTTTGTCCGTACCTATCGTTGTAGTACACTACCCAATCAAACCAGAGCTCTTTAGTAATACCTCCGTTGGTCTTTTATTTGCTAAAATATGCATCGGCTGCTGAGATCTGTTCGCTAGGTCCATCTTAAAAGCCTCCATGCATAATAGGTTACCGGAAAACCTACGTTAAGCCAAATAGTCATTATATGCATCAACTGGTTGGATTTGTTCGCTAGGGCCATCCATACAGGTGATCTGCATAGAGTTGACTCGGAAAACTTACGTTCATCAACATAATCATTAACAAATAGCTCTACGTTTGTGGCAGTAGTTTGCCGTGTGTTTAAATATTCCGTATAGCCTACAATATCTATAGCTAACCGATTGCCCGCCGTGCATAATACATCCTAGTGGAAAGGTCCGTTTGCTTGTCGTACATAGTAATTCATTAATCCCACGTATCCGAAAATTCCGACGTAAAGTCGCGTAAAGATTCTTGATTGCCAGCTTGACTTGTTTTTAATCGTTCTAAACAGTTTTATACATACTCGACTGTACAGTCGTGGAGGTAGTAGAATTAATTAACCTGTTTCCAAATATTGCTGAATAAATACGTTATTTTAAAGAGGTAAAATTCACGAGTTATTATTTCTGTCATTTATTTCTGATTAACCCGTTTGAGCAGTATGGTCGAAATCCATTAGATAGACCTCCAGCTCCGACCTCTGGCTGTTCCGTATCTCCGCCGTTTCGCTATTCAGGGTTGTACTCCCAATAGGAGAGCCAAAAAAAAGTGTAGTTCTTTGCACTTAAAAATTAAAGGACTGGCGCCCGAGATTTTCGTTTAAAAAGATTACGTAAGTATATTGAAAGAAAACGTCGTTATAAGTAGGCACCATTACAATTAATTTTTTGATTTTATTGCGAATTTAAATTGGAAAAAGGCCTAATTTTCAATAAAAAAAAGTTGATTAACAAAATTTTGATTTTTGAAAATTTCAGGACGGAATTTTCGAATCTAACCGGTCGACGCTCCACCTCGGACTACCGTGATTGGTTGCATAGGATCACGCTTTGGGAGCGCACGTGTCTCGTTCCGTTTTTTCTGAATCGATCGAATACCTAAAGCGCATTGCTGTTTTATTATTTATTCCACTTCAACCTTGTCAGGGAGGATTGGTGCAACTTACTGAATTGTATCCCGAAACAACTGAGTGGCCAGACGTGTATAAGAAAGAAATAAAAAACAATTTTTTGTAGTTTTATTTTGGATTTCCAAAATGTGTTTTCTTTATGGATTAAGAGTCACATTCTTGAGTTATTACGCTTGTGGTGGTAAGAATAACCCTGCTTCTAGTGAATATTAAAATATCGATAAAGAAACTGTTACATTATAATTAAAGTGTAAAGAGTTTACCTCTTTACATCCCATGGCAGCTGAATCACAAAACATTTATAAGGTTCTTTTAAATGAATTTTGGGAAGCCGATTTTCATAAATGGAATCAATTTTCCAAGCAGTAAACCAAGAATTGGTCAATAAAGTAATGCACGAGACCCTTATTGACGAAAACTGAATAATGTCTGAATCTGGTACAAGAAATTAAAGACAATGAAGACTGTTGATCTTCTTGCATTTGTAGATTGCCTCAATTCCATATTTTTAATGAATTTTTAACATATTTCTTGTACTCACCAGATAAGTTTTAGACAAGTGCATAAATTCCTTTTCATTGACAGTTTCTTTATCAAGATGAAGAATTTGAGAGGATTTTCAGTAAGTCTTCAAATTCTCTTTGACTAGCAGTTTCCTGTGGGCCAAAATTGGCCATTTCGCAATCGAAACCCAGTATAAATTATTTTTGCTGTTGATGATTTCTTCTTCTTCTCATAGATCCTTATGCCCATTACAGCGTCGGATTCGGTGTTTCTTCTCCCCTTTTTTTCCATTTCTTCCAGCGTTTACAGTCCTGGGCCATTTCCTTCAGTTCCCTTGTTTTCCCTCTTCTTCTTCCGAAGTCCGATCCCTCCTTCTTCCGATCTATTCTCTCTGCCCACATTTTCTTGGGTCTGCCTCTCTTCCTCGTTCCTGTCTCTATCACTTTCCTTTTTAGTCTACTGAGTGCCATTCTCTATATTATGTGACCTATCAATTCTGTAATTATTGTCTCTCTTTTTGTCATATTCCTTATCTCTTCATTTCTTATCCTGTCGGTTTTTGTCTTTCCTGGTATTCCTCCAAGGAATTTAATTTGTATGGCATTGGGGAGCGTCTCTGTGTTTGTTATATTGGTTTGTCCATTCTTTCATATACATATTTTAATCTTTCCACAATAGAACCTTTAATTTCCATTAGCCATCTTCCTCCCTATGCTCCCATTCACTTGATCAACTCTAGGTCTATGTTATCTTCCCCTTCCGTATTGCCTATTTTTATGTTATTTAATGTTTCATCTATTTCCTCCATGGTAATTATTTCATTTGATTCTTCCTCTTCATTATTCATTTCTATCTCTTATGGTGTTATTCTCTATGTGCTTTTGAATTTCCTTCTTTTGTATTAAATGTTATTGAGTTTGATGGATTTCTAATTCCTCTCATTTTTTCCCCCTCATGTTCCACATTTTGTTCCAGAATTTTCTATTGCTATATATGTAGTCTTCATTCAGCTCCCTTCCGAATTTTTCCCAACTTGTTTTTTTTCTTCTTTTACAATTTTTTTAACTTCATTTCTTATCATTACGTATTTCACCTTGTCTTGCGGATTTTGAGTCCTAATGAGTCCTGACGATTTCATGATTTTTGGTTTCGACTGTTTTTTATTTTGTTGCAGTAAAAACCATTAAGTCAAAAATGGAAGACAAGCTATTTTGGCACGCACAGGTAATTCTTTCAGCTGCTGATGAATTATTTTTCTCAAAGATCCTTATGCCTATTACAGCGTCGGATCCGGTGTTTCTTCTCCCCTTTTTATCCATTTCTTCCGGCGTTTACAGTCCTGGGTCATTTCCTTCAGTTCTCTTATTGTTTTCCCTCCTCTTCTTCCGATCTCCTCTATTCTCTCTGCTTTTATTTTCTTCTTTTACATCTTTTTTGACTTTATCATTATGTATTTTTCCTTGTCTTGTGGATTCTGAGTCCTATTGAGTCCTGGGAATTTCATAATTCCAATTAACCCCCAGTATAGGACCTCACTCACGTTTTCCCTTCCAAATCCTAACTGTATGATACTAGTGACAGAAGAGAGCTAACACATTATAACAAAGCGTAGAAAAACTGCACCTATCGAGACTTTTTCGGGTTGCGGTACATGTCAATTTTTGACGAGGTACTTTAAACATCTCCAGCCTGTCACACGAGTTTTAAATTTAGGCCGGCCTTTTACCAATAAAGTTCACATCAAAAATGACTACATGAATAAATTACGTTGAGGTGTAAATAGTAAGCCTCGGCGTATAAATAGAATTCGTATGATTTTATTGTGTCTTTTTCATTCATATAATTAATAGTTAATAAATAAGATAATTATAACTGTCAATAATATAATAGATTTAAATAGGCATGCCAACTGATTGTTCTTTGTTTGTTTTACAGCTGGCGCAAGCACGTAACGCCAAGTGTGTTGATACAGGAACTCGGTGTAAATATTTCTGCAAACATAATCGGTAAATCTTGACCAAATCTCGAATCTATTTATTAAGCGTATTTTCGTCAGTATAAGTTGTTTAAAAACGCCACGGGATCAATATTCCGTGGCGACGTGTCAGAATATGAAATCAACACTTTTCGTGAGAAATTTCTGTTCATGAATTATTAAGACATTAGTCGCTATTTAAACCATACATTCGAAGAAGCCAATCCGAGCCTGCGCCGTAATTTGATTTGGACCAGAATAAAAATGTGGAAGGTGTATTCCGATCTATCAATTCACGAGAATCATTATTTTTTTGTATTTTTTTAGTGAATTATTATTACAACCAGTAAGTTTTGAAAATACCATAACACTAGTCAAATCTTTTTTTAAAGACACTTTAAAATACATTTTACAATTAACTTGTCAAATAAGTAGGTGTACTAAATACGTGTTTAAAATAGATTCCAAATCATTTCACACAGTACAGTTTTAAATAACTTTATACCGCAGTCGAGGTTTTTCAATAACTGCGCGGTTTCTTGGTAGATTACCCGATTCTTATTTTAATATTCTTGTAACTAGATTTTTAATATTCGATCCTAACGAGCATTAATATTATTTTTACATCGCTCCATGATTTCAATTATGTCGAAAAATAATATCTACGAATTTGGCATAGGTATATAAAAAAACGATTTTTTCCATAGAACTAAACAATAACCAATTTAATTGGTCCATTTCTGAAGTGAAAAGTAGAACACACACAGACTAAATATCTGTGATTCGATAATATTTTCACTGAACCCTAATAAGCACAGGTCAGTTATTTTCGAATCCTCAAGTCAGCTAATCGGGTATTCCTAGGGAGTAATATTGGGCCTACACGTTTTGTTTTATACAGGGTGAGTCAGTTTTAATGGAACAAACGAAAACAGGCGATAGACGAGCTTAAAATAATAAGATTTTATTATATAAATATGTACTCAAAACTGTTTAGTTTGTAAGATACGGAGTGTTGCATTAAATTATTTTTCCTACGAGCGTGCGGAAAGGTATACTTTTCCGCACGCATTTTAGTTTCAAAAGTTGCACTTTTCCGCGGAAAAGCAGATTTTTACGCACTAGTGCGGGAAAGAGAACTTTTCCGCACGCCCGAAAAAAAACATCAAGCGATATTGTAGCCATGACTGTCTGATTTTGACGTTTCTCAGTCACATAGCTATTAACAAACGTCACATCAAACAGTAGCATCTTTTTAAAGTAGATCTAGTTTCTTAATTAAGTAAAAGATGTATTCATCACGCTCCTAGGAAAAATATTGTTCCTAACACATGCGGAAACTGCCTTTGTCGCACTCGACTGTTTGACCGAACTCCGCTTCGCGTCGTTAGGTCAACAGCAGTCGCGTGCGGAAAAGTACCACTTTCCGCACTTGTTAGGAAAATAACTATACTTTTTATCTTCAAATCGTTTTCCCAAATCAAGCAGTCGAGTGCGGAAAAGACAGTTTCCGCATGTGTTAGGAACAATATTTTTCCTAGGAGCGTGATCACATTTTCAAAATGTAATTATATTAACTTACTTTTCCGCACGCATTTTAGTTTCGAAAGTTGCACTTTTCCGCACTAGTGCGAAAAAATGTACTTTTCCGCACTGGTGCGGAAAAGTGCAACTTTCGAAACTAAAATGCGTGCGGAAAAGTTTTAAATCATATTAGCACAATGCCAGTCGGTATAAGCGAATTGTCAGCAAAATGCGTCTTCGTTAAAAACGTATCAATTTTTCCCATTTGTGTATATCCACTGAATAAAAATGAAGAGCTGTATAGTGACGGAGTTATTGATGCCCGAAGGGTGTCGGTTTGGTCGCATTAATGCTTACTTGCACTAATAACTATGGGCCCTATTCGCCCTAGTTCGTTAAATCATTAGACTAATACCCGATTACAATGGAATAGATTATATGAAATGCTGCCAACTAAGACGGGACAATATCTTTTATACAACATGTTTATTTTATATAGCACAGAATGTTTATTGGATGTGTTGGTTTCGAAGTGGTCGATTAGCTATTATTTGCTTGCGTGTACAGGGCGACGCAAAAGAACAACTGCGCTTCCCTGTAAGTATTTGTTGAAAAAATCATTTTCAAACGATTTTTTTCTTAAAAAAAAAACTAACAAAAAAATTTTTTTGTTTTTGTATTAGTTGTCTCTTGAGTGCTGTAATCTTCTTTATCGTTCATCCACTTATCCAAAAACAGCTAAAGCGTTGTAATAAATATACTTACGACATGACCTGAACTGGACTGCATAATATATAAGACCTATAGGAGAAATATTTGATATACTTACACTTCACTCGACGGTAATTGCATCTGGCAAAATTTGATTAGTTCAAAATGGCTTTCTGCGGAATGAAATTCCCGCTAATTGAATTGTTATTTAAAAAAAAAAACATTTATTCTCAGAACATTTACCGCAGTTATCCAAAAAATATATTTCTTATCCACGTGATTATCTTGAGATAAATGGAAATCAAAGCTTGACATTAAAATCAAGAGCGTAACTGAGTCTTATTTAATTTTATGGTAAACAATTTGCTAAATACATTATTTTATATTTTTGTTGCTGGAAGGGATACATTATTGGCATGAGTATTTGTAATCTTCGACGAATCGGGTGAATCTATGAGTGGGGGGTCATATGTTTATGGGAAAAAGCCGGCTGCATAATCTGCATAATTATTATAACACAAAATGGAAAAGATTTTAAAAACAGAATTCGATTATAGGACCCCCATCACTTTAGCCACTCAGCTGTTAGAGTCGCTGAACTCTACTGCTTCTTTGCTAACTATTAACACTGGCCTAGTTATAAGTAGGTGCATTAACAAAAAATAGCGATAAAAATGTAAACAAATGATGGTGGTCGAGAGCCGAACGTGCCATTTCGTGTTCGATGTTTAGTGAACGGCCAGACAGAAGCTAGTGTGGAACTTTGCGATAGACACCTATTATTGCGATTATAAAATTGTAGTTTCGTGTTCCTATAGTTGAAAGGTGTCATCCCCTATGAATATGACCCCCACTCAAAGATTCACCCTGTATATACGCATCACAAGGGTTTGAGATACTAACAAGCTGAGCCAAGATAAATTATTGCTGACAGTAGAAAACTCACGACCGTAGTTGGGGTATAGAATAAGGTGTTGCAGGCAGTTTTTGAGGTTACCAAGCCAAGTTGTCTTTTTGGGTTGTCTCAGATTTCAAGTTTTGAATCCGGCCCTTTGCGACCGAAAGATCGGCACAATACTTGAGAGCACTGTTTCACCCATTCCTAATTAGAAATATTCACGTAGACTCGTGCGTTATCGAGCGAGCGGGGGATTACCTCATTCATTAGACTAATAAACAACAAAAATATGTCCAACCCTATTAGATTCAATCACATCAGATGAGCATGTTGAGGGTCGTCTAGCGTGAATGCCCAAAACCAATTAACAAAATAACTATTGGTAACATGAAAAGCTTTAACAGACCAAAAGCTCATTACCTGCAGTAATATAGCTAAATGCAAACACAGCAACAAAGCCGGAATTTATAAGCTGTTAGACAGGTACCCACGCTGATTACTGATCATATTACTATGCAATCCGTATGTGATAATAAGCGTATACCGAGTGTTTGGTCTGTTGGACATACAGCGACCGCCTCGGGCACGGTGTGCGTTATTAGCTGTTCCGTGGTCAGTAAACACACAAGGGTTGCGGGATTCCATTGTCTCTGGACCAGTAAACATAATTGTCTTTTAGTTATCCACATATAAAATTCGGAATTAAACGAGGTCTATTTGACTGCGCCAAAACTTACTTATTATATAGCGTGTAGTAATACTCTTAAACTGGAAGCTCTAATTAATATTTTAATTACGTTAAACTAAATATTCTGTGACAGTATACCGGGGCAACTCAGCAAAAGTTACACATAGGAATACTACATAGGATAAGTAGGCGGGTGCACGTTGTGCACTGGTTGATAGCAGAAGCAGATCAGCGCGCACATCCATTTCCGTGAAATTTCATTTATTTAAAGTTGACGTACTCCTCGACTAAGGCAAATAACTTTTTCAAAATTTTGAAATGTTCATACTGTCAGTTTGACAGCTGGCAGCCGTCAAAGTGAAATTCCGAAATCAAAATTGCGATCAGTGACCTCAAATACGTAGGTGTTAATGGTTTACACATAAATAACTTCTATTCTAAATATTGAAATTTCTATTCTGTCAGTTTGACAGTTGGCAGTTGTCAAAGTGAAATTCCGAAATCAAAATCGCGATTAATGATCTCAAAAACGTAGGTATTGATGGTTTATACATAAAAAACTTCTGTTCAAAATATTGAAATTTTCATTCTGTCAGATTGACAGTTGGCAACTGTCAAAATTGGATTCCCACATCGAAATCGCAATCAGTGACCTTCAAAAACGTAGGTGTTGATGGTTTACATGAAAAACTTCTACTCTAAATATTGAAAATTTCATACTGTCAGTTTGACAGTTGCAGCTGTCAAAGTGAAATTCCGAAATCAAAATCGCGATTAATGATCTCAAAAACGTAGGTATTGATGATAGTTTACACATAAAAAACTTCTGTTCAAAATATTGAAATTTTCATTCTGTCAGTTTGACAGTTGGCAGCTGTTAAAATTGATTTTCCACATCAAAATTGCGATCAGTGACCTCAAAAACGTCGGTGTTGATGATTTGCACATAAAAAACTTCTACTCTAAATATTGAAATTTTCATTGTCAGATTGACAGATGACAGCTGTCAAAATTGAATTTCCACATCAAAATCGCGATCAGTGATCTCAAAAACGTAGGTGTTGATGGTTTGCACATAAAAAACTTCTATTTAAAATATTGAAATTTTCATTCTGTCAGGTTGACAGTTGACAGCTGTCAAAATTGATTCTCACATCAATATCGCGATCAGTGACCTCAAAAATGTGGTTATTGATGATTTAAATATAAAAAAATTTGTTTACAAGACCAAAAAATTATTTTTAAAAAGTTGACCTATTTAATAGTAAAAAAGGTAATGTGTAATCGTTACCGGTAGGAATGACAATTTTTCTTTTTACGAAATTTACGATTTATATCTAACTTCAATTAAATTTTGATCAACCCTGTACGGAACTTTTGGTGCCGTTTAACCCCTACTAAATAGAGCTTTCTGAATAACCTGGTGATCCATATCATAATATTAAAAAAAAGAGTTATTTTAAAAAATGTGATTTTAATGAGTTTAGAGCACCCTGTATGATGTATTATTGGACATATTGACGTTTCCGTATTTTTTTGTATAACTTACATTGGAACAAAAATAATTTTAACATATTCGCAGCCATCTAGATTGACAACTAAAATTCGAATTATTTTTCATGCAACCCTGTATAAATTGTTCAAAATAGTATAAATGTATCCAAAATGTGATCTTCATTTCAAAAACGTAAAAACATACAGGGTGGTCCATTTAGAAAAGACTGTTGGGGTCATTTCCGGTGAAACCGGAAGTGACAAATATGGCCGAAAAGTCTCAAAAAGTTGGAAATCTTACCTAATTTCACCATACAAAATTTTATCCTGATATCTTTAAAAACGAGGAAGTTACAGGGGTGGCCCACTATTCGTTTACACCCGGTATACTAAAAATTTACTTTATGCGTTTCAAAGTTCCAGCAGTTTATTTTCATCGTAAAATCGATCGGAAAAGAAATATTGTCAACAATCTGTTTTTGGACGCCATTTTTCCAATATGGTGGAGCGAGAGGCAAAAATACGAGCAAAATTCGAAAACAGCACCTCCAAATCTATTAAAATGCCAAATATCAAAACTCCCGCAAAACTTTTCCAGGTAACGCTTTTTGAGCACCAAATGACTAGTAATAATGGATTAAAAATTTTGAGTAAGAATTTTGCCAAATTACGACACAGTAAATTGGCAGAACTAATGATTGGTCGTATAGAAATATTTGATTTATGTATCTTTGGTAAGCCATAAAAATGAGGAGGGTTTCTATAATGCTGAGTAAGTTTTCTGCGTCATTTTTTTTATTTAAACAGCATTTTGCTTTCTATTGATTTTTATGGTTTTTATTTAATTTTATGGAATGGTCATCATCATAATTTTTGAATTATAAGTACTTGCATCTAAAATGACTGTAACATGACCTTTGTCTGTTGCAAAAATTTTAATAGTTCCATTTTATTATTTCTTCTTAATTTTATATATCTAAAGCAGTTTTGGCAATTGAAAACCAAAAATCCACATTCCATCAAATCAGTTATTATCATTTCAAGGGCAGAAAAATTCACAACTGAAGCGAAAATCGAAGTCATCGTAGTTGAACGATTTTTTGACAAGGCAAAAGCCCGGAGATTTTCTCCTTTTGCTGTGAGCCGCCGAGGGATGCGGTTGACTACGGTGCACGATCGAGCTGATTATACGGCTAGCCAGTACGTTTTTAAAAATTAGAAAACAGCTTATACTCACAGCTCCGACGAATGATTTAGCCGTCTATCGGGACTCTTATATTACAATCATCATAAGCGACCCAAAATTTATTCGTAAATATTTTTATATAATTAGCATTTTCAAAACAAATTACGAACATTAATCTTCTATGGACGTGCACCTTTTTGTATAGGTTCATTACCATCAACTTGGGGAAATTAATTAGTGCTGCTAATGACTGCCATGTGTAGTATAACATACAAACGAAGCTCTTTATTAACCATTTAGTTATACAGGGCCCGTCATAAGTATGGAACACAAGTTATCAAGATATTTTTTTTTGCATATTCTGCTGCTTTTGAAATTATCTTATCTTATCTATACTTTGCTTTTTCAAATCCAAAATTTTCCGATAACTTCGTCCAATATCTGTTTATTGTCAGGCCAGAAACTCATTTACCTACAACCCAACTTCCCAGATCCCAGATAGACGTATACCTGGGAACGATTAGTTTAATGACGAGAGCGGGTACGTTTGGATTATTCGAAAAACATCTCGGCTGTACTTAACACAGTTCCCCGATATCTGAAAAGAAATGCGACGTGCATTCCTTTGTCCGCATTACTCGGTGTGCAATATTTTCGTAGAGACGTCTATCGGATGGATCAATCTAAATAATTATGTGGAATGTAACATTGATGAGTTGTACTGGTTATACAGCTAGATTATGGGTAGGTGTGAAACTTCAACCTTCTGTGCATGACGCGGCTGTTTCAGCACCATCAATTAAAACTATCCGGAGACTCGACAGCTGCCTCAAGAATTCAGTGGTATCAGAGGCCTTCTCTTACCATGCGCATAGGCACTCCAACACATAGGTAAGGAAGAGAGGACTAGCACACACACACAGGTGACGTTGTATCACACCACACACATGTCATCCGCTATTAGCACTATGCGATACGCTGCCATTGTCTTTAATTCGGTAATTAATAGAGGTAGGCGAGGTGCTGAAGACCTACTCCAAAGGGATTATTTATGCCATCATCAGACCGTGTCGAATTTAAAATAATTATTCCGAATTTTATAATAACGCGTTATAATTTAATAAGTGGCTGTTGGGCGAACCCGTGCACGTCGGAGGTATCCAAATAACCATTTTCGATGCAGCAATAGACGCAATAGAGCATTTTAGGCATAATAATAATAATAAGTGTCTTTGTTTGACAGACAAATGTGTGCCAGCGGCGGCCGGTGAGGTTTTTGCAATTTGGATATTGGACTACCATGAAGTTGATGAGGATTATATGTGTTCCCAAAAATGGAGAATTGCTCATTGCACAATTGCACATACCACTTAGGGCGCAATAAAAGTGGAAAACTTCAAAAACAAAAAATAATTGTTATTAATAGCCCGAATTGGCTAAATAATTATTGTATATCTTAAAGAGACAATTTCGTCAACCTCCGTGTCTGCAAACCCTAATTGCAAACAAAGCCGACAAATCATCACACACGTACTGTAATTTCTTGTTTATCTCAGCCCGTAACCCTCCTTCCTTTCCCACAGCAACCTTTAAAGGGATTTGTTCTTGAGTAATTTAGGAACTGCTGATGTTATTATTGCTTGTGGCAGTTGCGAGGAACAGAATACTCGTTTTGGTGGCGTATTTACTGTAATCTTAAGCCGTCTTAATAATAATTAATAACTCGATGAGTTCGAAGGCATATAAAAATGGAATATACAGCTATTTGTGTCATCGGATAATAAACTGTACTTTTCACAGAAATAGAATTATCATTAATGGACTTAGCTTTTATAATAATATGCTTTTTTTGTATAACTAATTTGAAAAAAATTAACACCCTGTATCTTGGAAAAGAGAGTTCACTTACAATGACTACTATGATATTGGTTGTCATTAAATTGAAAATTTAACGTTTATTGAAATTTATATTTATTTATTTTTGTTGCAGATGATTGAAGAAAAAAACGGACAAATCAATAGAGAGCTAGACTACCAACTCACCAGACTTGAGTCATATTGAACGTATCTGGAATTGCATTTTCCGATGTTTACCCAGGAAATAATCCACCACAAGCGTTAAAACGTTCTGGTTAAGAGAAACTGTTTTGGATGAGCAGAAATTTTCCACAAATTAGCTGTTTGACGAAAAGCGATTCTACACTTATCTTATTATCAAATACTTAAAGTATATATTGAGGTTTATATTGGTAGTAGAAAAATGAAATAAAAATTATCTATATTTAATTTAATTTCTTTTCGTTATCTAGTATACAGGCACAGGGTGTCCCAAATTGCGACCAATATGTCTAGCTCAATGTTAGTAAAACGCCCCATTTCGATATCTCTATTCGATTTCGAGATATCGGGGAAAATTGATATTTGGCAAATTTTAAAAAAATTTAAGATATCAAGTCCAACTTTCTTATTTCAAATGGGAATCATAGTTGGCTTTGGCTTCAAAATATCGTAAAAAATTCAAGGTATCCAAAAATATACAGGGTGAATCTTTAAGTAGGGGTCATATTTATAGGGGTGATACCTTCCAACTATAGGAACAGGAAACTATATTTTTTTTAAACGTACCAAGAAAAATTAATATTGTTTTTACCCTTTTTATTTCAATATGGATACCCCGCCAGTAGAATGCGCTAATGAGAGTAATAACTAATAACTGAGGCAACACGCGTGTGTCTTGTACGATTCCTGAACTGTGTGTTGTTGCCAAAAATTCACGATTCAAATAAAATACGGGGAATTTAATAGTAAAGCAAATAGTCCCTGAGATGTTGATTGACTGTTAATATCATACACAATCACAATAGACCTATCGCAAATCCACGTGCGGCTTTTGTCTTCCAGGAGAACCTAAATTAAAAACTAGCTCGTGTACGGCAATGTCCGGCTCCGGAACACCATATCGTTGTTTCCGTTCTTTCGTGCTATTTTTTGTTAACGCACACCTGCTGCATTTGAAAACTAGGTCAGCAGTAAAGTAGCAGTAAAGATCAGTGACTCTGAAAAGCAAACAGCTGACAAACGATATAGGGAAAAGGTCCTACAATCGAGTTCTGTTTTTTAAATGTTTTTCATTTTGTGTGACTGAAGTAACTGTAGGCGGATTTCATTTTCTTTTGCATTACAATTTTCATTATGAAAGTTAAAACTGCGTATTTCAATAAGCCTGTTTATGCAATTAAATTAATTTTTCATTTTTGCTACCCTGAAAGATGAAATGCCCTTTATTTGATTACATACATGGCGTTGGTTTTATATCATCTAAGCTTTAATTAAAATGGCAACACTGTCAACCGGTAAATGCACCGAAAACTTGCCCAGCGGCGCACAGTGGAGCAAATAGTTCATTTTTTGAGCAATCGACAATTCCCAGGCCTGGAATTAATGAAACTTAAATATATATTTTTTAAACTATTCGTTATAAAAGTGCCTTTAATTCTATCGAGGCCGAATTTCGAAATTTCAAAATTCAAGATGGCTAATCCAATATGGCGGATATAAATTTTTTAATAAAATTAAAATTTTATCAAAAGATTGTTAAATATTTTAAGAAATGTTAGGGGTTTCTCTGGTTTCCGATCTCATTTCTGATCAACAATTTTTGCGAATCCAAAAACCTTCTTTTTATTTTCGTTTTCGGTAATAAAATACTAATATCATTGTGGTAAGAAAATTTAATTTAATTTAATTTTTTACAATCTGGTAGTTTTTCATTAAATTCACGAACATCCAGGAAAAATTTACGTAATTTAGACTTCAGATTCATGATCGGCAATCCCTAAAACCCCACATTAACAATTTTTAACAATTTGCGCATGCAGAAATGAGATCAGAAACCAGAAACCCCCCCCAAGTAACATTTTTTTCTAAAATTTTGTCAACCATATTGGATTAGCCATCTTGAATTTTGAAATTTCGAAATTCGGCCTCGATAGAATTAAAGGCAATTTTGCAACGAATAGTTAAAAAAAAAATGTTTCATTAATTCCAGGCCTGGGAATTGTCGATTGTTCAAAAAATTAGCTATTTGCCCCGCTATGCGGCGCCGGAATTACACTTGCACCACGAATTAAAAAAAAATCATAACTCAGCCATTTTACAACTTACAAAAAAAATCGTATTCATGTTCATGACGACTAGTACTATTACCCATAAAAATATGACCCCCACTTAAAGATTCACCCTGTATATATGTACCGGGTGGCCAAAAAATTTTGCACTTTTTACGTTTGCCCATAACTTTTTTGTTTATTAACCGATTTTAATAAGCTAGGTGTCGTTGCTTAGAGAAAAGAATGGACTATGCGATTCCCAAATTTTTTCTTCTAAAATAATTGGCCCAAAGAAAGGGCTATTTTCAAATCCGACCGCCATCTTGCATTTTAAAAAATCGGCCATTTTGAAATTGTTCGTCGATAGTCCATTCTTTTCCGTAGGCAACGATACCTAGCTCATTAAAATCGGTTAGTAAACAAAAAAGTTATGGACAAACGTAGGAAGTGCAAAATTTTTTGACCCACCCAATAAATATCCTTTTATATTTTCTGATAATAATATAATACTCGTATACCCCAATGTAGCTTTTGACCTTTATTTTTTTTGTATTTTGAAATCAAAGCAATTTATGATTCCCATTTGAAAAGAAAAAATTGGATTTGATATCTTAAAATTTAGCAGCGATCAATTTTTTTCAACGATATACAGGTGAGTTAAGAGTTAACCCCCGTTTATTTTGTTAATTACAGACATATTCATATGAATGAAAAAACTATCTTATAGTATTTTTTCTCTACTTTTTGAATAAAATTTCCAAATTTCCATCATACATGAACTAATGTAAAGTCTGTGCAGGAACTTATGGTAGGTTATTGTGTCAAATTTTTTAGTGTAACGTAATCTGTTTGCAGGAGCTTATGGCTTATCCAAATTTTACTATTTAAAATGGATATATTATTCTAAATTCACTTTCCTATGTCAAATTACTTATGTAATATCTTTGCATGAACTTATGGTAGATTTATGCAGGAATAATTTATCTCAAGGCACGCAATTCTAAATGAATAATTCATCTAAATCATTTCTCTCTTATTATAGGTATAGTCTAGGTTATTGTCTCTGCAGGAACTTATGGCGTATTTAAAATTTTGCAGTTTTAAATTAATATATTCTTCTAAATTTACTTCCCTATAATATATGTATGTCAAATTTCTTAATATGTATATCGTAAAACCATTGCAGGAACTTATGGAAAATGTATGCAGACTCTTAATTTGTCGCAATACACACAACTTGAAAAAATTCTTCTAATCTTCTTATTTTTTACTATATGGTCAAGGTTATCGTTAAATTTTACTACATAACGTAAGCTTCTTGCAGGAACTTATGACTCATTTCAAATTGTACAATTTTAAATAGATATAAATAAAATAAATAATACACCACATGTAATTACGACCCTCTTTATCCCAGAAGGCTCTAGGAGCCTTGTGCGGGAGGGGGCTACACATTTAAAGACAAGGGACACACATGCAATATCCGTGTATAATGGAAAAATCCCTCTCACAGTATTTTCCATTGCCACGACCGGGATTCGAACCCGGGACTTTTGGGTGAGAGGCAGGTACTCTACTATCTCGACCATCAGTCATATTGTCATATGTTCTAAATTCGCTTTCCTATTACTATATGTGAAATTTCTTAATTTTTTTTTTTTTTTTTTTTTAATTTCGGGGTTTTTGGCTTTGGTATGTTACCATTAGCACAGTGCCATGTATTTTTTAATATTTATTTGAGACAACGGCACGCGGTCTTCCCGAGTGGTGTGACCCCATCTCGGTACTAAGCGCGCCCAACGCTGCTTTACCTCGGTGATCGGCCGAGAGCCGTTTCACTAACGTGGTTAGCCGTTGCGAAATTTCTTAATGAAACGTAAATTCTTTCTTTCTTTTTCAGAAACTTATGGTAGATTTATGCAGGAACTCTTAATAAAATTTATTTTAAGACAGAATTTTAAACAAAAAAATTCTTCTAAATAATAATCTATCTTAATATATGGTCAAGGTTATCGTCAAAGTTGTCAATATAGCGGAAGCTGTTTGCAGAAACTTTAATCTTATTCAAAATTATACAATTTTAAATTGATAGTTCTTCTAAATTCGCTTTCCTATTATTATATAAAATTTCTTAATGTGACGTAAAATCTTTGCAGGAACTTATGGTAGATCTATGCAGGAAATCATAATTTATCTTAGGACACAATTCTAAGCGAAACAATGTTTCTAAATAACCTCTCTTACTATATTGTCAAGGTTATTGTCAAATTTCTCAACGTACCTTAAGCTCCTTGCAGGAACTTAGGGCTTATTCCAAATTTTGCCATTTTAAAAAGGTTATGTTCTTCTAAATTTATTTCCCTATTGCTATGTCAAATTTCTTAATGTAACGTAAAATCTTCGCAGGAACTTATGGTAGATTTATGCAGGAATCCTTAATTAACTCTTAGTTTATTTTAAGACAGAATTTTAAACGAAAAAATTCTTCTATATACTTTCTCTCTTAATACATAGTCAAGGTTATCGTCGAATTCGTCAATATAGCGGAAGCTGCTTTGCAGGAACTTATGGCTTATTCCAGATGTTACAATTTTAAATGGATATGTTCTTCTAAATTCACTTCCCTATTACTATCTATATATTAAATTTCATAATGTAAAGTAATATCATTGCAGGAACTTATGGTAGATCTATGCAGGAACTCATAATTTATCTTAGGACACAATTCTAAGCGAAACAGTGCTTCTAAATAATTTCTCTTACTATATCGTCAAGGTTATTGTCAAATTTCTCAACATACCTTAAGCTCCTTGCAGGAACTTATGGCTTATTCCAAATTTTGCTATTTTAAAAGGATATATGTTCTTCTAAATTTATTTCCCTATTGCTATGTCAAATTTCTTAATGTGACGTAAAATCTTTGCAGGAACTTATGGTAGATTTATGCCTTAATTAACTCTTAGTTTATTTCAAGACAGAATTTTGAACGAAAAAATTCTTCTAAATAATTTCTCTCTTAATACATAGTCAAGGTTATCGTCAAATTTGTCAATATAGCGCAAGCTGTTTTGCAGGAACTTATGGCTTATTCCAGATTTTACAATTTTAAATGGGTATGTTCTTCTAAATTCACTTTCCTATTACTATCTATACATTAAATTTCATAATGTAAAGTAATATCATTGCAGGAACTTATGGTAGATCTATGCAGGAACTCATAATTTATCTTAGGACACAATTCTAAGCGAAACAATGCTTCTAAAAACTTCTCTTACTATATTGTCAAGGTTATTGTCAAATTTCTCAACGTACCTTAAGCTCTTTGCAGGAACTTATGGCCTATTCCAAATTTGGCCATTTTAAAAGGATATGTTCTTCTAAATTTATTTCCCTATTGCTATGTCAAATTTCTAAATGTAACGTAAAATCTTTGCAGGAACTTATGGTAGATTTATGCAGGAAATAATTTTCGCCGATATCTCGTTTCGAAAATTCAGTACACTATATCAAGAACATCCTCGGTTGATGGTCCATCTAGTACTATGAACCATTTTGGTTTTAGTGTGGATCGTCCTGTATGTTCGAAACAACATTTATAACGCTTTATCGCAATGACAGACAAAGCTTGTGATTCAAATGTTGCTGTTCTTAAACCAGTTCTACATCAGCCGAGTGAATCGATACCTCTTCAAGAACACAATGATCAACTTTAAAATTAAAACAAAAGCTGTCAATTATGATAATAAGACAAAATAAGATTCAACAGGTCTCCCTTTTAAAATTCCCAACAAAATACCGCTTCAAATTGAATATAAATCTACATTAGAATGTTTGTTTGTTTTCTGGTACAATATAGAGATGTCAGCGCAATCGATACTCGCAAATACGCGGTAAAAGACATCCACAATGGATCGTGTCATTCGCAGGTCCAAACAACCGCTATTGTTATGGTTTGTGCAGAAAATACTATTGCCAATATTGTTGTTCTTTTCTCAATTCTACTCGGATAAGAGTGAGAGTGAAATGACCGGTACGTACGCGCTAACTCAGTTGTTGCCTATATAGTAGATTGTATTGCTTTTAAAAATAGACATATCAATCTGAAACACGTGCTTTAAGTCTCCTCAATTGCCTTCACAAACACGTTATTTTCCATGTGCGAATAAGAAGAGGACTTGCTGAATACAGAAAAATGATTAGGTGCACCGTTTAATCTCTTATTTTCGTTGCCTCGGCGCGTATTAATGACTCAAATCGCATAATAGCTACGTAACTAAATACGATGGCTCGTTTTACTTGGATAATCTCCACTTTTTATGCCTTGTTTAATTTACTTTGACAAGGTAGAACGTATCCATTCTGCAGTCAGGTGTGTTATTACATAATTTTGATCAGTATGCATAAACAATTCGTCTGCTATAAAACGGAGATAAGAATTATTAATTCTGAAGAGGGTTAGGGAACGCTTGATGGGATGCTAATAGGACCCGTACTCTACACGGCTTGTGCGATCTATTGAAAGATATGTGTGGAAATAGACGATGATTTTTATCATACGATGGTAGTCGGTGCAGACCTAATCATTGAAATTAAAATCTGTAATCAATTAAGACATTTATTATGAAGTTTTCAAGTTGCATCCTTGAAAAAGTCCTTTTTGTCAAAATAGGACCAGAGGACAAAAAATATTATTATTTATAAAATATGTAATATTCAAATCGTCTGGGGCTGGAGTAAACTAGAACTGGACGAAATGGAAAAAAAATTATTTTTAAAATTTAAACTTTAACATCCTGTATAAGGAAAACTACGAGCCAAAATAAAAAATCACACTATAAAAATCGCATTACTTTCGTCGTAAGAATCTGCGGTTAACGGCTTGATCTACTTTTTCTTAACACCTTGTATATAAAGATTCGCCCAATCTAGCTTAAATCTTTACTTTAAAAATAGATAATAGATCTGCCAAAATACGTGTCAAATTTAAAGTAGAATCTACTAAAAGTATGTTTTGTTATTTTGAAAACACAATTTGGTAGCTGTCAAAATTGCAGCTAAATTTAAAAATATGCAAGTAAGTATATCTTTTTTGTATTACCTTTGTATTCAGTACCTCCAAAACCTATAGAAAATGGTCCAACTAACAAAGTTGCTCTATAAATTTAAAATAATGCTACAATTTTATTTTATTACTGTTGCATTACTGCTCTGCAAAAGCTATTTTGTTTTATTAAAACCACCAAAGTGATTATTTAGTCATCGCAACTAAATTGTTATATAAACAAGTGCTAAGAATGTTCTTACAGCTAAATTATAAAACATTTTATAGAATTTTGTTATTCGCTGTTTTATAAACGTTTATACAGCAATTATTATAGGATGTTTTCGCTCACGGAACAAAATTGATTTGTATGTAATAATGACCACCGGCACTTACTTATTGGGCAATTCGCGAACCTCTATAAAATTATTTAAGAGTTTAGCCAAGCATTAAAAAAATAATTTTATAAGGATTCTTCTTAACACAATATTATTTCAGGGAGCATATTGTATTCGGCCGGATCTACTAAACAATTGTTATATAAACGAAGCATCATTGTTCTCATAAAACACTTATAAAATAGTTAAAAAACTAAAAATTATCTTTAAAGACTAATTATGTCCCCTACCCCTTTTTTATTTAAACAGTTAAATAATTAAAATATACAGGGTTAATAAAAAATTGCTATAAATTGTAAGCACTTCCGGCCAAACCGGAAGTTGAACACATCAATGAGTATCATGTGTATGTCTATAATATGTTACCATATCATTTTATGCAATAATATACAGGGTGAAATTTTTTAAGAAAATCGTATTTTTATTATTATTATTTTAACTATCGTATACTAATTTTTTTAATATTGTGTAAACGTTTATACAATTATTTTATCACACCTGTGAGAGCCATAATAAAACAAATTAAAGAACTATATTGTTTTATAAACTGTGCCCATTTCGCGTTTATAAGCGTTGTATAAACGTTTATATCAACAATCTTGTTATATAAAAAATGTTCTGTAAACATTTCTCAGCTTCTACAAAACATAAAGTGTTAGTTGGGGCTTTAATTTGTTGAAATAATAATAAAATGGCATTTTTATTAAGTTGACAGAAATTTTGACAGCTGTCAAATGTTACAACTTTATTTTAATATCAATTACTGAACTAGAAAGTTTTAAAACATTTTATGCAACTTCTTCTATGGAAATCAACATTATTTTCAAAATTACGACAGATATACTTGTAAATTTTTAAATTTGACAGCAATTTTGGTATCTGCCACATAATATTTTTTTGACATCAATTTCGGATTTAGTACCTCCAAAATTTATAAAAAAATTTTTGTTAAGTACGTTTTTTTGTTTAAATTACTATAAAATGTCATTTTCATTAAGTTGAAAAATTTTGACAGCTGCCAAAAATGAGAACTTCATTTTATTATTTAATTTAATTATGGAACTAGCAAGTTTCAAAATACTTAATAGCAATAATAGAATTTACGTTATTTTAAAAATTACGAAAGGCACACTTGACATTTTTTTAAATTTGACAGCAGTTTTGACAGCTACGAACAAATATAATATTTTTTTACAACAATTTTGGTTTTAGTTTCTCCTAAGCCTATAGAGAAATATCTGCTTGGTACTTTAATTTGTTGAAATACTTATTAAATGGTATATTCATTAAGTTGTCAGAAATTTTGACAGCTGTCAAAAGTTAATATTAATTATGGAACTAGCAAATTTAAAAAAACACTGATTTCGCTTCTATGGAAATTCACATTATTTATAAAATTATGGAGGACAAATTTGCATATTTTTAAATTTGACAGCAATTTGACTACCAACAAACAAAATTTTTATGAAATTAATTTCGATTCAGTGCCTCCAAAACCTACAGAAAAATTTGTTTTTAAGTACTAAAGTCATTTGCGGAAATAATTATTGAATGGCATTTTTATTTAGTTGACAGAAAATTTGAGAGCTGTCAAAAGTGAATACGTTATTTTAATTTCAATTATAAAAATAGAAAAATTTAAAATACTATATCTCTCTCTTCTTTAGAGAAAAATCACGTCGTTTTCAAAATTAAGAAGACATATTTTTTTATTTTTTAAATTTGATAGTGATTTTGACAGCTATCAAGGATAAAAAACAATTGAAAATTCTATTTTGGCAGATCTATTATCTATTTATACAGTAAATATTTAAAACTAAATTGGGCGAATATGTATTTGTGATCTGTTTATAAAATTATGGAGGACAAATTTGCATAGTTTTAAATTTGACAGCAATTTTGACAGCTACCAACAAACAAAATTTTTATGAAATTAATTTCGATTCAGTGCCTCCAAACCCTATAGAAAAATTTGTTCTTAAGTAGATACTAAAGTCATTTGCGGAAATAATTATTGAATGGCATTTTTATTTAGTTGACAGAAAATTTGACAGCTGTCAAAAGTGAAAAAGTTATTTTAATTTCAATTCTAAAAATAGAAAAATTTAAAATACTATATCTCTTCTTTAAAGAAAAATCACGTCGTTTTCAAAATTAAGAAGACATATTATTTCAATTTTTTAAATTTGATAGTGATTTTGACAGCTATCAAGGATAAAAAACAATTGAAAATTCTATTTTGGCAGATCTATTATCTATTTATATAGTAAATATTTAAAACTAAATTGGGCGAATATGTATTTGTGACCTGTTTATAAAATTATGGAGGACAAATTTGCATAGTTTTAAATTTGACAGCAGTTTTAACAGCCACCAACAAACAAAATTTTTATGAAATTAATTTCGATTCAGTGCCTCCAAAACCTATAGAAAAATTTGTTTTTAAGTAGGTACTAAAGTCATTTGCGGAAATAATTGTTGATTGGCATTTTTATTTAGTTGACAGAAAATTTGACAGCTGTCAAAAGTGAAAACGTTATTTTAATTTCAATTATAAAAATTGAAAAATTTAAAATACTATATCTCTTCTTTAAAGAAAAATCACGTCGTTTTCAAAATTAAGAAGACATATTTTTCAATTATTTTAATTTGATAATGATTTTGAATTTTGACAGCTATCAAGGATAAAAAACAATTGAAAATTCCATTTTGGCAGATCTATTATCTATTTATTCAGTAAATATTTAAAACTAAATTGGGCGAATATGTACAATTTGTGACCTGTTTATAAAATTATGTAGGCCAAATTTGCATAGTTTTAAATTTGACAGCAATTTTGACAGCTACCAACAAACAAAATTTTTATGAAATTAATTTCGATTCAGTGCCTCCAAAACCTATACAAAAATGTATTTCTAGGTACTAAAGTCAATTGCGGAAATAATTATTGAAAGGCATTTTTATTTAGTTGACAGAAAACTTGAAAGCTGTCAAAAGTGAAAACGTTATTTTAATTTCAATTATAAAAATAGAAAAATTTAAAATACTATATCTCTTCTTTAAAGAAAAATGACGTCGTTTTCAAAATTAAGAAGACATATTTTCAATTTTTTAAATTTGATAGTGATTTTGACAGCTATCAAATTGTAAACAACTTGTTTATTTTTAATGTGTTTAATTGTGTAATTTATTTTTAATTTTTAACGTTTCGTTTGTGTTTAAAAAATCTCATTATATCTAATATTACTTTTTAGTGTCCTGAGGAAGTCAATATATTTGACGAAACGTCGACAAGTTTGAGGAAAAAAAAAATTTTGTTTTAATTTTTATGATCCCATTTAATTTTTGTATCGAAACATATTCTTCCTAGGTAGGTAACTATATGGGCCCAATTTTTCGTCTTTTGTATGGAAACTTGCCATTATTCATTATGGTGCATATTTGGAAGAAACAAACAGAAGCTCAATCGAGGACATGAATATCTAACTCAAACAATTTAACACCCATTCATGGACGACGCACTGTATACATAATCACGATTTTGATAACATCGAACTCAAACTCTCCCTTTTTAAAGCGATCCATTGTAATATTCCCAACTCAAATATTTTTACACACACTAGCTAATGGTGTAATAAATACACAATTTCCAGTGATATTTATTGCTGTACAGGTGACAACCCATATATTATTTTAATCACGTAACGTGGGCAATTATCGACTGTCTCACTCGCATCCTTAAAATACCCATCTATGCAGCTGATTAGCGGCTCGTAAAGGCATTGTTGAATACAGTCCGCTACAAGTTCATAAAAATGTTGAAATAACTCCGATAGTATGGAATAACGTGGGCATCAATCAGTAGGAGATTAATGCAGCTGAGAGAAGATCTGTTTAGGGCTGAAAGATGTGTGCGCCGCGACGGTGGCTGTTGTTTTAGCTCATTGGGCGCCGACCGGATGCCCGGCCAGTGCTACAATCGATACGAGTCCCCAACCAATCCCGCTCTACTACAAACCTGCCTTCTTTTGTCTTTACGAGAACAATGGAGGAGCGATCGTTTTGTTTTTCTCCACGTGTGTTGAGTTTTTATTTTACATGTTTGTTTATATTAGTACACACACAGCGTGCTTATTGAAACCACTCGGTTTTTACTTCATTCACTAATTAATTTACGCAATCGACTTCGTAAGGTGCATTTTTAATGGATTCGCGTTATTCGGGTGGATATTTCGCGTTCGCTTCGTCTAGTAAGGCACGGGAGCTTTGTGCGCTTTTAATAGAAGTACATATAGCGCAAAACTACCCAATATTAGGTATCCATACGGCTGGTTTGACATACAGCATCATATACGGTGTGTCTCATTAAATGATTGGGATAGAAAGTAGAAAATTTTATTATTCTAATGTGAAACAATTTTCTTGGCAGCAAGTCCACTTTGGTGCTTTCCGATTTAAACGAAATTGATTTTTTTAAATAATCGATACTTTTTAGACACGTGGTATGAGTTATGAAGGAATGAAGAGTGCCAGAAACAACCTTTAGACATTATCTAATATAAAGTTAATTGAGTTTTTGCCATATAAAATAAGCAACAAGTAGGCCTCGCCCTTTTTAGGAATTTGGAGACTTAGAAATTTGAGGAGTAGGTACAGAGTGATTCATGGAGAATGGACACCCCCTTTATCTCAGTTTTTAAGATTAAAATTTGGAGAAAAAATTACTTAATATGATTTTTATGAATTTCTTTAATGCGTAACTAGATATACTATGGTGGAATAAAAATGAGGGAGTTAAATAGTGGAGTAGCAAACTCAACATTTTTCGGAGGTTCATTATACAGGGTGACAACGTAGTGCGCATATCATCCAATAGATAGACAAAAATCTTTAAAACAAAAGTTGTTCAGCAATCAACACTGCATATTCCAAAAATATTTTCAGTTATACCGGGTGTAAACGAATAGTGCCCCCCCCTGCAACTTCCTCGTTTTTAAAGATATCGGTATAAAATTTTGTATGGTGAAATTAGGTGAGATTTCCAACTTCTTGAGACTTATCCGCCATATTTGTCACTTCCGGTTTCACCGGAAATGACCCCAATAGTCTTTTCTAAATGGACGACCCTGTATGTTTTTACATTTTTGAAATAAAGATCACATTTTGGATACATTTATACTATTTTGAACAATTTATACAGGGTTGCACGAAAAATAATTCGAATTTTAGTTGTCAATCTAGATGGATGCGAATATGTTAAAATTATTTTTGTTCCAATGTAATTCATATAAAAAATACGAAAACGTCCATATGTCCAATAATACATTATACAGGGTGCTCTAAACTCATTAAAATAACATTTTTCAAAATAACTCTTTTTTTTAAATAGTATGATATGGGCCACCCGGATATTCAGAAAACTCTATTTAGTAGGGGTTAAACGGTATTAAAAGTTTCGTAATGTGTAATCGTTACCGGCAGGAATGACAATTTTTCTTAAGAAATTTATGATTTATATCTAACTTCAATTAAATTTTGATCAACCCTGTATATTTGTCTTTATATTTTATGATATGCAATAAGAATGAGCCAGAGGCCCATTCTGATTAACACAAATATACAGGGTTGATCAAAATTTAATTGAACTTCGATATAAATCATAAATTTCTTAAGAAAAATTGTAATTCCAGCCGGTAACGATTACACATTAGGGAATTTTTGGTACAGTTTAACCCCTACTAAATAGAGCTTTCTAAATATCTGGGTGGCCCATATATAATATTAAAAAAAAGAGTTATTTTGAAAAATGTGATTTTAATGAGTTTAGAGCACCCTATATGATGTATTAAGGTAGTGGCGGCATATATGGCCCACTTAAAAAAAATATTTTTTTTCTCGAAAACTTTATTAAAAAAAATAACAATGCTTACAGGAACTTAAGCGTAAACACCTTCGCTTTCAGGAAAAAAATTAAACTTTGTAAAAATCAAACGTAAAACAAACAAAAAAAATTTTTTTTAAATGCAGTCAATGGGCCATATTCCCAACCAGGGTTGGAGTTATGGCCCTAGAAAAATTTATTTTAATTGAACGGTTCAATAAGAAAATTGAGCTTAAACATAATAGACAAATCGACTGACAACAAAAAAAAATAAAAAAGATTGCAAATTTAAAAATAAAAAATAAAATTGTAGAAAAAGTCAATGGGCCATATCATCAAACCCATCTGAAAATATGGCACTTACAGAATTAACATAAATCTGAGCCCTTTAAAAAAATGCAAAATAATTCTTTCCACTAATGTAAAGTAAGTATTTTCTATCAAGATAAAATACTTAAACAATGTAACGAAATAAATACATGGGCCATATGACCAGTTGAGTAGTGCACATTATGAGCAACAAGAAAAAACTCTTTCACAAAATTTTTTAAGTAAAATAAATATGTCACTATGTAACACGTAACTTAGAGTGTCGATCCTCCAAAATTTAGGTTTGTTTTTCAATGTTTCCCGATGATTTCACCAAAACACTTTCATTAAACTTTATTATTCGAACACCTGTTATGACGCCATAATCTAAACTAGCCGGTATTGCCGATATTGCCGGAAGTTCGGCTTGTTATTTACAGAGGACGCTTAAACGTAGATATTGAAAGAAACTGTGAACGTCAAAAAGTTGGGTTTGAGGCGGTTAGTTTAAAATTTAAGGGCATTGGGCCATATGACCGTCCGGGCCATATCTACCGCCACTACCTTATTGGACATATTGACGTTTTCGTATTTTGTATATGAATTACATTGGAACAAAAACAATTTTAACATATTCGCAGCCATCTAGATTGACAACTAAAATTCGAATTATTTTTCGTGCAACCCTGTATAAATTGTTCAAAATAGTATAAATGTATCGAAAATGTGATCTTTATTTCAAAAATGTAAAAACATACACGGTCGTCCGTCCAAAAGACTATTGGGGCCATTTCGCCGGTGAAACCGGAAGTGACAAATATGGCGGATAGGTCTCAAAAAGTTGGAAATCTTACCTAATTTCACCATAAATTTTTTTAATTTGATATCTTTAAAAATAAGGAAGTTGCAGGGGTGGCCCACTATTCGTTTACACTCGGTACATTAGGTATTCCAAATTTGATTAGAGAAGGTCAAGAGCTTTCCAATGAACTATCGTCACATGTAGGTACTTCTTTTGAGCGGTTTTTGAAATATTCAAATTTTTGTCGAAATATGACCTAAAAAGAAACGCCATATTTTTCAAATTAAAAATAATTTAAACTTTTTATTGTGACAGCTGATCAAGCTACATACGAACTCTTAAATGATGTATTGGAATTTAAATTTGTACCTACAGGGTGTTTATAAATTGATTTCGAATATGTAGATTTAAAAACAGCAATAAATATCTTATTTTAAACGGAAAACCCTGTATATTATTTCATAATCATATTGATAATTACAAGTGCTTTCTGACGATCCATCGCGCACAAGTACGTATTTTGAGTAGTTTTGAAGATATTAACAATCTAAGGTAATATTTTGTTCAAATAGAAACAAATGAAAGCGTTTTATCAAATATTGTTTATTTATTTATATTTTTTCTCTTATTCACTAATAAATAATAGAAAAAAATAATAAACGACCATTTTTGGTAATTTTTGAAAATAAGTAAACAAAACAGTTTAATAAAAAAATAACAATAAAAGTAAGGTAAAATTGCTTCAAATTCTCAATTTAATAAATATTCAAACAATTGACGGTTTTAATTTGTGCACAAATTAATTCTATTTTGAAAGGCTTATGTTAACATTTATTAACCTTTGTTGAGTTATAAGTACCTATCAATTAATTCTTTGTCAGAAAAATTCATGTTTGCTTTATTATTTGCTAAATATATCACTTTATTAATACAAATAAGTAATAATTGTTACAACTGTCAAAATATAACTAGTGCAATAAAATTTATGTGAATTTTGTTTCCAAAGCCTACTTGAAATTAAACTTAAAATTTTTAAACATGAACAAATGAACTGGAAAAATTTTACATTGAAATTATTTTCTGTCGCAAATTAAATTGCTTGAAATCTTGCAAACGCATAAATATTGAACAATATTTGAAACAACGCTTTCATTTGTTTATTTTTTAACAAAATATTACTTTAAATTGTTAATATCTTCAAATCTACTCAAAATAAATATCATGTGTGGGGGACCTTCTAATTCTCTATTTGATTATGAAATAATATACAGAGTGTTCCATTTAAAGCAAGAAAGTTTGTTTTTCAATCTACATATTCGAAATCAAATTACGAACACCCTGTAGACGAAAGAAAAAGTTTAAAATTATTTTTAATTTGAAAAATATAGGTCCTACTTAGTAGGTTCTACATCTGCCAAAATTTCGACAAAAGGTCCTAAATTGCAAAATTTTTGCTCAAAGAATTGACAAAAATCACGTTTGAAAATTTTTTACCTCAATTATTAATATTTTTCAGCATCACGAAGACCTCTAGATCTATCTACCTAAATGACATTTTACCAGTTAACAGCCTGATTAAATTTAAGGCCAGCAAGCAACACGGAATTATCACAAAATAATTAAAGGATCATTGCCTTTGTAGCGTAGCACAAAGGCCATTCAATCATACCATTTTTGTTCCAGATTCATCCCGTTCCAGCTCTCCCATACACTCAAGACACCCAGGGGCCGTAGTTGCGTGTTGCCACTCACTACTCCCCTTTTTATTACATATTCATGTCTTATATATAAATTAATCAGTGTGGCAATAATCACACACGATAGGGGGGTGGTGATTATTGCTATAAACTGCAAAGTGTATGTAACTATCCCAAGTGATCTGTTTCATTAGTCCTATTTACAAGTACCTACCTCATAAAGTAAACATTTATTTAATGTTAGTCACATTCTAGGTATTTGAATAACATTTCTCCAGGCCAAGAGTGAAAGAAACGAGTATTTAACGGATGGCCATCGTGTTGGACAGATCTGCGTTTACTTGATTTTTTCGAAATCTATAATATATTTAAGAACAAAGTGTCCAAACCTGATAATTATAGAGTTATTGCCAAAACGAGGGTTTTTAATTAACGTAATATTGGCGTGTTTATTTATACTAATTTATCAATTATAGTATTTCTATTAATTCGCGTTTTAACTGCGCTAATAAAATCATTTGCATAAAAAATAAACAATCACACTTAAGTTTTATATCAACCATTTGCCACGGTACGCTGAAGCCGGAGCATCAGGCGATTCGTGCAGTTATTTCCTCCGGCAAGGATGCTACGGGCGCCATCTCTCGTACGACGCGCCAAGCTGCGCTACGAAGAGTTTTTATTACGCAGGGTAAGCGAACTAATCGTTACTTCGTTGTATCGAGAGTTTGATGTCGCACTCGCGGAACATTGCATTTCGGATTTATTTAAAACCAAGGTGGCTTTGGGTGTAGTCATTTTAAAGCTTAAGCGTTGGAATATTGTTAGCAGGTTGTTTTGTGAGCACACTGTAAGATGTAATTTAACTATAATTAATTTGAAATTAAGTGTGTAATTGAATCATAAGTATAATGGTAAAGTTTAACTGGGCAATTTTGTGGTTGGTAGTCCCAGAAAGGTGCTGATGGGTATTTTTACAAGCACACTGAACAGAATTGTTCATTTACAACGACAGGGCCGGATAATGGAGACTAGCGAAGGCGTTCCACTAAATATTCGATGATTTTTTACCTCTAAATTAAATAATTTTTGGGATAAGAGAAAGAAAGAAAGACCAATATTTGGCCAGGAACAGAATAGCTGTCGTCACCGCTCAAGTTCCCGTCCGACCAAATAGATCTTACTAATGGCTGACGTCATCGTTTAGATTCCCGTCCGACCAAATAGATGTTCTAATAAGCTGACGTCATCGTTTAGGTTCCCGTCCGACCTGATAGATCTAAGGTAACAATAGTCACACAGGATGAGCCAGGACCGTCTTTAGGCAATTATATCAGAAGTGCGGTGCCGAAGTCATAATGAGTTATTTTACTATCAGTCTCCGGTCAAATTTAGTCGTATTTGGGAGGACAAAGAAGACGCAATAAAGTAGGAAATCAAGTCTAATTGAATCCACAGCTAGAGGAGAATTTCGGGATTAAGACGTTTTTCTCTATTTAGGAATATGGCTGTGGAGGCTGGCCATGCCCAAAAAAACTGGATGAACTTAGCCGAAGGTTATCCTTAAAGATTTTGTTCTTCGACACACATAAGAGTCTCACTCGATATCCAGGCTTTATTATTGAGCTAAAATGAAAAACCAAAATTTGTCCTTAGCGATAAAACCTCCAATATACGAGGTATTGTCAAAATACTGATTTTCCAAATTTTTTCCACTCTGTATATTATGACAGAAATCGATATGGTATATTATTGTCGTATTAAAGGCATATGCCATTCGTACAACTAACTTCCGGTTTAGCCGGAAATAGCTGACAACCACCAAAATTTTGGCGACAACACATGTTCATTATCTTTAGTAGTTTTCGAGAAATTGGCAATAAAATACTCGTATAATAAAGTATGTAGTAAAATAAGCTAATTTTAATACTTTTCTAAAAATTCTCGCAAAAAGCTTGAAATTAAAAATAATGGACATGTGTTATACCGGGTGTAAACGAATAGTGGGCCACCCCTGTAACTTTCTCGTTTTTAAAGATATCGGGACAAAATTTTGTATGGTGAAATTAGGTAAGATTTCCAACTTTTTGAGACCTATCCGCCATATTTGTTACTTCCGGTTTCACCGGAAATGACCCCAATAGTCTTTTCTAAATGGACCACCCTGTATCTTTTTACATTTTTGAAATAAAGATCACATTTTGGATACATTCATACTATTTTGAACAATTTATACAGGTACAAATGGCTGCGAATATGTTAAAATTATTTTTGTTCCAATGTAATACATATAAAAAATACGAAAACGTCCATATGTTCAGTAATACATTATACAGGGTGATCTAAACTCATTAATATCACATTTTTCAAAATAACTCTTTTTTTTAAATATTATGATATGGGCCACCCGGGTATTCAACCCGGTATATTTGTGTTAATATTTTATGATATGCAACAAGAATGAGCCAGAGGCCCATTCTAATTAACACAAATATACAGGGTTGATCAAAATTTAATTGAACTTCGATATAAATCATAAATTTCTTAAGAAAAATTGTCATTCCTGCCGGTAACGATTACATATTACCGAACTTTTGATACCGTTTAACCCCTACTAAATAGAGCTTTCTGAATACCCGGGTGGCCCATATCATAATATTAAAAAAAAAGAGTTATTTTGAAAAATGTTATATTAATGAGTTTAGAGCACCCTGTATAATGTATTATTGCACATATTGGCGTTTTCGTATTTTTTATATGAATTACATTGAAACACAAATAATTTTAACATAATCGCAGCCATCTAGATTGACAACTAAAATTCGAATTATTTTTCTTGCAACCCTGTATAATTTGTTCAAAATAGCATAAATGTATCCAAAATGTGATCTTTATTTCAAAAATGTAAAAACATACCGGGTGGCCCATTTAGAAAAGATTATTGGGGCCATTTCCGGTGAAACCGGAAGTGACAAATATGGCGGATAGGGCTCAAAAAGTTGGAAATCTTACCTAATTTTACCATACAAAATTTTATCCTGATATCTTTAAAAACGAGGAAGTTATACAGGGGTGGCCCACCATTCGTTTACACCCGGTATATTTTTGAAATCAGAAAATTAGCTACTTTTCAATTATTTCATAATATACAGGTTGGCGTCAAAGTTTTGTCGGATATTACCTATTTCCGGCCAAACCGGAAGTTAGTTGTATGAATAGCATATGCCTTTATGACCACAATAATATACCATATCGATTTCCGTTATGTACAGGGTGAAAAAAATTTGGAAAATCGGTTTTTTAACAATACCTCGTATATTAGAGACTGTATCGCTTTACAATCGGATTCCTCATAATAAAATACATGAGAATATATTTTGTTTTTTCAATAATAAAGCCAGGAGATCGAGTGAGCATTTTACGTGGAACACCCTGTACAAAGACAATGTTAAAAAGCTCTTATTGTAATAATATAAAATCAAAGCCTGTACTATTGTGATCACGCTCACTTTCCTTTCCCTAACTTTAATAAAAAAAAACAGTTTTTTGTACGACTGATTTTTTCATACCTACCTTTCGAGGGGGCATTCGTGCTTTGCCTCGGGCGCGGATTTTCCTTCGCACGCCCCTGCATATAAACGCGCAACCGAAGAAGAAACGCAAACAAATCGACTGACATATTTCTACCTAACTTACATATATGAAAATATGGCGAATGCGCGAGGAAAAGTGGGACAAAATTTAAAATGAAAGAAAATTTGAAAATACCAATTAATGTTATTGTATTAAACTTTCCACTCAAAAAATTATAAACAGTAATAATATTGCCAGTGTTGCCCTATCTCGAGTCGGCAGGTCAAAATTCATCTTCTATTAAAAACCAATAGGACGTTAACAGATTGTTTCACAAAATATTACTTATTTACTTAAATAATAATAATAATAATAATAATTTTTAGCATTAACTGGGGCAGTAGTTATTTTGGTTGATTTTTTCAATAACATATATTTAAGGAGAATCATTGATATTAATCAAAGGTTTTGTGTAGCATCGGCTTAATTTTATGAGCTATGCTATTTTTGCAATTTTTTCAGTTGTTGAAACCAAGTGTATAAAAAAACAAGGTGAAAATTAACTATAAACATTTAATTTTCATGACGTAAAACGAGTAAACAAATAGCTAAAACGTAGTACAATTCATGTAATATACAGTATGTGTGACTCGCATCTAATTTGCTCCGTACAGTGTGACGTTGGCAGTTCGGCCCGAAAGAAGAAAAATGGGTATATTTCGCTATATTTCTAACCCTTTAAAACACTACCCTGCCTTCATTCCTGCTGAAATTCCGCTTGGCCAAGCGCAACACCGACGATCCATTGCCAAAAAAACCGAGGCACAGTTAAATAATTAAGAAGTAATAAGTTATACATTAGTTCCTGCCACGGTTGACTCCAAATTCCATACATTTCGGCATGTGATTCGGGAATGAATATTAGAAATAGCAAACATCATTTATATCGCGGTTGGCAAGCGATCTACCCTTTTAAAACCACCCCTTGCATGCATACTAAACAAGGGTACATATTACCACTAAAACCACTTAAAATACTCAAAACAAGTCAAACCCACAAACCACAAATATAATAAGCAATCCTGATTGTTAGTGGTAGGAATAGAAGATTCGGGTTCTTCACTAAAATATAGTTCTGATGGAATCACGTAGAGGCCTTATAGACGCTGCAGGCTCGAGTGGGTAGCCTGTCAATCACAGGGCAGAGCCCATATTACGGGGCAGCATGTCGGTAATAATTCAGCTCGGGGTAGCGGTGGGCGAAGTTATTATTGTTCGACGTCCTCGTCCCCAACCCGGCTACTAGTTTAATTGGAATCGCGGATCAGCCGGGTAAAAAGAGGATGTCATTTCACCAGCCGCAAAATGAGACTATTCCTCAGAGACCCTTCGCTCCAATCTCAGCCTGGGCTTCATCATCGGCCACCATATAAGATTTGCTGTCTGCGAGGGCTTAATTGATTATACCGGATATTTTTCAATCTATTCGCAATGTATATTGGTCACACGGATATCACAGTTTTATGGGCAAAGTCAATTAGGAGCTGTATCATCATTACTGTTTGTGAATTTATGGTTTTAACATTAAAAATTACATACAGGGTGCTGAAAAAATTTTTGTATAATTTTCGTGTCGTAAGATTTCATTCTTAGTCCAAGGTGGAAAAAATGTTTACAAATTGAGTTTAGCTTCCTAGAATAATAATAATAATAATAATAATAAATGGTCTTTATTTAAATACAGAGGTTTTATACAGGGTGATTCATTAGTCTGGGGACAAACTTCGGTAGTGAAAAGTAGATTTAATTTCACGAGAAAATGTTCATATAAACGTAGGTCCTATTTTTCTTTGTTCAGAAGTTATAGCGATTTTAAATATTATACAGGGTGGTTTTCTCTACAGAAATTAAAAAACTTTGTAACGAAGTGATTTTTTCCAATCAAGGAATGCTCATTTTTGCTTTAAATATTACCGTCCCTTGGGTACACCCTGCCGCTGTTTTTAGTAAGTAAGTTATGTTCTAATTAAGTTAGTACTGAGTTGTTAAAAAGTCCGCTGGTAAACAAGCAGTCAAGTAACTAATTGATTAATTTTCGACAATCCCTCGTATACGTAAAATCCGAGAAATATTATAAATAATGGCCGAGTCGGAAATAAAAATCATTCGTTACTAAAAATGTTAATCCTTGCTCGTTTTAATCCGTTTCTTTTTGCAACATAGTTTAGAAATTACAAGTAACTCATTTCCGGTTATATACGTTCTGAGTTGATGCGCCAAATTGCATAATCCGCTGCACCTCTGCAAGTTACGCCGGGTTGTGCATCCGAGTCCGTCGTTTCAAGTCGGTGACCGCCCCTCTATCACGCGACCTAGGGATAAAGTTTACAAAAGGAGGAAGAACGCTCACTTCGTCCTCATTCCGAGAAAACCGGCAGCAGTTCAGGTTCATTCCGAAATAGTCAGCAGATCAGATCCGTTTTGGCGCCCAGCAATTGACGATCAAACTGAATCCGTAAATCCTTCCGTACCGCCGTTCCGAGTTTTAAGAGTAAATTCCTTTGAGTAGAATATTGGTAAGAATTCAACGCAACCTGCTACATCCTGCAGGTACTGCCTTCAGTTAAGTATAGATATTGAGAGATTTTATTGTCCGTCAGTATCGCCGTATTTTGCTACCAAAGTAAACTAGAGCTCATTAGTCTCCGTTGGTCTTTTATTTTGTTAATATATGCAAAGGCTGCTGAGATCTGTTCACTTGGGCCATCTTAAAAGCCCCTTGCATAATAGGTTACCGGAAAACCTACGTGAAACAAGTAGTCATTATATGCATCAACTGTGTGTATCTGTTCACTTGGGTCATCCGTACAGGAGATCCGCATAGAACTGACTCGCAAAACTTACATTATTCGACACAATCATTTAACAAATAGCTCTACGTTTGTGGCAGCGTTTACCGCGTGTTTCAATATCTTGTCTAGCCTCAAATTCTATAGCTAACGGATTGCCCGCCGTTTATCATATTTCCTAAAGGAAAGGTCCGTTTGCTTGTACACAGTAAAATATTAATTCAACGTCTCCGAAAATTCCGCCACAAAATCGCGTAGACTTTTGATTGCCAGCTTGACTTGTTTTTAATTATTTTGAAATAGTTTTATACACACGCGATTGTACAGTCATGGAGGGTTTAGAGTAAATTATTCTGTTTCCAAATACTGCTGAATAAATACGTTATTTTAAAGAGGTAAAATTCACGACTTATTATTTCTGTCATTTATTTCTGATTAACCCGTTTGAGCAGTATGATCGAATTCCATTAGATAGATCTCCAGCTCCGACCCCTGGACATTCTGTATTTCCGCTGTTTCGCTATTCAGGGTTGTTCTCCCAATTAGGAGAGCCAAAAAAAATGTAGTTCTTAAAAATTAAAGGACTGGCGCCCGAGATTTCCGTATAAAAAGATTACGTAAGTATAGTGACCGAAAGCACCGTAACAAAATAACAAATAGGCACCATCACAACTTGAATTAAAAAGTCCGGTCCTGGAATTCTTAAATATTAAAAACTAAGATCATGTTTTTTACATACATTTTTATTTTGATAGTCTAAAACATATTTTTGACATCAGGAAATTATAAGGATTTCGAAAATATAATAATATAGGGTGTGTCATAAAAAACCCTAGGTTTATAGGATTTCGCTATTTTGCGATTGTCATTTGTTTCTTTTATTGGCATGCTATTAAAATTCAAGAAAAATACTGCAATTTTTGTATATAAAATTTTTCTGTATTTTTTATTTAAATATTTATCTGATTTTAATGAACCTTGGATACATCAAATGTTGAAAACTTCATCTGTCTGTCTGTCTGTCGGCATGTCGCTCAAGAAGTACCTGAATCAGTGGCGGCTGGTGAATTTTCGATGTTCGATATTTCAATTTAGACACATATGGGATTTACACCAAATTATTAGAGGTTTTATTTGGGATCAAAATGGGAAAAAAACAATTTACGAAAATCGCCTGGCCAAGGTATTTTATATATTTGATTTTTTTTTTTAATATCAAAATAATCTTCAATACAATCTAGGACGTTTTTTATTTTTAAAAAAATATTTTGGAAAAGTTACCAGCATTCGAAATTTTTTGAAACTAAGATTCAAGCCATTAAAAATTGCAAATGCTGGTAACTTTTCCAAAAATTAATATTATTTCAAAAGCAAAAAAACGTTGTCTTAGATTGTATCGAAGATTATTTTGATATTTTTAAAAAATTCAAATATATAAAATTCCAAAGACTTTACAGGGTCGGCCTGAAAATTTTCGTAAATTTTTTTCGCAAATTGTTTTTCAATTTTTTTCCCCACTAATATTCCATTTTGATCTCAAATGAAACCTCTAATAATTTGGTATAGGTCCCATGCATGTCTCTAAATTGAAATATCGAACATGGAAAACAAAAAAACTTAACTCACATATTTGAAAATTTTCATAAAAATTTGTATATAACAACAGCTCAACTGATCGAGACGCGACAAAGACAGAAAGATGCCCCTTGACTAGCTCTATAAAAAAGGTAATGAAGTCCATTTCAAAGAAATCAAAAAAATTAGGCTCTTCCGAGAAAATCTGCTTTTTTAAAAATTCTAAAAAGATAACTTTCGAAAGTATTGTTTGATTTATATGAAACTAGGTAAAAGCGAAGGTCTTGGGCCACAGAATGAGCCTATTGTTGGACGATGGAATCAAATTATCAGTAGTGACCTTATCAAGGCCACGAAGAGATATCGAAAATGGGTCAGGGCTGGCTTCAGTTGCTACTAAATATTGACGATTAATTTTGAACAAATACAGCAATTAACAGGTCTGTTTATACCATCCTCCAGCAACTGGTGATCGAAGTAATGGGTGCGACCTGTGTATTATTATTTAGTCTTGACATGGAAATATCATAAAGAATTCGTCGCGTATTTCCCTCTGCAATGATAACGTACAATGTAATTATTATTAATTTTTAAACAATAATATGGCCATCCTGTAGTACTTGGTAATGGTAATTCAAAGACTTACATGATTGAAAAAAACTGTTGCCGTAGTAACATAAAAAATCTAACAATAATATACGTGTCATCGCATGATACTTGCTCGCCGGATAATATTATCAAGTAAAATATTTCGACCTTCCATGAACTGCTATTCATACTGTAAATGTTAGTAATACAGGTAAATTATTTATCTTAAGAAGCTAGTTATAATAAGAACAACCGTCGTTTCTTCATGGCTCTTTCTATCAATTAAGTGTGTACATTTCAAATTTTTTATTACTCTCACGGTAAACACTAGTAGTACAATTTCGTCACATTTGCGAAACTAAATGCTGAAAAACTCGCTTGCCAATAAACTCCTCCCAAACAATAATTTTAAAAACGTTACGAACATATGATAGCTTTCACCTTCCTGATTAAAATCTGAAACCTCTGTTGGTATTGATCATAAAAACACAGTTCATAAACCAATACCCTGTGCGACTCCGCTTTTAATAAAGGTTTCCCTTTTGGAGTATCAACGGCCAACGTTATGAAATTATTGACCGAAAGCCATCTAGTATCAAGTAGAAGAAACAGGGGCATTGATGTATCCCGCATAACTTGTTTTGGGACAAAAGGGTCTGTGTAGTGTGCACGGTGGCTAAATTTTAGCAACAGAAATTTTAGTCAGAGATAGCTCGTGTCGTGGAGAAACGAGATTTTAATAAATTTGCGGGTTTGATATTTTTTTGCTATAGCGTTTGGTTTAGAATGGAGGGAGGGCAGTGTTCGTCCAACGAGTACTGGTCCTAATTGGGTCCATTTCAAATGACAGTCGTACAATTTTGTCCATTTTCACATTCCACCAGGAACTTTCCTGATTACCTTGTATAATTGATTTCAGTGCTTTTCATAGCTTGTACTTGTTTGCTCTAATGATATGATTTCTTATACAGCAATTTTGGGCCGATTTGATTTTCGTTGATTTCCATTGACTTTCATTTGTTTCATTTGTGATATCCATTCATTTTCGTTGATTTTCTATTTATACAGGATATAAATGGATCCACTTTCATTAATTTCTGTTCAATTTCCGATTGACTCGTGGATTTTCGACTTACCTCCGTTGATTTTTGTCGATTTCCATTGATTTTCGGTTGATTCCTTTGTTCTGTTTGAAATTTGATTTATTTCCCTCGCTTATCGTTTGATTTTCGACAATTTATTTCTTTTGATCTCTATTTCAAATTTCCGTTGATTAATTACTGTTTGATTTTCGTTGATTTCCATTAGCTTTCATTTGTTTTATTTGTGATTTCCATCAATTTACGTTGATTTTCTATTTTATTTTCTATGAATATAAATAAATATAGATATTTACTTTCATTATTTCTGTTCAATTTCTTGATTTTCGAATACCTCTGTTGATTTTCGTCGATTTCCTTTGATTTTCGGTTTATTTTTTTTGACCTCTGTTTCAAATCTGCTTTATTTCATCTGATTACTGTTTGATTTTCGTTGAATTCCATTGACTTTCATTTGTTTTATTTGTGATTTCCATTGATTTTCGTAGATTTTTTATTTAAATAGGATATAAATGTATTCACTTTCATTAATTTCTGCTCAATTTCCAATTGATTTCGTGGAATTATCTTGGATTTTTTAGATTTTCGCCTTACCAATAATTATCTATTTCCATTGAATTTAGGTTTATTTCGTTTGATCTGAGTTTGAAATCTGATTTATTTTTATTAATTACTGTTTGATTTCGTTGATTTTCATTGACTTTTTTAAATAGAATATAGATATATTAACTTTCATTGATTTCTGTTCCATTTCCGATTGACTCTTTATTTTCGGCTTACCTCTGTTAATTTTCGTCGTTGATTTCTATTTATTTCTTTTGATCTCTGTTTCAAATCTGATTTATTTACTGTTTGATTTCCATTGACTATCATTTGTTTTATTTGTGATTTTAATTGATTTCTATTTAAATAGAATATAAATGTATTCGCTTTCATTGATTTCTTTTAAATTTCCGATTGACTCTTGATTTGGTGGATTTTTGACTTACCTCTGTTGATTTTCGTCGATTTCCATTAATTTTCGGTTGAATTCCTTTGATCTGTTTGAAATCTGATTTATTTCCGTCGATTATCGTTTGATTCTCATTGATTTCCATTGATTTTCAATTGATTACTTGTAACTTCCATTGATTTTCAATGATTTTCTATTTAAATAGAATATACCTTCCACTGACTTTTGTTCAATTTCCGATCGTCGAATTTTCTTGATTCCCATAGATTTTCGACTTACTTCTATTGATATTCGTCGATTTTCATTGGTTTTCGGTCTACTTCTTCTGTTGGAAATTTATTTTCGTTTATTATTGTTGGATTTTCATTGATTTCCATTGACTTGACTATGAATATAAATATATTCACTTTCATTATTTCTGTTCAATTTCCGATTAAGTCCGTCGAATTTTCTTGATTTTCGAATACCTCTGTTGATTTTCGCCGATTTTCATTGATTTTCGGTTTATTTCTTTTGATCTCTATTTCAAGATTTATTTCCGTTGATTACTGTTTGATTTTCGTTGATTTCCATTAACTTTCATTTGTTTTATTTGTGATTTTCATTGATTTCCGTTGATTTTAGGTTTACTTCCGTTAATTTTCATCTCCATACTTTTCCATTGATTTTTGTAGATTTACGACTTACGCCCATTGATTACCGTCGGTTATTGTTGAATTTAGATTTATTTTGGTTGACTTTCATTGACTTCTGATTGATTTTCAATTTTTTTCAATGATTATCTTTTGATTTTCGATGATTTCCATTGATTCTTTTTATTCTCGTTGATTTCCATTGACCTCCGTTTGATATTTGATTTATTTCAGTTAATAAATATTTGATTTTCTTGATTTTCATCTGTTTTCTTTATGGTTTATTTACCTATATCTATTGACTTTCCAAAAACTCATGTTCCTATTTACAAAGATATTTAAGAAGAGACAAATTGAAGAAAAAGTTGGTATTATTTCTGTTCAATTTCCGATTGACTCCGTCGAATTTTCTTGATTTTCGTAGATTTTCGAACAACTCTGTTGATTTTCGTCGATTTTCATTGATTTTCGGTTTATTTCTTTTGATATGTTTCAAATTTGATTTATTTCCTTTGATTATTGTTTGATTTTTGTTGATTTCCATTGATTTTCATTTGTTTTATTTGTGATTTCCATTGATTTCTTTTAAATTTTCGATTGACTCTTGATTTTCGTGAACTTTTGACTTACCTCTGTTGATTTTCGTCGGTTTCAATTGATATTCGGTTGATTCCCTTTGATCTGTTTGAAATCCGATTTACTTCCATCGATTATCGTTTGATTTCCGTTGATTTATGTCTTTTGATCTCTATTTCAAATTTGATTTGTTTCGGTTGATTACTGTTTGATTTTCGTTGATTTCCATTGACTTTCATTTGTTTCATTTATGATCTTCATTGATTTCCGTTGAGTTTCTATTTAAATAGAAAATAAATGTATGTATTCACTTTGATTAATTTTATTAAATTTCCTATGGACTCTTGATTTCCGTGGATTTTCGACTTACCTTGTTGATTTCCATTGATTTTCGGTTGATTTCCTTTGATCTGTTTGAAATCTGATTTATTTCCGTCGATTATCGCTCGATTTTCGTTGATTTATTTCTTTTGATCACTGTTTCAAATATGATTTATTTCCGTTGATTACTGTTTCATTTTCGTTGATTTCCATTGACTTTCATTTGTTTTATTTGTGATTTTCATTGATTTCTATTTAAATAGATATAAATATATTCACTTTCATGTATTTCTTTCAAATTTCCGATTGACTCTTGATTTTTGTGAATTTTCGACTTTCCTCCGTTGATTTTCGTCGATTTCCATTGATTTTCGGTTGATTACGCCCGTTGATTACTGTCGGTTATTGTTGAATTTAGATTTATTTTCGTTGACTTTCGTTGATTTCTGTTTGATTTTCAATTTTTTCCATTGACTATCCTTTGATTTTCGATGATTTCCTTTGACTTTTTTTTTCCCGTTGACTTCCATTGACCTCCGTTTGATATCTGATTTACTTCAGTTAATAACTCTTTGATTTTCTTGATTTTCGTTTGTTTTCTTTACGATTTATTTATATCCATCGACTTTATGAAAACTCATGTTCCTATTTACAGAGAAATTGAGGAAAAAGTTTTTTCATTGATTTTCATTTGTTTATTTGTAATTTTCATTGATTTTCTTTGATTTTTTATTTAAATAGATAATAAATATATTCACTTTTATTGATTTCTTTTAAATTTCCGATTGACTGTTGATGTTCGTGGATTTTCGACTTACCTCTGTTGATTTTCGTCGATTTGCATTGATTTTTGGTTTATTTCATTTGATGTCTGTCTGAAATCTGATATATTTCCTGTGATCACTGTTTGATTTTCGTTAATTTTCATTGATTTTCATTTGTTTATTTTTAATTTCCATAGATTTTCTATTTAAGTAGAATATAAATATATTCACTTCCACTGATTTCTGTTCAATTTCCGATTGCCTCCGACGAATTTTCTTGATTACCATAGATTGTCTATTAATTTTCGTTTATTTACATTGTTTTCCGGTCTATTTCTTTTGATCTCTGCTGGAAATTTATTTCCGTTGATTATTGTTGGATTTTCGTTGATTTACATCGGCTTTCATTTGTTTTATTTGTCATTTGTCATTGATTTCTATTTAAATAGATATAAATATATTTACTTTCATTTATTTCTTTCAAATTTCCGATTGACTCTTGATTTTTGTGAATTTTCGACTTTCCTCTGTTGATATTCGTGGATTTCCATTGATTTTCGGTTAATTACGTCCGTTGATTACTGTCGGTTATTGTTTGATTTAAATTTATTTTCATTGACTTTCATTGATTTCTGTTTGATTTTCAATTTTTTCCGTTGATTATCCTTTGATTTTCGATGGTTTCCTTTGATTTTTTTTTTATTCCCGTTGACTTTCCATTGACTTATATCTCTTTCTTTTCTTTTTTGGGATTTATTACCACATTTCTTGCGATTCCTATCCAAAAGAAATTGATTTATCTAAAAAATATTCAAATTAACCTGAATAATCTGAATTATAATCTGAGTTATAATCTGAGTTATAATCTGAATATTGCACAATTAGAAAAATCCACACATATTACAAAGAATGAGCTTTCAGAATCTGCAAACGAATACAGTCTTCTTCTTTGTCTTCTTCTTCTTCGTCTTCTACTTTGCCTTCTTCTTCTTCTTCTTCTTCTTCGTCTTCTTCTACTTCTTCCTCTGCATTTCACTCTTCTAAGGAACTTCATTTCTTGTGTTTGTATACGTTGTTCTTCTCTTTTTGCCCATGTTTCGCTTCCATAATATGTGAGGGTTGGTACTGTGAAAGTTTTATAGAACTTTAAATGCGTATCTTTCCTGGTTTTGTTCTTAAGACTCTTATTTTTCTCTCCGAATATTCTTGCAAATCTATTGATTTTATTTTATATTAATCAATTTATTATAATTAATTAATTACGCTACCTTATTTAGCTTCATCATAGGAATGTCATAGTTGTAAAAAGAATATAATTAAGATCCAATTAAAACCATAGCGTTTATAATAAATGACTGTCAGACAAACAGACAGGCAGATAGAGATAACGTCATCGGACGTCAGACAGACAGACAGCCACCCCGTTCTTGGTGTCAACCGGTCATTCAATTTAAAATATACTTGCTCGCCGACTAATTATGATAATCATGTAAATATGCACCCCGAAATAAATAATTTATTTTTTGCTTTGACAGGAGCGTTCGTCGTGGGTGATCAGGGCCGTGGTGCGGCTACTGTCGGCCTTTGGCCGTTTACATATTTCAAATACCACATAAATATACAAAAATAAATAATAAGAAAGTTGGAAACGTGTGCGGTATACATATTAAATGTGCCTACATGATATTTCACGCAAACGCCCAAATAAATACTAAGCGCACTTAGGTATTTCCTATTATACAACGTCCGTATGATTTAAACGTGACCAGTTATAAATATACGGGTCTTCGATAATGCCTTTAATAATGAAACGAAATTTTAAGAATAAATTTATTTCAGTCCTCTAGCTTGAAAAATTAAATATACAGTGTGTTATTAATTTATCCGGAACATTAAGAGGTGCGGATTAAATTAGCAACAGGGATGCGCGCAGAAAATCGCACAAAAAAAATTAACTTTCAAAAAAATGTTTTACATTTTTGATCATAAAAAAACTAGACGGTTAAAAAAAATTAAATTTAATTGAAAATATCAAAATTCCTTCTCATATATCAGCGTCAGAAATGAGCTCTTGTGAATATGCATTTGTCGCATTTTACATTAACGTGCGTCGCATCGCACAAAGGCAATGATGCCTCGAGCTTACGCCAACACTATTGAATTCAACTTAATCGTGACGATTGCCATGATTTCAAAATGCATTCGTAGATTAAAAGGTGCTTAAAACTGGGCAAACAAACGCTTCACATGCCCAACTGTACTCCCTGTTGCGTACAGTGTAAAACAGTGGCAGCTACTCGTTCTAACAAATATAAAACATAGGAATAAGACTGTGACAAATACTTAACAGAATACTCATAAATTTAACAGAGATATGTTACGTAGATAACAGCTCCAACACCACAGGTGGTGAAGGTAGCATAAAACGGACATAGTGTCGTGTTGTCTAACAACACTAACAAGCATACGGTTATCTTCGGCGAGACCGCAGGAACTAGATGTGAGTTTCATTCAGAAAAAGTTAGGGGATCCTCATGATGGTGTTTTATTTTATGTGAAGATTTATGATTTGAGGTAGAAAAGTTTTACGTGAAAAATCACCTGTAACTCATGATTTTCTCTGGAAAATATGGTAGAGTAGAGAATATCTACTACTAATTCGACCTGGCACCGTTATCAACCGCACTTCTTGGCGGCTCCCAGCCAAAGGTGCAAATCTCCGGGTTATTTCCTATCAGAAAAAAATTAACCTACTACATCTTTTATGTCAAACAAAATAAGTAGTAAATAAGAAGTAAATACGCCTTCCGCTGAGTTTATTAGATATTTTTCAAAGATGGATTTATGATCGATTTTTGACCTACCAATTAAAATAATGGTAATATTCATACAATTGTTTTAACATTATTGTCGATTAGAAAGCATGTAAATTTTTTTCACTGAAAATTATTACCAAGACAGTCCGCTATTGGCCTTTAATAAAATTTGGTGTTTGGATATATATTTTATAGCGCCTTCGGTTGAACGCGCGATTTTTCGACCTGAATATATCACATTCGACTGGCATTTCTAATTTATCATGTTCTCGTGATCGCCTCTCCCCCACTGAGACGCATTGTATTTTCGAATCTGCCGGCGAATATTTTTAATCTGGAGATGAAAGTGAGGCAAACTAATTTATTTTGTTACGCGAAATATAGAGAGGAGTTTTACTTTTTTACCATTGAAAAAATTTAATCTCAAAAAAATTTCATTTAAATAATTACCTGCAATAGTAGGTATTTATTCGTTACTAAATTATTTTTGTTTGGTCGTTGAGAAATTGTACTGACTGTATACAGGATGATCGAAAATTGAGAAAGTAAGAAAATGGCTCAACGCTTCTTTATTTTAGACACAAACATTGTATTGAAAAATTCTGTAATTAATAAGTTGTTTTAGGATTCAATTTAAGTTAGAATTATCTTTTAGCTTTTTATTAATTACCCACATTACATACAAATTTATTCATACCTGTGATACACTACAATTACTACTATTTATAAACGATATTGTGTAACTACCAAGCCGAAGGACTTACTTGGGTTAGCTATAAACCCTTATTTTTATCTTTCAGGGCGTTCCAGGGATCGCATTAATGGAGAAACTTACCTTTCTCAAATTCCTATTTGATTTGTAATATTAATAAAGATTTATTTAAATTAACCTGAGTTTATTGGTTTTATTCAAGAGTACTTTAAAATCTGGGTCATACCAAGATGTATTTGATTCTCTTAGAGTGAAGAAACTAATATAAACTATGCACAGTTTGTGCTTTTTGAATACAGATGTCTCTGTTATGAGTTTTCTTACCTCTTTCTAACACGAAGCCAATGAATGGGATATAGATTTAAGCTTAGATTATAAAACAAGTTATGATGGTGAAATAATTGTAACCTGAGACAACCTAAAATTAGCTTAGATTTAACGGACAAAACTGGTAGAGTTATTTAATTTAATTAGAAATGTTCGTAACTACCGATCATAATGTTAAATGCTTTCTATGAATTGTATAGTTTATGGTAGTGTCACTGAGGTCGCGCGTATTCTACCTTATCAGTGCAGTGATGTACAATTTTGATGGCGGCTCATGCTGGAATGTTCTGGGCTATCCAATTAAAAGTTGTGAAACTAGCCAGCTTTGGATAATTTTGAAGCAATATTATAGCTAGATGGGTACCTGATTTTATTCATCTTCTAATTCAATAATCCTTCTTGACTGCAGAATAATAACTTGGTCTGTATATAATGGATGAACATACCTTTGCCATGTAACTGTTTTTTCTTACTTTTTAAACGGATTTATTGGAAATTTTCGTACTTTTTTTAGGAGCAACGTGGATGCGTCTTTTCGTATATCTTCTCCAAACTCGTTCTCCAATTGTTTTTGTTGATGTTTCCAAGACATTGCCAAGAAAATTCCGCTTGTCACAGCATACTAAAATGGAAATGCCATTTTTGCTAAGTAGTTTCCCAATTATCTGCTTTATTTTAAGTTATTTTGCAGACTTAATCTTGTTTTCAGCATCCTTGTCAAATTACCTTTTTGTGGATGCCCATTACGCTGATCTTCCACTCTACGTTAAATTCGAAGATAGCACATTGTGTTTTAAGATTCACTACACTGTCACTACTTATACTTAGTCTAAATTTGCAACATCTCTAGCCATATGACATAGATTATAGATTTTACATGAATTATTATACTAATTCTTAAATAGAAATAGAAAATTGATCACACTGTTTTAATTTTCGCTAAAGAACTTGGAATTTCAGTCATTACTGTCAAATTACTACTATTTTAGTTACCGATTAATCTTTAGACTATTAAAGATTACTTTTGATTATGTTTAAAGTCATTTTCTAATTAGTTCTGTGGTTTTTTAGGTTGGGCGAGCCCCATCTACAAGGACTGCCTTATTTCTGTATGGTTCAAGTGTTTACCAGAGAAAGATTTGTTTCCATGACTGTTATCCTTTAAAGCCTTTTAGGTTTAAACTCATTTGGTTTGCTAAGTAAGTCCTTCGTCGGATTTAATGCAGAGAAAGATGTTTCATATTGACATTATTTAGTTTTAAAAGAATTCATTTTTATTTTTGACGGTTAAAATACATGACAATATATTTTTAAAAAATGCGCTACGTCTTTATGGGAGGGCAATCTTAAACTATTGTGATGAATTTATACCACTTACAGATGTCTGTAGTATGCCCTCTCACAACAGATTCCTAAACCACGCTATAGGTGGTGGTTCAGCAATCGTCCCAGAGATGGCCCCAATGGTACGAAAACGAATTAGGAAACTAAAGAATTGTGAAATGATCTAGAGAAGCATCTGAATTATGCTAGAAGGTATATCTGCAGGTATATAAAGGCCAAGCGGGTTATTATTATTGTTATTACTATTTTTTACATTATATTAAATAAAGCGACTGTTGGAACTTAATTGCAATATATGAAGAAAAGCAAATATGTTACTTAATTTTTATCGTTACCATCAATAATTATATATGATAACTTACGATGGCTCTGAAGGGCCACAGCAAAATTTAAAAAACTAGACATTTCTATTTTAAAACTAGAAATTTCTGCTTTAAAACTAGAAATTTCTACTTTAAAGTAGAAATTTCTAGTTTTAAAGTAGAAATTTTTAGTTTTTAAAGTGGAAATTTCTAGTTTTCAAAGTAGAAATTTGAAGTTTCAAAGTAAAAATTTCTAGTTTTAAAGTAGACATTTCTAGTTTTTAGAAATTTCTAGTTTTTGAAGTAGAAATTTCTAGTTTCAAGGAGAAATTTCCAGGTTTAAAGCAGAAATTTATAGTTTTTAGAAATTTCCACTTATAAAGTAGAAATTTATAGTTTTTAAAGTAGAAATTTATAGTTTTCAAAGCAGAAATTTCTAGTTTCAAAGTAAAAATTTCTAGTTTTAAAGTAGAAATTTCTAGTTTTTAGAAACTTCTAGTTTTTAAAGTAGAAATTTCTAGTTTCAAAGTAGAAATTTCTAGTTTTTAAAGTGGAAATTTCTAATTTTCAAAGTAGACATTACTAGTTTCAAAGTAAAAATTTCTAGTTTTAAAGTAGACATTTCTAGTTTTTAGAAATTTCCAGTTTTTGAAGTAGAAATTTCTAGTTTCAAGGAGAAATTTCCAGGTTTAAAGTAGAAATTTATAGTTTTTAGAAATTTCCACTTATAAAGTAGAAATTTATAGTTTTTAAAGTAGATATTTATAGTTTTCAAAGCAGAAATTTCTAGTTTCAAAGTAGAAATTTCTAGTTTTAAAGTAGGAATTTCTAGTTTTTTGATATTTCTACTTATAAAGTAGAAATTTATAGTTTTTCAAGTAGAAATTTCTAGTTTTCAAAGCAGAAATTTCTAGTTTCAAAGTAAAAATTTCTAGTTTTAAAGTAGAAATTTCTAGTTTTTAGAAATTTCTAGTTTTCAAAGTGAAAATTTCTAGTTTCAAAGTAAAAATTTCTAGTTTTAAATAAGAAATTTCTAGTTTTTAGAAATTTCTACAAGTAGAAATTTCTAGTTTTTAAAGTAGAAATTTCTAGTTTAAAGTTTTCAAAGTAGAAATTTCTGTTTCTGATCTTTTTTTTAATCATTACTGTTGCTCTTCAGAGTCATCGTAATAATTAATATTAAAACTGGTGACGCCATTTGTTGATATCGCGCGTAACGTCCACATGGATGGAGGATGATTTGTAAAAAATGCAACTATGGAAAAACAGTTCGTGACGCAAAAAAAAGAGGAGAAAAATTGAAGGATAATTTTCTGACCGATCCCTAATTACTTGATTTATAATCGGATTATAATTACGTTCGTTAATTTAAAACCAGCATTTCGAATTCCCAGCCTACTGCTGTCTAAAAATCGCCTAGTCACTATAAAGAAGAGAAACAACTAATATTCGAGAAACATTAATCTAGCTGGCATCAAACATTTCGATGGTTTGACATATCCGAGGCTCAAACAACACTTTTGCTGCTGACTCACACTCTAATGACGGCCAGATACCGACAAAGAAGAACTTCACCATGCATATTACACTCTTCCGAAGATCACGACTGTGAGGGATATTTTTAACCACGTTAAAAAAAAATTTAACGCTAAACGCTTCAACACATGTCTAACACTTGTTCATGTCAGAAGTTTTTAAAATCGACATCTTATCGGAATGTGTTTATCAGGTAATTGGATCCAATAATTATTAATACTGGGGCTGACCTTGCGGCTGACAGGATGACGGCCTCTATTTTGGTTTTCATCATTTTGTTATCTCCACCACTTAAGGAGAGGGACTGGAAATTGCACCGCGATGAACTCTTCGAAATTTAATATTAAATTATTAATGGGTGATGATTTTGTAAGAATAATAAATAAGTAAGTATTGATTTGTTTATGTCAACAAATGGTACAGCTAGAAAAAACAATTACAATGTAGATAAAAAATTATAGATTTAACATTGATTTAAGATTTAATTTTAAAAAATTTACAGAAGTTGCAATTTAGCAAGCTAACAAAATCTGCAAAATGTACAAGGGATAGAAATAAAGGAAAGTTTTAAAAATTTTCAAACTTTCATTTAGTGACGTATAATTTTAATGGCGGCTCGTGCTGGAATGTTCTGGGCTATCCAATTAAAAGTTGTGAAACCAGCCACTTTTGCCATGTAACTGGTTTATCTTACTTTTTAAACGGATTTATTCGAAATTTTCATACTTTTTTTAGGAACAACGAGGAAGTTATTTTGCAGACTTAATCTTGGTTTCATCATCCTTGTCAAATTACCTTTTTGTCGATGCCCATTATGCTATATTACGTTGAAACTGATCTTCCACTCTACGTCAAATTCGAAGATCACATATTGTGTTTTAAGATTCACTACACTGTCACTACTTATAGTCTAAATTTACATGTCTAGCCATATGACAGATTATCGATTTTACATGAATTATTATACCCCTCGAATTTTAAATTTCTACTACTTCCAATTTCTCTTCCTTCCTTCGATTTCTTAAACATTTTCTATGTTAAAATAGGAATAAACTGACGAGTAATGAGACGCAAACTTCTGCAAATGGACCTATAACCGCGCAAAAACCTGATCGGCTCATTAACAGAAACATCACGAAAAAGTTCGTTATTAAATCTGTGACTAATGAAAGGTATTTCATGTGCGTATCACTTCGCCCCTGCGCTATTAGCAAACGAAAATAAAACCTCTCAAGTGCATGTAGAGTAATGAATAAATTCAATCCTGCGGTACAGGGGTGTGGACCACATGTCACTAGTGGTTAGCAATCTGGAGTATCACTCTTTTGGCGGATTTATCCCGGTCCTTCAACTGTTCTTTAATTTTAAGTACACTGTTAAAAATATTCATTCCCGCTAATGTTCACGGAGGGTTGGGCGCTCCTCGGCAACGCAGAAACAGTGTCTAGTGAGGGTCGATTTAAGGGCAATCTCGGTGATTACATGTTACATTGTGTCGCTTTGATCAAGGAGGCCGTGTTTTTTATGCGAGGGACATGTCATTGTTTCCGGTATTGAGTTACGCGATCATCCTGTGTGCCCTCTGGAAATGACTTAACTGATAAATTGCCGTTTGCAGAGTCAGGGATGGATAATGGAATCTAGGATTGCGGAAGAAGACGGGCTTATGTCATTTCGAAACGAATTAATTTAGGCGGAGCCCTAAACAAACGGATCCGTTTAGCGGCGTAACCTCCGAATTAATTTGGACTTTGTACATTTTATACAGCTTTCCGATAAAATTCGGCCATTTATATATTTGGTAAATTACTCTAAAATCTCTCTAAAAAAAATATCAAGACTCAAAACCAAACTGAAACCAACAGCTATTCTTCGGGCTATATGCCCCGCCGAGCGCTGAATTAAAAGTCTCTAGCTTGGCCGCACTTTGTGTAATAGTCACATGGTGAAATTAGGTAAGATTTCCAACTTTTTGACACCTATCCGCCATATTTGTCACTTCCGGTTTCACCGGAAATGGCCCCAATAGTCTTCTCTAAATGGACCACCCTGTATGTTTTTACATTTTTTAAATTAAGATCACATTTTGGATACATTTATACTATTTTGAACAATTTATACAGGGTATGCACGAAAAATAATTCGAATTTTAGTTGTCAATCTAGATGGCTGCGAATATGTTAAAATTAATTTTTAGAGGCGCTGTTGGTGTAAAATGCCATGTTGCCAGATTGAAAATAATTCCCACAAATAGAAATAAAATAAAAGTTATTCTTATTAATTTAAAATGCGTTTACGTCGATTTAATTATTGCAATTTTTACACCATATACAGTATGTTCCTAAAGTTTGGAATAAAATTCATCAAATTAAAATGAAAGTAAATTGAAATTTTATGCGTTTGCAATTTATGTTATAACTCCTGCGACTTCTGCCTTGCCGATGCAAATTATTTCGTGATTTCGCGTCGGTCTGGCAGCACGTGTGCCCATCTAAACCTCTTGTGTTTCGAATTCCGTATGTCTAATTGAAATTTCCCGAAGGCCAATTATTCTGGTCGGACATCTGACACTTACAACATGAACCTCCGTCTTAAAAACCACAACATGTAAGCGCACATCTTGTCTATTATATACCTTGTATCCCGAGACCCACGCACGTAAGTGATATTGAAACCGCAGCGCAGCTTTTACGAGCGAATAAGAAAATTTGCTCTAATTTGTTAGGGAGCACTAATTGATTTTTTTCTAACGAACGTTATTTTAATTTACATACAGAGTGAACGAATATTTTTGTCTTAACGACACATGGGCGGATTTTTGTAAAATATGCCATCCACCATTTTCGAACTTGCTCCATTATAATCCAAGTTTTACTGCAGCTATTTAAATTTAATTTTTTGCTATTTTTGAATTCCGTCTTCGTATTCCCAAACGAAACGTTAATTAAGCTACGTAACGTGCTCGTTTTCGCGCTCCGGCGTAAGGAAAATTCCTCGTTGGACATTTAATTATCTCCTAGTAGTTTTAATGAAAAATGTACAAAGTATATATCGAGGTGAGACGACGCTATTTTTAATAACATCCCCAGGAAGTCGCTGCCTGTGGAGCGTTTGAAAGGAACCGCCTTCATCAAATCACTCCATCGACACCTTATTTTCTTTTTTATACGTTTTACAAGACAGCACTGGCACTAGGCATTCTATAACAGAACCTAAACCGGTCAATTAATCAGGAATGATTTATATATATTCAAATCTAAACAGCACAATTTTAATTAACATATACCTACATGTCGAACTTTGGTTCAGCCTGTACGTAGGTGTATATTTATTTCAATTTATCTGGTGCTTAAATATTTCACCTAGGCTAGGAATCTAAAATACATATTTCGCCGATGGTTATAAGGAAACACCAATTTATTCCCTTGTCGTAATTAGTTTTAAAAAAATGCTTACGGCCATCAATCAGGCGATAATTGATGAGTTTATCCGAAGTGAAAGTTTGATTTATAAATAGAAGTATGTCCGGCGAAAAGAGTTTAAGAGATGAACAATTTTGGTGTCGCAACTTTCATTGTTTCGCTTTCGTTCGCATGACCAGAAGGCAAAATTGTTTTTTCCCATATACTGCACCAGAAAGAAATAACATACATACAGAACCAATATTAATACTAATCAGCCGATGGTAAGCTTTCAAAAGTTAGGTATGTGTGGTTTTCTATTTTTCATTCCATTATTGAAATTCTGATTTCAGAGAGATACGTCACAAGTTGGCATTTGTTTAAAAAATGGCGTCGCGTATATCGAAAAACTGAAACACTGGAGTTGGTCCTGCAGGATTTTATTTTTGATTCTCATAGAAAGTAGGCGTTGAATTTGACGTATGGACTTGTTTTTTGACACTCTTCACACATTCTTTAGCATATCAGGTGTAATTTGTTGAAAATTTTGTTTAATTCTATTTTCTAAATTCTACAATGGTTGCCTGGAGCGCATTTTATTTTTCAAATAATGCCATAAGAAGAATTCACTTCGACTGAGATCGGGTGATCTTACTGGCCACCTTATTGGACCATCACTCGCTGAGTTCCTCTTCGATTACATTTTGGAGATAATTTCTCACTATTCCTGCGCTGTGCAGTGCATAATGGGGTGAAAAAAAATACCGTTCAAAAATCGCTGTAGCTGTAGCTGTCAAAATCAGTGTCAAATTTGAAAATTTACAAGTATGTTTTTCGTAATTTTGAAAACAATCTGAATTTATATAGAAAAAGAGAAATAAAATTCTTTAAATCTAAAGCTTTTTATTTTTATAATTAAGATTAAAATGATGATTTCGCTTTTGACAGCTGTCAAATTTTCTGTCAACTTAATGAAAATGTCATGTCATTATTTGAACAAATTAAAATACAATGCAGACATTTTTCTACAGGTTACGTAGATACTGAATACGAAATTAGTTTCAAAAAAATATATTTGTTGGTATGTGTCAAAATTGCTGTCAAATTAAAAGTATGCAAGTTTTGTCTTCCTTAATTTTGGAAACAATGCCAATTTCCATTGAAGAAACAATTTAAGTGTTTTTAAATTTGCTAGTTCCATAATTGATTAAAATACATTTTTTTACTTTTGACAGCTGTCAACATTTCTGCCAACCTAATAAAAATGTCATTTAATAATTATTTCAACAAATTGAAGAACCGAGCAGATAATTCTCTGTAGGTTTTGCAGATACCTACTAAATACGAAATTGATGTCAAAAAAATATGTTTTTTGGTAGCTGCCAAAACTGCTGCTAAATTTAAAAATACGCGAGTATATTTTTTTTGTATTACTTTCGTATTCAGTATCTCCAAAACCTATAAAAAAATGTTTGTTAAGTATTTTAATTTGTTGAAATAATAATAAACTGGGATTTTTATTAAGTTGACAGAAATTTTTGACAGCTGTCAAAGGTTACAACTTTATTTTAATGTCAATTACTACACTAGAAAGTTTTAAAACATTTTATTAATCTTCTTCTATGGAAATCAACATTATTTTCAAAATTACAAAAGATATACTTGTAAATTTTTAAATTTGACAGTAATTTTCGCATCTGTCAACCAACATAATAATTTTTTCAATTTCGTATTCGGTGCCTCCAAAACCAAAAAATGTTAGTTAAATACGTTTATTTGTTTAACATAAATAATTATAAAATGTCATTTTCATTAAGTTGAAAAATTTTGACAGCTGCCAAAAGTGAAAACTTTATTTTGTTATTTGTCATGGAACTAGCAAATATCAAAATTCGTAATAGCACTTCTTCTATGGTAATTCACGTTATTTTCAAAATTACGAAAGGCACACTTGCATTTTTTTAAATTTGACAGCAGTTTTGACAGCTACCAACGAATATAATTTCGTATTCAGTGCCTCCAAAATCTATAAAAAAATGTCTCTTTAAATAGTAAAGTCATTTGTGAAAATAATTATTAAATGGCATTTTTATTCAGTTGACAAAAAATTTGACAGCTGTCAAAGTTGAAAACGCTATTTTAATTTCAATTATAAAAATAGAGACATTTAAATTATATCTTTTGTTTTATCAAAAATCACATTAATTGTTTACAAATTACGAATCGATTCAATTTCTAAATTTGACAGTGATTTTGACAGCTATCAAATCTATATGCCTCATTTTAATAGAAAATAACCATATTTTTTAGTAAAAAATCAATTTTTGATCATTGTTATAACAAATTATAGCTAAAAATAAAAAATCTGGTAATAATAATAAACTGGCATTTTTATTAAATTGACAGAATTTTGACAGCTGTCAAAGTTTATCAACTTTAATAAAATATAGATTACTGAACTAGAAAGTTTTAAAACATTTTGTGTACCTTCTTCTGTGGAAATCAACATTATTTTCAAAATTACGAAAGCTATACTTGTAAATTTTTAAATTTGACAACAATTTCCGCATCTGTCAACCAACATAATATTTTTTTAACATGAATTTCGTATTTAGCACCTCCAAAACTTATAAGAAAATGTTTGTTAAGTACGTTTATTTGTTTAAATAATAATTACAAAATGTCATTTTCAATAAGTTGAAAAATTTTGACAGCTGTCAAAAGTGAGGACTTTATTTTATTAGATATTACGGAACTAGCAAATTTCAAAACACTTAATAATACTTCTTCTATGAGAATTCACGTTATTTTCAAAATTACGAAAGGCACCTTTGCATTTATTAAATTTGACAGCAGTTTTGACAGCTACCAACAAACATATTTTTTTTGCAACAATTTCGTACTTCTAAAATATATAAAAAAATGTCTCGTTAAGTAGTAGTCGTTTGTGAAATTAATTATTAAATGGCATTTTTATTCAGTTGGCACAAAATTTGACAGCTGTCAAAAGTGAACACGTTACTTTAATTTCAATTACAAAAATAGAGAAATTTAAAATACTTTATATCTTTTGTTTTATAAAAAAAATCACATGGTTTTCAAAATTATGAAAGACATACTTTTCAATTTTTAAATTTGACAGTGATTTTGACAGGTATCAAATCTATATGTACCTATTTATGATCTGAGTCGTTTTTATGATTTAAAAAGTAAAAAATCCTGACTCGTTAGTTACAAAAAATTCCGTTTTGTCCATATATTAGATTAGGACTATTTTCAGGTTAAGACCGACAAACTTTCTTTATTTCTTTACGTACACAAAACAGTCATTGAAAACACATACGAACGGACTAGGTGACCCAGAAATTTTCTCAGCACGCAAGGATTCTGAGATATCCTAACCTAAAATTACGAAAAATGCCATGTTGAAGTATATTTGAGGTTATGTCACACCTACATTATTTTCATTTCATTTCAAAATTTATAAAAAAAATGTTTGTTAAGTATGTTTATTTGTTTAAATAATTATAAAATGTTCTTTTCATTAAGTTGAAATATTTTGACAGCTGCCAAAACTTTATTTTATTATCTATTATGGAACTAGTAAATTTTAGAACACTTAACCGCACTCTTCTATGAAAATTCACGTTATTTTCAAAATCACGAAAGGTACACTTGCATTTTTTTTTAAATTAACAGAGGTTTTGACAGCCACCAACAAATATAATTTTCTTTACAACAATTTCGTATTTAGTTCCTTCAAAGCTTATAGAAAAATGTCTGCTTGGTACTATAATTTGTTGAAACAATTACTGAATGGCATTTTCATAAAGTTGCCAGAAGTTTTGACAGCTGTCAAAAATAAAAATAGTATGTATTTTAAAATAAATTATGGAACTAGCAAATTTAAAAAAACACTTGATATCCCTTCTATGGAAATTCACATTGTTTATAAAATTATGGAAGACAAACTTGCGTAGTTTTAAATTTGACAGCAATTTTGGCAGCTACCAACAAACATAATAATTTTATGAAATTACCTTTGTATTCAGTACCTCTAAAACCTAAAGAAAAATGTATTTTTAAGTACTAAACTCATTTTTGGAAATAATTATTAAATGTCATTTTTAATCAGTTGACAGAAAATTTGACAGCTGTCAAAAGCGAAAACGTTATTTTAAATTCGATTATAAAAACAGAAAAATTTTGAATACATTTATATCTCTTCGTTTATGAAAATTCACATTGTTTTCAAAATTACGAGACATACTTTTCAATTTTTAAATTTGACAGTGATTTTGACAGCTAGCAAGGATAAAAAAATAAATGTCTATTTTGACAGATTTATTATCTATTTGTAAAGTAAAAAGTGTAAAATAAGCTATATTTTCAACAAAATGTGATATTTCATTTACGAGGAAGTATAAGTATGGTTTTATTTGATTGACTTTTAACCGTCATATAATTTTAAACTAAAATCAATCTGAACATTAAATTTTTATTACCACCAGATTATAAATGATATTAAAACCAGACACGACAGAGTTTTACTTACTTACTGATAATCTCGCGGCCAGAATTGGCTACGCAATTTATTATCTGCATTGCGTATCTTCCTCATTCCTTAATCAATGAGAAAATAAAATCTGTTTCTTTCCTTAAGGGGTTTAACAATTTTTTGTATGATTTTTACTCGTATTATATTCGACTTAAACACTACTTCGAAAATAAACGTTCTTATTATTACTAAATCGTGCATACTTTCCTGCACATAAAATCCGTGTTTGACTGAATGATTCAATACATTTCGGCGCTCTATTTTAGAGTTCCCATAACTTACAGCGATTTAATAGTGTTTATTTTAAAGGCGTTTAAATGTGTCAATTTACAGGGGTTCTCCCAGTCTACAATAAAAGCACTTTACATCCAAGGAGTCTCTCTTGGGAAACCCCATGTTGCACGTTATACTCGCTTTTATCAAGATTGGGGAGTCGGTGGACTTTTTTTGTTTACTTCCATATTAAATTTCAATCAGGATTTTAGCGAAGCCGGCTGAAAGTTCATCGTAACGATTCTCGACATCTTTTAAATTTGTACTGGAAAGTTAATTCCAGGGCGGTTTTCAAAAATACCCTACTTGTTAAATACTTTTATACAGGGTGGGCCAACGAAAACGAAACGTAATCCACTTTCAGTTGGTACCTTCAGTCGAACGAACCTGGTTCACCTTTGACATGTCGGTGTTAAATTTGAAAGTAGACTTGGCCGTATATTTAACCAATGGCTCGCGGATAATAGCTACTTATGTTTTACAGCCTCTGAAAACCACCCATAAATAACTCCCCGCGACGTGTACATTAAATTAGGACACAATTTATGACCAAACGACAGTGCATTAGGGAAAAACAATAACGATATTTCATTAACCTGTCCCATCCGCTCACATGCATTAAACTATGTTTCGTTAAATGCTATAAATTTTTCGCGAGGCAATTACGGGCCCGAAATATTAGCTACGAGTTCGGTCCCTCCTTTCCTGATATATCCAAAGGACTGTGTACATTTAGACGTTGCTATCTTATGAGGCGCCATTTAAGACATTATTAGTATTACAAATATGTTTTATAAATATATATATATCTTTGTAAAAGTATATATATATTTTGCGACGTGATCAGATAGAATTTGGTCCGTAGATCCCAAAAATATAACATATACAGGGTGTTCTATTTAGAAAATCGAATTTGATGTTATTTCCGTCAAAACCGGAAGTCGGCCATTTTGAATGTACACGTCATTAAACTGGGAAATGAGTCTTATATATATGTTCCAAATTTCAAAACAGTTGGTTCATAAACAAAAGAGCTGCAAGCCTGGGCCGGTATACATAAACGGGGAAGATATTGCCAATACAAAATTACTAATTTTTCCATAAGGACATATAGGAAGGCCAGTAGCACCGGCCGGTGGGTAGGCGACCTGTTAAATTGTCAACAAACAGCAATAAGCATACGAAAAACCTGAGACCATCCGCATGAATGGAACGTTAATTTAATTTATCTGTGAAAAGATTAAAACTCTCTGGCCCGATTAAGGGCGAACAAAATAAATAATTACCGCGAGGGTGTGTGTTTATGATATAGTGCACTGCCACAGGTGTGTCGGGCGTTGTTGTGTGGGTAGACTAGATGCTACCGTACAGATAGCATCAAGTTACAATTTCCATATTCATATGGTGGGCATAATGCAGAATCCTGTGAGATTGAAAACTTCTTGTTTTTAATACATCTCTCGGATAGAGGAGCCTTCTCCGAGGTGGCCGGAAGTTGTTACGGACAGAATTAATTTCTGTTCTGAAAGATATATTGAAATGGAATGGGTGTAAATATGTAAATTCCGACGGGTTTTTCAAGGGTATTAATTTTACTGGAATATCGAAACTGACTAATCAGTTTCGTGTGAATATGCTAACGATTGTAAATAAAAAGAAATTATTTCCCTATTACCAAAAAAAATCAAATGACTTGAGGCTTAAATTTAGAATACTACCAAATAATTGTTTACCTAGTTCCAGAGGTTTTATTTCCCAAAGAAAAAAATATGGCCGAAGTGTCTCGTATTCGCAATTATGTCCTTCTCAAAGTACCTACCTCAATTCCAGTCACTCTTCCAAAGAAATAACTACAGACTTATCTAAATCTAACAATCCGGAACGACTATGTGCAAATTTACAAGAGATTATTTCACAAAAGCTTCCTTTCCTATTTCCCGTATAAAATCAAGCTGTTCTTTTTCTTATTGTTGTCATTTCCTAATTAATTTTTAAAAACAAACAAGAGGATATGCAACCCACTGTTCTACTTTGTGCCGGGACAATCTAACCTCAAATAAATTGACAGATTTATTTACCATAAAGGCAACTTCGAATAGGTTATGATAAACAATTCGCAACAACTGATATTAAATGAAGAGCATCAAATTTTGCGAGATTTAAAGGTAAGTAAGAAAATTAGATAATGAAAATATATATTTGTTATTATCAGTTTATTTAAAATTTTTAAAAAAAATAAAAAACCTCCTTTTTAAAGATATCAGGATAAAATTTTGTATGGTGAAATCAGGAAAGATTTACAACTTTTTGTGACCTATCCGCCATATTTGTCACTTCCGGTTTCACCGGAAATAACCCCAATAGTCTTTTCTAAATGGACCACCCTGTATGTTTTTACGTTTTTGAGATAAGAATCACATTTTGGATACATTTATACTATTTTGAACAATTTATACAGGGTTGCAAGAAAAATAATTCGAATTTTAGTTGTCAATCTAGATGGATGAGAATATGTTAAAATTGTTTTTGTTCCAATGTAATTCATATGAAAAATACGAAAACGTCAATATGTCCAATAATACATCATACATACATCATAAAGTATTAACACAAATATACAGGGTTGATCAAAATTTAATTGAAGTTAGATATAAATCGTAAATTTCTCAAGTAAAATTGTCATTCCTGCCGGTAAAGATTACACATTACGTAGAACATTTCGTACCGTTTAACCCCTACTAAATAGAGCTTTCTGAATATCCTGGTGGCCCATATCATAATATTTAAAAAAAGAGTTATTTTAAAAAATGTGATTTTAATGAGTTTAGAGCACCTTGTATGATGTATTATTGGACATATTGACGCTTCCGTATTTTTTGTATGAATTACATTGGAACAAAAATAATTTTAACATAATCGCAGCCATCTAGATTGACAACTAAAATTCGAATTATTTTTCGTGCAACCCTGTATAAATTGTTCAAAATAGTATAAATGTATTCAAAATGTGATTTTTATTTCAAAAACGTAAAAACATACAGGGTGGTCCATTTAGAAAAGACTATTGGGGTTATTTCCGGTGAAACCGGAAGTGACAAATATGGCGGATAGGTCACAAAAAGTTGTAAATCTTACCTGTTTCATACAAAAGTTGCAGGGTATTTACTAAATTTTTATTTGGCAGTAATAAAAAAACAATTGAATGCCGATTTTTTCAAATATGGACATAACTTATGTTTTTTAAATGGACCACCCTATTATATGTTTTTATCCAGTTAGATGTGGTTTTCTTTTCTGATTACACTGCTATAGCATACTTGATAGTTTTATTCAGGAAGTTTTGAATTATTATTATTATTATTATTATCAAAACAATAACAGTTTCTATTGTTTTCATCCACGGTCATCTTTACTAACGCAAAATGTTTGAACTCTAGTAAGAATACAATATTTTTATTTTTGATTAATAATTGAAAACATCCTGTATAAAATTATCAAGTATGCTATATCAATGTAATCAGAAATAAAAACTAAATCTAACTGGATAAAAACATATAGGGTGTTCCATTTAAATAAACATAGGTTATGTCCGTATCTGAAAAAAATCGTCATTCAATTGTTTTTTTACAACTGTCAAATAAAAATTTAGTAAATACCCTGCACTTTTGTATGAAATATTTTTTTCTTAATCCCTACAATAAACTCGCAAATTCTAATTAAAATGTATACTTATACAGGGTGATTCATAAGGAATGGGTAATATTTGTATCTGCAGATTCTATACTGCAAAATATATTTCAGTTATTTTTTCACATAAACATAAAAGTCGGTACAATTTGGTTTTTTGAAGTGAGAAAATCGAATATGCTATCAATTTTTGTGTATCGCATAGATGGCGCTACATAAGCTACCTTGAAATCCGTCATAACTTTTTTGTAGATACTTCATTCATTTATAATTTTATTGCATATTTTTTATTTAACCATTATTTTTAAACAAAAAAGGGATACTTGTTTTATATTCATATAATGCACCCCTATCGAGTTATTTACATTTTAGAAAATTATGCGCACTCATAATTTTAAACAAACATCCTGATTAATTAAAGGGTAGGAGCTAAAATTTTTAAAAAAGTGTGCTATGGAAATAAGTGAAACATACTGACATATTAGACGTTAAAAATAACTGAAATAACAACTGAATTATTTTTATAACTTAACACCCTGTATCTCAGTAAGTATTAATATTTGACAGCCGGTTATTAAGCAATAAATTAATATTTTCCGCTATAGAATCTACAGGTAAAATATTACTCATTCCTTATGAATCACCCTGTATAAGACTTATTTTCCAATTTAGTGACGGAAATAACATCAAATTCGACTTTTTAAATGGAACACCCCATATATTTTATTATTTTTGGATTCTACGGACCAAATTCTACCTGACCACGTTGCAAAATTTGCTTTTTTCTCAAAATAATTTGAAAATTTTTCATTTAATTTTTGAATCCAGAAGGTAGTGATTTGGGAAAAATGTATCTATCTCCATTATCATTCATACAAATAATAACTCTTAGTAGTAAATTAATATTAAGTGTGTTGTGGGTCGATAAATTATAGTGTTGGTTTTTGATAAAAAAGTAAATTTTTTAAAATGAATCGTGTATGGACCATCCACAGACCACAACATTATATAGAACATTTTTTTATTTCAAATAAGTACGACGATAGATGATACGTCTAGTTTTATTTTCATTTAAAACTAAAAAATTAAATAATTCAAAAATTTTAAAATTATTTTTGAAAAAAATTAAAATTTTACGTGATCATCGAATTTGGTCTGTAGGTTCCTAAAATAATAAATACAGAGTGTTCTATTTAAAAGATCGAATTTGTTATTTGATGTCATTTTCGTCGAAACTGAAAGTCGGTCATTTTTTTTACTGTATAAGTCACTAAATTGGAAAATAAGTTTTAAATACATGTTCCAAATTTCAAAACAGTTGGTTCATAAACAAAGGAGCTATAAGCTTGGGCTGGTTCTCGTGGCCACCCGGTATACTATACATATAATAAATAATATGATAAAAAATATATGTATATATAAAAACAGAAAATTAGTATACAGGGTGGGGCAATAGTGCGTCGGACCTCGATATCTCGAGTTCTACGATAGCTAAAATTTTTTTAAAAAATTGCAAGTAAACTAGATAAAAAAGTCGAACATACAGGGCGAGCCAAGACAAGATTACAGGACCGAGTGCCTTTTTTTTAATGGAATGCTATGTATATCAGTACATTTTTTGAAGCCTCTTTCTAGGCTCTATTCATTCCTATATTAGCATTGAATATCTCCCAACCACTTGGATGTAAAAAATTTTTTTGTTGATATAATGCAATCTGCAGATGAATTTTAAAAAAATCACCACAGTCACAATTATGGGTTTTAAGAAAAACTTATGTGAATGCCGGTTACGAAACATCTAATTAATGTTTTTGAATCATTTTCATTTCCTAAAACTGTACAGGGTGGCCGGCCAAAAATTATTTTTCAATTAAGAACTTCTTAAATTGAATTTTGTCAATTTTTTTAAATGGAACACCATGTATATTTTTCAACGATGTGATGTAGAAATGAAAAACACAATTAAATAACTACAGACTTATCCAAATCTAACAATCCGGAATCGACTATGTGCAAATTTACAAGAGAAAGTCAATAATTTTCCTTTACTTCTTGAAATTGCATTATTTCGGTCACACATTTTTATGGTTTTCTAAAATTCGGGCATCCAAAACCAGTTTTCATTTTCCCCCCATAAAACCAACAGTCGAGTACTTGAGTTAGGTTGATATTGAGACTCGAGTTGCAGCAGAGCTTAAATCCACAATATACTTATTTATCGAAGTCGAATAAAAAACCCTCCTCTCCCAATATAAAGGAATAATTAATGGAAGCGGTCCTTAAAGAAACACGAAACGTCAGTGCCTTCCCTTGGAACAAGTGTTAAAATAAAATTAATAAATGATGTTGTTGACTTCCGAAAACCGAACTAAAAGTTTCGTAATCATTTTGGGGAAAAAAAATCCCGCCATGATATTAACATACCACAAAGTTTCCGAGGCAAAGGACAATAATTACTAAGAATATTCTACGTAAAATATATTTAAAGCTCGAGAAGCCACCTGAAGAATTTTTCATCAATTAATAAAGGCTGGCACTAATTACATTAGCTATTAGCAGCGCCCTTATAATTATCCATCTTACCGCTAGGTGGTGAGCGGACCAGATGAGTAATTAAAACAGATTAATTACTAATGGCTTAATATTCATCTGAGCCTATGCCTTTCTAAGCTGGCCCGATCTTTTACAGCTCATTTGCATTTTAGAATTGCGGAATCCATCTTGGCAGAGTTTTGTTTTAATGTCAGCCGTACAGGGGGATTATTCATGATTTTCTGCCAGCCAACCCTTTTCCTATTCTATTTGCCCTTACTTCTACTCCGCAAGGAGTTCCGCGCGCATAAAAAATATTTTTGTCTGCTGGTGACAGTTAAAAATGTGTGCCCCGGCCTCCCGCGCCAAGAAAGTTATTTTCTCAGCCTCCAGTAGAAAATATCGCACTATACAGCTCGTATTAGCCTTATCAGAAACATTTAGCAAATCATTCAACACTTCATAGTATTGGCTGGAGGAGTAGTTGTTTTAATAGACTTGTTTGCGAAAGTGCCAATATAATATGCGATTAAAAATACACTAAAAATCTAGGTTATTTTGTACTATACAGGGTGAGTCCTAATGTGCGACATTAATTTTCGATATACGAAATACTGCTACGGAATAACTCGGTTATCATAAGTTGCTTAACGGACATCCTGTATAAGGGAAGCAATGTGAATCCAGAAAACCTAAAAAAACACTTCCTAATTTTGCCTAATTTCTTAACGAGATAAAAACTCTTTCATAATGGGTTGATACAACATTTGGGAGCCCCAATTGGGGCTAATAGCATTTTATTGGACAAATTACGCTCCTATTACCTAAACCACCACGTCAAAATATCAATTTGCTGTTTTTTATGTCGGTATGGGTCCGCAAAAAGATGCGCCGACAAAGGTGGGCAAAACCACACGCAAGGGTACACGCATTCTGTCCAGTTGTCTCAACTTATTAGTCGAGCCAAGTGTCGGTGTTTAATAATAATATTCAATTAGTAGATTTACCCTGTTATTAGATGCTACGCCCCGGGTTAACGCCGAAGGTAGATTTATAGAGGAACTGGAACGGTGGACGTGTGAAATTATAGGTATATGGATGGAGCCGTGTATAAGATACGAAAATTTCTTTATACCAAGTCAAAAAACAAAATGAATTTTACACAGCAATGCGCAGCGCTACGCTGACGAGGAGCAACAACTACGAAACAGTTGTTCGTAGCTGTATCACGTTTCTTTTTTGGGTTATATGGCACTAATTCCTGTATCTCTAGCAATAGGTTGGTTTGATGTAAAAAGAGTAACTGTTACTCGTCAGAATTCAAATCAAATTTATTTGAAGCAAGCGAATTTATGGGTTTGTTTTTAATGTTTACGTATTGCAATTCGATTAACATGCCGTATATATTTTTATTTTGACTGTTTAAGATTGTACCGTTCCTAAATTGAACGCTCATTTCAGTAGTTAATAAGTGGTATAAATCGTTAACATGAATGAGAAACTAAAATGGCCCCAATAGGGAGCCTTGGGACACCCTGCATTGAATATTCAACTGTATTAGTTGTAATCACATGTGCACACCTTGCTTTTTATATGATCGATACAATCATTTATTTCGCAACATAAAGAGTATCTTTGTTCACTGTTAATCTTGTAGATTTGGCAGAAGAACGGTAATAAATAAACCTGCACTATTAGAGCGTATTTTGATCTGGGAAGGACGACATGACGTTTTGACCAAATCACATTGCGAGTGTTTAAATGTTATTTGTGGCATTTCATAAATTATTTCTTTCCTTTTCTCTGTTTGGGATTTATTACCACATTCCTTGAGATTCCTATCCAAAAAATTCGATTTATCTAAAAAATATTCAAATTAACCAGTTTAAAACTGGGAAATAACCTCTACGCCTTTGACGTAATGTCAGAGGATCAGTTAGAGGGTGTTTTTTGACAACTAATAGGAATTAAATTAATACAAAAATACTGCGCTGACGTTTCGGAAACTATATCCGTTTCCTTTTTCAAAGTTTAGGCTTTAGATTTTTATGTAACGTGTAGAATAACACGGCATAAAATAAAAATTGTTTACATCATTTCCATAGATACTTACCATAGAAATGTTGAAAAATATACTAAATAATATTAATTTTATTGAGTTCTTCTCTCAACATTGGTAACCAAGTTGAACAAAATTCTACAGAACGATTTGATACGCATTTATCTTCATTAAGTAAAATTATTGCAGATTCTTTGATTTTTCTTTTTTTGTTGTCTGCTTCTTTGGTCAAAATTTTTGCCGAATCCCATTTTATCCTGTGATCGTTTTCCCAAGCATGTTCACAAATTTTTGATTTTTCAATATCACCTTTTCTAATATAACTTTTGTGCTCGCCTAATCGTACATTAAGTGGTCTAGATGATTCACCCACATAATGTTTATTACACTCGCACGGGATACTGTATATACAATTTTTTGAATTTTGTTCAGGATTTAAGGGTTTCGTTTTTGTCAATATGGATCTTAAAGTAAGTATTAAGTATTTGTTTGAAAAATTGTCCTAACGCCAAATTTTTTACCGACTCGACGTAATTTCTCAGATAAACCTTTTATATATGGAATTAATGTCGAATAATGATATTCTGGTTTTGGTTTTTGCCACAAATAACATTTAAACAATATCTATGCAACAGGTATGGGCCTTATATCAATAAACTTTTTAGATTTTTAGATACGTGCTATAAGAAATTAGCAAGAACCTTAAATAGCATAACATTTTTGTGTAAATGCAGAGGAAATGGTACAATTATAAAATTTTTAAGATTAAAAATGCCATTCCAAAATCAAAAAATATCAAGAATCTTATAGATAACGCAAGTAAGTCTATAATTAGAGAAAGGATTCAATTCCATAATGTCAAAAAAATTTACTAAATAATGATATACAATACACAGAAAATCAGATATATCAACAAGTCGTAGAGCCAGATTTTCAACACATATATAATAATGTTATGTTTGATTATAACAAATATTTTAATTTAAAAAAAGATACGCATTTAAATAAATTTAGAAACTTAATTAGGGAAAAACAAGTAAGAGAATTACAAAATATAAATAATAACCCTTTAATTGACAAAACTGTCATCAATATGTCAAACAGAGTTTTGACAATCTCAGATAAACTAGTTTTATCAAAAGGTTTAAATTTTGCTATTAACCCTAAAACAGTCCCAAAATTTGATATAATAGCAAGTATAGAGAAAACTGCTCAAAATTTACCAGCGGATGAAGGAAATGAATACCGTATAAGTTCAAAAATTATTTTAGAGAATCAAGTTAAAATTAAAGATAATTTGAGTTCTGAAGAAAAACAATCAATTTCTTCTTTGAAACAGGACATTAGTATTAAAATTTTTCCAGCGGATAAAGGTAATGCCACAGTCATTTTAGATACAGATACATATGATTAAAAAATTACAACTCTCATAACTGAGGGCCCTTATTCAAAATTAAATAAAGATCCAACCAAATCAATTGAAAACAAAATTTACAGAACTCTTTTTAAATACAAAAATGAATTTAATGACTTTGAACGCAGAAAGCTTACACCACATCATAGTAAACCTCCTCATTTTTATGGTTTACCAAAAATACATAAGGCAAACATTCCTTTAAGACCAATTGTTAGTTCTATTAATTCTCCGTGTCATAACTTGGCAAAATTCTTACTAAAAATTATTAATCCGCTTTCTGGAAATACCAATTCATATATAAAAAATAGTAAGCATTTTCTAGAAAAACTTTATGAAAATAATATTCATGATACACATCTGACGGTTAGTTTTGACGTAGTTAGCCTTTTTACAAATGTCCCTGTGGACAAAACTTTGAAAATAATTAGAGACAAATTAATAAACGACAATAATTTGGCAAACAGGACTAAACTTAGCGTAAATAGTATAATATGGAACTGTTAACGGTATCAATAAAAACAACCTATTTCCAATTAAAAAATGATTTTTATCAACAAGATTTCAAGATGGCAATGGGTTCCCCTTTGTCACCAATAATAAGTAATATATTTATGGAGGATTTTGAAAACAGATATGCTGAAAATAATATTCATAAACCGGTAACTTGGTGGAGATATGTTGACGATATTTTTGCAATTTGGTCTCATGGAATAGATTTATTAAACAATTTTTTGGAAAATATTAATAATAAAGAACCGTCTATCAAATTCACTCTAGAAATAGAAAATAATAAAGAATTATCATTTTTAGATGTTTTAATTAAAAAAGTCAATAATAATAATTTTCAAACTAGCGTTTACCGAAAAAAGACTCACACTAACAGATATTTAAATTTTAACTCAAACCAGTATTTGGACGTTAAAAGAGGTGTTATAAAATGTTTGTATGATAGGGCAAAAATAATTTCTTCTAATGATGAAATATTCAAACATGAAAGGCAATTTGTCAGGGAAATTTTAATTAATAATGAATACCCGAAATAATTTGTTGATAAGACTTTCATGAACATTGAAAATAGAGTTAACAATCCGGTGCAACCAAAACCAGAATATCATTATTCGACATTAATTCCATATATAAAAGGTTTATCTGAGAAATTACGTCGTGTCGGTAAAACATTTGGCGTTAGGACAATTTTTCAAACAAATAATACTCTAAGATCCATATTAACAAAAACGAAACCATTAAATCCTGAACAAAATTCAAAAAATTGTATATACAGTATCCCGTACGAGTGTAATAAACATTATGTGGGTGAATCATCTAGACCACTTAATGTACGATTGGGCGAGCACAAAAGTTATATTAGAAAAGGTGATATTGAAAAATCTAAAATTTGTGAACATGCTTGAGAAAACGATCACCGGATAAAATGGGATTCAGCAAAAATTTTGACCAAAGAAGCAGACAACAAAAAAAGAAAAATCAAAGAATCTGCAATCATTTTACTCAATGAATGCGTATCAAATTGTTCGGTAGAATTTTGTTCAACTTGGTTACCAATGTTGAGAGAAGAACTCAATAAAATTAATATTATTTAGTATATTTTTCAACATTTCTATGGTATCTATGGAAATGATATAAACAATTTTTATTTTATGCCGTGTTATTCTACACGTTACATAAAAATCTAAAGCCTAAACTTTGAAAAAGGAAACGGATATAGTTTCCGAAACGGCAGCGCAGTATTTTTGTATTAATTTAATTCCTATTCGCGAAAATCACGTACCGCGAGATGGCGCTGAATATTTAGTGTGTGTATAAACCAAGTGGTGAACAACAAACCTTTGACAGTGTTTTGACATTTACGATAAATTTAGAGGTTAACTCTAGTAACAATATTTTTTATTAAAGTATCGTGTCAACCGTTTTATTAATTGATTACATTGCTATATTGTTTATAAACTATTTAAATATAATTAACAACACTTTAAACTCACTTTTAATTTAAAAAATCACAAGATAAATTTAAGAAACCCGAAAAACTGACAGTGATAGTAGTGACAGCGGTTTGTTGTTCACTATGAATGACTCATCATATTGAGATTACGCCAAAAAATATAGATGTCGCCCACTCCGTGATTTTCGCGAATTAGTTGTCAAACAACACCCTCTCTGATCCTCTGACATTACGTCAAAGGCGTAGAGGTTATTTCCCAGTTTTAAACTGGTTAATTTGAATATTTTTTAGATAAATCGAATTTTTTGGATAGGAATCTCAAGGAATGTGGTAATAAATCCCAAACAAAGAAAGGGAAAGAAATAACATTGCGAGTATTTTGCATCTGTGAGATTAGTAAAAACACATTTTTCTTATTTTACCACAAGATATCTATGCAAATTGTGGTCCTTCTCACGATCAAAATAAATCAAATATAAACAGTGGTTATGTATATTCACCTTACGATGTCTTCACCATGTCCTATCTCGTTCGGAACCTACCTACATACAGAAAAATACAAATTAGTAAGAATAAATTGAATAATATAATAAAACATACCTTTATCTCCTTTCCCTAAAGCGGTTCGTCTCCATAGTACCATCACTCGCACTCACTCGACGCGCAAACCAGAGCCTACTAACTGCTTTTCTGGGCTCTTGCCCCCAGAAAATCCCCGAATACAGTTACAAGCCTTAACACTTGATATACCCCAGCTATTTTAGAAATAACAAAGATATTCTCAAGATACTCGTCGAGATCTCGGCTCTGGTTTGACGAAACCGGTCGTTCTCTCTACGATAGAGTGAACTAGATATGTCCAAATAAATGTCACTAGTGTCTGTTATATATAGGTAGTTATACTCCGTCTCCAGGTGCACATTGTCGTCCATGGTATGGATGTCAAAACTACAACACGCTTGAATATCAGTTTCTTTCCCTAATAGTTCGTCCCTTGGCTTAATCTGAAAAAAGATTGCAGTGTCAAAAGCTTTTATCCAAATTATAACTTATGAGCTAGTAATAGAATCTTCCACTATATAATTTAGTTGCCAATCGACAGAGATTTTCTCAAACATTAATATTAATAGACCAGAAAAAAATTCGAGACCCTAGTTCTTTGGTAAGTGAAATATTTTTTGTTTACTTGAATAATTTGATTATCATTTGAGTACTTTAAGTATCATTTAATTATTTTGCGTACCATTTGAGTACTTTGAGTATACGAATGTTTCCCATGTTGGATTTGCGTAATAACGCCGGCTAATTTTTCCAGACAATTTCATAACGAAAAACCTATAATTCAGTATTAGGTAATTGCGGAACAAGATAAATGTGTAAGTGCCTTTAAGTGAAACCAGTTATTAGTTGGCAAAACGTATAGGTATATTCCAAAAAAATTTTCGAACATCACGATTTCCTCGAAGTGAACAAATTTAAACATATTTTTTCAATTGCATTTCGAGAGCTATCAATTGCTGTTATTACACGATGTAATAGCCAAATACAAAACATGTGTTATGCAGCATTTTCCCCGCATATAAAGATATAATTCACGTACTTAACGTCAAATATAGGGTTTTTACATATTTCTTAAAAGTTTCCTTACCAAATACAGGTCACGTTGGAGTAAATAACAATAATAGAATACAAAAAAAGTTGAAAGGCCTGAAATTAGAGTGTGTGACTGGGGATTAATAATAATATTAAATATTATAGGCGGGCTCATCTTTAAGGATGTTTTAAGGCATTTCGTTGCACGCGATGCAACTGTTTGTTTCTTCCTCAGGCCGATAGCCCTCAAGTTACCGAGCCACAAATTAAAATTGCGATACACATGTAGGCATTTCTAACAACACAAGGGAAACAAAAAATGACCTAGTTAAGTAAAAGTATGTATAGAATGTTTGGAACTAAATTTGATTACAATAAATAAGGTAAGGAACGTGACGTCACCGCGTGCTTTTAAATGGAAGTCCCAAGTTTTTTTAACACTATCGCGTAGCCTAATTGCAACTATACGAGATGAGAACGATCTTATCTCTAATGGTACAGCAGTATCGAAAAAAAAACAAAAAAAGTTATTAATTAATAATTTCAATTTCACCCCAGTGGCGTAGCTATCAAGCGAAAGGCAACGCAGCATAAATATAGAATCGAAACATAGGCGTATTGTTGGTTGCCGACCTTAAAACGTATAGTAGCGCCATCTATTAGAGAGTAGCTAAATGTAATGTAATAAGTAAATGACGATCTAGCGTGTGTTATTTGTGAAAATAAACCGATAAAATTAGACTGGAATATTGAGTTTGATTAGGAATATAAGAAGTTCTCCAAAAATATTAAATCGAATTAGTTTTTTTTGTCAAGTAAAGGGAGGCTTCTGTACAAACATTTTTTTCGATATCAATAAAAATTTCTCTTTTTTAAACACCTCAGAATAAAAGCGTCAAAATTTTGGCCGTACTAATAGGTAAATTTAACTTATAGTATTTTTTCAAGGATTTCGTAAATTTCAACAAAAAACAATTGAATGTCAAATAATTGAATTTCCTGTATATTTTTACAATTTTGAAAAAAGGTTTAAATTCACCTTCCAAAAATATAATATAACATATACATACTATTTATTTACCTTCATATTTAGTGAAATGCTGATTATTATTATTATTATTTTAATTATTATGAGTATTTTACTAAATATGAAGGTAAATGTTATGTTACATTTTTGGAAAGAGAATTTAAACCTTTTTTTCCAAATTGTAAAAATATACCTACAGGGAATTCAATTTAAAATAAAACATGGCTATGTTTTTTCTCACCTTTCTTTGACATTCAATTGTTTTTTTTCTCACATTTATTTGACTTTCAATTGTTTTATTGGTGATATTTTCGAAATCCTTGGAAAAAACACTATAAGTTACGTCGAATATTTTTATTTCATTTCCAAAGACAAACCAAAAAATTGTAAAAATATACCTACAGGGAATTCAATTTAAAATAAAACATGGCTATGTTTTTTCTCACCTTTCTTTGACATTCAATTGTTTTTTTTCTCACATTTATTTGACTTTCAATTGTTTTATTGGTGATATTTTCGAAATCCTTGGAAAAAACACTATAAGTTACGTCGAATATTTTTATTTCATTTCCAAAGACAAACCAAAAAATTGGGGTGAGATCGTTATAGGAATTACCCTGTATATATCTACTTCAAATTTGGTAACATGTTTTTCAGTTTTTTATTGCCGATGTCACATTTTATACAGGGCGCTAGTTACAATACCTTTATGTGACACTTTAAGCCATAACATTTTTGAGGTTAGGTTTGGACATTATCTTCTAAATGGTAAACTTCTTGTCCTTTTTTTGGCATTGGTTATGGAATCCATGGCCCAGGGACCTCTGCATTTTATGTTGCGTTTCGATTAATAAATGACAATGTCCAAAACCTAACCTCAAAAAAAGTTATGGCTTAAAATGTCACATAAAAGTACTGTAACTAGCGCCCTCTATAAAATGTGACATCAGCAATATCACCATTGTAATTAGCGACCTGAAAACATATGTTAATACCAAATTAAAGTAGATACGTACAATAGATAGAGGCAAAATACGAATACAATTTATTTTACTTTACCACCCTGTATCTTGAAAACGAAAAGAGTTACACCCCTACTTTTTGGGTTAAATCGACTTAGTTTGATGTCAAGAATTTACACCCTGTATGTATTTAGTTTAGGGGAATAAAAATTCTACTTATTTTTTTTTTTTTTTGGTTCGTATATCCAATTCTGACCTGACCTCTCGGGAACACCCCGTATAACATGAAGATTTCAAAAGCGACCGTTTTTGCCGATTTTACAACCAGATTGGCACGGCTAGAATGAATCATCTGGCAATCGGTCACACCAACCGCTGATGATAATCATATCGCTGCAAATACTAAGACTAAAGTGTTACGGCGCTATTTTTGCAGGTGATTACCGTGCACAAACTGATAAATAATTTAATATCTGGCATGTCTGACCATAAAACATACTTTATGTATAGCTATAACCTATAACACATGCAATATTTTATCTTGTCCACGCTGACTGACCTGGGGGTCATCGTAAAATTTAAACCCACTACAAATTTAATCGACTCACTAAATATACCCTGTTTAATTAAAATGGTAGCGGAGTGTAAACAACAACTTCTGTGTATTATAAGTTGAATAACTATACATAATGTAACAGACAGACGCAAACAATAAAGAACAATTGCAACTGATGCAGCAAAAAATTTTTATTTTTCATTGAAGAATCGATGAGATATTTGATTATTTTTTTAAGGAAAGTCCTGTCCCTATTGACGGGTTTCACTGACTAGATGTATTAATTTTAACTGCAATCAATCGCGCCATTTTGAAACCGTATGTTTTTACGTTTTTAGCTTTAGCTAGAGGCGCAACAGTGGGACAATAATAAATATTTTAAATTTGTAAGTGGAGTCTTTTATTATTTTTTTTTATCGGTACGCCACTGGCTAAAATCAATTTTTTTATTTCCGAATGACTGCTGGTGATTAATATTAAAAATTATTACCCTAGAATAATTCAGGGAGAAATTTTTTTTATATACAAGTTCATTTTTCTCTGATGGCTGATCTTAAAAAAATGATTTTCATTTTATGCGGAATTCTTTATAACTTTGTGTCCTTTTGTTAATTTTTCATAAAATTTATGCTTTTCAAGGAAAACGGGATTAACCGAAGCAAGGTGTGAATGTTTTAATTATAAATTAATCAAAAACTCTCTATAGTAGCCTATGAATATACCGGGTGTAAACGAATAGTGGGCGTGCCCTGTAACTTCCTCGTTTTTAAAGATATTGGGATAAAATTTAGTATGCACAAATTAGGTTAGATTTCCAACTTTTTGAGACCTATCCGCCATATTTGTCACTTCCAGTTTCACCGGAAATGGCCCCAATAGTCTTTTCTAAATGGACCACCCTGTATATTTTTACATTTTTGAAATAACGATCACATTTTGGATACATTTATATTATTTTGAACAATCTATACAGGGTTGCACGAAAAATAATTCGAATTTTAGTTGTCAATCTAGATGGCTGCGAATATGTTAAAATTATTTTTGTTCCAATGTAATTCATATAAAAAATAAGAAAACGTCAATATATCCAATAATACATTATACAGGGTGCTCTAAACTCATTAATATCACATTTTTCAAAATACATAACTCTTTTTTTAAATATTATGATATGGGCCACCCGGATATTCAGAAAGCTCTATTTAAAGTATGGGTTAAACGGTACCAAAAGTTCCGTAATGTGTAATTTTGTTCGACCCTGTATATTTGTGTTAATCAGAATGGGCCTCTCATTCTTGTTGCATATCATAAAATATTAACACAAATATACAGGGTTGATCAAAATTTAATTGAACTTCGATATAAATCATAAATTTCTTAAGAAAAATTGTCATTCCTGCCGGTAACTATTACATATTACGGAACTTTTGGTACCATTTAACCCCTATTAAATAGAGCTTTCTGAATATCCGGGTGGCCCATAACATAAATATTAAAAAAAAAGAGTTATTTTGAAAAATGTGATATTAATGAGTTTAGAGCGCCCTGTATAGTGTATTATTGGACATATCGACGTTTTCTTATTTTTCATATGAATTACATTGGACCAAAAATAATTTTAACATATTCGCAGCCATCTAAATTGACAACTAAAATTCGAATTATTTTTCGTGCAACCCTGTATAAATTGTTCAAAATAGTATAAATGTATCCAAAATGTGACCTTTATTTCAAAAATGTAAAAACATACAGGGTGGTCCATTTAGAAAAGACTATTGGGGCCATTTCCGGTGAAACGGGAAGTGACAAATATGGCGGATAGGTCTCAAAAAGTTGGAAATCTTACTTAATTTCACCATACAAAATTTTATCCTCATATCTTTAAAAACGAGGAAGTTACAGGGATGGCCCACTATTCGTTTGCACCCAGTATATAATAAATGCCTAACCCTACTGATTTTTATAACATTCTTTAATCATTCCAAAATTTATTATTAATAATAACTAATGAAACAGCCTCAAAGCCTCAAAAATAACTATTAAGCACCAAGTGGGCCTAAATTTCCTTTGTGCAATAAATATAGTGGAGGTCACTACTCATCTGGCAACCCGATATACACTTATGTCCTGAATAGTTCGTATGGTAGTATCTTGAATTAGGTGAACCACATACTTTCATTTTCATTTTTATGTAGACACTTTAGCCGCAAATTAAAATCTCTTTTTATAAATAGGTATGCATATAAGTTGGTTAATTTGGCCTCGAATTTGGCAAGTAATAAAACAATATTTATTATGACTGTTAATAATAATAATAATAATACCTAATTATAATTTCTTTCCTTTTCTTTATTGGGATTTATCACCACATTCCTTGAGATGCCTATCCAAAAAAATCGATTTATCTAAAAAATATTCAAATTAACCAGTTTTTAAAACTGGGAAATAACCTCTACGCCTTTGACGTAATGTCAGAGGATCAGTTAGAGGGTGTTTTTTGACAACTAATAGGAATTAAATTAATACAAAAATACTGCGCTGACGTTTCGGAAACTATATCCGTTTCCTTTTTCAAAGTTTAGGCTTTAGATTTTTATGTAACGTGTAGAATAACACGGCATAAAATAAAAATTGTTTATATCATTTCCATAGATACTTACCATAGAAATGTTGAAAAATATACTAAATAATATTAATTTTATTGAGTTCTTCTCTCAACATTGGTAACCAAGTTGAACAATATTCTACCGAACAATTTGATACGCATTTATCTTCATTAAACTTGGTTACCAATGTTGAGAGAAGAACTCAATAAAATTAATATTATTTAGTATATTTTTCAACATTTTTATGGAAATGATATAAACAATTTTTATTTTATGCCGTGTTATTCTACACGTTACATAAAAATCTAAAGCCTAAACTTTGAAAAAGGAAACGGATATAGTTTCCGAAACGTCAGCGCAGTATTTTTGTATTAATTTAATTCCTATTAGTTGTCAAAAAACACCCTCTAACTGATCCTCTGACATTACGTCAAAGGCGTAGAGGTTATTTCCCAGTTTTAAACTGGTTAATTTGAATATCGTTTAGATAAATCGAATTTTTTTGGATCGGAATCTCAAGGAATGTGGTAATAAATCCCAATAACGAAAGGGAAAAAAATAATTTATGAAATGCCACAAATAACATTTAAACAAAAAATTATAATAACATAATAATTTTATTTCTGTACGTCAGTAGAAAAAAGAATAACCACATACCTTAGTATAAAAATAACGAGAAAAATAAAATATAACACACAAAATATTATTGTACAGGGTGTCTCAAATTGGTAGGGATTGTGGCGTTACACCCATTTCCAGAGTAGCTGGAAAAAAACTGCCGGCACATTCCAGATATCAATTTTCGAGACAAACCGAACGGTCAAAGGCTCATTTCGATATCTCGAGATATACCTAAGCCAAAATTTGTATTTGTCATTTTGAGAGGGTACCGCAACTTCCTTATGTATGAATATTTTTTGTAACTTTAAAAACTTTCTCAAACGCTTTTAGGGCTTTATGTTATATTTTTGAAAAGCATGAAACATAATATGTAATTTTTTTATGCCACAGCCAACTATGATTTTCAATAAAAAAAAATTAAGTGTGGATCGTAGCAGAGAATCTGTAAGAGTCAGAGAATTTAGTTTTCAGATTCTCGATATACGTAAAAAAGTGCTCTAAGAAAGTTTTTAAAGTTAGGAAAAATATTCATAAGGAAGTTACGGTACCCTCTCAAAATGACAGAAATGCAAATATGGCTTAATTATATCTCGGAAACAGTAAAACATATCGAAATGAGCCTTTGACCGTTCGACTTGTCTCGAAAATTGACCTCGGGAATGTGTCGTCAGTTTTTTTCCAGCTACTCTGGAAATGGGTGTAACCCCTCAATCCCCACCAATTTGACACACCCTGTACTTCAGTCAAAACTATATACGAGTATAACGAATAGTGTTATTTCGAGTGTTATTTAAATCTTTAAAACTTAAAGATCTCTACGCATAAGCTGTCATCAAATTTAAATAACATTAGTTCTATGTAAATTATTAATACACAAATTTCTCTGAAGATGGTAATAAATACCAAAATGTCAGAAAATATATATATTTTTTTTAAATTTACACATCGAATTAATTGATATCAATATATTGCATATAGACATAGACGTATTTACTACATAAATACATTAAACACACGTTCAATGTGATATCACTTTACAACGCAAAAACAGGAATAATAAACACCCCAATTAAATAAAATATTTCTTGATTGTGTGACAGTTTTTAAATCTTGCAGATTTTTTAGTTTAAAATTAAAAATATGTATATAAGTACTTCCGCAGAAGCTTTAAGGATTTAAAATTTACATCCCATCGGTAAACAAAACTTTTCTGGCAGTAGTTCTATGATAAACAGGGAGTAAAATGCCTCTAGATCTCTCGCTAGATCTAGTTTCATGTAGGTAAGTAAATGGCAGATTTGATTCCCAGAAAATATCCTAAAAGTTCATAAACATACGAGAGACCTCAAAGGTATGCTAGCGAACAAGCTAGCGAATGTAAAAATTTTTGAACGTTTTAAAAGCACTACGACCACGTCTCCGCAATTCAGACTTACCAAAATCTGAACTACCTCTAGGATAGAAGCAAAGATTCACGAAATAGAATCATGAAGAATTCCTGACTTCAATGGTTAGACATAAATTTTAAAGCGTATAACAATTAGATCTGAAATTTTTGGAATATATTTATCGAATGCCTATAATAATTTGTAAGCACCACATTATTATTTCTAAATCAGTACTAGGTACTAAAAAATACTAGATTTTGGAGTCATTAGTTGGTGGTAACAATTGCATGGAAACAGTCTCGGAAACAGTCTTTGTTTTATTTAGGTTTATTTTTTTGACCCTAGCGTATTATTTCTACGCAGACTCTTTCCATTATTGATTGAGTTTAAGTTGAGCCATTTGCTGTATAAGATGCCTATTATCATCGGCAAAGAACACTACATGTTTGGTATTCTTCGGCCCTAATATTGAGCCTTAACATCTTATCTGACAAAGTAAATATTTCTGCAGAAGATCAAAATGTTGCATTTGCGACTTGTAGACAAGTACACAGCCTATGTGTATTTGTGCAAAAGAAAACAAAATGGTCAATTTGTATTAGGAACTAGATACATTGGAAATTGTGTAAGAAATTATAATTGACGGTAGGTACTTACCTATTTCTTGCATATTGATGTATATGTATCGCCAGTTTGATTCGAGTTTGATATTGCACTGCTATATTAAGGAATTAATGGACAATAATTATTATAAGTTGCTAACCGAAACTATTCTAGTAGGTACCGACCTTCTAAACGTTTTTTTAGTTTACATTCGGCTTAAAGACATCAATAGTTACCCTACGTTTTTAGTGTCAATATCACATCACTTTGCATTTATAAAAACACCTAATGAAGCCCTAAACTAGTATTATTACCGTTATATTAACTTTTACAAAACAAGCCGATTTCAAACACGTACAAACAGAACAGAACAACGTAAAACAAAAGAATTCTGAATTCGTAAATCTCGTTGTTCCAACTTTTCTTCTACTGACTATTTTTCATAATAACTTTTTTACATACAAAATGCGTGAACTAATACTAAAGGTGCGTTCGCATGAGTGTTCTGCTTTTTACGTTTCGTTGTATGATTAATGACGTAACGATTTTGCATTTAAGTCACCAATTACGCAAGGAAAATAAACAAAACGTTCTATTTTCTTTTCATCACGTTCCTTAAATAAATATAGTGCATGGTTTGACGGTCTTTCACTAGGAATACCATCGCCCTTGCTTCGCCGAGATAAATTGATAAAAATATCTAATTGAAGGAAATGCTAATAATTAAAGAGCAGTGCGACTTAACCAATTGCGTTCAATTTTCCATTTTCGACGTTGACATGACATGGAAATAATTTGACACTTGGGTACGTCAAATAGATGGACGTTTCTTCCGTTTTTGCTGGTTTATTATAGATGACAGCACTCGTAGTGTTACACGTTACAGAAACTGTAAAGGGACAGTGACGACAATAGAGCTAAAATAACGCCCACCCGCCATTAATTGGCTAAATTTACCAGGACCAACGTAACCTTAAATTATTAGTTTTTGCAAATTTATTTTCAATTTTCATTTTAATTTTTATAGTTTTAGCTTGGATCATTTAAAAACTATCTCAGACAGTAGATTTATAAAGTTTCAATATTGTAGATTATTTAATACAACTGCTAATTATAGGTTAGAATTCCAACCAACAAAAAAATCACACTATAGCCAATAACACAACGAATTTATGTTTTCTACAATTATTTTCAAAACAGCTTTTTAAGAGAGTAGCGGGCGCAAAGAAATGTATTTAAATTCTAGAATTTAAAACTACAAATGACATAAGTTCTATTATTTATTTAAATATAAAATAAGCAGTTTCATAAAGTTCTGTGTAACAAGGCAAGCAACATTTTATCAATCGACTAAATAGTATGCGTTGCACACACACAAGTGCAATATCCTTAATTTCTGTTGCCTATAAACTGCCAACGGCAACGCAGATGTTAAAAATAGCGATAAAATATTTTTCAACAATTTATTTACAGTAAAACAGTACAATTTTACCTTAATGTTATAAAAAGAAGAAACATACTTATGTATAAATCATTCATCATTCTAAATTGAGATTTATTAATATTATATAAATTTACTCTTACATTCAATATTCATAGCGTGAAATGAAAGTCGTAATAAAAACAACTGACTTACTTTTCAGACATTACAGGTAAATAAATGCTACCACACCTGAAGGAAATGTTTTAATTTCCAGGAGTTGGGACATTTAATAACAAATTTTGCCCTCCTGGTAAATAAGAAACTTGCCTAGACCGAGATAATTGATACGCGATATCTTCTGCAGCTTCAATTCGTCTAAGCTCTACTAAACCTTCTCCAGCATCACCGAAAGCTTTTGCTAACAAAATAGCAGCCTGAGCATCACCTTCAGCGGATATAACGGTAGCTTTCTTCGTTTGTTCGGCCTTTTCTACTAAAAATCTAAAACATTTTTCAAGGTTAATTACATACCAACATCAATTCGTAAATAAATCAAACAATACCTAGCCTTTTCCGCTTCCTGTTGAGCCACCTGTTTCAATTCTACGGCTTGCGTAAACTCTCTACCGAATGTTAAATGCGTAATTGAAATGTCATCTAAGATAACTCCAAACTGGGCGGACCTCTCCGTCAAATCATCGCTTACTTTTTGCGAAACTAAGTCACGTTGCGTAATAAGTTCTCCTGCATCAAACTGTGCAACAACCGCTTTTAAAACTTCAGTTGTGATGGAAGGCAGCACTCGTTCTTCATAGTCGGGCCCAAGGATTGTATAGATTTTTGGCAGCTGGTCTGGGACTGGCCTGAATAGGATACGTAGTGTAATGTTCACGTTTTGCAAGTCTAGAAAACAAGCCATTAGATTAAAATGAGTATAGAAACTTGAGTAAGTACTATTGTTCATAGATAGTGATTAAAAATTTGTCATAGGCAATGACAGTGCAAAAAAATTGTGTGTGAAACAACAAAATGATTTGTTATATTTATTTTTTGACAAGTCCCTCGAGTAGTGATACACTTACCTTTACTCCCGGTAATTACAGGTATATTCCTAGGTCTAGACCTAACATCAAATATTATGGGTTTCTGCACCCATGGAATAAAGAAGTGTGTTCCTTCACCGATAACTTGTTTCTTAACTCCAGCGAATCTATCAAATATTACTGCCCTATGTCCACCATCAACTATAAATTGTAAATTTATTATTCAACTATATTTTCGCAGGAATATTACGTATTTTGGAATATAGGAGAGTTGATATTTCCTTAATTGCATTGGCCTTTTACTTGAAGCATTTTTAAAGCAAATATTTCGGTCAATGGAACATGTATGCAATTTTACGACTAAATAGCCGTTTATTTAAAACAAATTAAACTGATCACACTTCCTTGCATAACCATCATGTTATAGTAATCAAGGTCTTTAATGTACTAGGACGAGCAATACGCCACACCACTGACGGTTGCATACTTAGTACAGTACCCCAAATTTTTAACTAGAAATTCTTATGCTAGCTTTAACTTACCATTATATAGAGCAGAATTTACAACGCCCCCAACAAGTGCAACGCCTAAACCAAATTGTCCAATTCGATTAAATACCTGTGCAGCTGACATTCTTTACCTAAAAATTAACATTAGATAGAATATGCCAGGCCATTACACAAGTTAGGTTAGGTACAGACAGAACGACCACGAGAGACGAGAATTCACTTACGTAATACAGTAAATTTGCATATTATAAATACCTCACAAATACTACCTTATCATACTATTAAAGGCTGTTTTACTATAAGAAATTTACCTTTTTAAAAAATGAACAACATAAAAAAATGTCGGCTTTCGGCAATACTTGACACCACAGAACATCTAAAAGACTTACTTAACTTTCACAATATTGCCACAGATAATGCAAGAGCGAGAGTCAACCACAGAATATCTAAACTATGTCAACTAGCAATCTTCTTCTCTTTACTCGGGGCAAGTGACCAAATACTAAATTCTCTTAAACAGTTTTTTTAAATTTTATATCGTTTTTATTTTAAAACATAACTGTTGTTATTGCTGTTACAAATATTGCTGAAATTACAACTGTTACTAAAATTTTGTAGGTTAATGATTAGTGGGCGCATTCGAATAAACTCACTACATCAATCGATTGATTTTATTCGAATAACTGTCAACCAAATTAATCGTGATAGGAAATGAAATAATTTGAATGAACAGCCTAAATTATCGAGCATTCGAATTTTTATAATTTAACACAGTTAAACGAAATCTTCATGACTCGAGAGCCCGTGTTATATGGCTCTTCGATTATGCCCAAGTGGTTGCATGCAAAGTGAAAGAAAAGACCCATATGGGAGGAAGAAGTGGAGTTAGTGGAGAAGAAGAGAACAGTGAACATTTTACTTTTATCTAACTTCATTTTTTACTTGAAAATTGAAGGTTAAGTTAAGGGAATATTTAAAAATCCCCAGGCTTTTAGAGTAGAGGCAGAAGTATTTTTACTGTTAAATGAAGTAAAAACTAAAACCTATCAGTATGAGTATGAGTGACAGTGGAGAAGAATGGGAATTACCAAGTAGTCGCTCTTTAACCAAATCTTTAAAGAAAGACAAAGGTAATAGGAAACCTGTAACTGCCCAGCAGGTGCCACCAAGGAAACTTTCCTTGGGACCGAAGCAAATTCTACAGAGTAATGTTGATCCTAAATGTCTTTATACTTTTTCCAAAAAAATTGTACGAATTGAATATCCTGGACACGTGAGAAATGTAGCCAGAGCCGTCGAGACGCTAGGTGGAATGCATGGAATTCAAATGGTTTGTTTACATACACTGAATATACTTATGATCCTATTTATCCTGTATTTTTTTTATTTTAGGCAGTTGCGGACCCAAGAAATAAACTAGATCTACATTTCCATCCGGAGAACAAATATAGTAAACCATGCAATGCCGACAGAGATTTGAATCCCGGTGTTTTAATAAAAGTGAAAGAAACAGCATCCAGACTTCGCCCTGAGAATTCTACAGACACGAACCTATCGGGTGTAGAATATCAATACGAAATTATAGGCATTACTTCGCTGAACTTTAAATTTAACCGTAATTATTTTTATTCATAAATTTTACCAGGTATTAATAGAAATGTTTTTAGGTATCTGTGATTTTCAATATGTACCGTTGGTTTCTAATCGTGCAAGTAATAATGAGAAAGAACAGGTGGAATATATTTATGACAAGATTATACCTCAGCGTTTACCTAGTTCTGAATGGTTTTTGTAAGTGCCTATTTTGTATATTTTTCAACAAAGACTTTACAGCAATTATTTTATATTTAAGGTCGAAGGAAAATGAACAACAGCAAAAATTTTACATTCCAACAAATTTTGCTCGTTTTGATTCGCCACAGAATAGACTATATTTAAAAGCTGGTGAAAAATTTGGGTCAAATGTGAGACCAGAATTGACAAAATTAATCGAGAATAGTAAACCTAAAAGAATTAAAAATATATCTACTAAGCAAGTGTCATTATTTGTAAATTTGCAAATACCAAATATACAAATACCAGATCAGCCGCTCTCTTACACTATGGAATTAATTAAAGAAAAGAACTTGGAGGAGACTTATAAAATTGTTAAACAGGTAAAGAATTTTGTAATTTATAATTCCTTCAATAAAATAATTTTCAATTGTCCAGCTATTTGAAGAAAGGCCGATATGGAGTAAGGTGGCCATCCAGTATAAAACGGGAATAAATCCAGAACATGCCAAAATCGTTTTACCTGCCGTGGCATATTTTTGCCAAATAGGTCCCTGGAGGATGACTTGGGTGAGGTATGAATATAATCCACAAAAGGAGGTCAATTCCAGGATTTATCAGACATTGGATTATAGGATTAGAGCTACCGGTAAAAATAAAAGAGCTAATACAGTACAGTATATACTGCGGCTATCTTGCCTCCCACTTATTGGGTATAAAAAAATATTCTGTTAAAGTTCTCCATTCTTAAGTTTTTGATCACATATGCTTAAATTTTTACAGAGGGTGCCAAGCTCAAAGTAAATGCCAAACGTAGTTATACCAACAAGACATTTTTCTATGTATCTCCCAATAATCTTAAGAAAGTGTCGTTGAAAGACAATATTGCGTCGACTAAGAAGAATGTTCTAGAAGAAAGAAGTTACGTACTTCGACCCAATTATATTCCACCAGCTAGACAGATGTTTTATCAGGTACCTATACAGGCCTTACAGATATAAATTTTTTACTATTTTTACTTTTATTCATGCTTTTAGTACTGCGATATATTGATTCCTGAAATCCAAGAAATGGTATCAAGATTGCCGAAACTACCTGCAGGCACAAAATTCGATCCAAAAAATGGTTGGTTGCCAGTCAATTTTACTGAACAATGCAGAGAAATCGTCAATAAATACGTAATGGATCGAGTGCAGGAAGAACTCTTAAAGGATACTATAAAATTACAGCAGCAACAAAATACTCACCTTGACAATTTTGAAAAGGAAGACATAAGAGAGACATCACCTACTTACTGCAGCAAAATGCTGAACAACATTAAAAGAGGCATCTACAAGAGCGTGAACGTGACACCTATTAGTGAAGAGCCTAAAACCGATACTAATTCTCCAAACCCAGTAATTCAAACTGTCGACTTATTGGGAGGTAAAGCACTTTATCTTAAGATTACAAACGTTTTCACACCTACCTGCAGAGTATGGTCGATTGTTTAATTAATTTTTAAAACTTTGGGAAAAAAGACACTAGCTTAGAAACATTTACGTGCATTATCATTTTTTTCATATCCATCGAAATGAAAAATGTAAACATTGTTGTAAGGCCTACACCACATATTTTAAATTTTATGTAATATATTCATTTTTAATCTTATTTAATTAATTATTTAGAAATTGACGGCGAGGAATTGGAGCAAGTAAATGCGGACGACGTGGTCAATTCTATACCTGAACGGCTGGAGGAAAACTCGGACGATGACCATCTTAGCCAAAGTTCAGATCTGGATATCGACATGGAGGCCGTAGAGGAAGTAAACAAAATGATAGCCGGTATTCAAAAGGAAGACGAAGTAAACGTCGTTGCGTCTTATTTAAAAAAAAGTTTGTAATTTCCTAAAAAAAAATTTATTTTTCTAGTAATACAAAAATATTAATATTTATAAAACAATAATAAACTATGCGAATCTAAAGTTGAATGATCTTAATATCTTAATATAATACATTTGGAAACCTCACATTTGAGGTAGCTGGTCAATGGGAGTAGCGAACTTGAAGTCTTGAGGAAATAGATTGGCTGCATGTGGGTACATAAGTTTGTAAGACTGCCTAATGGTAACATCAGCCACGCCGGCAATGTCTCCAATTTCTTTTTGGCTCCTTTTATCTTCAGAAGCCTAAAATAACCAAAAAAACATTTATTTGGGAAAACTTAAAAGGAAGACTCTTTAACTGTCTATTTCGTTTCTATTAACCTACCTGAGATGCCATGTATATAGCAGCAGCTGCAACGGAAATTGGAGATCTCCCAGGTACAATGTCTAATTCGACCGCTTTTCTTGCTATGTGTGTTGCGGCTCTTTGTACCATGTTGGGCAAACCAAGATTAGAACAAAAACGAGACATAAAGTCCCCAGTAGTGATGAGATCAACTGACGTTTCAAGAGCCTTAAGAATCAATTTGAAGCATCTACCTATTTCTCTCTTGCTTATCTTACTGACTGCACAAATTTCTTTGAAAGTACGTGGTACTCCTTCCTGGCGACACGCAATGTACAAACATGCGGATGCTATTGCATCATTAGAACGACCTGCAAAAATAAATATTAGTAATTTTATCATACGCTAGTTTTCAACTTCTAAAAACCTTTCAAATTTCTGCCATCGTGAACTTGTTTGAAAAGATTATTAGCTCTATCCACAATCGTCCTAGGTAAGTTAATACGATCTGCCATAGCGTTTATTTCCTTGAAAGCATTAATCAATGCTCTATCTGAGCTATTCATGGTTCTGCGATTTTGATACCGTGCCACTCCAAAAGAATCAAAACTAGCATCACCTACATAAAAATTGTAATATAAATATTTAAATCTGAGCGATTCCCTTTATTGGTAAATTTTATAATGCAAGTGCTCTTGAGTTATGACGTTACGTCAACAAAACATTATGCAAAGCTATGTACTATTGTTTGCTCACCTCTTCCAGGCCCGATCATAGTTGTTAAATCTGAACCACCAAGTAAGGGATTTTCTGGACCACCAACACGAGACGGATCGACTCCATTTTTTTCATTACTGAATGTCCTCCATTCTGAACCGACATCGATTACCCTATTTAAAATACACGTTTAATTCTATGTAAAAACTAATAATATACCTAATACTTGCCTATCACCAACTACTAAACCACATTCTGAACATATTTGATCTCCTGCCCTGTAATCTTCTATTAATGGAGCATCAGGATGTGAGCTACAACATACTTTATTTGTCTCGTACCTAGAAATATTAAACAAATTAGAATAAAATGTAATTCAAATATTTTAGATAATACTTATACGTTTAATTTAAATAAAAAAAACTACCTTGAAGAACTCGCCATTTTGAATAACAGTCAATCACACAAAAAAAACATATATGTCAAGATTGTCAAGCACTCGCTATCTTTTGACAGCTAACTTTACTGCTGCTTCTTCTTCCATAGTAATTTGAACAATAATCGTATTTTCACAACCTATCATACCAACCGGACGTAAAAATGTGAACAAAACAATTTCCACTGCCTCTTCAACAATTTTCTAACTTCTCTCATTAATATTAAATAATGCACTTATTTAAATTTCGCTACAAGTTATTTATATAATGAACTATTATAATTGATAACGGTATTCCATCCATTTTGCGAGATTTACGGAAGAAATGAAAAGTTATTATATATTTAGAATTGGCTATAAACTTGAAATATATCTGCTATTGTGCTATAACACGATATAATTACAACAGTATGTCCGTGCGCATATTTATTGACGCCATATGCGGGGGAGAATGTGGACCATTACAGACATATTGACAGTTACTTGATTTTAGTGATTTCCGACAGATATGATACACTGTTGGCCCCATAGCTCAACACCTGCGGTGTCTCATGTTGTCGCAAGTTTTCACATAGTACAAAGTACAACAAATGACCTTACTTTCACACATTTACCCTCACATGTTACGTCATGCGTAGCATAAACCAATTTCTATCGCTTTACTAGCATACGTAAGTATATCTTTGGTATGAATGATTATTCAACTGTAATACGTTTACGCTACCACTCTTCCTCTATATTTTGTCTTAATATTACAGCCAATTATCAATCTTTTAATTTTACTCTACTTTATTATCGCTGCTAAGATATATATGCACATATATTTTATTGACATATATGTATGTATGTATATATGTGTATATGTATATATGTGTGTGTAATTTTATTGTATTTTTCCCTATGTTGACTTACCAAATGTACATAACCTCTGTATCTTTATATTGGTGAATAAATCATTATCAATATCATTATCATTATCATAATGGTTGTATTAGTTAATAATCTATTGCTTCATATTTAAGTTAATTTTATTTGGAAAGAAAACAATTTGAAATACATGACGTCACTGACGTCAGTGGTTTGTTATTCATGGTTACCATTATCGAGTTACGGACGATGCGGTTGCCTAGCGAAAAATGGACTTGTAATTGGCACGAGGAGAAAATGAGATGAGATTGACACTTCATAAAAACACCATAAAAATAACAACAAATCCCAGTAAAACTCCAGTTTCCAATGAGTAATTCTCAAGAAACTTTTGAAATCTGTTGCTCAGTAAGATAAAAAGGAAGTGCTGTGAAAATGGCGAATTCTTTGATAGAGTCTCTTCCAGATGAAGTGTTGGAATTTATTTTATCACTTCTTCCACCCTACAAAGATTTGCATGATTGTATGCAGGTATCAAAGAGATGGAGAAGATGTGTTTTAAGTATGTTAAAAGTGTCTGTTCATGTTACTAATTTTAGAACTTTTCTTTGTTCCTTCCACGTGTTCCGGTTCTGCATTTCTTTATTTTTTAGATGTTGTTAAGACAAAGCAAAGGAACTTGTACAAAGCAATAAACGATTTTGATGTAAAATGGGAGAGAATCACACCAGCGGATATGGCACCTACAATAACGAAGCGTTACTCTCACACGGCTGTAGTTCACGAAAATTCCATGTTCGTTTTTGGAGGATGCACGTGTGCCATGACAACATTTAATGATTTGTGGAGATTAGATTTATCCAAACGACAATGGATTAGGCCGTTGGCTATGGGAACATATCCTTCTCCTAAAGCATGTAGTTCCTTAATTAGACATAAAGATTCATTAGGTATGACATGCTAATTTTAAAATAGAACTAAAGAATCGATCTCTAAAAGTTGGATATGTATATACTTCAAGAATAAGTACTCTATTTTTATGGTGTGGGGTCAACATTCTCAAATATTATCATTAGTGGGTTGTGCCAAGCCAAACTAAAATTAGCTAATTACCTATTCACGTTTTTATTCCGTATATGTTTTCAAATAGCCAATTTACAAGTCATATTTAATATTTTATCCAGTTCAAAGCATCCTGATGCTACTTTTTATTATTAGATGAGTTGCATCATGTTTTGTTGTTACTAGAGATATCATTAGATAAGTGAAAACAGAAGATAACAATTTAATGATAAGAGATGTAACATTTGGCTAACTGGATATCCAGCTCTATCATTTAAAGATTATGTATATATTACATCTTGCTTTTGATAATCAGATGGTTGGACCTATTAATATTCATGTGTTTATCATTGGAAACCAAAACGGGAAATACTTGACGCTCTTGAGTGTCACGTACTTTGTGTTTGGGTATCCAATTGGAAACTATTGTTGCTTTATTCTAATTAGAACTTAACTTCTAGTATTATTTGGTGGATGGGCCTACCCACCGTCATATCCGCTATATCAAAGTTGGCATCTGTTCAACGAACTTCACGTCTACGATATAATAGCAAACAGATGGACGTGTATAAGCACAGTAAATACGCCACCGCCTGTAGCTGGCCATTCCGTGTCTATATTAGGTGAATGGATGATTATTTTCGGAGGCCTACAGAAACCCAGCACTGCAGTGCACTGTGAAAAATCCAACGATATTTGGAAGTTGAATTTGGAAACTTGGACGTGGCTGAAGCAAGAAGTAGAGTGTATGTTTTCTTTTTTAATAATTGAACTACAAATTATCGACTGGTTCCATAATAATATAATAATAATAATAATAATAGTCTACTTTAAACTAAAAGAAACTTTTGTTATGGAACCAGCCGGCAATGACAAAGTATAAATTATACCCTTGTAGGTGGCCCCAAACCAAATGGAAGATTTGGGCAAACCCAAGTGGTATTAGACGATGAAAATCTATTAATTTTGGGTGGCTCTGGTGGGCCAACGTTTCATTACTGTGATGCCTGGGTGTTAAATATGTCAGGCAATCTTTGGAAATGGAAAAAAGTTGACATTGTTGGGAAATCAAACGAACCTACAAATATATGGAGTAATCCCGGTTGTAAGGTATTACTTTTGCTACCTTATTTGAAAGCATAAATTTAACATTATCTTTTTCCATATCATTTGCAGATAGGAGATAAAATTGTAGTACTTAATAGGATAAGGCAATCTGAGAGCTGTTCGATAGCTTATTATCCAAAAACTACATGGTGTGTAAATACTAGAAGTATGCCCGACGATGGTAGATTAGCTAGAATCGATTTAGCTGCAAGGCAGCCAGATAAGGATGACAATGTTAATGGCAAAAGAGGCACTCTGAGGAACCACAAACGTGAAGCAGATGATGAAGACGATATCTTCCTTCCAGGAAACTCCAATTCTAATACTAATCAAATTGCCAATAGAGACAATCTTAAGGTAAGCAATGAGGTATTCAAAATTTTAAATTTTGCTCTTCATTAATGATTTTGAAAATTTGTATATGCTTTCTTTCATGTATTATCGTTGTGTAATTTATATTTTTAGTTCCATGCAATGCCCGCCTCTTCATCTGGAATAAATATGGCAGCGTTCAATGGCCCGGACAATAGACGAGTCCAAGTAGCCGAGATGATGAGAGAGAAGCGACTCGCCAGTCTTTTGAAAGTGAAGGAAAATTTAACGAAAGGAGCTTACAAGAGAGAGAAGAAGACTCATTATTTAGGTGTTTATGTTTTGGATATATCTCAAGTGTTAAGTGGGAGTCCAATCGCCACATGGCTGCCCCCAAAAAATTTAAGAAACGGACCTGAGGAAACGATACTTTACACGTTAGTGGAGGGCAAATCCGAGTTAATTATGTTTGGAGGTATACAGAAAGATGCAAACTCGTTAGGTTTCTCCATGAATCTAAGTAGCCAAATATCAAACTCCTTGCATTTTATAACGGCCCCCAGTTATGTGATTTAAGATTAAATTAACGCATTTAAAATAATTGAAGAGAAAATTTTTTTTTACCATACCAATACGACTTATAAATTTTAAGTTAATTTAATAATACATGCAATTTAAACCTTAAATCTTAATACGCACAGGGTTTTTTGTCTTTTGCCTACACTTGGTAGTTCATTTTGTCAACAATTTATTTATTTGATCATACTTTTTTTTCTTGTTAAATATACTACAATTCAAAAATTTACTCCAGACTGCAAAAAATGCAAGCTTTAAAAATTTTGATATTTAAGGTCTGTACTGTAGGCCGAAATAATGGGGGACCAATGGAAAAAAAATTTAGACAGGATTTTTTTTGTAAAATGGTAGTTTTAATAGTAAAATAACTTAATAAAACCATTATCAGAATGTTCAGAAAAAATGTTGGCGAGTTCAGTTTGTATTGGCGAAATAAATCTCTGAAACTATTTATCATAGACTATTTATAAATGGAAAGTATGTGCGTTAAACGTCACAACTAACAGAATTATCTTTATCTTTAAAATGATCTTATAAAGAAGGGGACTACACATTTAGATACAATTCCTTGATTTGTTTAGTAGTTTCTGCCTGTTACGTTTTTTTAATCATAAGGCATACATACAGGTTTTAAAATAAACCACTTGTTATTATACTGTTATCTTTCTCAAAGGTAGATTGAAAATATTTTAATTTCTGGTTCCAAACAACACGATTTTGTTTTGTTTCAAAAACAGTAAATGTACATTATGTAGTAAAAGTGTTGTTGACGTTGTGAATACAAGTATAAAATTTTGAACACCGCTGTTCATATGTGTACAGGTCCAATATATAAATAATGCTTTTTCGAACAGAGTGCCATTTTACGAAATAAACGTAAACATATTAAATATTAACGCGTATTTTAAATTAGGCAAATTATAAATTGGACTTCGTATATAAACTCGTTCAGCTCATCGCCAAAATTAAGTTTTATTTAAGAATTGGGTTATTCAGTTTATATCATTTAAATGCCTATAAATATTTTGCTCTATTTGTGCCACATTTTTTGATGTGTCTAGTCATTTATAGTTTACATTTGCAAAGATGTTATTAAAAATGTTCAGTAGTAGCAATATTATTTCATAGAATGAATGAAACATTTTTATGTTTTTATAAAAATAAATTTTTCTTGCAATATATCTTGTTTTATTTTATTACAATCAGTACATATGGCGGAAGAATAGAAAAACAAAAAAAAAAGAAAAAGTTTTATAAAACCACAATTTACTGAAAAATTATATACAATACTTTATATTACTTATATGCTACTATTCAATGTACCCAAAAACACATATAAAATAATTTGCACATCAGTCTTCATCATCACTTTTCCTAAGGCTCCCAAAGACCTCGGAGGGAATATTCTGTTTCTCAACCGGAACCTCCTCCTCCACCTCATCGTCTTCATCATCAATATCGATTTCATCTGGGTTAACAACTTTGTCTTTATTATCCCCTTGAGTTTCTCCCCTTACAAACATAATATTGCCAGGTTTAGGAACGGACGCCGAAGTGCCTGCCATTTCTGCAGCTTTGGCTTCTAGCAAACGCATGCCATCTTTAACTCCGGGTGCTAAGTCTGCAATAGTGCCTGCTATGGAGCTGGCTGAATTCAACATCTGTGCAGACATCATATTAACTTGTGTGTTGTACATAGCTTGGACGCTTCGTTTGATTCTCAACATCTCTCGCATTGTGTCTTCATTGCCGTGTCTAACCTCAAACTCCTTCCAAATTTGCCAGAATTCATTGGTCACCCTGGGATCACAGATTTGACTGCAGTGGGCGTAAATAGCTCTAGCCCTGTCGATTTCCCCTAATTTGGTTTCCATATCGGCGAAACGTACACACATATCTCTCGTTTTATCTTCTGGCAAAACTTCAACTGCCTTTTCGTATATCTGTCTAGTTTTAGGTATTCCATAAATCTCGGCTGCTCTTTTAATGTATATGTTGAACACCTCAAACATTTCTTGTTCGGGTACAGCTTTTGTGGCTCTTTCGTACACCGCCATGGCATGCCTAGCCATGCCGTATTCCTCCTCTAGTTTCGCATATAACAAGTATAAGGTTTTCGCAAATTGTGGTGGACAGTTTTCGAGGCATTGCTCAAATAAATCCCTCGCTCTTTCTAATTTGCTGCCTCCATAACGCTTCAGAAATTTCGTTAAGTAAGTGTTCCATATGTCGTACACGTTTGGCCATTTAAATAAAGAAATACCCTTTTCGTATGCCCGAAAGGCTTCTTCGAAATAATTGTTTTCTTCAAGAAAGACGCCGTAGTTTATAATAATTTGGGGCGTAGCTATTTTCAGGTCGATTATTCTATCATAAACGGCTTTACATGATTTGAACGTACCGAAACTCTCCTCCAAATCCGCATACATGGACCAAACTTTCAGGGATTTGTACAACCGGGCCTGAACAGTCTCATTATCGTCGTGGTAAGCTATTTTACGGGAAGGTAACACTGTGGCTTTGTGCATTAGTTTAAGCGCTTCATCGTAATTCTCGTTTCTAATCTCCATTTCTGCCCACTCGCACCACACATTGGCTAGATCATCTACTTTTACAAAAGGAACATGCGTGGCTTTTTCGAAGATCAGTCTCGCATCGTCAATTTGTCCGTTTCTTTCATAAAATTTAGCAAATTCAACCCACAGAGTGTGAAGCTTTCCCACAGCTAGCCTTGGATCGACTGTCTGAACCGCTTCAGTATAGGTGTTGATAATTTCATGCGGCTTACCTAAAATGCCAACGGATTAATTAACAGTAATTGAAAGAATGGAATTAATAAATTATTTTAGGGGCTTTGCTAAAATTCCCAACTAACGTAATTAAAAGCTTTAATTTACAAGCAATGAAAAAAAATAATCTTGGTAAATTCTAAGCCATAGAGTATACCTCTATATAAAGGCGAGGATAACTTACCTTCATAGAGCTGCACTCGTTTATGCCACTCTTGCACATTATGTGGGTTTTGTCTTAGAAGAACTGAATTTAGAAGCAATAGCCTTCTTTCCATTAGGTATTCAAAACGTGCTAGCCTCAATTCTAGATCAGTATCGTCGTCTTCTGTAGGGTTTACTAAGTTTGCGATTTCCTCCATTCTCTTGCTTAGACTTAATTCCTCAAACTGCGCATAAGCGTCGAAAACTTGAGTAAAGTCACGAACCGTAGTAACAGTCTGAATAGCCTCCTCGTAGATATCTCTGGCCCTTTCAAATAGACCACTTCTGACATAGTAATTTGCTAGCGAGTTCCACAAGTGGCCTAGCTGATCCGTGTAACGTCTCAATCCTCCTCTAATAATAGCATCTACGTTCAAAGATCGAACTTCTTCAGGGTTTTTGGATATTAGCTCGCACAATTCATTCCATAACTGATGCTTTGATTTACCATGTTGCGACACAAAATTTTCATCATTTACAACCTTTGCCAAAACTAAGGCAGCTTCATCAAGTTTTCCCGTCTCAGTTAAATAATCGACATACTCTTCTGCATTTTCTGGAGCAAGTTTCAGATATCGACGAAACACTCTTAGAGCTGTTTCGGGAATGTCGTGCTTTCTCACAAACTTTAAATACAAGGGCCATATTCGATAATGCTGTGTTACCGGTAAAGCCCTCAGCGCTCGATCAAATACCTTTCTAGTTCTTGTTATTTTACATTGATCAGTTAAGAAGGTGCAATAATCCATCCATATTCTAGGCATTTTGTGCATGAATACCAAAGCACGTTCAAATGCGTTATTCACTTCCTCATAACCTGGATCGTTAATGCAGCGACTCTTAATCTGTTTTCTTCTTATACGTAGATAATTATACCAAAGTTTGTAAGAGCCCGGCAGTTCTTTCAATGCACGCTCATAAATTATATTAACACCAAATTTCGCAGCTGATTTTTTATGATCGATATACCTCAACCAGTGTTTGACCGAGTAGGGGTTTCGAAGAATTTCTTCCTCATAAGGTAAGTCGTCGTCCGACTGAAAAATGGCATTGTTCAATAAGGGTTCTTGTGTAATTACTTTAAGATTTACTTACAAAAACAATTTCCATCGGCTCATCTTTATTTTCGCTTTGGATAGGCATTTTGTATCAGTTTTTAGCACAATAAGACTATTTCCCGTTATCCTTCGCTTTAAAAAGATATATTGGACTTTATTTTGGTTTCTATTTTCCTAATATGATATATAAACATGGAATGAAACGTAAATTTTGGTAATTTAACGTTTGTTGACATTTGACAATAATGACAATATGAGGTTATGTTATACTCACAGATCAAACAAATTGTACCACCGAACCGAATCTACTGCTTCTTCCTCCTCTCTTTTATGACCGTTGCTACCACAGACAATGTCTATAGTGGCAGCTTACTCATGGAACTTTTTTTGATATTAAAAATAAAAATTATATAGATATAAATAAACCTCCAATATTTTCCATTAACTTATGCGACGTTGCAAAGATTCTAAAAATTACTGAAAATCGTAATGTTACGTAGCAACGTTACATTCATTTATTAAAAACTGATAAGTTCATTAGAACGTTATTTCCTCACAGGCGACAAAACAAACTGGCTTCTAGCATTGATTGAATTATTATTCAATCAAGGAGCATGATAGATCAGAATTCAGAAACGGATTTTACCACGGACCAGGGCGTTAATTTTACGCATGATTCTCTCTCTTCACAAGAGACAGCTCACTTTATATTTGATACACTTATTTGCCATTTCCTGTTTCTACTAATTGTAAACCGTTGTTATTAAACAATTTCGTAATACACAATATATAAAATTATTGTAAAAAAATCAAATTTATTTCAATAGTAAATTAACTTAGGTACATCGTAATATAAGGGGTCAGTAGTCGGTTCATATACATTAGGTTTTTCGTCTTCTTCCTTGATGATCAAACACGATCTTTCAGTAATAGTAATTTTGTTCGACACTAATTTTTCAGAAGCCAGCGTTGAAGAATAGTGAGCCACTATTTTTTCAAAAGCCTCTATTTCAGATTCAGTGCCAATGCGTTTCAAATGCTTTTGAATAATTATAAGATTTTTCCTTTTTCTTCCCTCCAGGGACATATCTTGTCTTGTCTTTCTTTTTTTACTTAGTTGTGGCAATAAGATTTCTTCAGAATCTTCAGATTCATCATCGGTATTGTAGCTTGTATGAAGTAAATCATTTGGCATTTCTGAAGTCCCTTCACCATCACCTAAACACCAACAGAAACGTTAACGTTTTCAAGATGAAAATAAGATTAAGAGGGCTTCGGAGGCATACTAACAAGGAATTGCAAATCACTCTGAAATTATAAATTATATATATATTATATATTAAATTCATTTTTTGTGTCCACGGACAAACACTTTCCTAATTTGATATTTTATACTAAATTATTTTGACTACTTAGTTACTGTTGTAAATCAATTTTTAATTGTGTGAAATTGTTCATACATACCATCATCAACAGTGCTCCGTTTATCGGTCAGATTCTCAGAGTTCTTTCTGAACTGGGCAAGGAGATGTATGTGTTTACATATGTTCAAATTTATTGACGAATCCATGCACGTACAACAATATCTATGGATGCAAATGTTGCAATCCACACAAGTTAACTGAATAACATTCATTTCTGCTATTAGAAGGCACTTCCCAGCCATTTTTTGTCGCAATGATCAATGAAGGATCATCTAATTTCATCATATTTTTATGTTGAGCGTGAATACTTTTTAATTTATTTGATATTTTCCCCTTACTCGTCACAAGTTGATCAGTAAGTTTTTCTCTTACAAAACGCATCAAGGCTTCAATGCCTTTATCTAATCTTTTCACTGATTTTCCTTTTAAATAAATAAACTTGATTGTCTTATGCACCCGTTCTAAGTGCATATTTGTGTTAATTCCTTCGTTCAATCTACAACAATATGCCCAACACTTGTAATTTTTCTGGTAATTGTCCTTGAAATATTTAATAAAATCGCTGGTTTCTGAATCGGATACTCTACTGCAGAATTTCTCAAGCATTATCTGAAAGGCTGTAACATCTCGTTCCTCTAGAATGGCTCTTAGTTCTTTATACAGTATCACCTACAGGAACAAATAATGTTGAATTATGTAGAATCATCATGCTTATATACCTACATACCTGTTTTTCTTTTGATGCGATTTTTATCAAATTTTTACGCCACGCACGGTCTGTGAGCCAAGTGCAGAAAAATCTAAAAATAAAGCCTAATATAGTTGTTTGAAATGCAGTTATCTAAACTTCTACGGAATAGTTTATTGGATGTTAACCACGTAGATATAATATATTATGTATGTGCGAGTACTTACCTCTCTTGAGGAACAAACATTACTTCAGTCCATGCGTTAAAGTAGGAATCCGCTAGGTCTGACATAAAAGTTTTCGGTTTCAGCTTCCCCGTCCTCGTCCTAATCTGTGAGAAAAATACACTCATAATGTCTTTATCGGATCTATTCGATACCATGAATGCACATGGAAATCCTTCTCTACTGTTATCAATTACTAATAAAGTGGTCAGTTTGAAGTCGTAGTTGTTGATTTCATGTGTCCCATCCACACATATGCAATCAGACCCATATTTATTCAACGAAGCACTTTGAGCTGGAGTCATGATAATCAAGACAAAATCTTGTTCTTTCAATACGGGATGGCTATCCATTAAACTCCCTTGCCGTTTGTAGAATAAAACACAGTCACCAACGCGTTGCATTTCAGTCACCCATGAATCGATACTTACTGCATCATTCGGATGTCGAATAAAGGAACTGGGCAAATTAAAAGATGCCTTAATATTAAATAGATCTTTTCTTGTCAGTAGATGGATTCTTTTTAAAGTGTTATCTGTTGTTGAACTCCGAACTTGGTCTAAAACTTCATCGAAGGATTTTGTTGACGCAATTTTGGCAGCTATATTTCGTCTTTCTAATGTAGTGAGATGAAGGTGGTCTACTTGAGCTTCATGCCCAACGTGAGTTTCAAGGAATTCTGCTTTTACGCCGTCATCTTTTTCTATGGTTATTTTAATGTTTGCTGGGCAATATGCATTAATTTTATTGGATCCTTGGGCTTTGAGACGTCTTCTACCTTTTCCTTCCGGCAAGTAGTTTCCTGAACGATGACAAATGTAGTTCATGCAAGTATGACCCTTTGAGGTACTTGTTTTTCTAATAATAAATCTGGAATTAGTCTCACTTTCCATTTCACTCTTCCATTGGTTGAATGCTTCAAAAGACGGAAACGTAAATTGTTTACAACCGATCGATACTTCATGAATATCTGTAAAATGTGCCAATATGTTGCTTTTGGAACTGTAACTCTGGCTGCATAAAGGACATTTCTTAGAATTCCTTGTGATTACTGTAACGGTTGCGTTCTCCTTCAGATTTGCTGTCGATGGCGTATTTCCCTCATTGTGATGATTTTTCAAGTGACTTCGTAAGGTATGTTTCCAACGGAAACTCTTCTCGCATTTGCTGCAATGAAAGGAACACTGGGATTCCTTAGAATCCCTTGTGGTTGCTGTTACCGTTGCGTTCTCCTTCAGATTTGCTGTCGATGACGCATTTCCCTCATTGTGATGACTTTTCATGTGACGTTGTAAGGTATATTTCCAATGGAAACTCTTCTCGCATTTACTACAATGATAGGAACACTGGCTCGGGTTTCTATTGTACCGCAATGGAACTACATTGTCAGGGTGATATTTTTTGTTGTGTCTCCTCAAGGAGGATAATGTACTCAATTCGTCTTTACATACACTACACCTGTGCTTATCCCGTGGCTTATCCATTACAAAACTATTTATTTGATACGATGCTACTCTGACTCTGCTCACAAACGCCAAACAAAAAGTGATTGGACAAATGACAATATTGACAATTATAAGGTTTTGAGGTTATACAGATACTCACAGATCAAAGAAATTCCATTGAATCTATTGCTTCTTCCTCCTCTCTTTTTTGACCGTAGCTACCATAGACATTGTCTACAGTGGCAGCTTACTCACGGAACTTTCTTGAAACGAATCACCGAAGGAGTTCTTTTGCATAATTTATGCCAAGACTCGAATGGATTTCATTGTTTGCAAACATAACGTTATTTAAGATGTATTCTTGTCGCCGGCGCAACATCATTGTCCTAATAAATAATGTAATAGAAACGTAGTAGGCAATTACAAGCGATCTACCGGTAATTACTTTGGTTATGCCCTCGGTCCCATCCATGACTAGAGTTGGAATTAAGCCAACAGTAGCCTTATATTATTATCATTCTGTAATATACATATCTATCACTTCATTCTGATCAAAAAATATTTCATAACCGAAGCTTTTATCAATTATTTATTTTTTGAATATTTGTAAATATGCCAGGAAAAAACAAAACTTGAGGGTGTGGGGCAGAAATAATACTATAAGCTCTATTTCTCTAGGCAAGGCTATGCCATCTTACCAGTCTACGCCTGCACAGCTCAGAGCTGTAGTACAGGAATAGCTCAGAACTGCTCCTGTACAACTCAGAGCTGTTCCTGTACAACTCAGAACTGCTCCTGTACAACTCAGAGCTATTCCTGTACAGTTCCGAGATGTGCAAGAGTAGAGCTGGAAAGCACCTACTTTTTCTTCTATTCTATATTCTATTATCATAATATATCTATGGTTCACACAATTCCGATTTCAACTAATTTGCGATCTTACCGATTATAATTCGAATCCTGATTACTGATTACTACCTCAACAATAGAATCTTAAAATATAAATTAAATCTGCAAATATTAACACTCTGTAGGCACTTGAATTATCTAATTCAATTAATTCAATTTGTACGCTTAAAAATCAATGATGATTGATGTATTAGTGCGATGCCTTGGTGTAACAATCGCGGGTGGAGTCTACAGTAAGCAGATATTCTGTGGTCTACAGCACAGAACACAGAATATCTGTCTATAGATGGAGTTCTTCGTTCTTCAGCTCTGTTGGTCAGTTCGCGTTCGATATTTTTGTTAATACCGGGACTTTTAATTTAAGTTTCAAATGGATGTAGTAAACAGTATTATATATATATTACACATAAAAGACAGCATATTATTTATATTCAGCAAATGTTAACGAATCCAAACAAACGACCTACCGTGAGTGCACGGAAAAATTCTAACCTATATAATTAACTTATAACCTAAAATTCGTATTATTTATATAATTTATTATGTCTTTATTAATACATTTAGGGCATATAAAAGAACATTTAAATAGTATTCGACTAATGTTTCCTCAACGTATTACCTTGTCAACCACACAGAAAGTAAGTTTATTTAATTTATTGTTGTTAATGTTGTTATATCATTTTATTTATTTTGTTGTTATAGGTGATTATGGTGTCATTATCAGCTAGTGTTGTGGTAGTTGGTGTCTTGGCAAGGTACCTGCGGCGTAAAAAAAAGGTGGTGGACCCCTCACAGTTCAGGAAGAATATATTTAGCAGTAAGCGATCAAGGGCGTCTGGTATAAGAAGCCCCAATGGTGGTAAGTTCTACTTAAAAGCGGAGTCAGTATATCTATTAGAATAGGAAAGAATGATTAGCAAATGATAAGTTTTTGTAATCGTTTTATGATTGCTGGGTAGAGCGAACTAATATCTCTGGCTAATGCACTCCTTATTTAAATTTATTTTAACGCTATTGTTACATAAAGAGTTTATTCACTTATACTTGTCAAAATGTTTAAATTCTCATAGTAGAACTGCAGTAGTATTGCAGGATAAAGTAAGAATAATTAAGTTATGTTACTCGCTATATCGGCAAGATTTTAAGATATTTTATTTTCATAAATTCAATACCTATTTGTTTTGTCTAAGAAGACTTAAATTAAATCACTTTCATTCTAAGTGAATAGTGAATATATGTTCAAGATTTAAAAAGTTGCCATTTAATGGAACCGAAATTAAAAAGGAAATAAGTAAATGTTAGATATTTTTTGTCAAAAATTTAGCGTGTTTATGTGAAATCCTAAAATATACAAATACGTTCTTTATTAAATTTAAAGCTGGTTTGTGGACGAATATTTTATAATATGTATCGCGAAAAGCAAAGTGCATGTAAACGAGCTTTACAAATGTATTATATTGGTATTTGATTATAGCATATTTAACGCCACGACCTCCTCGTCCTTAATCTAGTATGGTTATAATTTTCACAACGAACTTCCTGAATAGGCTGAGGAGATTAAATTTCAATCTCACATAGTTCTTATTTTAACAGATGTATGATTTGAATTCAATTTTGTAATTTTTTTTCCATTTAACACAAAACAGTACGGTTTTGCCATATTTAAAGGTAAAATGTCTTTTCGATGTAACAAAATCAGTGTTTGAAAATTATTTTTCCTTAAAAGCCCTTACATCAGGATTTTAGAATATTAGCATTGAGGAATATGGGAAGGTCTCTAAAGAATGAGAGTTTGTACTATGGCAATTTCAAACAGAGGATTTCACAGACTCCAGCGCCATCTCGTGTACGTGTAATCTGTAATATTTTATTATAGAAATGTTCCTTATCAACTCATCATGGTAAAGTTCAGTGCCTATAAAATAGATGGCAGGACGATTTAACCAGTTTAAAATCATTAGCTAACTTCACACGGTTGTGTATATAATTGTTGTTGTTAAGCCAATATTGAATATACTAAGCGAGTGTGTAGCTAAAACCCTTGTATATGATATACAAGGCTAAAACGTATAAGATTTGTCTTTGTAATCCTGAAATTTATATATAGTGGGTGGAAGGTAGATATACTTAGAGTTTACAGGGGAGACATTAGTGGATAATTTAACAACATGAATATGTTTATTTAAATAATGTTACAAAAGCAGTAGATATGATTTATAAATGTTGATTTTTAAAACAATAAAAAAGATATAAATAACCTTTGAATTATAGATACGTATCTAGAAATATGACTTGTTAAATTGTATCCTTTGTTGTATCCCCTGTGAAGTTTCTCGCGTTTAACCGAATGGTCGATCCAGTATATACTTGTTTCCTTGGTTGATTGGAAAAAGGTACATCGTGTCGATAGGGCTGACCAAAGACAAAGCAACGGAAAAATAAAACGGTAGTTGCAAGGTTGGAACAGAAAAGTACAAAATAATTCCTCTTCTTCTTCTAGACTGAATTCTTCCTCATCCGGTTTTCAAATTGAGTTGTCAAAATGGTGATTTGGCCACTATCAATAGATGTCACCCGAATTAATGATAAAAATGAGGTTATAAAAAATAAAACTAATGCATATATATTAAATTACTGATAGATACGACTATTTTTAGGTTTTTCTCAAAAAAACGGAATTTCATTTTCATTTTCATTGGGGTCCTATGGAAATTTTTTAAATTATTCGGACATTTAACAGATAAATTGTAGGTTATGTTTTGTTTTGACATTTAAAGTTTGTAACATCCGGATGTCATTTCAACAAGCATGAACTTGACTAACGCAGTACTGATTTGATTCACACGAATTATATAATGATGACGTAACGGTCTTCTTTTGTGATTTGGATTATACATAACTCTTTTTATCAGAAATAATTGCCTCAAACACAATGGCGGTTATTTTATTTCAATACGTTAGGAATTTATGGAGATATAAATTTTTAAATTTTAATACCACGCTGTCGATCAGACGAAATATGTGACGTCACTTACATCGATCGCGTGGCTGCAGTGTATCGCGCCGTGCAGGTGATTTTTTGACATTTATAATTATAGGTTAGATTTTCAACCAACAAAAAGCACTAGGTAGGGGTTAGGGGATGAACATATCAAGTTGGCTTGACTGTCAAAAATGCTCCCCCCAAGAACAGAAATCGACGGGTCTCGGCGAATTCTGTTTTTTTTTCGGTTTTATAGTTATGGGGGGGGGGGCAAGTTTTCGTTGAAAGACCCTGTACGTTGGTAACTTTGATTTAGCCAAAAACAGGCAACAGGTAACCAAGTGCTTATTTTATTTTTTTCTGCATATGTACCTACTCGTAGTACCTTTGAGTGTATATCTGGTTGCATAGTTCGGTGATCACGTGATTTAACAACCGGTAACAAGGTTGTCTAATTCATGTGTGTTTTACCAATGACAGATGTAAACTATAAAGACATGGAACGACATTGTTGTAATTGAAGCAAGAAAATGTACAAAATGTGGTTGGACACTGCCAGAGGGCGATACTGTTCTTTCTCTGTTTCTTTACTGATACTACTGGTTTTAAATATTTAATACGTTTTTTTGAAATAACTTTAAAGCAATATTGTAATATATGTTTTATGGATACTATTAATAGAGTAAGAAGAAAAATTTAATGTCGCCCTCTGGCAGTGTCCAACCGCATTTTATACATTTTCTTGCTTCAATTACAACAATGTCGTTCCATGTCTTTATAGTTTACATTTGTCATTGGTTTTACATATTTTTTAAGCAACTTATGTAATTGTCTTGATATTTCGATACTTACAATTATTCATATTTTATGCACGTGGTTCTTCCGTCTGTGCCTTTACTGCCTTTATTTGTCCGGGTATCGCTCTGTATAGTGCTGCTACGTAACCGTGAAGACAAGACAAACTTAGTTTAGCAATTTTAAAACGGGAAGTTGCAGTTTTTTCAATTAAACACGGGGACACGTTGCTGCTTATTGACAATAAACGCATGCCATTGCGAGGAAGTGGAAAAACACAGGTGTATAAGTGTTTTTGCTCTCATTTTAAAGTCTGCGTCCAGTTGAGAAGCCAGGCGAACTAGGAAATTAAAAATTTTGTGCAAACAAAACAGGTCTCTATAAAAGGATGCAGGAATACCTGGCGACCGTAAATTTCAATGGGGGAGGGGGAGGGCGGTAATTAAAAACTCTATCAAAACGTGTAAAATGTCAAACAGTTGTCTATTTTAAGACCAAACAAACTGCCTACATTTCATGTTGAAACCTCAAATACTTCCAATGATTGGTTTTGTCGCAACTTATTGGTGTCATAATTCGTAATTTGTGGTTTTCAACAGATTGCGGGATTCACATTTGTTCCTCTAATTATGATTCAGATATTATCAGAATCTGTACGTGAATAGGCGTGCTATCTCTCCACAGTCTCCGCACAAACTGGCAACGCCTACGTAATGCTGAGCGTCCCTTATCAAACAACACCGCAAACGACATTCTGCGTCCTCCTAATTGAATCATTTTTTCGTTTTTCCAACCTATAAATTCTTGAGAAGTATACTGCTTCTTAATAATCGCAAAGAGGCTATTTGAAACTTACCCACAACCTCCCCATCGTCTGATTCGCGATAAGTATATTTTTAAAATTGAGGAAGCTCACGCAGAATAAGGTTAATATCCTAACCTATAATTTGTAACAATTTTAGAACCCCAGTGTAACCAAAGCATTCGTTATATCTGTTTCAGATCTGGGAAGTACAGCTAGCAGTGGTCGGAGAAGTGGCGCCTTCAGCAATATTTACGGGGAAAAATATGGACGACAAGGATCGGTGATAACCAGCGAAAAGGCATCTATTGCATCGGGGAGTCTCGCCAGCGGTGGGTTGCCTATACCAGAAGGTAGCGATGGTACTCACCTAACGCCTCAGCAGCTAGGAGTCATGGGTGAGTGCATTAAATATTAAGTATATCAACTTCTATGACTTAATTCGTCTACCTAAAAAACTGTTTTACATATTAGCGTTAATGCAGGAACAGGATATAGCAGAAAAGGCCTTGTAAGCGTTGGTCGGCATTCACTTCCGTTCTGTCATATTTCGGGGGTCAGAGCTGCAGCGAAAAGAACGTCGCAAAATTATACTGCGTTAAGTTTATATGGTTTGTTTTTAGATCTGGCAAATTGAAAGTTTTTAATCCGTGTGTGAAGGAAAATATGTTTAATCGATGGAAAATTTTGAAACTCACTTTCTTGCAAACAACGGAAACAGTTGTTGCTCTAAGTAGGTATATGATTTATACTTAACTAAAGAAGGCTAAATTCTAATATGAATATGCTGCATGTTGGTATCGTCAGACGCCGATTAGACAGCGAAACGTGACATTTCATACTTTGAGCATTCTTTAAAAACCACTTAAACGCAGTAACTGCAGTATCATACTTATTATCGATTGCATTCCCGTTGCCATCGTACAGAGCAGAAGTGAGACAGTGAAGGATTCACGTACAACGGGCCGACGTCTTGTCGCCGGCTAGCTTGCCGCCGCAACGTCACGTATCCTGGCTCAGACGTAATGGTAAAACTGCCCTAGATGCACTGTAGGCTAGCCAATAAAGTTACTGACCCGCATGCAAGTTGTACAATTTGACACAGATGCGGGAATGGCACCAAACATCGGAAGTTCCCATGATTCCGAGCTGTGCTTGGGGCCGCCATCTTGGAAAATATTGACGCAGGACACTGACAAAATGGTGTAGATAGTTGATTTTCTTGCAATTTATCATCATAACCTTAAACTCCATAGACTTGGTGGTCACATTTTATCCATATAAAAAAGACTTCACGACGAAATATTGGACGAAAAGCTTGAAATCATACGCCAAATTTAATTACCGAATGACCATCAGAAAAGCCGCTGTAAAATGTTTAAAAAAATGTCTGATCTTGTATTTCTTTACTCAGCGGCCATATTGTTCATAAACAAAAGAAAATCTGTTTGCTTGAGCTCTGCTGGCTCTAGCAGGAGGCGTGAATTTGTTTCGTAGACGCTGCGCAGTGGGTCGCGCATACTATTGAAACCCATATTATTGGAAGGCGTAGGCGTGGCTTGGTTCTTCCAATGCCACCTAATGGTCCACAAGTAAAAAGTATGACGTAAGAGCGCCAATACAATCAATGGCTGGAAAAACGGCTCACTTATATGATATAAATATAGCGAGTTTTATTAATCTTTACAGTAATTTATCAATGAAGTAAGACATCTCCAATTCCGTTCGTATCTAGACATTTGTAAAAAGCAATTTTAATAATTGACAATTTACGAGCGTGTTAATTAACTGTTTAAACTGTATGCATATTATGTTACGGAATACATACATAAGATTTATATTTTGTCGTAAACTTTTATACTTATCAAGTCCGCTCATCAGTCGTCACGTTAACATAAATGAGTTTATTGCGGAGTTTTTCATCTAGCAGTCCTTGACACAAACATGTCAATTGTTAGTACTTAACGCCGCTTTATTTTTAATTATAATTAGGTTCTTCAATGCAATAATATATCTTTTGTCGCCTTGGCTATCGCTCTTTAAGATCCGTGAGATAGTAGGCTATTTAACTGATCTGTTGCCATTAAAACCTTTTTGAGGGTGTCCCGTTTTTCAGTCGCTAGGAATACTAAATAATTCACACCGATGAATTTTGCAGCGCGAGCCGAAGGCGAGTGCTGTAATTCATCAACAATAGAATACTATACTTTATCTACGATTATAACAATAAATTCCTAACCTAACCTAACCTAACCTTTGCAACTTGCAAGTCAGAATTCATAATTTTTGGCACAATCATTACTCAATTAAATGTCAAACTATTCAAATGTCAAATCACTTTCCTCCCCTCAATAATAATGGACCATTCTATTTCACCGTATCGGAGAAAAATTAGATTGGTGTAAACAAAGATTCACCTGTGGCTTTATACGACTATAACTCAACTCTTTGGTTATGGATAGTATTAATTGTTCAAAACCAGTTGACTGAAATATATAACCTAAAAATAGTAGATAAAATTTTTAACTTTAAAAAGATGCCTTACAATAAAAAATAAAATGACTTCTGGCGTTGAATTATTAATACCATATTTTTTGTCGAGGATTGCAGCACTGTTTTAAGTGCACCTTTGTTAATAATATTTAACCTTTTAACTTAACTTAACTTTTTAAGCTTTAAAGACCAAAATGTTTCCCAAAACTTGGACGAAAGCAAAACATTGTCCAGCCTTTAAGACAGGCGTCTCTTTTATTGGGTATTAGCGTAGCCTTCATTCACGATGGCTACGGTATTAGTAATTACAAAGCAATATAGGCGTGGCTCGTGAAAAGAAAAGAGAGGGATGGATTGCAAAACAATGCAACAGAGTGAGAAAGAAATAGGTTGCGCTAGTTATATCTGAAGGTTGGTATTTGGCGTTCGTGAAATATTAATGTTGGTTGTTTGCTTTTATGGCGGTATGTCCAAATGTTTGTTGCTTTTGAGGCCACTTTGAAGGCGGAAACCGGAAATAAACGATATGCCACTATTCTTAGACGTTCTTACATAACATTGTTGCACAACTTTGGAAAGTAGAAAACAAAATCAAGCATAAACATAAAATCAAAACATAACCTCAAAACTACAATGACACTAATGACAGTTCTGCTTGATATGTACTGTCAAACTCTCACCTAGAAGTCCTAGATAGATGCATAGTTAGAACCTCCCACTTTCCACAGGCGGTCTATGGTGGGCATCGAAGTAAAAAAAGACGTAGTCGCCTGTGGAAAGTGGGAAGGTTCTAGCTATCTATCTAGATTATGTTCCAGAACTTCTAGTTTAGAATTTGACAGTACCTGTCAAACAGAACTGTCATTAGCGTCATTGTAGTTTTGAGGTTATGTTTATGTTTCATTTTGTTATTTTTTCCTAAAATGGTGCAAAATTGTTACGTAAGAATGTGTAGAAGCCAAGAGGCTAAAAATTGTGGCATATTATCGTTTTATCGATTTTCAGTGAAAACGAAGTTCTACTAGATAAATGGCTTCAGCCATCAACATTACCGAAAGCAAGTAATAAATACTAAAATTTAAAAAATACACCCTGTATTATGAAAACTTGGTCCGTTTTGGATTCGCTTTTACATAAATATCTCTGAGATTTCCCTGTATACATCCTGGGCATGTACGAAAACAAATCACTTGAAAATAAAATAGTACAAGAATTTTAAATAACGCAATGACAAAAATTTAGAACATCTAATCAATTGGCTCTATAAACAATTAAATTCTTTAGTAATTAAGAGCAAACATGTGTTTCTGCAATAAGGCAAGGAATAGTGACTAGCACCTATTAATGCTACGTTACATAACAATACATTCCCACTATGCGCTATTTTTCTTATTAAATTAAAGTCGAAATTAAAGCCTCGTATAATTAGCCAGCAAAATTGTTTTGTTTTCAACTAAGTGTTTTAAAGTCGGAAATAATGTATTTTGCCGGTATTTTTCAATTAATCGTTAAAGATAAGAAAAATTGTTGATTTTTAAAAATAATTAAAATAATACATTTTTCTATCTCTTTTGTTTTTTCTGCTAACGAATTCTAAAAATATAGAGTAAAACATAAATTTTTTTTCATCACAATTTTTTAATAACCCATCAAATAGCTGTTGTAAGTGGGTTGCCAATATATGAGGAAAGACCCTGTACATATTTTCATTTGTGCCTTTTATTAATTATCGTGCATCTCCTATTCATAACCACGACTTGCCATTTGCGACTCAATCAACCGGATATGGTACGTTTAATTTTTTAATAGTCTACTTGTTGCCGTGCCAGTAGTGGAGGAGCGTACAGCTTACGATGTGAATGAAAAACTAAATAATTCTGCATTTAATCATAAAATAATTCAATCCAAACCGGGGTACCAGCATTACGTCGCCTTTAAATTTTTAAATTACGTAAAATTGCAGTCGTGCAGATGGCACAGTTGAAAATACATAATTTAACTCTGTCCTGATTTTTCGCCTACAAATGGCTGTTCTGTTAAATTTTATTTTGTGAATAAATGGGAAGAACAGCAAAAAAATATTTTGTCACCAAGCCCTCGGAAAAAAACAGAAGTCGGTCCTCAGCCCTTAGTAACAATTATATAAACTCATTACTATGTCTTTTATACTACTAGTCACTGTATATCGAAATGTTTGTTGGAATTGTTTTATCGCAAAAAATTGCACGTTATCTTGTTTTCTGCGTGATCTTTACCATGACGCTAAATTATCCTGTAAATTCATCGTTAGACTTTATTGACCTTTCAATGCCGAATGCCGATAGTATAAAATATGTTCAAATGGCTCTTAAACGCCAGACAATTATTAGGTAATAGAGAAACAAACATTTTTTTTTGCCTTTGTTTGTGACCAGATACAAATCGGCGCACATATTTTTTTATTTTAACCAATTTAAAATATCTGAAAGATAAATCCTGGAGCCATCATTATTCCATTTACAAAAGGACAGAAAAATCATTGAAATGATCAACAAATAAATATAAAGGTGGAGGAACGTCCCAAGAAACCAACCTTGGAAGACACCATTGGAATCAGATTTTTTAAGGATCCATCCAGACGCCAATCTGTATCACTTGGAAGGAGAAGAAAGACAAATACAGAGGCTCTCTTAAACTTCTCAACATTTTCTAGTGCATCAGTGAAAGTTGACGATATAATCAGTTTGTTCTTGCATCTTCATCAATTAGAAGCACGTCAATATTCCTGCACGGAAGAGATCTGTGAAGCACCTTCTCTTGCGGCTCCCACAGTCACCAATTTCCAAGCAGGTTCATGATGAAACCCAAATGAACCACAACTAAGATTGGTTTTTCATTTATGAAGGTGAATCCTTCAAATTCCCAACAAAAATAATCTATTATTTAATACTTACGGGATGATAAATTAACTCTGTTCATGTACCTAATTGGTCGGCAGTTGTTTGTACTGTGACCCACAAAGCCATAGTTGAGGGCGTTTTTGGCGAATTCGTTTGAAGTTAAATTAAGTCCATTTCATTAGGCTCTCCATATGTGGAATGAAATCAAACAGTTTGCTCAGTTTAATTATATTTAATGAGTATCTACATATTACAGAAATGTACATTAATTAATTAAAACAATTATTCTTTATACAGGTTTCAGTCCAATGAGAAATCACTCCATCAGCAGTAACGATTTATTACTGATGAATACATCTGCCGTTCAAAGCAAACACCGGATGTGTTTAGGCAACACGAAAACCTAGTTTTTAAATATGTTAGAGACAGTTTGAACATCATAAAGCTTACAACAATCGATATATTTGATAATAGCTATTACATAAACCTGATTATTAGGAAATTCGAATATATCTGTCAAAAGCCTTTTTTTTGGGAACTTCGAACGTATGTTTTTTGTACTTAACTATTTATTGGAATGGATCTATTCAGACGTCTAAATGGTTTATTGTAGCGCTAACTATTCGCATTCCAGTCATGGTACGTGCTGAAACAAACATCAATGCACAGGAACGTTTGTGCCTTCTCAATGTAGAATCAAGATAACCCTATTTTTAGCAAAAATATATACCACACGCTACATCTTTACTTTTTACTTGCAAAATATACTGTATCTTGCTAAGACACCCTTTCCCCATCTACAGTTGGCGCAGGTGGTTTACATTCCCATAAATCACCATCAAATTCTGGCATTGACTGGAGAAACAACAAATTGAGAAAGCCACTAAGATTTGATCTTACGAACTCTTAATATAGAATCTTAACCTGAGGAAACTCTATCACGCTGCGAAAGATGATATCATAGTAAGCAGGAATCGAACCCGCGCCACTCTTCCACGCCCGTATTTTGATTTATTCTTTCGGTTTTGATTTGCACTCTTGGGACTGACGAATAAGAAACCCGTAAAGCATTCCAGAAGAATCTCAAGACAGTCAATCAATTCTCCGTGTTTGGAGTGAATGTAAACCATCGTCGCCAGAAATCCCCGAACTACAATCTAAAGTAAACATGGACGTAGTTACAATAATAAAATATCACCAATGTTACTTGAGGTACCTCATCAATCCTCAACATTTATATACAATCTATTTACACTGTTTTGATGACTGCTGAGATGAAACGAAATATCTAGTGGTAAAAATGATAAAAAATATAATACATATAATTCAAGCTGCACTTGCCCGAATAGTAGTCCCCCAGCACTAACTCACTAGAAATTAAGCAAGCCATGACACGGTAAAACGCCCGCGAATTTACGTTACCCTGCGAATCACCAAAGAAACCATCAGCACCGTCACTAAACTCAGCACGTTGATGGGAGATGCACCGTTGGGGTCTAGGCTGGTGTCCTTTTTTGTGGTGCCTTCCTCTGTGTGCTGATCCCCCAGCATTCCTTTGTCGGTTCCGCCTTTGGGTGGCTTTAAATTGCCCACGTCGTTTGTTGAGATTTCTCCTGGGGAGTTTATCGGAGTTACCTCTTGCGGTGTGGTTGATTTAAAGGTGGTGCTAGTAACGGTGGTGGTTGTCGTCGTGGTGGTGGTAGTTGTCGTGGGTACGTGGCTGTTATTGTGCAGAAAATACACAGGACTGTACAAAGCGATCACATCCCTTATTGTATTCTCCCTCTTTGTGTCCCTAATCGTTATCTCTCGTTTTCCTCCATCCTTATAGATTAAAACCACGCTGGCGTTGTAGGGGATTTCTGATTCGGTGTAGTTGCCCAGCAACGTTACGTTGACTGCGGTGCCTTCGTCGAGGTACCTTTCGATCTGAGCCACATCTGACTTTACTTCCTCCTTCGGAATCGCCCACTCGCCCTCAATCTGCGTGCCGTTCGGGAGAAGCACACTGAACGGTAGTCCGGTTAGAAGGCCGTGGCCTTTTCCCCAGAACAGAGAATAGTTGTAGCTGTAGCCTATAACACTGTCGACACGCTGCAGGCCGTTTACTTGATTCTTCAACGTGGCTTGGCCAAGCTCCTTCTGCTTTCTGGGGTACCGGCCGCGGAACCGATCGAACTTCACAGATTTAAGCTCATACCTGACAGGTTCCGTCTCCACCAGGATTTCCCCGTCTTCAAATTGAAGCTCGTTATTGTTCTGATCCACCAGGTGGAAAACGCCAAAATTCTCGGAAGGTGCGAACTTCCCCACGTTATGCGACAAAGATCCCTCCATGTTGTGGCTGTTGGCTTTCCGTCTCGCCACGAAGGTCCTTATCAAGGTGTTTTCGCCGCTCGTGACGGCACCTTGCGAAATCAATTTGTACTTGTCTTTATCCATCCAGCTCAGTCTGGCGCTTCCCTCAATGTTGATCAGTATCTCGAAGTGCTTCATTTCGGTCACCTTCTTGTACAGGGACACGACGCACACGTGCTTTTTGGGGCGCAATTGCCCGGACACCCAAACGCTGTTCAACTTCGCCCTGCAAACGTAAATGGGCCTCTCTGATATGCTGTTGCCGGTGCTTTCTTCTTCGTTTTCGTCGGACTGGCTCTCTTTCGAATCTGCAACAAGACACAGGAAGAAAGTGTAATGTAATGTTGTAAAAATGACCAAAAAGTAAAAATTAACTGACCTTCAACTGATTGATATGCAGCTATGACAGCATTCTTTAGAATCTCGTCATCATTTCCCCTGCTCGGCACCCATTCCAACGTAGTGGACGTAATTAATTGGTCCAAATTTACAGCCAAGATATGCACTGATGGTTCTGCCTGAACCGACAATAGTTTGAGGCATAATAGCAAAACGACGCAGCACAGACTGTCCATTTTCATCCTGTAACAAAGATATAATGCCATTAGATTAAATAATAAATAAGCATTTTTATAAAAAAAATGTGGAAAAAATAGGGAAAATAAATATATATGGCAACCGCGCGATTATAGTGGGCCACCCCTGTAACTTCCTCGTTTTTAAACATATCGGGATAAAATTTTGTATGGTGAAATTAGGTAAGATTTCCAACTTTTTGTGACCTATCCGCCATACTTGTCACTTCCGGTTTCACCGGAAATGACCCCAATAGTCTTTTCTAAATGGACGTACCACTCTGTATGTTTTTACATGTTTGAAATAAAGATCACATTTTGGATACATTTATGCTATTTTGAACAATTTATACAGGGTTGCACGAAAAATAATTCGAATTTTGGTTGTCAATCTAGATGGTTGCGAATATGTTAAAATTATTGGACATATTGACGTTTTCGTATTTTTTATATGAGTTGGAAAAAAAATAATTTGAACATATTCGCAGCCATCTAGATTGACAACTAAAATTCGAATTATTTTTCGTGCAACCCTGTATAAATTGTTCAAAATAGTATAAATGTATCCAAAATGTGATCTTTATTTCAAAAACGTAGAAACATACAGGGTGGTTCATTTAGAAAAGACTATTGGGGTAATTTCCGGTGAAACCGGAAGTGGCAAATATGGCGGATAGGTATCAAAAAGTTGGAAATCTTACCTAATTTCACGATACAAAATTTTATCCCGATATCCTTAAAAACGAGGAAGTTACAGGTTACAGGGGTGGCTCACTATTCGTTTACACCCAGTATATGGCAACCGCGCGATTATAGGAAGTTTTCGAAAATAGTACGCTTATTGAAAAGGCTGATAGAACAAATCATTTGCAACAAGAAATTCTTATATTTTCTATAATTTTACGTTAAAAAAATGTGGAAGAAATCGGGAAAATAAAAATATTTGGCAACAGCGCGATTATAGGGTGTTTTCGAAAATAGTGTGCTGTTAAAAAATCTGATAAAACAACTTATTATTAACAAGAAATCCTTATAACAACTTTTACCATCTTGCAGAAAAAAAATGGAAGAAATAAGGAAAATAAATTATATGGCAACCGCGCTATTATAGGGTGTTTTCGAAAATAGTGCGCTTATTGAAGAGACCGATAAAACAAACCATTTGCAACGAAAAATGTTTAACATTTTATCATTTTACGAAAAAAAAAAAGAATGTGGAAGAAATAAGGAAAATAGATATATATGGCAACTGTGCAATTATAGGGTGTTTACGAAAATAGTACGCTCATTGAAAGATAGAACAAACATTTGCAACAAGAAATTGTTATAGTATTTTTTATAATTCTACGTTAAAAAGATGTGGAAGAAATCGGGAAAATAAAAAAATATGGCAACCGCGCGATTATAGAGCGTTTTCGAAAATAGTGCGGAAAAGCTGGTAAATCAAATTATTTCCAACAAAAACAGCATTATAACACTTTTACCATCTTGCGAAAAGAAATGGAAGAAATATGAAAAATTAATTTATATGGCAACCGCGCCATTATAGGGTGTTTTCGAAAATAGTGTACTTATTGAAAAAGCTGCCAGAACAAACCATTTGCAACGAGAAATTCTTAATATTTTTACCATTTTACGGGAAAAAAAATGTGGAAGAAATAGGGAAAATAAATATATATGGCAACGGCGCGATTATAAGGCGTTTTCGAAAATAGAGCAAAAAACCTGGTAAATAAAATTATTTTCAACAAAAAAATCATTATAACATTTTTACCATCTTGCGAAAAAGAAATGGAAGAAATAAGGAAAGTTAATTTATATGGCAACCGCGCCATTATAGAGGGTATTTTCGAAAATAGTGTACTTATTGAAAAGGCTGATAGAACGAACCATTTGCAACGAGAAATTCTTAATATTTTTACCATTTTACGAAAAAAAAAAAGTGGAAGAAATAGGGAAAATAAATATATATGGCAACGGCGCGATTATAGGGCGTTTTCGAAAATAGTGCGAAAAAGCTGGTAAATAAAATTATTTCCAACAAAAAAATCATTATAACATTTTTACCATCTTGCGAAAAAGAAATGGAAGAAATAAGGAAAGTTAATTTATATGGCAACCGCGCCATTATAGAGGGTATTTTCGAAAATAGTGTACTTATTGAAAAGGCTGATAGAACGAACCATTTGCAACGAGAAATTCTTAATATTTTTACCATTTTACGAAAAAAAAAAAAAGTGCAAGAAATAGGGAAAATAAATATATATGGCAACGGCGCGATTATAGGGCGTTTTCGAAAATAGTGCGAAAAAGCTGGTAAATAAAATTATTTCCAACAAAAAAATCATTATAACATTTTTACCATCTTGCGAAAAAGAAATGGAAGAAATAAGGAAAGTTAATTTATATGGCAACCGCGCCATTAAAGGGTGTTTTCGAAAATAGTGCACTTATTGAAAAGGCTGCCAGAACAAACCATTTGCAACGAGAAATTCTTAATATTTTTACCATTTTACGAAAAAAAAAAGTGGAAGAAATAGGGAAAATAAATATATATGGCAACGGCGCGATTATAGGGCGTTTTCGAAAATAGTGCGAAAAAGCTGGTAAATAAAATTATTTCCAACAAAAAAATCATTATAACATTTTTACCATCTTGCGAAAAGAAATGGAAGAAATATGGAAAATTAATTTATATGGCAACCGCGCCATTATAGAGGGTATTTTCGAAAATAGTGTACTTATTGAAAAGGCTGATAGAACGAACCATTTGCAACGAGAAATTCTTAATATTTTTACCATTTTACGAAAAAAAAAAAAAAGTGCAAGAAATAGGGAAAATAAATATATATGGCAACGGCGCGATTATAGGGCGTTTTCGAAAATAGTGCGAAAAAGCTGGTAAATAAAATTATTTCCAACAAAAAAATCATTATAACACTTTTACCATCTTGCGGAAAAAAAGTGGAAGAAATAAAGAAAATTAATTTATATGGCAACCGCGCCATTAAAGGGTGTTTTCGAAAATAGTGCACTTATTGAAAAGGCTTCCAGAACGAACCATTTGGAACGAGAAATTCTTAACATTTTTATCATTTTACGAAAAAAAAAGAAAAAAATGTGGAAAAAATAGGGGAAATAAAAAAATATGGCAACCGCGCGATTATAGGGTGTTTTCGAAAACAGTACGCTTATTGAAAAGGCTGGTAGAACAAATCATTTGCAACAAGAAATTCTTATATTTTTTATAATTTTACCTTAAAAAAATGTGGAAGAAATCGGGAAAAAAAAATATGTCGACCGCGCGTTTTCGAAAATAGTGCGAAAAAGCTGGTAAATTAAATTATTTCCAACAATATCATTAAAACACTTTCACCATCTTGCGAAAAATAAAATGGGAGAAATAAGGAAAAATAATTTATATGGCAACCGCGCCATTGTAAGGTGTTTTCGAAAATAGTTTACTTATTGAAAAGGCTGACAGAACGAACCATTTGCAACGAGAAATTCTTAACATTTTTATCATTTTACGAAAAAAAAAATGTGGAAGAAATCGGGAAAATAAAAAAAATATGGCAACCGCGCGATTATAGGGCGTTTTCGAAAATAGCGCGAAAAAGCTGGTAAATCAAATTATTTCCAACAAAAAAATCATTATAACACTTTTACCATCTTGCGAAAAAAAAAAATGGAAGAAATAAGGAAAATTAATTTATATGGCAACCGCGCCATTTAGAGTGATTTCGAAAATAGTGGACTTATTTCGTTTGCAAAAAGAAATTCTTACCCTAATTTATATAATTTTACGTTAAAAAAAAATGTGGAAGAAATAGGGAAAATTAATTCATATGGCAACCGCGCGATAATAATTTCTTGCCCCGCTCTCCCCGCTAGGGCAGTATCGGCTTCAGATTAAATTATCTGTTTCAAGCTATGTAAATTTATTTTTCTTCATCCTTTTCCAATTTTTTTATCTTTCATTATACGTAAAATGAAAACGCCCTGTATAAATAAATTCTTTAACAAATTAAAGCGAACATTGCTGCAGTGCTACGTTACATAACACAATTTTTTTATTAAATTAAAGTCGACATTTGATTCCAACTTATTAAATTAACTACAAATTACTGTTTTTTTTTATATTAAGTATACGATACATATTAAATTGGTTTTTTTCAGATGTTTGATAATTGCGGAAAAAATCTGCTTTGACTGACAGCAAAAATGATTAATTTTAACACTATATCGAGCATTGGTATTTATATTCCAGTATTCGACACTCCGCATGACGTAATTTCTGTTCGTGTATGTTTATAATAATAATAATATAAAATAACAAATTGAAACCTATATAGCCGTGTTTATAATAATTTACAGGGCCACGCTAACAAACGATGTCATAAATGAAACAAACTGCAGATTACAAGTGAAAGTTAAACGGCAGTTTTTATCGGCGCTGGAATTTTTATCATTCGTAATATTATAATTTTTATAGGTGCCAGTCTTGGATTATTTATTTACCTGAGATTATTGGGCACAAGGATACCGAGAGTGAATTGGCTGTGTCAAAATGATTAATAATTATGATCTGCGGGTTTTTATTTAGTGACAAAAATTCTAGAGCTTTGCCAACGAAGGATTAACTAAGCAGCGACAATTAATTTCGTTAAAATCGTTAAAAATTTCATAGCTTGCTCAAAAAATATATTTTTTTAAATTTTACACCAGTAACTAAGTTTTTTGACATTGTGACGCATTGTTGGAGAGTAAATTTGGAGCATTAGTCAACCATAAGAAAATCCAAAATGGCGGCCATAAAAATTTAACCTCTCAAATTTTTCCCATTTTTCCAACTTGGACCTCCAATTTGGGCCACGCTGTAACACCGCTGTTACTTTTGCTCTTTCATCAACAGGAAACAGTTTAAACTCTAAATTAATCACGCAAGGGCAGCTATCAGCGTCACTACCTTATTTATCTTGCGAGCAGATGTCGCAAATTATTTGTCGGTTATGCCAAACTAGCGCTAAAACCGTTAAAAACATGTTGCGTAAAACCAGGTCTGTGGGGCATACCTGTACAAATACAGCGCCTCGAGAAACTTTCCTGGGCCTACCTATATAAAAATTATTCCGATGTTTAGTCTAGCCCGGCACAGGTCAGGTCACAGAGTCAACTCGAATACGACCGATCCACAACCAACTGACGCACTAACCCCTGCCTGAAACGTTGTCATCTCCAGCTGGATGTTTCAGAACGACCGTCACCACCGCAACCAGTTTTGATGACTAACTTTCCGGCTCCATTCTCTTCGTGGGACTAGAAGTTAGCCTGAAACTATGGGCTCGTCGGAGCGTCTCCGCAAGAACACTGTTCCGGTAAACTTACCGGTTTGTTTCACGCCTACGAAGATGTAACAATTGATACCTACGTGCCCTCTTCACTCTACATTCCTCGACCGAGCGAGCCTGGCATGAAGAAAGATGGCAGGGACGATGGGATTTGCTTTTCAACCGCCAAAAACTAAAAAACGCTGTTGTAGACCAAAACACCGCCTACTAAGCACTACCCGTTTTTCGGTAATTAAGTTGACATCATCGGGGAATATTTAAGAATGTCACCATGTTTGCGTTTCCTCTTGTGAGGTGTCCCACGTTAGTTAAACCTCGAGGACGATCAGAGTTGACCTTACTGGCCAATAATACTTTAGGATCGTTTATTTGGTCGTGGCCTAAATTACAATTCTCCAAATTGTGACTGTAGTACTGTGTAATTACTGAATATAAAAGATGGTTTAAGGAAATTAAATAATGATACACTAGCTCTCAAAATAAGTCGCCCTGCTAAAAAATTTTTACGAGCAAATTGTTTGCGTTTTATCTTGTGGGAGGTCCTTTTTTCGATAATTCCAGGAGTATTTAAGTAAGTAGTCACAATGACTTATCAGCATGTAGAAACATTTTAAATAAAAACTTACTGAGAAAAAATTGAGTTAAAAAATTTAACAATTTGAATTACCGTGGAAAACGCCCTGTAGAACTCGGTTCAATTCTGAAGGGCCTAGAAGTTAGTATATTGTCATGACGAAGAATCAAACTGAAACGGTTGTCAAATTTATGAAAATACCAGTTTTTCCGATTTTTTCGGAAAAGTTGAAAAACGTGACAACACCGCAATGCAAATCCAAAAACAATATATAGCTAGATAGAGAATTAGAAGGCAAATACACATATATTAAAAAATGTTAGATGTTCTATTTAAAAAAACCCAAATATAAGCTTGCCACCACCAAGTGAATCGCCCTGTAGATTTAAAAACAATTTTAGAATATGTCACTTGATTTCCTACAATTTTTATCCGAGACATTTTTTCAAATTGCAAACGGTTGATGATGACTGACGTAGTGACTCACCCTGTACAGGATGTACCAAATTGAGGTGAAGAAAAACAGTTGAAAACCGTATATCGATATCTCTAACAATTTTCGAGATATGGACGAAAATTGACATTGAAATTTCGAAAATGTGCCACAACTTTCTCATTTGTGATTATTTTTCCATGCATTAAAAACCCATAGGTACTTTTCAACATAGAATAAGATACATCTTTGAAATTACTTTATCGTTGTTTTCCAAAAATATATGTTTATACAACATTATGAATCCCATTTGAAATAAGAAAGTTAGACTTGATATCTCAAAATTTAGTAGGGTTAGAAATAAAAAAAAAAAGTATTTCATTCTAAGTTCAAAAGTGCCTCTAGAGAGTTTTTACTGCATGGAAAAATTATCACAAATAAAAAAGTTATCATGCCCTATTGACTTCCCCTGTACAGGAAATTTCGAAAAAGTGCCACAACTTTTTAATTTGTGATTATTTTTCTATGCAGTAAAAACTTTCTTTACGCACTTTTCAATATAGAATAAAATACATATATCAAATTTTTTTATCGTTGGTTTCCAAAAATATATGTTTATACAACATCATGAATCCCATTTGAAATAAGAAAGTTAGACTTGATATCTCCAAATTTAGTAGGGTTAGAAATGAAAAAAAAACGTATTTCATTCTAAGTTCAAAAGTGCCTCTAGAGAGTTTTTACTGCATGGAAAAATTATCACAAATAAAAAAGTTATTATGCCCTATTGACTTCCCCCGTACAGGAAATTTCGAAAAAGTGCCACAACTTTTTTATTTGTGATTATTTTTCCATGCAGTAAAAACTTTCTTTGCGCACTTTTCAACATAGAATAAAATACATCTATCAAATTTTTCTATCGTTGGTTTCCAAAAATATATGTTTATACAACATTATGAATCCCATTTGAAATAAGAAAGTTAGACTTGATATCTCAAAATTTAATAGGGTTAAAAATTTTTGTCAAACGTATTTTATTCTATGTTGAAAAGTGCCTCTAGAAAGTGTTTACTGCATCGAAGAATAATCGGAAATCAAAAAGATGACACGTTTTCGAAATCGCCGGTAGCTTAAAAATGGTTAGTAATATACGATTCACCTATCCGACTTTTGATAAAAATTTCGCTCTAAAGACTTTGATCGGGTTTTCTCCATCTGGTCTAAAAGTAGGAGAACCAGCCAAAATCAAGCCATTTGGGACACCCTGTACAGTTTTTTTAATTTGATTATTGACCTTACATATTGTATCTATTTTTACTAAAATCCACATTGGCAGCAGTTACGTAAAAACCAGTAAAACTAGTGAAGAACAATTGCTTCTGTTTGCTACTAAATCGTTGACAAATCTTATAGAACAACAATGGACCTAAGACAGTGCCCTGTGGTACTCCAGATTTAATACTACCAGAACCGCATCCTGTCCCACCTTGTATAACTTCCTGCATGTGTTCTAAGGCTATCAAATCAAATGCTGCACCACAAAAACCAATAATCGACCACCTTAATAATATGTATTAAAGACGTTAAATGTTAGGAGTTACAATTTTCTTTCCACATGAAATATAGCAACCTATTAGTTAGAATTAAAAACGATATAAACATCTGCGCAACTAAACCAAGATGTAGAGATAATGGAACCAAGTCAGGTCACCGACGAGCCCACGCCCATAGCTTACGAATCGCTTTGTACATGTTTCCTTTTAGATTCTAAGGATGCCGACCGCTTTAACTAATTTAATGAAGTAATTGAGTTTTGTTTTAAGGCAAACCGAAAACGAAATTTGGTAAACGTCCAGTTGGGGGTACCAGCGTTTACATAAATCTTAGATGATCGATGAAATTTTATATTTTAAAATTATTAATTAATATTTATCAGTCCAATGCCGATGTCTGATAATTTGGATAAAATTCGGAAGCTAGCCTAGACCTGAATAAATTTCATAATACTCCTAGCCAGCGCGCATAAATGTTAATGAATGTTTGTAGGTTACTTGATAATTACCATTGTGGATATTACTGATTTGATGGTTGTCAGTTTTGTCGCTTGTCAACTCGTCGAAAATTTATTTATTGCGGTGATCGTAGCTATTTGTTAAGCTTGTTTTTTGTTGATTATAACGTGATTAATACAACAAACTTGATCATCGTCGCGGATTCTGGTTATGACATACGAGACAGAGATGTGCTTGGTACAGCTACAGATACAAACATATTTAATAGTATTGCACAAATATATGAACGTCAGATATCGCTTGCTTAAATATAAACAAAATTTCTACCTTATCTTTTTTTTCTGCATAACCTTTACCCATGGCGTTAGAATATCATGTAAATTCCATCGTTAAACTTTACTGACCTTTTAATACAGATTACACAAAATACGTTGAATACCGGAAGGCTCGACAGTGGAAGTTTATATATAAAAAGTTGTTTATACAAAAAAAATAGTTTTCTAGTAGTTAGCCAGAAAAATAATAATCTCTTTACTAGCCTTTCAAAGTTGATCTAAAAATCGTTGAACATACCTAAAAAAACGTACTTTTCACATTTCTCTTAATTTTTTTATTTTGCGTTGGGCAACAATAATGTGAATGTGATGATTCGAAGTCGATTATATAACGAGAAAAATGAGATATCTATGATAAATAGAAACCGAGATATAGCCATACAAAGTTGACCCAAAAAACGACAACAATCCAAAAAACGTGCTTTTTCACATGTTTACTTCGCGTTGGTCAAGAATAATGGATAGGAATGAATCGAAATGGACGAGAAAACTGAGCTTGAACCTGTTTCTTTACGAAAAATAGAAGCTGAGATATAACCCCTTGAAGTTGACCTAAAAATCGACGAAACACCAAAAAAACGTATCTTTCCACGTTTCTCCTTCTAACATTTTTACGTCGCGTCTGGCAACAATGATGCATATAAGGTGAATGATAGTAGACTATATAATGAGAAAAATGAGCTTTGATCCATTCCTCTATAATAAATAGAAGTCAAGATATAACCCCTTGAAATTGACACAAAAATCGTGAAAAAAAAAAAAAAAAACGTACTTTTCCACGTTTCTCCCTATAACGTTTTTATTTCGCATTGGACGACAATAATAGATTGATGATGGATTAAAGTGGAGTATATAACGAGGAAAGTGAATTTGAGTTCATCCCTCTAAGATAAATAGAAGCCTCTAGATGTAAATGTCTCAAAAAACGTACTTTTCACGTTTCTTATAATTGTTTTAGTTCGCGTTGAACGACAATAATGCATGTGATAAGTTGAAGTCGACCATACACATAACGAGAAAAATGAGCTTACTCCTATTCCTCTGCGATAAATAGAAGCCGAACCCCTTGAAATTAACCCGAAAATCGACGAAAACACCCAAAAACGTACTTTTACAACTTTTTTATTTTGCGTCGAGCAGCAATAAAGACTATATAACTGTAAAAAATAGCTTGAACTGATCCCTCTACGATAAATAGAAGCTGAAAGATTTTGAAATTCCCCGAAAATCGACGAAAAAATCTCAAAAACGTTTTTTCACGTTTCTCCTTAAATTTTTTTATCGTGCATTGGACGACAATAATGCGTAGTATGTGATGAATCAAAGTTCACTATATGACGAAAAAAATAAGCTTGAACCCAGCCTTCTGCGATAAATAGAAGCTGAGATATGGCTCCTTGAAACTGACCCAAAAATCGATGAAAACGCCACCAAAAAACGTACTTATAACGTTTTTATTTTGCATCGAGTAGCAATAATAGTTATGTGGTGAATCGAAGTAGACTGTATAACGATAGAAATTAGCTTGAACCTATCCCTCTACGATAAATAGAAGCCGAGATATAATCCTTTGAAATTGCCCAAAAAATCGACGAAAAAATATCAAAAACGTACTTTTCCACGTTTCTCCTTATAACTTTTTTTATTTCGCATTGGACGACAATTAATGCGTATGAGATGAATCAAAGTCGACTATATGACGAGAAAAATTAGTTTGGACACTGTCCTCTACGATAAATCTAGAAGCCGAGATATGACCCCTTGACCCAAAAATCGACATAAACACCCCCAAAAAACGTACTTCTTCACCTTTATCTTTATAATTTTTTTATTTTGCGTCGAGCAGCAATAATACATATGTGATGAAAATTAGCTCGACCCCATCCCCTATGATAAATCCTTTAAAATAGCCCAAAAAATCGACGAAAAAATCTCATAAACGTTTTTCACGTTTCTCCTTAAAACTTTTTATTTTGCATTAGACGACAATGAGTGATGAATCAAAGTCGACTATATGACGAGAAAAATAGGCTTAGGCCAATCTCTCCGATAAATAGAAACCGAGATATGGCCCCTTGAAATTGACTCAAAAATCGACGAAAATGCCCCCCAAAAAACGTACTTCCTCACCTTTCTCATTATAGTTTTTTTATTTTGTGCCTAGCCGCAACAATATTTATGTGATGAAAATTAGCTTGACCCCGTCCCCTACGATAAATAGAAGTCGAGATATAGTCCTTTGAAATTGTTCCAAAAATCGACGACAAAAACCTAAAAAACGTTCACGTTTCTCCTTGTAATTTTTTTATTTCACTTTGGACGACAATAATGCGAGAAAAATAGGCTTGGACCCATCTCTACGATGAATAGAAACCCTTGAAATTCACCCAAAAATCGACGAAAATACCCCCCAAAAACGTACTTCTTCACGTTTCCCCTATAATTTCCATTCCTTGCGTTGTTCGCCAATAAGGCATATACAATAAATTGAAGTAACGTATAAACAGAAAAATGAGTGTAGATTTAAAATCCTACAATAAACAGTTTCAGAGATACAGGGCGTCAAAGTTTTTTTATGCCAATATCCAAAATTTCGGGCAAAGACGCCCGTAAGCGACACACCCTGTACGTTATTTCACAACTTTGTTTACAGTCCTTGGTGTCAAAGTGCAAAATTCCGTATTTTATTCCTCGTTGTACGTCTTATTAAATTTAATAAAATTCTGGTGATGCACCAGTGAAAGTAAACAATTTTTATATACATATTTATTAATCGTTTGGTTATATCCTTCTCGTTATCTTGTTTCTTTTTAATTGGGTGTACAAGCCAGCAAAATAGCCAACGGCTGTGTTACATCAGCACCAAATTTAGAGTGTTGAACCTTCAGGGCCTTTTTTACGACCACGTGGCTAACTGTAAAGTTAGCCGCTCCAGTAACGCCATTACTTTGTGGAGTTTCTTTTTTTTTATTACCAGTAGTCGAAACTATCCTGTTTCATTGTTCGCGTTATTTTGGAATGTTTATGGCACTGTTAAAACTATGGAAGACGCTTTAAAACCACTATTACGTAAACGTTGGGTAAACAATTCACTAGCATCACGACTCTCGCGGCATATTCCGTGGGACCGGCATTAATTTGCATTTTAACTTGAATTCAAGAGCCGGTATTCAAGAGAGCAAACTACTTGTCACTCGACATCGACATCGTCTAGAGAATTAACATTTTTAATACGGCTCAAATTTATTAACTTATTTTTATATAAATTATTTAGGTTAGTGTGCATAAGCTATAATAAAATAAAAGAAAAAGACTTACTGACATTGGGGAATCCAGTATATTACATTTATATGGCAACCGCGCACATTTATTTCTCCTAATTCTCATTTTTATATGTAAAAGAAAAACATTTTCAGTTAGTGGATCATTTTCGAAAATACCCTGTATGTTACTGAAATTAAGGAAAAAAAATTAACACATAAAAACTCATAGTCAAATACATCTAATGTCGAATTTATTCTAATCAAAAGTGAGTATTTACAGAGGTATCCATATTTCGTTTCTTTAAATAAAATCACAAAATGTTTGATAGTCACTGGAACAGTTGTTTGCAGCTACCAATCTTTTATAAGTGGTTCTCAAACAAATACAATAATTTATGCTGTACTTGTTTTAAAACATCAAACTAACATGCAGTTAAATTTTTTCCTTAAGTTCAGTAACACCCTGTATATTGTATATATGTTTCATGGTTTTGTATTCTTCTCTAATATATTAAATTGGCTTTGGCAAGCAATTAATAACACCATAAAATCATATCGCGAGAAATATATTAAATCCTAGATTATATCTGCAATTTTACACAATAGTGTCTACTATTTACAATTGTTTCGTCACTTCCAGACAATTAACAGTTCATTAAACATCCTACACTCGTGTTTTTGATAAAACTCACAGAAGCACATCGATTAATCGTAATGACGAATTAACTATCAACAATTTGACGGCAAATCAATAACAGAGGAACGAGTGGAATATACAACGATAACTTGTGGCTAGTTGCGGAAGGGTTTGCTCTAAAATGTATTCATAGATATAGTAATAATTGTAATATAGTAATTAATTTACTTTTTTAAATGGCCACTCGTATGTCAACTTAAAATTCTTAAATATTGCAATTGCGGCAGCTGGAAAGTCACTTATAATCTGGACGGTCTCAAATTTCTTATTTTAATGCTGCAGCATCAAAAGCAGATTGTGAGCAAACTGCAATCTAGGTATGTCTCATTTAACGTACAATGGGCGTATTGAGTTTTAAATAAATGCACGGCTCGCCCTGGTGCATTGTCGACTGCAGACGCTAGACGGTCTCCCCCTCAAGATTTTTAGGTTTATTTTCCTCGGTTATACCCATAACGCCTTGATGTTTAATAATTTGACAGAAATCACACTGAGAACTATTTTTTGTGCGATTGCCTAATTTTTTTTTAAATACTTGGAAAGGAGTCCGTATATGATTGACGATTTTGACAGTTGACAGCTGCCAGCCTGCCCCTGTGACAAGTCAACATTAACAATTCAAAGCTGGAAATAGTCTATAATGAAAAATGATGTTATATTTCTCTGGTTGCTTTACTTAAATCTGGCATCAGACTAGGAATTTTTACAGTTGACAGCTGTCAAAACAGTGTCAAATTACCAATGATTATTTAAAACCATTAACTATTGAAATTTTTCTTGATTTCTAGAATGAAAATTTAATGCAAAATATGTCTATCCATCAGACAGCCAGTTGACAGCTGTCAAAATCTCTAACTTTAAATTTGAATTCAACGACTTCAAAACCATAAAGTTACAAAATTATTTCAAGTTTAATGATGTTATATTTTTCTGGTTGCTTTACTTAAATCTGGCATCGGACTAAGAATTTTTACAGTTGACAGCTGTCAAAACAGTGTCAAATTACCATTAATTATTGAAAACCATTAACTATTGAAATTTTTCATGATTTTAAGAATACAAATTTAACGCAAAATATGTCAATTCCATCAGACAGCTAGTTGACAGCTGTCAAAATCTCCAACTTAAAATTTGAATTCAACGACTTCAAAACCATAAAGTTATAAAATTATTTTAAGTATTTAATAATTAATGATGTTATATTTTTCTGGTTGCTTTACTTAAATCTGGCATCAGAGTAAGAGTTTTTACAGTTGATAGCTGTCAAAATAGTGTCAAATTACCATTAATTATTGAAAATCAATAACTATTGAAATTTTTCTTGATTTCTAGAATGAAAATTTAACGCAAAATATGTCTATTCCATCAGACAGCTAGTTGACAGCTGTCAAAATATCCAACTTAGACTTCAAAACCATCAAGTTATAAAACTATTTCAAGTCTTTAATAATTAATGATGTTATATTTTTCTGGTTGCTTTACTTAAGTCTGGCATCGGACTAAAATTTTTTACAGTTGACAGCTGTCAAAATAGTGTCAAATTACCATTAATTATTGAAAACCATTAACTATTGAAGTTTTTCTGGATATTTAGAATAAAAATGTAATGCAAAATATGTCTATTCCATCAGACAGCTAGTTGACAGCTGTCAAAATCTCCAACTTAAAATTTGAATTCAACGACTTCAAAACCATAAAGTTATAAAATTATTTAAAGTATTTAATAATTAATGATGTTATATTTTTCTGGTTGCTTTACTTAAATCTGGCATCAGAGTAAGAGTTTTTACAGTTGACAGCTGTCAAAACAGTGTCAAATTACCATTAATTATTGAAAATCAATAACTATTGAATTTTTTCTTGATTTCTAGAATGAAAATTTAACGCAAAATATGTCTATTCCATCAGACAGCTAGTTGACAGCTGTCAAAATATCCAACTTGGACTTCAAAACCATCAAGTTATAAAACTATTTCAAGTCTTTAATAATTAATGATGTTATATTTTTCTGGTTGCTTTACTTAAGTCTGGCATCGGACTAAAATTTTTTACAGTTGACAGCTGTCAAAATAGTGTCAAATTACCATTAATTATTGAAAACCATTAACTATTGAAGTTTTTCTGGATATTTAGAATAAAAATGTAATGCAAAATATGTCTATTCCATCAGACAGCTAGTTGACAACTGTCAAAATCTCCAACTTAAAATTTGAATTCAACGACTTCAAAACCATAAAGTTATAAAATTATTTAAAGTATTTAATAATTAATGATGTTATATTTTTCTGGTTGCTTTACTTAAATCTGGCATCAGAGTAAGAGTTTTTACAGTTGACAGCTGTCAAAACAGTGTCAAATTACCATTAATTATTGAAAATCATTAACTATTCAAATTTTTCTTGATTTCTAGAATGAAAATTTAACGCAAAATATGTCAATTCCATCAGACAGCTAGTTGACAGCTGTCAAAATCTCCAACTTAAAATTTGAATTCAACTACTTCAAAACCATAAAGTTATAAAATTATTTCAAGTATTTAATAATTAATGATGTTATATTTTTCTGGTTGCTTTACTTAAGTCTGGCATCGGACTAAAAATTTTTACAGTTGACAGCTGTCAAAATAGTGTCAAATTACCATTAATTATTGAAAACCATTAACTATTGAAATTTTTCTTGATTTCTAGAATGACAATTTATGTCTATTCCATCAGACAGCTAGTTGACAGCTGTCAAAATCTCTAACTTAAAATTTGCATTCAACGACCTCAAATGCATAAAGTTATAAAATTATTTTAAGGCTTTAATAATTAATAGTAATTTGACACTGTTTTGACAGCTGTCAACTGTAGAAATTCTTAATCTGCCGTCAGATTTAAATACAGCGACCAGAAAAATATAAAATCGTTTTTCAAGATCATTATTATAGATTATTTCAAGTTTTTTAATTGATAATGTTCACTTGACAGCTGGTTGGCAGCTGTCAACTGTCAAAATCGTCATTTTACCATTACCATTTTATTGCCTTTGAGATACAGATTTGGTTTTCGGGTCGAAGATATAGTTCATTAAGACCCATATTTTCCATGAAAAAACATTTGAAAATCACTTCCGGTTCTTCCGGAAGTGGACCTATGTCCGCCATTTTGAAATCAAATTCTTACCTGTGATATATCATTGAAAAGGGAATTTTAAGTTCTACCGAATTATCAAAAAATATATACAGGGTTTTATTTAAAATTGTCGACATAGGTTTACTTCCGAAAAAACCGGAAGTGATTTCAAATATTTTTTCATGGAAAATATGGGCCTTATTAAACTGTATCTTCGACCCGAAACACAAATTTGTAACCTCAAAGACAATAAAATGGCGCCTTGGACAATGATTTAAACTCGTCCTGTATCTTTAGCGCTTCAAATGCTCACCAAGCGGATCGACCATCACCAGTCCACGCTGTAAATAAAATACCATTCCGCCGTCGATTTTCTCCTGACATCAAATCCCGCGTCGTGTATTATTAACAATTATTAATATAATACAGTCTTTTAAAGAATGCACTTTATTCACACGGTTTTGCATGGGCCGTCTAAGAAACAGGTCATACATAATTACCAGGCAACAAACCTCATGACTCTGACACTAAACCATTCTTCATCGCCGTACTTTCACGGAAGCATACCAAGTGAAATTCGAACGCGGCATTTCCCGTTACAGAAAAATCTACTAGCGTAGCTCCAAAACGCATAAAAATCCGGTATTAGCGCCCGGAACAAAATCACCATTTATCGATCATAATTTATTTCTAAGTTAGGAAGGTTAATCCCATATGAGTAATTGTTCATATTGTGGAAAAAATAGAATACTACTCATAAAATTCCTTTATTGGACGTTACCGGTTTCGTGAACAATATTCTTTGCTTCAAATTCCTGTTACGTCTGAGGATGTGAAGCAAAGAATATTGTTCACGAAACCGGTAACGTCCAATAAAGGAATTTTATGAGTAGTATTCTATTTTTTCCATAATTTATTTCTGTCTGTACCGAAGCCTCAACGGTAATTTTTGTTAAGGAAACGCAACAAATCTTTGCTATCCCAAAAAGTTGCTTACCACAACATAGACAAGGCTCTCATACGCATTAGCCAAATATTGGCAACTTGACATGAAAAAGATCTCCAAATCTTTAAAATCTAGTACTTACACAATGGAACAATTTCTTACGATGAAAAGTCATAATATTGAACTTGGTGACATGAACTGGGTGGTAGTTTGCGATACCATCTGACAAGCCTAAATAATGAAAAGTGAAAATTTTTACAGTAAGATGCTCTGCGTACAGAGGATGAAAAGCGTTAATGCCCTAGCAGATCGTTTATAAACATGATGAGAACAAGAGGGACCAGAATTGGGTCCTTGGGGCGCGCCTGAAGTTTCTGGATAATTTATTGGATCTGAAGCCTTGATACACTACAAATGGAAGGCATCTTGTAGAGTACAACTGATAGAGGGTTAGCAAGACTGTTTAACAGGAAGACATGAAGACTTGTTATATAAAACGCGCATTGTTCTGGTACAATCATATTGAAGACAGACGAGTGTGCTGGAAAATCCCAACTTCCAGAAAAGTTTCTATCGCCCAAAAAAGGACTAAGGATTACATCAGGGAAAAATAAGTTGGTAAACTAAATACAGGAAAATAGCTTCGCATGAAACAACTCTATAAAAAAATTGAACTTATTCTTGCTACAAAGTTGCATGCAGTGGCCCTGAGCTCGTCATCGATTCGGGCTCCGGCCCTCGTCTTATCTTTTTATTTTTAGATTTGGCGTATGCCCAGAAACAGGCAATCAATAATACAATTAACATTTCATTAACTCCCAACGCTAGATGGACATTTTCTCTTTTGCTTGCCGGTGCAGGTGAAGTGGAAATCATGAAATTTTCATCTAAGATACGGCGGCCGGGGGCGGCATATGGGGGGTTGACATGGCAACGCCTTGCTACACATGCAATTTGCCTGTGCAAGACGCAAGGACATTACTAGGATTTATATAACGTCTGTGCGATAACTGAGATAGGATTATGTAGATTAATTAATAAGCTGGACGGCTGGAGGTAATCGGGTGATTTTTATTTAACTTAATTAGTTATGCGACATGCGGCCCGCGATTACCATGTCTTTGATTTATCGCTGTCATCGACGACTTGATGAGGTCTAGCAGAATGCGACGCCTGTGACACGTATGATAATTACACATCAGCTACAAGATTACACGAGAGGGAATTATGTGTGTGACTATTTTATTAATCGAGTTTCTCACAATGGCTAGGCGCTTTTTTATTAATAGCCACAGCTACTTAAGTCCATTACGCACATTGTCCGCTGTTCCTTATTTGGCTTGCCCTATTGCATATTGTGCAGTTGAGCCAATTAAGCGAGTTGTTGGAACTGAAAAAAATTCGTATATTTTTCAGCCCGTATTGCTCGAAAGTCGAACGCTTTCGCAATGAATCAACAACTAGGAATAATTCTTTGGTTACAGCGATTTTATTGTTTCATCTGCTCTTATTATTATTGTGTATGGTATTCAACTCGTGGTAATGGTAAATAACTCACTTGATGTATTACAGCGCTCGCCTGCGGCTCGTGCTGCAAACCTATTCTGCGCGAGTTATTTGCTACATTACTACTCGTCAAATCATATACTATTAGTTTTTTTTTTTTAATTTTTTAACGTAGAATTAATCCCATGTGGGTTGTTCATATTGAAGAAGAAAAACGCAAAGGTCTTGTTCCCACAAAATTCTTTTTTATCGCAACCGGTTTCGTGATCTAAATCTTACATCACATCATCAGGCCACAAGACTACAAATAGGAATACATGTACTAGAATTTATTTATTGTTATTAATTAATTTTAAATTAATCAAAATTAAAAACACAATCATGTTGTCCGCGTACATTGTCTTTTGTGTTTTTAATTTTGATTAATTTAAAATTCGTAGTTTTATTCTGAACCAAGGATTCAAATGAGTATGCTGCGGATTGCTGCGCATATAATTGAAGCTAAAGTAAGACAATTGTATTGGCTGGTGTCATATAGCTATGAGGGAATAACAATGAGGAAGAGCGTTTAGGCCTTGTCTTTTCGTAAATGAGATTTCAATCATCTTGAGAAGTACAGCCTCTTTAATTATAATGGTAATTATTTGCAGGAAGAATAGGTATTTAAGACGATTTAGCTTTATGTTTCTGTGAATAACGGTATCCCCCTTTAGTTTATAAAGCAAGTGAGCAAATGTTTAACTGTCCGTACTGTACAAGGAACTATGCGTATCTCTTGCTATTTTTTCATATTAAATTAATCGTACCGTACGTATCCCATTATAATTGCGATTACTTTATTATTTCCTCGTTTAGATCCACTTCATTGATCAAGCCATAGTCTTTCTCTTCAGCCGTTACTTTTCACGCTATTTTTAACTATTAACCCGTGACTAATGTCGATGCATTTTTAGATTGTGAACAGTTTTCGAATTTCCCGTTATTCACCGACAGTCGCACTCCAAAAAAGACCAATGCGTTACACTAAAGTCCATCCAGCTAAACGCGAGCAAATTTGAACAATTAATACCAATTATTGGAAAAAAATTCTGGCCGAGCTAGGATACTAAGTTAAAATCAAAATGATTATGCGAAGGCGGTTTGCAACATATACGACATAACGATAAAGGAATGAGATTCAGAACCATATGTGGAGATGGACCGATAAGGGTTTCCCCCAATCCCAGAGGGCTAAGTTAGAACAAATACGGATGCACTTTTAGGCAAGCACCTGTCATAAAATCGATTTGCCTGGGTCCCCTAAAATCCAATCAAGTTAATACGCATTGGGTTTGCGTTATTTAGGGGAAACAGTCTGGCGGCGAACGCACAAAACGCACGCCAAAATCTCTAGGGGAGTTAAATCGTAACTTTGTCCTTTCCTTGCATGCGCATTCTGAGAGCAAGCGATCATTATTTATATCGCATCTGTATGGCGAATTAAATGACCTATGAGGTTCCAGGTTCCAGGGGCTAATTGCTCTGATATAATGACATTAATATTGATAGTGTGTGGGTGAAATCTAAATAGACTGAATCGGCTTCTAATGGCCTCAGTAATTTGCTTATTAGGCGAGGGGTTTTCACGTTTTTAAACTGTGACAGGCAGCAATTCCGACTCGAGGTTAACGGATGTCAATTTCATCATGTTCATTAGTATTGGCGGTGCATAAAATATCTCGTAAAAAATCTAGAGGTAATGCAAATGGAATGCAAGTCTTAATAATAAATTGCTACTGCTAATACTGTTGATTTCGGTTTGTTTCTTCCATGGCTAATTTATTATTTCAGTATCTTTGGTTCCGCTTCCTTTGTCAGCCTCGCTTTATTCAGGTGAGATAAAGTTCAATAAAAGACCTCTTTGACGCACGTCAACATCCTCTTTTATTCAATTACACATTCGTCCAAACAAAACATTTTAGTTGACACACATCTCTGGCTTGATTTAATTCTCTCCATTTGAATTAAATCAATTGATGCAGGTACTCATGGTCTATTAATAGCCACAAACGTCCCCAAGCTATGAGTCGGCAAATGTGACATGGAATATTTAATAAATGCCTGTGGTATTATGTTCAAAACAAAAGATTTAGATACAACGTGGTGAAAACTTAACAGCAACATAAATATTTATGTGTGTATCCAAAAAGGGTCTAATATGGTGGCCACCAAAGATCCATAACCTCAGTAATTTGATCACCTCGTCCAAACAAGAGTCTAGAGCACCAACGTACGGTTTTTGGGTTTGCGCATGTGTACAAGCGTCAAACGACAACTACGATCCAAGTTATCCTTGCTCTTAAGTATTATTCTAGTTGATCCGATGGTCTATTTATTGAAGGCATACGGTATTGCCATGCGAGAGGTCCCGGGTTCGGCGTTTTTTTAATTAAATATATTCATTTTTTTATCAAGATGTTCTTTCTTTAAAATAATAAAAACGTATTTAAGTAAACGGATGTCGTATTTAGTTAGTTTGTTAGGTTTTATATTGACAACTAACCTCAAAAATATGTATTTTCTAAAATTTTTGAATATTATGTCATTTTTATCAAAATTTTTACTTGGTTCCTGTACAATCAACTGAAATCTTGTTCAGTGCATTATTAACGGAGTTTTAATTGCTATAATCTAATAAAATAAAATGCTTTTTTGTAACGCCATATCCTAAAACGTCATTTTTTTGACAGTTTCACTGGATCGAAACAATGTCATTATTGACAAGGGAAAAAAAAAAACAAAAGAGCGTGAGAAAAAGATTTTTTTTCATAGTATAAAATAAAAACTTAGTTTTATAATATCTTGAGACTATTTTATTATTTGTTTCCATGGAAACAACAAATAGAACGTGGAAATTATTATAATTAGTCAATTTGTCGTATTTCAAAAAATTATATTGTCATTTCGAATGGAGATACAAAAAAATTTGTATATGTCACATATGACTAACATAACCTAAAACTTTTAGTTTTTGTAAATTTATTTCAAATTTTAATTTTAAGTTTTGTTGCTTTAGTCTGGATCCATTAAAACATTTAAAAACTCGCTCAGACAGTAGATAAAGTTTCAATGTTATAGATTATTAAAAATAGACTGCTAATTATAGGTTAGATTTCTAACCAACAAATAGTATTTTAAGTGGCTGAAAAGGTGGAGTTTATAATACGAGCCGAAGGCGAGTGCTATAAACCACACTAGTAAAAAAACACTTTTTATTCACGTGTTATAACATCTAAAAAACACCTTTTAGTCAAGTGTTATAACATGTAAAAAACACTTTTAGCCACGTATTATAAGACGTGACTAAATGGTGTTTTTTACTAGTGTGGTTTATAGTACGAGCCGAAGGCGAGTGCTATAAACTCCACACCTTTTCAACCACTTAAAACACTATTTCTTGCTTAGAAATCCAACCTATAATTAGCAGTCTGTTTTTAAGAATAGTGTGCTTTTTAACACTCGCCTTCGGCTCGTACTATAAATGGTTTATAGCACTCGTCTTCGGCTCATACTTCACACCTTTTCAGCCACTTAAAATACTATTTCTTGGTTAGAAATCCAGCCTATAATTAGCAGTCTATTTTTAATAATATCGTGATTTATAGCACTCGTCTTCGGCTCGTACTATAAATGGTTTATAGCACTCGTCTTCGGCTCATACTATAAACTCCACACCTTTTCAGTCACTTAAAATACTATTTCTTGGTTAGAAATCCAACCTATAATTAGCAGTCTGTTTTTAAGAATAGTGTGCTTTAAAACACTCGCCTTCGGCTCGTACTATAAATGGTATATAGCACTCGTCTTCAGCTCATACTATAAACTCCACCCTTTTCAGCCACTTAAAATACTATGTATTTGTTGGTAAGAAATTCAACCTATAATTAGCAGTCTATTTTTAATATTCTACAACCTTGAAACTTTATATATCTAATGTCTGCAAGAATTTTAAATGTTATAATGGATCGAAGCTGAAAGTACAAAAATTAAAATTAAAATTGAAAATAAATTTACAAAAACTAAAAATTTAAGGTTATGTTAGTCATAAAATGAGGTTAGGTTAACTGTCAACCACTGCAACGCGCATGCGCAAGCCCGGGAGCAAAACGTGCGTTGGTTCTCTAGACTTGTGGTTTCCAAATGTCTCAAACCCATAAATTTTAGACTATTAAGAATATATTCGAGCAAGCTTAAAAGATTCAGGAATTGGGTTAAACTTTTTTTGCTGCATGACACTTCACGATGGACTGAAATATTAAAGAAGGTCCATTCTAACCTCAAAGGGGTCGAATCAGGGAAACATGCCTAAGCAATGAATTCCATAACTCTGTTGTTCGTGGTAGAGAGGATGCCTGATAAAGTAACGTTTGTTTCCACAAACACCAAGGATTTTCTCCTACACTACGCGTTTCGTCAACAAAGTTTGCATCATCTGGAGATGTTTCCAGTTGATAATTGCATAACAAACCTGAACCTGAAAAACTAATCAATTTCCTACTTAACTGAAAATGGCAAACAGTTATGAACGAAATACCACGAAAGCTATTTAATGCAGCAGGTACTTATGTTTATACAAAGCGTAAAGTAGACTGCAAAGTCCACAATAGATGAATACTTGTTAAATGACTTTGGTTTCCTTTATATGGTTACCTACTTAAGTTCATTAACATTTACGTTTTTTAATACACTCGCGAGAGTTTTAAAGCTCTCAGCTGATGCGGAAACGCGATACTTGTCTTGTAAATGAGACTTCTTTATTCTCGACTTAATCTTTTGTGCATACATTTCAATTGGATATTGTTTTTCAGACGTCACTGAGTGTTGTAGGTTGGAGAAAATTTACCCCTTAAATTTAACAAAAGTCGAACTTATTGGAAAAAAATTATGCAGGGCGTTGTTGAAAGTAGACCTTTTTTTTTGTTTTTTTTTTCGGTTGCCCGATGTTGTGGCTTCCGACGCCTCATGGAGAGAGAAGATATTCATATTTATAATTTTAAAACTTGAGAACATGAATCTGACAGGGCCGGACCCAAAATTTTTTTATTATCTAAATTCATCTATAATTTTTCACTCAATATTTAACAATTTCAGAATGGATAATTGCGTGTTAATAATAAATTTCCGCTTTCGAAAACACCCTGTACATGGATTAGAAATATCGTTGGGTTTTATTGAGCGGATTGCAAGCCGGCATTTTTTAGTTCACCCCCGAATGAGGGATGAGATTTCGTCAAGCGAGCGACTCACCCCAGGTAGTTTGATATCGGTGAAATGCAGCTGGAAAGGTTACTAAATAGGCAGTATAACACGGAGAGGGAGACAGTTGTGTATAGAAATGTGTACGAAAATGAAATAAAAGAAACCAGAAGGTTGATCTAAAATTATATTATTTTTAGAGCAAATATTTGAATTTATGGGGACGTTTTGTTTTGACAGTATTCTTGGGTTATTTCGGTAGAATTATAAGCAATTTTTCTAACGTTTCGATTTATGCGAAAATATCAATAAATTGAACCGGTTGAAATGCCAAAACGTACATCAGAGCTGGGTCGATTTTATCCCCGACCAATTTCGCTGCGTGTTGACCTTCAATGGAATGGCTATTACTGGGTTACGCCAAAAAAGATACAAGAATTCCGCGGCTCAGATCCGCAGACCTGTTTCTGGTGTAATTTAAATCGACGTGCTGCATTAAAAATATGTTTCCTGGAATTAAAGTCTGCCCAAAACGTGGTTTTCTAAAGCGATGAAAATTTATCGAAATACAAACGATTTAACGTTAAAAATGACGTATTAAAAATTTAACCAATAGAAACGTTCTATTTAAATTTAGCGCGCATAAGTGGGGAGGAGCTTAACTATTTCTATTCAGCAAATAGAGTGTGTTACACGTCACGTGACTGCTTTTAAGTGGAAAGTTATTCCTTCTATGAGAGAAACACGGCAAATAAAAACGTAGTTTTATTTATCTACAAAGTATTTCTGTTCACAGGCCTTCAACACTACTTTTACAAATATGTAACATTACTGTTTGGACCATCATTAAATGATTTAAAAAAGGTTCAGCGTTATTAAAATATCATTAAACAATGCTTCACGGGCATAATTATTTAAAAATTATCAGGAATGATGAGAACACCAAAAACGTTATGTGCTCTGAAATGTGGTGTCAGCACACGTGTCTTTTACTCGAACAAATGACGGCAAAAGTTGTTATAAACCGTGACTTCCATTCGACCAATTTTGACTAAAATCGACTGGATGTTTGATGTCAGAATATAGAAAAAATCATTAAAGTGGGACAATGACAAAAAAAAACAGAACTCTCTGGCTTTGTAACACTTTTTAAACGGAAACTCGGGCGCCAGTTCCTTATTTTTAAGTGCAAGGAACAGCACTTGTTTGGTTCTCCGGGATGAGAACGTTTAGGGGTAGCTAACAGATGGAGATACGGTTATTTGTCCAGAGGGTCGTAAGATGATTGTCTTGTCAACTGGACTGGACAATTTCTCAAACGGGTTAATCAGAAATAAACAACTGAAATAATAACTCGTGAATTTTACCTATGTATTCCAACGTATTTATTTATTAGAACAGTAATGAATAAATCAATAAACAGGATATTTCAGCGACTTTGCAGTCGAGTGTGTACAAATTTGATAACGATAATAATATGTGAGCTGGCAAGCAAGAGTATATACGTTAACAAAATAAACAAAAGACAATATTCATTGCGAGAATAAGTAAAACTAAAGTGGTTCCGTTTTGACTCCTATAATTAATTAACATGGGAACACTAGTTCTTGGGAGGACCGTCGAGTTTTCGTGCCCATTGCACTCTTGGTCTAGCGGGCCTGATTTTTGTGTTTGGCTACTGAGTCATTGACGAAGTAACACAAGTTCTTGGGGGGGGGGGGGGGCGTTTTCGTGCCCATTGCATCCTCTGTCTAGTGGACCTGGTTTCGTTTTGGCTATTGAATTAAGGACTATTAACAGTCTTGGGAGGGCCGTCGAATTTTCGTGTCCATTGCACTCTCGGACTAATGGGCCTGGTTGAATCTTATTATGATTATTTTTGTTGGAGTGAGCTCTTTGGGTGGGCCGTCGCCTACTCGAAGTTGGTACTGAGCTATTCAGTGCCAAGGAGAGTCATGAATCTGGTATAAAGAGTGTCATATGATGTTTAATAAGTTTTATATAATGAGTCTGATATAATGAGCTTGATATGATAAATATTTTCTCCGTCTTGCAAGCTTCTGATAATTTGCACCAAATGCAATTTATAAAAAAATTCGACTCAAAATCCTCCATCACTTTGAAGTAGGTAAGTTAGAAAGCGTGGCGTGGAACCGGCCGTTTAAAAACTTGATACCTGCTGCCTTGACCTGACGCGTGTAATAACAAACCGCGCTACAAAGCAGTCCCGAAGAAAACTGAACACAAAGGTAGGAAATAGAATAAGGCCCGACCGCCACAGGCTATTGTAGCGAATAATTATACGTTTACGACTCTAGTTCACCGGTGCTATAAATAACGACGATTCCAGTTGGAGCCGAGATAAAATGTATCGTCTCATCTCCTGCAAGTAGCATATTTTAATTAAAGAGGTTAATTTCCTATCATTAAAATAGTAATTAGCTTTTTGCGTTAGCCTACATCCGCAAGTCAAGTGTGCTGCGGTTTCTGGTCGCCAGCAGAGCGCCGGAGTAGAATAAAATTACCACCACAACAAAGGTTGATCGGGCACAAACGTGGTGCAGATTAAACGTAGGACGAGCATCCCAAGTTCAAGTTCATTGTCCATGTTAAAAGCACTCTTTGAATGTACGTTACGTACCTACTCCATGTTCACCTTGTCCTTGCTCGTGAACTCCGATTTATCATAAAGGACACGATGGTACTGTTCAGGTATTAATTAACTCGATGGCTGCTCAGCCATTAGGAAACCGACGATGGCTAATGAGCGTTACAGATCAATTTGCATCTAACGACTGCACTAAGATGAAACGCGACACATGTGCAACACCGGTCAATTATTAAGGTGTCGAATCGTCGGGTGCATGTGCATGTGCATGTAAAATAGTATTGATCGGCGGAATCCCAACGGCAGCTGACCATCGAATGCGGTGCCGCAGCACCTGTTAGATACGTGATGGGAACTCGTAAGTGTGTTCATGTGGTACACCGCAATGCGCTATGTAGTTTATTTGTTGTGATTTTATTCGAAGACGACGACACCGTGTAGGCGCTAATTTGTGGTTGGAGACCGTAGGAAAAAGTTTGTTGCACTTGATGCAAATTAATATTCAAGTCAATGCTGCAAATGCAGTTTGTACGTTTTCCAATTAGTTAAAGTCCTATATAATTAGCTTTCTGTGTTTTCAACTATATTGTAATAACAAACATATCCAATTTGATACCACCACAAAAAATTCATCAAAAAACGATGTCCCCAAGATGTACATGTTCTTTCGCTATTACTCTAGTTCCTCAGGAGGACGAAAAACCACCTTAATATATCAAAAATTCTATCTATAACTTGCATTTTAATTAATTAATGAACTGTCATGTAACCATAACAAACAAACTTCTTTCATTTGTCATTCATTAATGCCGCCTACATTTTCATGTTTTCGTACAAAATACTCCACCCTCTTTGTTTGAGACTTGTTGTGTATAAACAACCTTATTTAAGCCTTATACTGGCCCAAAAATAACACAAAACATTTAACCTGATATATGTATTGATGTTCCACGTTATAGATAGAATTTGTGATATATTAAGGGTCTAAATATCAGGTGCAAGTCTCGATTCTACCATACTATACAGATCAGTTTAACATTATGCAGTAAAACCGAAATTATCGCGACTGCAGGTTGCAGCACTTTTAAGGCATTGACATGCACTTTTTGTTTTTCAAATAAATTAATTTACAGCTCATACCAAGAGTTAGGGAAAATGAATTTAAAAGTTAGAAGCAATGAATAATGTCGGAAAGTTAGTCAATTTGGCCAGAAAAAATATAAAATGCATGCAAAAAAATTTTTTTTAAGAAAAAAATAACTTTCCGACATTTTATACATATTTTAGATTAACCTGATAAAAATTGCATTCAAATCGGATAAATTTTAAACGAGATATTCGAAAACTACGATTTAAGTGGATACCTATATAAGACTTTTAACGTGGTTTTTCGTCCTCCTGATGAGCTAGAGTAATAGCGAAAGAACATATACACCTTCTTGGGAACATCGTTATTTGATTGGCGGCCATAATGAATGAAATTTTTGAGGCGAGTTAAATAGTCATTTATGCAACAAGTGCGTAAGGGAATTTTTCCATGAGTAAAAAAAGCTCACTTTTCGCACGAATTGCATACAATATTTTTTCCACTACCGAAATGGACCTAAATTCTCTAATAATAATGTGAAACGTCAAACTTACCTTTTACGTCAAAACTTCATATGTTATTTAAAAATCACAATACTAGCCCACTTAATTTTAAACGAGTGAAATTAATCAATGTCTATTATTTCTTTGTCTAATGTCAATGTCAAGAATATAAATGAAACTTCAGAATTGTAAAAAATTCAATCATTATTGTTAAAGAATACTGAAAAATAGGTGGTATGTTTTATAATAATACCGTGATATTAAATAAATGGACCACATAAAATTAAATAACCACATTTAACGTTTTTAAAATAAGATATGATAGGTGCTCTAATAGGTATGCAATTGTTTAGTATGTTACTTTACGCACTAGTGCGTAAGGTAAAAACACTTTACGCACTAGTGCGTAAAGTTCTTTACGCACTCTTCACCGTGCGGAAAGTTAGTACTTTACGATCGGTAGTAGAAAAAAATGTTTTTATTTCAATAATTTATTTTTTAGACGGTAAATTTTGTAATTTTCAATCCAATTTTTATCAAGTATTAAAAAAGTCCGATAGATTTAATAATTGTGTGTTTAGAGATGAAACATCAATATAAGTGTATCAAATTGGATATGTTTTATGCTTGTATAAAACCAAAAAACCTAAATAAAGTCATTTATAACCAATGCGTATCAATCAAAGAAAGGGAATTGTAAAAAATAGCTTACATGTTATATCGATGAAATCAGGAAAAAACGAAGAACCAAATTAATAATATACAGAGTGCTGCATAAGAAAAAACTAAGTTGATAACTTTATCTCTGTAATGCGATGCTCGACTGTTTTTTTTTCAATAAAAATTTGAATTCCTATCCAAAAATTAGTAAAGCCAATTTTACTTTTCCGATAAATAACAAGGCAACAAAGTTACGTCTCAGACCCAAGCTCAGACCCATCTAAAAATGAACAAATTATTGCGATATTACTATTATTATTATTATTATTATTACAGCGCCCCTAGCGGCACCAGTGCGAAACTGACAGCTCTTCAGCGTTGGCAGTACCACACCTACTTTCAATGCGCCAGATAAAGGCAGACATAGGTCCGTCCGAAGACTGGCGTAAATATAATATAGTTTATCTATTCTTATTAATTAACTGGTTTAGAACAATTAATAGTATCCATAAACAAATACCGAGTTATATTCGTAAAAAGTCAAGGGTGAATTTTTGTTTACATATAGCCTGTCCAATAGAAATTCTTTTCCGATACGGTGAAATAGAATGGTCGATTATTATTGAGGGGAGGAAAGTGATTTGACATTTGAATAGTTTTGACGTTTAATTAAATTATATAATAATTGTGCCAAAAATGATGAATTCGGACTTGCAAAGGTTAGTTATAATCGTAGATGAAGCTCGTGGTGATGCTAAATAACTCGCTTGATAAATTACAGCACTCGCCTTCGGCTCGTGCAAATTCATCGGCGTGAGTTTAGTACATTACCACTTATCGAATAATATACGATAAATATACAGTGTGTCGCACTTAATAGTGAAACATCCTTATAACTTTTTCATTTTTATCCGATTTGAACCAAATTTTACTCAATGATGGATCCCATAAGACCCCTACTAATGCAAAGCCACCTGCGATACCAAAATAAACGCAAAAAATCAAGAAATATTAGGCATTTTTTCTGTCGAAAAATTTTACTAATGAAAGTTGTTCAGAGTTGTCTAAAAACCTTAAATCCAAAATCTCATCAAAATAAAAAAAATATTGATATTTTGATTTAAAAAATTTTAAGTCCGAAAATATAATTTTACGATATCAATTATCATTCGTATTTAGTTGTAGAGTATTTCTTTAGTTTTTTTTTTATAAAAAATAAAATATTACAATACAATAACCCATTAAAATTATATTTTTCAAACAAAATATTAATATTTTTTGGTTTTGATTAAATTTTGGACTTAAGGATTTGAACAATTCTGAACAACTTACATTAATAAATTTTTTGATAAAAAAATACCTAATATATTTTTTTGATTTTCCCCGCTTGTTTTGATATCGTAGATGGCTTTGCATTAGTAAGGGGCAAATGGCTCTTGGGTCATAAGTTGATCCTTGAGTGAAATTTGGTTTAAATCGGATAAAAATGAAAAAGTTATAAGGGTGTGTCACTCTTAACTGCGACACACTGTAGATATATAGAATAGTAGTATAGAATATAAAGAAGTTGTTATTATATTTCCTTTTTTTTATCCTATTCAAAAATATCATATTTCAGGCTGAAAAAATGAATCAAATAAGCTAATCGCAAAAGCTGTTTCATTCATGGGGAAACCCGAATTACATTACATTTAACACATCTCTAGGATAATCTGAGTAATGGGAGAAAAGTGTGTTGTACAGTTCATTAAACGACCAGTTTGATTATATTCCAGTTGTCTGTGGTACGCCCAAACGTTTCCCACTCGCGTAGTGTGAAGGAAATAACGAAATGACACAGATTTGCTCGTATTATTCTTTAATTATCCTTACGATAAAACATCAAATACACTTTGTTGTACTCCAAAGCAGATTACAAGATGTGGGAAAACAAGGTCACAAATAAAATCCTTACGATGCATAATAATTTGTTTTCAAGCGCTATAACTGACAAAATATAAAAATAATTAAAAAGGAAAAATTATTTGTATAATATTTCTAAATTGAAATGAAAAGAGTGCAGACTTGTTAGTATCTCATTAACCGTGATGGGATGTAGAACTCATGTCTGAAAGAAATTTGATTTACGTATTCTGGATCAACGTTTCGAAATTTCAATAATTCATCCTAGATAGGATTAATTATTGTAATTTTAAAAAAATCTCAAAACATATTTCCATTGTTTGTTTTTTCGCAACAAAAATGTGATTCTACAACATAAAATTAATTGTCGCTGCACCTCGAGTGTTGCAGGTGTAATAAAAATTATTATAAAAGATTCCAAGCTAGGAACAGTAGACGCGAGAGCCATCGGCTACAGCGCGGAGATCCACGATTCCCACCACTGTGTCCGCTTGCCTGCAACGGGCACAAGTAAATCGCGCAAACTAATACCCATGTTCGAACCTCCTCGGTCTTTACTGTATACCAAATTTCATAAAAATATCCCGAAGCGTTGTCTAGCTATCATGACAGATAGACGGATGGACAGACAGACAGACAGACATTATTTTTGAAAATCATATGTTTGGTTATCTCACAGATTTGCTGATTCGGTGAATCTGCAGGTGCTTGTATAGGAATAAAAAATAATATAAATCCTTGTCTCGCTTCATTTCGACGAAAAAAAGTATAATTTTTCAAGGTCAATTCGGAACACCAAAATACTTTTTCAAACTTTATAATCCAACCTTTTGACGACAAATGGCGTAGTAAACAGATCCCACTTCTGGATTTTACTGGATTTTTAGGGTGCTGTTGGTTGGGCATATTGTATTTTTTTTGTGGTGGTTCAGCAGGCGTCCAAGAGATGGCGTCAGTGGTACGAAAACGAATTAGAAAACCAGAGAATTGTGGAATAGTCTGTCCAGTGTCATTAATTTGTTTTAAAAAAAAAATTCTCAGCTTCGGATAATTTAGGATTAATGGTAAATAAATGGGGAAAATCAATTGGACCCCAATAATTAACCAGAAGTAGGGTGGGAGTGGGAAAACGGGTGTTTTTAGGGGTGAAACGTGGTGTTTTACGACTTCCAACAAAACTAGACCTCCTATCGAAATAGTTAAATGTAAAAGTTGTAGATAATAATTGAAAGATCTACAACTTTTATTTCAACCATTTTTCAAGATAACCTCAAAACTATTGAGAAAAACGCCAAAAACCAATTTTTTTACTTTTAATTTTTATCTCCCACAAAAATGATTCGATTTTAATGAAATTTGGTGAAAATGTAGGTACATTTTTTTTAATTGAAAATTAGGCCGTTTTTTCAAATTAAATTCGCAATAAAATCAAAAAATAAATATTTCGCTTCAAAAAAATTACAGCTTATTTGAGACACAAAAATTTACATTTTCACCAAATTTCATTAAAATCGAATCATTTTTGTGGGAAATACAAATAAAAAATCGTTGGCGTTTTTCTCAGTAGTTTTGAGGTTATGTTGAAAAATAGTCGAACTAAAAGTTGTAGATCTGTCAATTATTTATAACTTTTGCACTTAACTTTTTCGATAGGAGGTTTAGTTTTACCGGAAATCGTAAAAAACCACGTGTCACCCCTAAAAATTCCCCTTTTCCCACCCCCCACCCTACTTCTGGTTATTTGATGGGGTCCAATCGATTTTTCCCTATTTATATACTCCTCTGAAAACCGGTTCGGCACTAGACTAGAATAATCCAGAGGAGCATCTAGATTATGCTAGAAGGTATATCTGCGGGTATATAAAGACCAAAATGGTAGTAGATTTATGATCGAGGCAGAGATCAGGGTAATTGCCGTCTAGTTTTAAAGATATTTTAAAAATTTCTTTCGAACAATCTCAACTGAATTTCTACGAGTTTGATATTGCGGAAATAAGCGCACAATTAGTTAATTTTGACATAACGTAAGACCAAAGATTTTAAAGCAATTAATTGCATTAGGAAACTACAGTTTCCTATTATGAATTCGTGATTTCAATGCCGAAGAAGTGATGTTATTTATGAGGCCTGTGAAAGATACTTATTGTCACATTCAATTTTCCTTCACCGCCTCTCAAGTCACCCGGAAAATTCTTGAATTTTGTGTTAGGTAAAGAGAGACGAGGCCCTACAGTTTATTGTGGAGTCCGAACCACATCTAGGGCATCGATAATTCTCTCTCTATCCAAGTCCGCAGCAAATCAGAAATAAATTTTTTATTTGCCCCGGGATGGATTCGAACCATCGACCTTTGCAACCAAGTAAGTACGCATTGACGCATTTACCCACTCGGCTGCCGTGCCTCTACTCGGGTTAGTTCATTTTGAAGGTTAAGACAATCCTCCCTTACAATAAATTTTTAAATCAGCAGCAAAAAACAACCTTTCACGTGTTAATTCCTCAGCCAAGTCGTTTATAAGAAGTAAAAATAAAAGTGGTCCAAAATGCGACCCTTGTGGAACACCTGAAGGAGCAATGGAATAAGAGGACTTAAATCCGCTGTAATAAACGCACTGTTACGGTTGAATAGATGTCATTCTAGTAGCAAAATAATGGAATCATTAATGTTAAAAGCAGTTAATTTGTCTAATAAAATTCCGTGGTGAAAAATCCGTGCAGATAACATCAACCTGGCTTCTGTTATCAATGTTTTAGTAATAAATTGTATTTGTTCTCAATCTTAGTGAACCAAATCAGTTGAGAATATTTTGAAAACAATCTAATTTTGTAGTTGCGCAAAATCGGGTGGAGGCGCCGGTGTTGGCGGAAAATCAAAAAATGGGTTTTAGCTGAACTATATAAACGCTTCGAGAGATTTTGATGAAATTTGGTTTATGCATCCTTAAACTGAAGTTCATCATGGTAAAAAGTGGCCAGTAAACGTGGGACGGCATTTCCTAAAATCCCTATCAATCCAAGCAATAATTACACCAGATTTTTAAATAGAACATTTTCAGCATCCCAGGAACGTGCGTTCCCCACACTCTGATTCTATGTACTTCACTAAGTGAATAAGCCGTACGTGAGTAAGCTGCATTACGCGGTTACGAAACCGCATATAAGGCTTCTGAATCACTATATTGTTATTACAGCAGATAATTCCTAGTCGGAATTCGTAAGGATGCAAAAATGTTGCCAGTATTGTCTATATTAAACGCTTTCTTTGAAAGATTTGTTATTGTTAACGATGATCGTCGCCTGGTCGCGCGAGATTATCAGTTAATTAATGAATTATTTTTATTGCCGTTCGATTAATCTGCTTCATTGTTTATCCACATTGGATGCAATTAGTTAGGCTCGTGTTGTAAAGCGCAAAAATTATTTTTCACGCCTACGTTCATATTATGGATGACACAAACGGTAATTTTTGGCGATGGCCAAATACCAGTCAGCGTATGACGCGGTCTACAACTTGACCCCCTCGGCCTCCGAAAGCTCGACCGGTTGCAAGGAATCCTGTTGAGGTGCTCTCGTTGTAATAATTCACATCCCTGGATTATCTCCTTGCGCCAGTATATCGTATCCATCTTGGTAAAAACGAAGAAATGTAGTTAAATGGTCGAAACGACCCTTCAAGGGTCGCAAACTCCTTGAGCCGGCCCTGATTCACCATAAAGAATAGCGTAAGTCTTCTCGACATTTTCCTATAAAATCAAGCAAAATAATGTTGATTTTCATAGAACACAAAATGTTTTAAAACTTTCTAGTTCAGTAATTTATAATTTTATTAAAGTTGGTAACCTTTCACAGCTGTCAAAATTCTGTCAACTTAATAAAAATGCCAGTTTATTATTATTACCAGATTTTTTATTTTTAGCTATAATTTTTTATAACAATGAACAAAAATTGATTTTTTACTAAAAAATATCGTTATTTTCAATTAAAATGAGTCACAGGCCACAAATACATATAGATTTGATAGCTGTCAAAATCACTGTCAAATTTAGAAATTGAATCGATTCGTAATTCGTAAACAATTAATGTGATTTTTCATAAAACAAAAGATATAATTTTAAATGTCTCTATTTTTATAATTGAAATTAAAATAGCATTTTCAATTTTGACAGCTGTCAAATTTTTTGCCAACTGAATAAAAATGCCATTTAATAATTATTTTCACAAATGACTTTACTATTTAAAGAGACATTTTTTATAGACTTTGGAGGTACTGAATATGAAATTATATTCGTTGGTAGCTGTCAAAACTCCTGTCAAATTTAAAAAAATGCAAGTGTGCCTTTCGTAATTTTGAAAATAACGTGAATTACCATAAAAGAAGTGTTATTAAGAATTTTGAATTTTGCTAGTTCCATGACAGATAATAAAATAAAGTTTTCACTTTTGGCAGCTGTCAAAATTTTTCAACTTAATGAAAATGACATTTTATAATTATTTAAACAAATAAACGTATTTAATTAACATTTTTTTATAAGTTTTGGAGGCACCGAATACGAAATTGAAAAAAATATTATGTTGGTCGACAGATGCGAAAATTGCTGTCAAATTTAAAAATTTACAAGCATAACTTTCGTAATTTTGAAAATAATGTTGATTTCCATAGAACACAAAATGTTTTAAAACTTTCTAGTTCAGTAATTTATAATTTTATTAAAGTTGGTAACCTTTCACAGCTGTCACAATTCTGTCAACTTAATAAAAATGCCAGTTTATTATTATTACCAGATTTTTTATTTTTAGCTATAATTTTTTATAACAATGATCAAAAATTGATTTTTTACTAAAAAATATCGTTATTTTCAATTAAAATGAGTCACAGGCCACAAATACATATAGATTTGATAGCTGTCAAAATCACTGTCAAATTTAGAAATCGAATCGATTCGTAATTCGTAAACAATTAATGTAATTTTTCATAAAACAAAAGATATAATTTTAAATGTCTCTATTTTTATAATTGAAATTAAAATAGCGTTTTCAATTTTGACAGCTGTCAAATTTTTTGCCAACTAAATAAAAATGCCATTTAATAATTATTTTCACAAATGACTTTACTATTTAAAGAGACATTTTTTATAGACTTTGGAGGTACTGAATATGAAATTATATTCGTTGGTAGCTGTCAAAACTGCTGTCAAATTTAAAAAAATGCAAGTGTGCCTTTTGTAATTTTGAAAATAACGTGAATTACCATAAAAGAAGTGTTATTAAGAATTTTGAATTTTGCTAGTTCCATGACAGATAATAAAATAAAGTTTTCACTTTTGGCAGCTGTCAAAATTTTTCAACTTAATGAAAATGACATTTTATAATTATTTAAGGAAATAAACGTATTTAACTAACATTTTTCTATAAGTTTTGGAGGCACCGAATACGAAATTGAAAAAATATTATGTTGGTTGACAGATGCGAAAATTGCTGTCAAATTAAAAAATTTAAACGACCCTTCAAGGGTCGCAAACTCCTTGAGCCGGCCCTGATTCATCATAAAGAATAGCGTAAGTCTTCTCGTCATTTTCCAATAAAATCGAGCTACACAGTTCCGTTAGGTTGAAACTTAATTCATGGTCTATCGACCTAAACTAGTTCTAATTGATTTCTAAAGATTTTCGGCATTGTCACGCCTGTCACTCTGTAACGCTCGAAATTAACCGATTGATACACAGTTCGAGCGTTAATCAAGGAAAAAAAATCGATACTGCAACGTTTTAAGAAAAAACCATCTTAGAATTAGGAAATAAACAGTTTGCAAGTCAATACACCGAAATGTAAACCATGTCGAATTGATTGAGACAAAGAATCTGTTCGTTCTCTAACGTAATCCTATTTTCTGTCGAGGTTTCATCGTTGTAGTTTTTACCAACTTATGTACAGCGAAATCTAGGTCACATTGTGTACAATTTTAAAAATTTGTCAAAAATTGCCCCAGCTCTCTCTCCCGAGCTGATTATTGAATGCTTGACGTTTCGACCAGTAATTTGAACTTTAATATATTTTTTAAGTAAATTTATCAATAGTTAATACTTGTAACTTATAGACACCAAGTGCTGAAGCACAATATTATGTAATGTATAATATGCGTGATTCCCATCTAATTTTGCTCTGTACAGTGTGACGTGGACAGTCCGGCAAAGAGCAAATTTGGCTACGATATATTAATAAATTCTTACCATACCTTTCCCAGCAGCGTCCACTTTTAAAATTCGATTCAAACCGTGGGTGAAAACCTCTACTCAGATCATAAGCATTGACATTGCACAACTGCATACTAATGCGTATACTTTTACTAATCACGAGTTTTACTACATTTTCTTGCGACTAGAGTAGGTGGCTATGAAATACATATAGTAAAATTTACATACGCTACGTGGGACACTGTTGACGTTTTTTCAACATAACTCTTTTTAATAAATGATACAGTTTAGATGAAGTGCTCGTATAAATATTCGATGGGATCGACGACCTGCTAAATTTAATTCATATATTCCATTACAAAAAAAAAAAATGATTTCGTCCTAACTGTCTTGGAAAGATTAATACTTTGAGAGTGGGAGTGTATAAATCGTCTCCTGGAACAATGTGTCTCGTTGTGTGGAGTTATTGAACTGAATTTATTATATACACAACTTTTTGCTTTGGTTATTTTTTTAAGAAATTCTGGCCAAGAAGGCAACGTGAAAAAAATTAAAGCTACAGTTTGCCTAAACGCGAATCCGGCGTTTGTTTTATCGTACCACATCCAGATTCTAAGATATCCTTGCCTAAAGGTGCTAAAAAAGCCATTTTGAGATATATTTGAGGTTACGTCACGTGCAGAAAATTTTTGTTCGTTGCTGTTTCTAAAATCATGTAGCACTGGATTTGAGCTTACGCATTTCAAATTAATAGGCTTTAGGCACTTCATTCGTTGGCATTGAAATAATCATCAAATTTAAAGCGCGATGTATTTGTAAGAAAAAATCTTTTTAAAAAGATCAAAAATGGAAATGGAAAAAAAGACTAGTGCTACATTGACGATAATGAGCGAAAAATATCATGTACGTGTGACATAACCTCAAATATACTTCATTTTAATGTCATTTTTCGTAATTTTAGGTTAGGATATCTCAGAATCCTGGCGTGCTGAGAAAATTTCGAGGTCATCTAGTCCGTTTGCATGTGTTTTCTTTCAATGGCTGTTTTGTGTACGTAAAGAAATAAAGAAAGTTTGTCGGTCTTAACCTAAAAATAGTTCTAATCTAATTGTATAGACAAAACGGCATTTTTTGTAAATAACGAGTCAAAGGATTTTTTACTTTTTAAATAATAAAAAAGAATCAGGTCACAAATACATATAGATTTGATACCTGTCAAAATCACTGTCAAATTTAAAAATTGAAAAATTTGTCTTTTTTTATAAAACAAAAGATTTAGAAAGTATTTTAAATTTCTCTATTTTTATAATTGAAATTAAAATAACGTTTCCACTTTTGACAGCTGTCAAATTTTCTGTCAACTGAATAAAAATGCCATTTAATAATAATTTCCACAAATGACTTTATTACTTAAAAATACATTTTTCTATAGGTTTTGGAGATACTGAATACGAAATTAACTTCATAAAATTATTACGTTTGTTGGTAGCTGCCAAAATTGCTGTCAAATTTAAAACTATGCAAGTGTGTCTTCCATAATTTTATAAACAATGTGAATCTTCATAGAAGGGAAATCAAGTGTTTTTTTAATTTGCTAGTTCCATAATTGATATTAAAATACAGTTTTCACTTTTGACAGCTGTCAAAATTTCTGGAAATTTATTGAAAATGTCATTTAAAAACTACTTCAACAAATTAGGGTACCAAGCAGACATTTCTCTATAGGCTTTGGAGGAACTGAATACAAAATTGTTGCAAAAAAATATTTTGTTTGTTGGTAGTTGCCAAAACTGCTGTCAAATTTAATAAATGCAAGTGTGCCTTTCGTAATTTTGAAACTAACGTGAATTCTCAATAGAAGAAGTGCTATTAAGTGTTTTGAAATTTGCTATTTCCATAATATCTAATAAAATAAAGTCCTCACTTTTGACAGCTGTTAAAATTTTTCAACTTATTGAAAATGACATTTTATAATTATTATTTAAGCAAATAAACGTACTTAACAAACATTTTCTTATAAGTTTTGGAGGTACTAAATACGAAATTGATGTCAAAAAAATATTATGTTGGTTGACAGATGCGAAAATTACTGTCAAATTTAAAAATTTACAAGTATAACTTTCGTAATTTTGAAAATAATGTTGATTTCCACAGAAGAAGGTACACAAAATGTTTTAAAACTTTCTAGTTCGGTAATTTATATTTTATTAAAGTTGGTAAACTTTGACAGCTGTCAAAATTCTGTCTTAATAAAAATGCGAATTTATTATTATTACCAGATTTTTTATTTTTAGCTATAAATTTTTATAACAATGATCAAAAATTGATTTTTTACAAAAAGATATCGTTATTTTCAATTAAAATGAGTCACAGGCCACAAATACAAAGATTTGATAGCTGTCAAAATCACTGTCAAATTTAGAAATTGAATCGATTCGTAATTCGTAAACAATTAATGCGACTTTTCATAAAACAAAAGATATAATTTTAAATGTCTCTATTTTTATAATTGAAATTAAAATAGTGTTTTCAATTTTGACAGCTATCAAATTTTTTGTCAACTGAATAAAAATGCCATTTAATAATTATTTTCACAAATGATTTTACTACTTAAAGGGAATTTTTTTTTACAGATTTTGGAGGTACTGAATACGACATTATATTCGTTGGCAGCTGTCAAAACTGCTGTCAAATTTAAAAAAATGCAAGTGTGCCTTTTTTGAAAATAACGTGAATTACCATAAAAGAAGTGTTATTAAGAGTTTTGAATTTTGCTAGTTCCATGACAGATAATAAAATAAAATTTTCACTTTTGACAGCTGTCAAAATTTCTGTCAACTTAATAAAAATGCCAGTTTATTATTATTTTAACAAATTAAAGTACTTAACAAACATTTTTCTATAGGTTTTAGAGCTACTGAATACAAAAGTAATACGAAAAAGATATACTTGCATATTTTAAAATTTAGCAGCAGTTTTGACAGCTACCACAAAACAATATTATTTTTGACATCAATTTCGAATTTAAAATTGCAAATCCTATAGAAAATTGTCTGCTCGCTACTTCAATTTGTCGAACTAATTATTAAATGGCATTTTTATTAGGTTTGACAGAAATATTGACAGCTGTCAAAAGTAAAAAAATGTGTTTTAATATCAATTATGGAACTAGCAAATTCAAAAAATACTTAAATCCTTCCTTTAATGAATATTCACATTGTTTCCAAAATTAAAGAAGACAAACTTGCATATTTTTAAATTTGACAGCAATTTTGGCAGTTACTTTTTATTTAAATGAATTTCGTATTCAATACCTACGCCATCTATAGAAAAATGCCTGCTTTATACTTTCAAGTGGTCAAATAATTATTAAATGGCATTTTCAAATTGACAAAAAATTTGACAGCTGTCAAAGGCGAAAACATTATTTTAATTTTAATTATAAAAATAGAAAGATTTAGATGTAAAGAATTGTATATCTTTTTTTCTATAAAACCACACATTGTCTTTAAAGTTACAAAAAAAATGCTCGTAAGATTTTAAATTTGACGCTGATTTTGGCTGCTGTCAAGAATAAAAAAAAGAAATAAAAATTCTATTTCGGCAAATCCACAAAAATCTTAGGTAACGACCTTTTGCTGAAACCTATGGAAAAAGACCATTGTTAATACAACTGTGGGGACTTTCGGAGCTTGAATTCTCACATTAGTAATAATTTAAATCACACGTCTAAGTATTTTTTATAATCTGCCATTCCTCTTAGCCAATAATACACCTAAGGCAATTATTACAACTTTTATTACTAGAGCGATGGGAATTTATTGCAGCAGCGTATATGGACTGGCAAACAAGGATTTGATCTCGCGTTTCATAAAGGTCTGGATATTGCAAATGTCACGTCTAGTAACATTTAATTATGCCAGGTTATCGATTTTCATTTTAAACGGCGAATATGATTTATCTCAATACCTATTCGAGAAAACAAGTCTATCTGCTATATTGGATCGATGGAAGTAAACGATTGTCGGCTGATGAAAGCGCAGACAAAAATGTCATTGTGTACGTTTATTATTTTATTAAACTTTATTGTTTATTCCAATATGCCTAGGTATGTTAAGTGGCTATAAAGCGATCCTCTACGTGCTTACAAACTATTATTAGTAAACTTTGCTATAGCCTACTTCGGATAGTTTGAGGTTTGAACCAAGGTCTTCTATCGAACTTTTTTGCATTTTAATAAAAGTTCTCCGATGCCGTAATTATTAAGCGATTAATCTATGATACCTTGCTAAATACAAACATTCACATCCATCAACTATGTAAGGTTAACTTTATTATTAAGAATTAATTAATTAATATGTGTGCAGGTTTTATGCAGAGATTAATTTAAAATTACGAAACTTGACTGCAAAAATAAAAATAACATGGTCATTAGATAGTTAATAATAAATCCGGTCGTTTCCTGTGCGAAATAAAATCATTGAATGCAGTAAGCTGGACGGTAAGGGATAAAGGATAATTATCAGGAATAACTGAGTTGGCCATGTACGTAAATTGGATAAGCGCTAAAGAATTTTAATAGTAATTGGAGGTTTTTTTGCAATAATTTTTCACATTTTTTGAACTTACCCCGTATAAAATCTAAATATTCCCAAAAAAAAATTAATTGTATTTTTATTGCCTCTTAATTGAGGTATACTTCTGTCTAGTCAAACCAAGGCTGAAACGACTTTTACAATGAATGATTAGTTCCCGGCTAACGCACTTGTCATTCTACACATGTTTAATATTCCTTATAGGACATCTTAATAGTGAATGAAATTAATACGTCCTGTTTGCAACATGATATCTTCTATAAAAAATTAAATCTTCCCGTATACATATGTATTGGGATAATTACGCGTACGGGGCGTCCCAAATTGGAGGTTCATTAAAATTTTAATTCAAGATTTTGGCAAAGTTTTTTTACCTTTATGTTATATCAACATTATCTATTAAACCTTAAAAGTAAGAAATATTATTTTTTAAAGTGGATAGATTTGACGTTCTGGTTAGAATTTCTATGCATGGAAATAAGAGCTAACTGTTCCTCAACACTTGACATGTGTTTACAATTTTATGCCCTCGCTCAATCCGAAACCAATTTTAACTCTATACCATTGATTAAGAAATGAAGAAGATACGCAACGCAAATGGTAAAATGCGCGGCCAATTCTGGCCGCGAGATTATCAGTCAGTTGCTGGCTTTTCTGTGATTCACTTAGTATGCTTTCCTGTCTAGTTTTATATCATATATAATCTAGTGGTGTTATTTTTCAATTTAAGACGTCCAGCAGATCTATGCTGGAACTGTCACAATTTTAATTTGGCATCAAAACATTTTTACTCCCGCTGCTGGTTCCAAATATTCAGTAGACGTTGCGTATGCGTTATCAATACATATGACTAAACTGACATAACTTACGATACTTAAGAAATATATTGCATCAACATTGCTGAGTGATGTCATTGGGTGAAATGGTTAAAATACCTGCAAATTTATCGAAAATGATTTTTAAGTATTGGCATTTGAAGATCACTTCAAAAGTCTATCGACCGGCACTGAGCATTGTATTAAGAGCGGGTCAGAGTTCAATGGCGTTAATATTTGGAATCGAGGGCGTGTGAAATTGTGTACAGAAACAAGCAATATTTTTGTATAGGCATGTTTGGAGAATGTTAACAAATATTTGTCTTGAAATGTACAATAATATTGTTGCAATACGTGTTATGGTTGTGGATCTACTAAATCTAAGAGTCACGCGTAATGTCAATAACGTAACATTATGTGACCTCCAATTTTAAGTAAGCCAAAAATTTTGAAATGTTAACTCATTTTCAAGGAATACGTTCGATTAATTAAAACATCCGTTTAGTCTTGTTTTATTAACACAGCCTTGACTTTTACGTGATATTATACGTTTTACCTGTGATCACTAAAAAATTGGACGAATTTAGAGGTTGGTCAAAAACTGGTATAGAACGGAAATGTTTGTTAATTTTGGTCTAGCATTAGTTATGATTCATTTCGAAACTGACAAGAGCTCGTGAATTAATGAAAACAAATGATGGAGATTTTAATGATAAATCGATAAAATAACGCAATGTTACATATTAATCCCGAAAAATTTTTTGTGACAGCTGTCAAAGTGGCGTTTTCTCGAAAAAATTTTTTTGTGACAGCTGTCAAAGTGACGTTTTCTTAAAAAAATTGTCAGCTAGCTGTCAAAGTGGCGTTTTCTCGAAAAAAAATTTTGTGACAGCTGTCAAAGTGACGTTTTCTTTAAAAAAAATTGTGACAGCTGTCAAAGAGAGCTTTCTCGAAAAAAAAATTGTGACAGCTGTCAAAGTGACGTTTTGTCGAAAAAAAAATTTGTGACAGCTGCCAGTGACGTTTTCTCGAAAAAAATTGTTTGACAGCTGTCAAAGTGACGTTTTCTAAAAAAAAATTGTGACGGTTGTCAAAGTGACGTTTTCTCGAAAAAAAAAATTTGTGACATCTGTCAGTGACGTTTTCTGGAAAAAAATTGTTTGTGACAGCTGTCAGTGACGTTTTCTTAAAAAAAAACTTGTGACGGCTGTCACAGTGACATTTTCTCGAAAAAAAAAATTGACAGCTGTCAAAGTGACGTTTTCTCGAAAAAAAAATTTTTCGAAACTTTTTTCTTTGAGAAACTGGCTAAAGACATGTCTTCAAAAACGTATGTCGCTCTTATAAGTTCGGACGGACTACGCGTAGGTGGCGGGCGTCGCGTATCGATCCGCAAAAAAATTCATAGCTCGGCCGCGGATTGATATTTCGTGACGAAATTTTCAGGGATCCGAGAGGAAAGTTGTGTCTAGCTCTCCTAAAAATCCGGTCGAAAAAATGTTCCGGGCAAAGGAGCCAGAAAGCCCGGAAAAGTGCCGTTTTTCGCGAAAATCGACCTTTTTAAAAAATTCGTATCTCGGCTGATATCGGAGATGCGCGGAAAAAACAAAAAACGGCTCTGCGTCTATCCTTCCCCTCGCCTTCGGCTCGGGCGCGGCTCCTCCGGATCCGACTGGAAGGGCTGTGTCGCGTTTCGAAGGGGTGCACGTTCGCCCATCTTCAAAAAATCATAACTCGCTTAGGAAGCAAAATTCGAGAAAACCATTTGCACCCAAAGGACTTCTAAATTTCGTCTAGTTTTCGAAAAAAAATACATTTTCACCAAATTTCCCTAAAATCGAATAATTTTTGTGTGAGATAAAAATAAAAAATCAAAAAATTGGTTTTTGACGTTCTTCTCAATAGTTTTGAGGTTATGTTGAAAAATGGTTGAAATAAAAGTTGTAGATATTTCAATGATCTACAACTTTTGCATTTAACTTTTTCTATACGAGGTCTAATTTTGCCGGAAAACGTTTCACCCCTAAAATAACCCCTTTTCCCACCCCTACCCTGGTTATTTGTTGGGGTCCAATCGAATCTTCCACATTTATATATCATTAATCCTAAATTCTCCGACCATCCATATACTGCTAAGAATTTTGTCGATTTTTGGCCTCTGAAAACCGGTTCTGCATTAGACTATAAAGAGTTAAGTGAAGATTATTTTGATCACAGAAGACAATTTTTCAGAAGGACAGTCCCAGCAGGTGCACACATTTTGGAATTCATTCTACTTGAAAAAGAGATATTTTGGAACAGATGAAGTTGCCAATGATTGGCCATCTAGGTGTTTCCAAAATTTTGTGTAAGAGCAACAAGAATCGTCTTGAATTTGCAAGGCCTACAGACGAGAATAGTAACGGAAATAAGAGAGCCAAAAAGCGTTTGCTAACGTTTTGGAAGTCTTCAGCACTAGCCCATTGTCTAGCAGTGGCCATTCAAAGCATCTCTTGTGGCAAAGGATTGCCTTCTAAGATATTGGGTGACTTTTATCACTCTTTATTTTTCCCACTGCTAAAATCTCATTTAGTAAATCAGCCAGTGTCCAAGCGACTTTGTGGTTCTGGTAGAATTGGAACCATTACCAAATTGTCCTAATTTGGATTTTGGTATAACGAAAAGACTCTTAACTATGTATCATCACACCGCTCCTTGAGCAATTAAGGTGGCGTCGGGAGTCTATTTAAATTTTCTGCACGGAGCAATTTCTCCTAAACATCAAAGTTCACACCTTTTTCTCTTTTATTCTGGCCTGGCGCCATTTATCCTACTTCAAGTTACACTTTACACTGATCTTTCTCCTAAACATAGCTTTGCGCGAAAAATAGACCATATAGAGAGTCTATAAATACAGTTATTATGACTATAAGTTTCTAATATGTAACAAGAAATGTATGTTAATACTAATAATCATACTCGTATTATTTGTTTGCATTACAAATTACCCCTATTTGTTTTCGTGTAAACATTAAATTATTTACTAGCCTCCACGACTGCTGATGACCATATTTAATTATTTAAGGCGTAGTTTGGTAGTTCTTCGACCTACTGAAATTCGACACTTTCCTACAAGGCCCTTTTAGCTTAATTGCTTTGTTATTCCGGAGTGCAATACTGTGAAACTTAACAAAATTTAATCAGTGAGGTCACACACATAGAAGGCAGCATTTGTGTATTGCCGTTCCGCTTCGTTTATAGTCCTCGATTTAATTATGGCTAATTAAGGAGACTTGCAATGTTGAGAGCGTTCCAGGCACTTGCATATTCCGCGATGGGTGGCGTTTTCTTCCTCCCGCACCGTCTGGTAGAGTGTTTAATTGATGATCTCAAATAAGTTGCTTCTCTCGTCAGTTTTTATTTGCTTTGATCAATTTCTTGCTGCTCCTTGTAGATGTGTTGATTGCAAAAAAAATGGAATTACAAACTTGACTGCCTCTACAACCAAATTTTACCAGAAAAAATTGAATGTCATTACCATTAAACAGATATTAAAAAGGTGCAGGCTCTATTTCATAGTTATGCCGGACCCTGTATGACGAACGAACGCATCTTTGCTTGCAGAATGATGAGAAGAGCAGTCGATGACACCTTTGACAGTTGTAGTTTGCATTCTGTCAGTTTTTTAAAGATACTCCGCTAGATGTCGCCATTACGTTATAGGATCGGCAACCAACAATACATCTGTGTTTTGATCCGAAAACCGGTTGTCTAAGAGCGCCGAACTTTTGTTCTGATATAACAATGGCGTCGCATGCTTTCGAAAATTCATTGATTGCATTTATTGTCGGCATATTAAAAAAATTAATATAACACATAACAACGACCCTATTGATTTCAGGTGTTTTTTCTCTTCAGTAATTATCCGTAACACGTTTTGCCGAATTCGTCATGCGTGATGAAACATTTCCACTGTTTACAAACAATGCTGTTCTACACTCGGCTCGGTTTATTATGAATTAATGGGGGGCTTACCAAAAAGAGCCCAACATCAATTAATATCCATAAAAGTTAGCGCGAGTCGGTGTCGGTTTGATACTCCTTTTTAATTTCTAAATTTATAACTATTATTAATTAACCTCAACCGCGTTTTAACTGGCAAATTTATTTATAGATATTACAAAAATGTTATCACCCATTATTTATGTAGTTTAAGCATAAAAACAATTTTACATAATTTATGCATGCGCGCACGTTATCTCTGAATCGACGGCGTGCAGGAAATCATGACGGTTTTAAATTATTTAAAATTATGTTCATTCACAACAAACGGCCTTTTATTTGGAATCGCGAACGGGCAACTGTAAAAGTAGTGCAGTTTAACAGCTGCTATAAATATTAAACGGTACAAAACGTGTTGAAATAAGGCATTTCTAAAGAATCTAATTTACTGTAGTTTATTTTTATTTAATTACTATGCTTTTTAGCACTGCTGTAAGCAATCGTTGAGAATTTTCATTCAGAGGAAGAGGATTTCAGTTGGTGTGCTTGCTGATGATGACAACTTGGTTGTCGAAACCGCTCATCGGGTGAAATTTTGACGTCAGTACTATCTGGATTGGCGACTAAACCGCATTTTAGAGAAAGTGTGGTTATGTTACTGTCAAAGCTCAAAGCTTCCTCCAATAACATAGGTGTAGACAATAGAAAAATCATGCATACATAAACAGAAGGGATATAACATTCTATTTTATAGAAAGTGTGGTTATGTTTCTGTTAAAACATTATCCAATGATATGCGCCTATGTCATTGGATAAGGATTTTAGTAATAAAATCAAGGATATATGTTACCAAGAGAGCTATAACATTGCTACAGTTTCCAATGAAAGATTGCGAGGCGTTCTAGCGGTAAATTTATAGAAAGTGTGGTTATGTTCCTGTTAAAGCTTCCTCCAACAACAGGCATAGACAACATAAAGGTCATGGATAGTAAACAGAAGGGATTGCTATTATTTGCCATAGAATGGTGGAAGCGACTTATCTGTCAATTTATAGAAAGTGCGGTTATGTTCCTGTCAAAGATTCCTCCAGAAACATGGACGGGCACAACAGTAAAATCATGGATATATACAAACAGCAAGGATTGCATTGTTGTCGTTTCCTATAGAATGTTGCGAGACAACTTATCTGCGAATTCTAAGAAAGTGTGGTTATGTTGCCATTAAAGCGTCCTCCAATGACAGCGGAAATAATAGTAATAATAATCAAGGATATATTAACATTCCTATCATTTTCTACGGAACGTTGTGATTCGACTTATCTGTAGATTTATAGTAAGTGTGGTTATGTTTCTGTCAAAGCTTCCTCCAACAACATAGGTGTAGGCAATGGTAAAAACATGGATATATAAACAGAAACATTGCAACCGTTTCCAACAAAAGGTGGCAGACAATTTTTCTGCGAATTCAGAGAAAGTGTGGTTATGTTTCTGTTAAAGCATCCTCCAGTAACACATAGGCGTAGATAATGTTAACAACAAGAGGGATATTGCTACCGTTTCCTACGTAACGTTGTGAGGCGCCATGGCTGAAAATTTATAGAAAGTGTGGTTATGTTCCTGTCAAAACTTCCTCCAACAACATTATCATACACAATAGAAAAATCATGGAAATATAAACAGAAGGGCAGGGATGTAACATTGCTATCATTTCCCATAGAACGTTGTGAAGAGACTTATCTGTAAATTTATAGAAAGTGTGGTTATGTTTCTGTCAAAGCTTTCTGCAGCAGCATAGGCGAAGACAACGGCAACGACATGGTTAAATACAAACAACAGGAATATAACACTGTTATCGTTTCCTGTGGAATGTTGTGAGGCATCTTATCTGCAAATTCAGAGACAGTGAGGTTATGTTTCTGTCAAAGCATCCTCCGATGACATAGGCGTAAATAATACTAAAATCAAGTATATAACATTGCTATCATTTCCCATAGAATGTTGTGAAGAACTATACATTTATAAAAAGTGTGGTTATGTTTCTGCCGAAGCTTCCTCCACCAACATAAGCGTAGATAACGGTAAAATCGGGGATATAATATATATAAACAAGAGGGATATAATACTGTTATTGTGTTCCATAGAATGTTGTGAAGCAATTTATCTGTGAATTCAGAGAGAGTGCGGTTATGTTTCTGTCAAATGTCAAAGCTTCCTCCAACAACATAGGTGTAGACAATGGTGAAATCATGGATATACATATAAGAAGAAGGGTAGATTTTACAACCGATTCCTACGGAATGTTGTCAGGCAATTTATTTACGAATTCAGAAAGTGTGGTTATGTTTCTGTTAAAGCATTATCCAATGATATGCGCCTGTGTCATTGGATAATGATTTTAATAATAAAATCAAGGATTTAACAAGAGAGATATAACATTACTACAGTTCCCTATGAAACGTTGTGAGGCGATCTAGCTGTACATTTATAGAAAGTGTGGTTATGTTTCTGTCAAAGCTGCTTTCAACAACATAGGCATAGACAATATAAAAATCATGGATATGGAAACAGAAGGGATGTAACATTGCTATTGTTTGCTATTCGCGAAAATCAAACAGATGAATAACTCAGTGATTTACCTTAGATACAAACAAATTCACGTGTACTGAAAAGTTGAATTGGTCATCGTTGACATTTTTGCCCATCATATCCTTTGTTATCGTTTTCACATATCAATGAATTTTGTAGCTTCCCCGAGTTATTCATCTGTTTGAGTTTTGCGAATATAATGTTGGAAGCGACTTGTCTGTCAATTTATAGAAAGTGTGGTTATGTTTCTGTCAAAGTTTCCTCCAGCAACATAGATGGAAACAGCAGTAAAATCAAGCATATATATACAAACAGTAGGGATATAACATTGTTGTCGTTTCCCATGGAAAAATTCAGAGACAGTGTGGTTATGTTTCTGTCAAAACATCCTCCAATGACATAGGCGTAAATAATAGTAAAATCAAGGATATAACATTGCCATCATTTCCCATAGAATGTTGTGAAGCGACTTATCCAAAGATCTATACATTTATAAAAAGTGTGGTTATGTTTCTGCCAAAGCTTCCTCCAACAACATAGGTGTGGACAATGGTAAAAACATGGATATATAAACAGAAACATTGCAACCGTTTCCAACAAAAGGTGGGAGACAATTTATCTGCGAATTCAGAGAAAGTGTGGTTATGTTTCTGTCAAATGTCAAAGCTTCCTCCAACAACACAGGCGTAGACAATAAGAAAATAATATCGTAATAACTTTCTTGGGTTGGAAACCTATTTTTGGCCAAGACTGTACGTACCAGTGGAATTTATTCAGCGATTTACTTACTTCCATACTGGGTTCGGATTTATGGGTCACTTTTAAAGGCTATTGTTTACAAATCAAGCTACCTTAGGGCACATTAATCCTAATTTCATTTGCTCTTATTTCGACCAATATTATCCAGAATCTGGTCAGCAACCGCCAGCTGAAGATTTGCCTGAATAATGAATCACCCTGTATATGAGCGAAGAATTTTTCTGGGGTCAAAAAAATGCCCTCGACAAAAACCGGTTTTTTATATTTTTGTCAACCAAGTTCTGGGTTAAAAAAAAATGTTTGCGTAACAATCGGAAACTTTTACATTTGCATGCAATACCGATAAAAACTTGGGATAGAGTAATATTCTTGAATAGATATCCGGATACCTATGTAAAAAGAATCTAACTTGTTTTAAAATATTCCGTGAACAATATTTTGATATTTTCAGACCATTTTAAGTATTGAACAAAAAAACGGTTTCTGCGTTCTTAAAGATTTGCTTAAATAAAAACCAGTAAAAAGGTTTTATCTGCATAGCAAACAAAATTAATAATGACAATAATAATGAATCCTTAATGCCTTGCGTTCCGGGATTCCCTTTCGTGCATAATAGGCCACTTTGTTGCGATTGATTTCCTCGAGGATTTCCTTATCCCAACTGTTATACCAGCAACAAAAACCGTAACATTGTGAAAGAATAAAAATTTGCACAACTTTTTTTATACCTACGTACGACGTTTGTAACAAACAAACGGTTTGTTGCCATTAAATCCCTATATTTACAATCCGCTAAATTTCCAATAATTCAAAAATTCCTACCTTTTTCTTCAAATTCTACTACTAAAAAAAATCCTGGGCTGCTTAAACTAAAATTATCCAAAGTTGCGGTAACACAAATGCGACATAAACACAGACACACTATTGAACGAATATCTCCCTTTGGTATGTAAAATGTATCGATTCAACACTCGCTTGCCATGAATGTGGAACTACTAATGGCGGGACAGACTCGGCGCATTTTGCCGGTTACGCGGACAGGGTACATGAAACAGGCTAGTGGGGTTTCGTACCGCTCCAGGATTGGACCCCGGAACCCAACGTCATCTAACATTAAAACTCCGGTCGATCCGCTACTTCTGCCTGCATTCAATTTTCACCTTGAAAAAAAAAGGAACCTGCCTTTCCGTAAATCTGTAAATCTTCGCCGTAGTAGGCATTGTTTTATTAGCGTTCCGGTGTTAATTTATTCACAATGTTATCTAATACTGCTTTTTATAAACAGAAAAACAATAACAACAGTGAGAACGTAGGAAACCTGTACCGTTTAGTTTAAGTAAAACAATAATCGCATGGCCATGGGTTATTTTGTTTCACCGATTTTTTCGCTGTTTGTGAACAGGGGCGGACTCGCAAAGGGCAACTGCCCTTTTTATTTGCTTAATTGGATTAATCAAGATAAAAGCACCTGGATTTTAACTTTGCATCACAGAGACGGCGCCAACTCCTACTTATAATTATGAATCAAGTGAATAATTATTAATCGAAGCCAGAGTCCACGTGGGATGCCATTGATTTCGGTGCAGGCGCGGCGCCGAGACATATTTGTCTCCTCAGCGCTCAACAGTACTTTTTATTCTTAAAAATTATGCACACATTTAATTACAATTTGTTAACTAAGTGATTAGGTACTTATTAATAGGGTCGCATCCCCCATATTTTTGCTATTTTAAATTATAATATTTCATAAAAACAAAAAAAAAAAGTTAAAAGAAACACAAATCAAAACTCGCGCTCCTCGTGACGTAGTAAATTCCGAGTCGTTCGCATTGGTTGTCGTAGATACTGCGGACCTTCGTTGTGATTGGCTGAGATAAATTCTTATTTAAAAATGCACCAGTTAGTGGTTTGATACGCCAAAGAATGTGTTTTGTTTGTCAACAGTGTTTTAGGTTATGCAGTATTTCGAGTTTAGCGATTGTTGTTAAGAATTGAGTTAATAATCGGTACAGAGTGGGGAATGTGCAGTAGATCGGCGCAGTAAATTCACTCACTGGTATGACTTACTCTCTCTCTGAGGCTCTGGTAGTTGTGTGTTGAACGGGAGAAGAGCGGATGGCCAACTGATTTTCAATATCTGGATTCTTTTCGGATATATATTATTTTTTTTAGGTTAATTTCGCGCCCATTTTGTGACTCCATATCTCCGATAAGTTATCATGTTTTGGAAATACGAAAATGTACAAATTTTGTAATTTCTTACAGATTTATTTTAATTTTGACTTCTGAAACTGCATCCTACTGCCAGGCTATGGGTATAACTTGGCACCTATGTCTACGATGCACGTCTCGTCAGTTTACCTTTGCATCGAGCAAACATACATTATTTATTCCTTATAGGTTATTGGTCTAGATTACGAAACATAACACATAACAAACATAAATAAATACCCATAAAAGGTAAACCGTACAGATATTCGTTATTCAAATACGACGAGCCTTGTGCACATACGTTAACAATATTAAAAATGGCATGCCCAAATAGGGGCAAGCTGTTGAATGTGTTTTGAGCAATACATCGCGATGTGCCAGAAACAAAGTGCTTAATTTTATTTATTTTTTTGCATAATAAAATGACCTAAAAAGTAGAAGGTGTAAGTTTTGCTACAGGGTGTCGCAAAATGCGAGTGTATATACTCGTATTTGTATATAAATTCATTTTGATTCAGAACTTTTTTTTTGCTTCTGTCAACGCTAAAGCTCTCTGCAGTTTATAACGGAAACCTGAAGACTATCAGCGACAATGTTCTGCTTATCAGTCGTCCAGGATATTGATCACCTCACGAAACATTTCAAGAGAGGTTTCTCTTCGTGTATGGCAAAGTTTTGCCATTTGCACACTCGCCCACAGCATTTTATTAAACTGGTTTATTTTCATTCAGAAATGATTAATTAAAATACTCCGGGCAGGTGTGCAAATGGTAGAACTTTGCCATACGCGAAGAGAAACGTCTCTAGTAATGTGTCGCGGACGACTGATAAGCAGAGCAAACCTCGCTTGTTAATTACCAGATGAAATCTTTATGTTATACAGGGTGTTAAGAAAAAGTAGGTCATGCCTTTAACCACAGATTCTTTGGGCGAAAATAATGTGACTTTTATAATGTGATTTTTTATTTTGGAGCGTAGTTTTTTTTATACAGGGTGTTAAAGTTTACATTTTGAAAATTATTTTTATTAATAATTCTGTTACTGTTTAAGATTTTTACCCGAATTTTTGCACAGACTTTCATTTTTTACAGATACACTTTTTGTGTAATTTTGGTCAAAAAAGTCAAAGCGCAAACGGGAAAAAGGGGGTTGTGCTACCCATTAACCCCCCCAACTTTTCCATGCGTACGCCTATGGTCTCTAGATATTTATTTTTAGATTAAACACTTATTTCCCCAATTTTGTTTACTCCTACAAAATTTTGATTTAGGACTTTATTAACGTGATATTTCAGTTTCGGAATTTATTGTTTTTACTATTGTTGTTCGTAGTAAGCCTGGGTTTTCTTTAAATCGACTACTTTTAGACAAAAAATGCTAGAGACTTTTTTTGTTGTGCATAGTCAGAAAAGTTCAATAAAATAAAAATCTTAATTAATAAATAATTAAAGTAAACAATATGAAAAGTTTAATTTTAAACACAGCAATGTTTTATTTTTTATAGTATTTTCTTTAAATTAGTATTTCTATTTGCTTATTTTACCTACCTCAGTGGCATAGATAACTAAGTATTAATTTAGGTTTCCTAAGCAAAAATGTGTACGACACTGTTTTTTTAAGATTTTTATTTTATTGAACTTTTCTGACTATGCACAACAAAAAAAGTCTCTAGCATTTTTTGTCTAAAAGTAGTCGATTTAAAGAAAACCCAGGATTACTACGAACAACAATAGTAAAAACAATAAATTCCGAAACTGAAATATTGAAAATGATTCTGAATTTACTGGAATATCTCGTTAATCAAGTCCTAAATCAAAATTTTGTAGGAGTAAAAAAAATTGGGGAAATAAGTGTTTAATCTAAAAATAAATATCTAGAGACCATAGGCGTACGCATGAAAAAGTTGAGGGGGTTAATGGGTAACACAACCCCCCTTTTTCCCGTTTGCGCTTTGACTTTTTTGACCAAAATTACACAAAAAGTGTATCTGTATAAGATGAAAGTCTGTGCAAAAATTCGGGTAAAAATCTTAAACAGTAACAAAATTATTAATAAAAATAATTTTCAAAATGTAAACTTTAACACCCTGTATAAAAAAAACTACGCTCCAAAATAAAAAATCACATTATAAAAGTCACATTATTTTCGCCCAAAGAATCTGTGGTTAAAGGCATGACCTACTCTTTCTTAACACCCTGTATAACTCATTGAAAGAAACAACTGTTTCTTAATTTATTGTTGTGGTAGGGACAACCGTCCAATTTCCACACGGAACGAAGTGGCGATTTTTTTAAATGGTCCCCAACTTTTTTGGATTTGTATTCATGGAGGCATTTAAAAAGTGGTATACCTACATAAATAGACGCCCTTTGGAATTTACTAGTTACTGTCAATAAATAAATAGGCGGACTTTTTACCAGCAATAAATCAGTTTTATATACTATTATTTTATTTGTTTACAAACGAAACTAATTAATTTCTTAAAAATATACATCGAGTCGTACGTAAGTGTAAATGTATGCCTATTATTTCGTAATAACTTTAGTAAAATGTTGACTAAAAGCTTTACGACTGACGTCTAAAAGGAGAAAGAACCTCTTACATGACCACATTGTGCATTTGAGGAACGTGATTCATTCTCCATTTAGTTAAACAAACAGTGCAACGTTAGTCCTACAACAAGCACTCGAGTATCCGTTGGCCTTTCGCGTGACGTCATCGACATGACGAAATACAAAGAAGTGTATAATAGCAGAGAAGAAAAGGATAATTATACACATCTCGCATACGGTGCTGGTTTGGTTGTAAGTAAGACGGATGCTGGTAAAATAAAAATTAGACCGAAACTTAATGAATAAATATCCGTTCCTTCCGTTAATTCGTCATAGCAATTTAATTTTTTAAATCTACTTGGCTGGCGCTTTAATTAAAATCCTTGAAATACATTTGTAAATGCATGGTTTCTTAGCATTGTTGATTTCAAAGTTACAGATACCATTAATCATTTTATGATTCATTGCAATGTACAGCGTGTTTGATTGATCGTGTTACAATCCATAACTTTGACCTGGATCGAGTCGTACAGTTTTTGCAAAAAACAAGATTTATTAGAAATGTCTTTCAATTAATTCTGATTGTATGCATTGACTAATAAATACACATGCACTGATGTAATACACGACATGTTATGAAACGTATGTAATAAAAGAAGAAGTTATTCGGTGTCGTTCATACTTCTCCGTTACCTTACATCTTAAAATATGCATGACGTAGTAACATAATATGAAAGTATATTATTAAATCATAATAAGTAAGCACGACGATTGTGGAAAAGTGTTTTTGATTTATGTACGTGTATACCGGGAGATCAACAAAAACCACGTCAAGGGCACTGCATAGAGAATTGAAGAACATAACAAATAAATGTCCTTTGATCAGAGCAAACACCGTCTTTTCTTCTAACTTATATTTATATATAACGAGAGACGCCTGTCGATATTTACGCCAGTTTTCGCACGGACCTATGTCTGTCTTTCTCTAGCGCATCGAAAGTAGCTTTGTCCGTCCTGTTCTTCATTAAATTTGAATGATTTGACTAGCAGACGCGTTTATGTCACTTTTGTCAGTGTTACACAAGTGACCGCCAGAGGCGCTGGCGCTCCAAGTCAGTGTAGGCGTGGCCTTGACTTTAGTGGATGCGCAGTAGGTATCTTTGAGTTTTATGGATGCGCACTAGGTATTCTTTAGTGGTATATGGATGCGCAGTATGTATCCGAGAGTAGTGCGGATGCGCAGTAGGTAATTTTGAGTTGCGTGGGAGCTCAAAAAAATTAGTAACATCTGAACATATTATTTTTCAATCAATATCAAACTTAAAAACAAGAAGTGATATTATTTAAATTAGATGAAGTTAATTCATTTAAAACATACACAGTATTTTTTTAATATGTACCTTTTAGAGACACCTTGTACAATTCCTCCACATGCCACATGCACTTAACTTGATTTAAATTAGAAAGTCTGCGATAAACCAGCGGACAATTTCTTGTCTAGGGTCAGAAATTAAATTAACATACGCTCTTACATATATTTTTTAGTGGCTAATATTAGGTATGATGGTGGAACGCTTGCAGTGGATATATCAATGTTATCGTTATTATTAGGAAGCAAGCAATTGCACGGTAATGTATAGTGCCTTTGATGTAATCATAAGTGGTCAGCTACTTAGCTGTGAAGTCATACAGACAGATGGAATAAAACAGGGCACTGTGAAAATAAAACAATGGGAGGCCAGTTTATGCAACTGGATCCACTTAGCACAAGAGGTTTCGGAATTATCGACCTATTTAACACTTCGTTGGTGTAACAACGAGACAACGCAAAATTCTTTGTATAATTAACTTATGGGTTATTCCGTTGTGAAGATAGAGACTTTTAAAACTTTTATCTCTGATTTTTTTTTTAATTTTCCCGTACATTTTTTACAGCAACCAAAAATTGTCTCAGAAAATTTTCAAAAAATTCATGGGGATCATGGGCACCAGAAAGAGTCCGGGGGGGGGCAAAGTAAACTAATTTTTTTTTTAAATATTTGGTGATTTTACGATTGCCCAAAAATGATTAAGTATATTTTTTTCAGGAATGGAGGCGTTGGAGACATGCATTAGCTATTGGGAGGATGCCTTGTCGGCATACAGGTCCAAAGAGGGGGCAGGTCCTTTGGCAGTGTTAAGTTCAGAGGAAGCGGGTTTCTGCAAGGACCTTCATCTGTTACTCGAGCTGGCGTTAGAATTGCAGGAAAATTCCGAAATGTTATTCTTGGACGAAAGATCTGTATTATTCAGACCTGAGCGGGGAATTAAGGAAGAAAATGGCTTCGACGCAGATTTGTCTGGTGGAGAAAGCTTTGCCTCAGCGCAGGATCAGGTAAGTATTGTAGAATGTATTTCCATTGTCAGACCTAGTTGACATATCGTTACAAGAAGCATTGTTTGTCAAAATCTAAAATTGAGCGCATATGGTTTAAATTTCAAGACACTAAAAAAAAAAATGGCAATTCACAGCCACATAAAATTGTATACTAATGTTCGTCTTTTGTTCAGGTGGCAGATTTACGGGAATTTGAGGAGTTTACAGACTATTTTCCGGATCTAGAATCTTATGCGCTCTACCAGGCAGCTCTTCGGCAATTAGAAAACGGTGGCATTCCTTGTCGAACACTTAGAACAGATCTGGTAAAATGTGGTTCGGATGGTGAATACCTAGCAAAATTACATTGCCTTAGGTTAGCCTTTCAACACCTTCTTAGGGACCATATAAATTACATCTGGTTCGTGGATGCTGGTCGGCAAATATTAGCCGATTTGTTGTTGTATGCCGATAAGGATCCCAAAGATTTTTTAATAGGTCGGTTTAAGTTATTATTCTATCACAGTACAGTACGTCTTGCTTTAAGTATAAATTTGTCAATTTCATAGATATAATAATATTAATCGCCTTATTTATTTTAGGTTACGAAGAGATGCTACAATATATACAAAACCCGGTAAATTGGCGAGAGCTAGAAGAGGAGTTGAGTTCCAAAGGAGTCAAAGCTCTGACATTTTACGACGTTGTGCTGGACTATATCCTAATGGATGCCTTTGAGGATTTGGATAGCCCTCCGTCCACCGTAATAGCAGTGATTCAGAACCGTTGGTTGTCAAATGGTTTTAAGGAAACTGCGTTGACGACGGCTGTATGGTCAGTTTTAAAAGCGAAGAGGAGGAGGTTAAAGTTTCCAACGGGATTTATGGCGCATTTCTATACTTTATCGGAACAGTTGTCCCCATTATTGGCGTGGGGATTTTTGGGTTCCGATGAATTGTTAAGAGACACTTGTGTATATTTTAAGGAACAAGTTATGGGATTTTTAGCTGACATTTTTAACTTCCAAAAATGTAAATATACGTCCGTAGAAAATTTAGCTATGGATGTTATACAGAATCTCAAAGTAAGAGTTGATAATATTTGCCAACGGTTTAGTGCCCAGTCGTAGTATGTTTTAACGAACTTAGCTAGATATTTTATAACGTTCTTAAATGTGTATATGCGAGAGTCGGCTTTTTATTATGTTTGTGATGTACACTTTCTTACCAATAGATAAGTATTTATTTTAGACTTTATATTTTATGTTGTGACAGTACAAAACATTCCTAGGTATAAACTAAGGCCGATTTACATAATTTTATTAAGTGTCTGTTCTATTGTACAATATAAAATAAGTATTAAAAATATATCATATTTTACACCCATGTATCACTGTTATAATTTCTGAATAAAATTATTAACAGAAAGTTTTCTAAAGAGCACATTACTAGGATTACTATAGAAATAGGGACGCATATGAATTGAATTGAATTTGCTGGGAAAAATGAAACGGAACCACACAGAGAACATAGAGAATTTAGGTACAGTTTGGGTCAATACGCCTTGTGTGTATGCAACATAGATTACACGCGCAGGTATTGTATATTGCCTACTTATGAATTAATTTATCGTATGTGTGCAACATATACTACACACGCTTGTGTGTTGCGTTGCATACCACATTGGAGTAGATCTATGTATTATAATTTTTTTTATTTTTGGTTTTCCAACTCAACCGACCTTTCCATAACAAGTAATAGTGGTAATACTTTCAGAAGTATCAGGATCACAGAAACTGAACGAACTATTTAATTAATTGCCAGGATCATTGAAATTATAATTCCATTACCAGAATCATTGAATTTAAATTCATTTTCCATCGACTTCCATTTTGATTTTGTAATTTCTATAGGAGTATTAGGATAACAGAAACGGGAGTGGGTATTTAATTAATTACTAGAAATCAGGAGAATCAAATTATAATTTATTTCTCTACAAATATTGCATATCAAAACTTTTAAAATTCAATCGGGAGTACCTATCAGGATAACAGAAGCATAAGGGGTTATTTAATTAATTACCAGAAATACTAGAATTATAATTTATATTCTACTAAATTGCATATTAAAGCTGAAAGTAATTAATTCAGCCGTGATAATAATTACCTCAACTCTTGATTTTACTTTGGTTTTGTTGGTATACCAAGTACTACCTGATAGAATTGAAAAGTCCTTGATAGCATGACATTCTGCTGAATTCTGACAGGACAGAAAACAAGAAATCTGTCACTTCACTTGTCAGTGGAAAAAATATAAACAACCCGAAACGTACCTAACCTTAAAAAAAATTTATTTGATATTAAAGTTTAATCTTTAATCAGTTATTTATCATATTATTAGTGTTTTATTTGCTTTATGATATGTGACTGTGATCACTAGACTGATTAAATTGACAACTATAAAACGTGGGATTATTAAATTTCCTAATTTATTATCTAGAATTATAGGCTTCATTAGTGAATCTTTCATGTAGGATTCCTAAACATGGCGAAAAAACAAATTTTGCTACTGTCTTCTTCAGTTGTGCATGGACATGAGTTCTTAGAATACGCAGCGAATGATATATGTGACCTCTTAAAAGAGTAAGTTATTCCCTACGATATATTTACTGCAAATGGGAGTTTTTGCTAATCAAATAGTTCTATCACAGCCTGCAGATTTAGATTTGAATACACGCGGTATTTATTCACCAATTTTATTTACTTGTTTCAGAAATCTTGTGTCTACCGTTTTATTTATTCCGTATGCCTTAAGTGATCATGATGCTTACTTGCAGAAAGTGGAGAAACCATTTAAAAAGTGGGGTAGGTAGTAATCTTAGTCTTTAAATGCTAACCTTCAGTTTCCCTGTTTATACGTATAAAGAGACGCAGAGACTATTATTTCTGGCGTAATCAAAAGTTTCTATCTATAAATGAATACTTTGGAAAGCTGATGTTATCAATTATTTCAGGATATCAGGTTGAAGGTATTCATAAAGGAAATCCACTACAAGCAGTGGAGAAAGCTGAAGTAATATTCATTGGCGGTGGAAATACTTTTCGACTCCTCAAAACTCTGTACGATCTAAATTTGGTGGAAGCTATTAGAAAAAGAGTTCTCATCGATGGTGTTCCCTATATTGGATCAAGTGCAGGTAGCTAGACATCTATTATACCTCTGTACACCATTTATAACTTTTTATAATTTTTTCGTTACTAGAATTGGGTCATAAAATAGATGTATCCCGACATACGCACTAACAGAAATAAACTTTTGTGTAAATAGAATATTTTGATGGTTACGGAATGTATTATAGTTGTAGTCAAAACTTGATACAAAATATACTAATTAATCGATCTTACAGGGACAAATGTAGCAACAAGAAGTATACATACAACCAATGACATGCCTATTGTTTACCCTCCCTCATTTGAAGCTTTAAAATTAGTCCCATTTAATATCAATCCCCATTACCTTGACCCTGAACCAGATTCGAAGCATAAAGGCGAAACTAGAGAAGAAAGAATTTTGCAGTACTTGGACGAGAAGGACTCAAATACCGTGCTAGGTTTGAGAGAAGGATCGACGTTGCTTATAAAAAATAATTCAGCCGTTTTGAAAGGAATAAGCGAAGCGAGACTCTTTGTGAAGTGAGTAAACAATATTTATATATAAAGTTACTTTATGCATTCAAAATATAAAAACGAAATTTTTCTCCCGATGGTTGCTAATTTACTATATATTTTTAATTATATTTACAGAGGGAAGACTCCATCTGAAATCGAGACAGGGAGTGATTTGAGTTATTTACTGGAAAATGAAGACAATGAAATAAACTAGGAAGACGCTACACCGATTGTGTTGACCATTACATTTTAATAAAGTTTGGTATATTGTATTATGTTTAATTTTTTAATTTAATATATCCTAAAGTGACAATAGCCAAGTGGAGACACGACAAAAGCTGATGCTAGGACCCATAGGTCGTCCCATAGTATGTTCGACGTTTGTTAATCCCAAAACAATCGGAGGACAGATATTTGTGTAGTACGTAAAGAATAGGAGCTCTAATTCTAGTAACCGCCAATTGCATAAAAAATAACCACAACATATTAGTGTGACTGTATGTATATTTATATAACTACACACTATACATCGTAACAAAACATTTTACTTTTACTCTACATACTACAACATTGGAGTTGATTTTATTTTTAAAGGATCTACAAGCACCTTTCAAACAGCTGGGTGGCAATTTTTAGCAACTCGGGATCATGTCTTTTAGGTGCCTCAACGTACATATCGTTTATTGGTAGATTGCACAAATGTCGCCTGATTGTGAGGTCTCTCCTGGCTGCAAGTGCGCGACGATGTGGGCCCACACTTGCAAATAAAGTTTTGCGAACTGCCTGCTTCTCGCGGTTAGCTACTTGGATAGCTGCGATGGGGTGAGATATAATGATATCCTCTGCGTCAATTTGGAACTCTTCCCTAATATCTTCAGTTTCTTCCTTGACTTCTGCTGGTTCTTCCTTTATTTCTTGTTTTATGCCATTTACACTTACCTCTTGAGGCTCGGTTTTTATATTAACTTTAACGTCTTTCTTGTCTCTTTCCTCTAAGTGTTCTTGCATTTTGGCATCTGCGTGCTCCTTGAGAATGTCTTTGACTAGGTCCTCGCCTGCTAGTCTCACAGACACACCTAAATTAACTAGAATGTTGTGACTTTCCCATCGTAATTTTGCGGAGCTCATGGGTTTGGTTCTGGGTCGGAATTCTGCTACCAAACTAGCCCAGTCCACGCCAAGAGCGTCTCCCAAGCCCTTTACTTTGGATTCTTCCTCTAGTTCGTCCTCCGATATTTCCTCAAAGTCAAGGTCCATATTTTCTTCGTCTATGGATTCTTCTTTCTGCAAAGTTTTGATTGGTGACCTGGGAGGCGACTGGGACTTTTGTGATGCCGTTGATGTATTTTGGTCTTTCAGAGAAGCCGTGTCGGTTGTGTCAGGCTGGGCAGTCGGTTCTTCTGCTTGAATTTCGGCTATCTCCTAAAATATATTTCATATGCAGCATAAAAAATTAAATAAAGCATTAAATATTTGACTTATTACCTCATCCCGATTTAAAATCTCATCTGCATCGTCACTTATCTCACTCAGATCATCCTCTAAGACCGGTGGAACTTCTGGTTTAATACAGATCTTCTTAGGTTCCGGTATAATTTCTACCGGTTCCTCTGCTGGTCGTTTTGGTGCCACTACTACCTCCTTTTTTATTTCCACCTCAACTACAGGAACTTTTGGATCTGTCGGTTCGATTCTGATTAAGCTTGGGGGTGGCTCTTTTCTTCGAGATTCTATGTTAGAATCCTCTGGAAAAAAAAAACATGTACACTTTTTCTAAAACACAAGTAATAGGAAGCTTACCATTTGCAATATCCATGTTGTGATGGGAAGTCGAGCTTCTAGGACGTGATCTCTCTCTCCAATCTCCAGGCCATCTGCGTCTGTCATCAGCTGGCCAACTGTCCATCGAGCGATTATAATGTCTCCATTCTTCCTCTGTGCTGTGCTTGTTTTCAAGGCCGTCCCAATTTTCACGGTTTTCCCAATCCAGTGGTCTTCTAGTCCGATCCCATTCATGTTCACTATATTCCGCATCCCATTCACGACCTTTAATGCTGCCTGGGGGCCTTGAATCCTCTCGTCCGTATCTGCCCCTATGGTCTATCTCCCTCTCCCTAAATTGAAATTAGAAAATTATTTTTCAAATGAATTTTTACCTACCTGTCTAATTCTCCTCTATCTTCCCTCATATCCCATAAATCTCGTCTAGTCCTTCGGTCATCGGGATAATCTCTTCCATCAACAGGAATCCTCTCATCTCTAGAATTTTCATTATAGTGTTCGTCTATATCCAAGTACCTTCTGTCTTCATGCCTACTCCTGTCGTAAGGACTATCATACTCTTTATCATCCAATCGCCTATCACCTTCCCTAATTCTAGGAGGTAAGCTACCGTAATCTCTATCCCTCTCATGGTCGCGTTCTCTATCGTAAGTACGATCTGAGGTTCTGTCATAGCTTCTATCGTAGCTTCGATCTTTGTCTAGATCACGCTCTAATCTGTCATGTCTGCTATCGGGGGATTTCCGTGACGTACTTCTGCTGTCCGGGGTTCGATCGTGACGATCCCTATCTCTACGATCATTCCTATCCCGTTCTATAGAATGAGCTTTACGACAGGGAGGTATACGATCCTCCGGTAAAGGCAGCAATCTTTCCACTCTATCACCTACGGAATGTTTGTATTAACATTATGTTGTACTGAATACGCTTTTTTGTAATCTCATCAAATTTACCTGTCGGCTTTTCTAATCCTCTGTCTTCTCGTCTATTCCTGTCACGTCCACGACGCTCCTCCTCTTTTTTAGCCAGCTCCTTTAAGCGCTCTCGTTCCCTCTGCCTTTCTTGGCACCTAGCTAATGCTTCTTCCCTTTCTTTTTCCCTGGCAGCTTCTCTTTCTTCCCGTGCAATTCGTCTTTCTCGTTCACGCTCCCTTTCCCGATCTCTATCACGAGAATCTCGTTTTTCCTTGCGATTTTTATCGATTGGCCTATCTTTTCCTCTAGATCTATTTATTACAAAATTCATTTAACTTATTAAAACAAACTTTTACTGGGTAAATTAGAAACAATTCATGTCATTGTGATTCCCATGCCAGTGTGCAGCAAAAATATAAACCTATACGAATCGATATTTAAATTGCAATGATCAGCGAAACGAGATATTACCATTATTGCAAATTGTAAAAAAAATTGTTATTTCTTTTACTAGCAATACTGCTAAATAAAAAGGTTTATTATTATTATTATTATTATTATTATCTCAGGTTATCAAGTCAATATAGTACGTTAAAGAAGCCAAACAGGATCTAGGTGAGAACACACCCCAATTTTTAATTAATTTGTGTTGTTTTAAAAAATAAACCTGTATGTCATACATATACCAGAAATAATTTCTTTTATTTAGTTCCAAAATAGTTATCAAATCCGTATTAATACTATACCTTATACTTTTTAAATTGCAAATTATTTTAAACTAAATTAGTAAGTTGTAAAGTTTTGTGAGTAATAATTATAATAATTAATATGTTAACAACTACTAGATCTTATATACTTTTCAATCACTCACCTGGCTCGGTCATCCCTTTTGTCACTTCTGCGGTCATCCTTCGGTGGCGGACTTTTGTGATCTCTTCGGCTGCTGCTGCTGCCACCGCCTTTCGATCGACTAGGCGATGACTTCCGGTCTCTGGAATGAGACGAATCTGGAGTATCCCTTTTTTTACTATCCTTTATTGACCGGTTTTCTCTCTTAGGTGATCGTGCGGGTTCCTTTTTTTTATAATCTTTGTCCTTCTCCCTGTCCCTCTCTTTTGCTCGTTCCTTAGCTCGCTCGCGTTCACGTTCTTTTTCTTTCTCTCGTTCACGTTCCTTTTCTTTTTCTCGTTCCCGTTCTCTCTCTTTTTCTTTTTCTCGTTCTCTTTCCTTCTCGCGTTCACGTTCCTTTTCTTTTTCTCGTTCTCTTTCCTTTTCTCGCTCTTTCTCCTTGGAAGGTTTGGGGGAAGGAGTTCTATGTTTCTCTTTACGATCACTTGAACGACTTAACGGCCTGGGAGAAGACTTAGTTTCTGAACTTGCCTTTTTGGAAGGGGCCAATTGTTTTACTTTTAACGGAGGAGTTTCAGACTTCTTTCTAATACGTACTGGAGATGGAGATTTTGCACTTACTTTGACAATTGGTTTAAGTGATTTCTTAGATTTATCCCTAACCACGGATTTAGATAGTTTTTTATTTTTTGATTTATGTTTGCGAACTCGGTCATCTGAAGAAGATGAACTGGCACGCTTGGATTTAGTTTTTTTAACTTTTTTACGCCTGGATTCCACGGACGAGGAACTTGTTGAACTGGATTCATCACTACTAGTACTAGAGTCAGAGGATGAACTTGAACTATCGCTGGATGGACTGCTTTCTTTCTTTATTTTCTTATCCTTCTTCCTTGCCTTATTTTCCATTTTCATCTGCAACTCTAATTCTCTTTGCAACTCTTGCCTACGTTTTTCTAGATCATCAGGATCTGCATCCTCTAGTTCGTTGGGATCCCACTGATCCCAATCTTCGGGTTCGCCTGTACGTAACCTCTTATGAGCATCTTTTGCGTGGTGCCTTTTTGGTACAGTCTGAGTCTTGGCGGCTCTTTGCTTAGAGGGACTGATTAATGTGTGTGTCGCAGAGTACTTACAACCCTTCCCGTACGGACAAGAGCCGCTTTGTGCCCAATGATGGCAGTATTCTTTATTCGTCGAATTTGCCTTTGTACCTAGACGCTCAAATACACTTGGGCGGGTTTTCGGCAGCGTTTTATTTTTCGAAGTGAGGTTCACCGTTATTTTCCGCTTAATTTGTTTAGACATTTTCACTCTTAGTTCTATAGTTTAATTGTGAAAATTGCAAATAAACACTTAAGCCTACCATATTTACGATTCTTTTTCTCAGACCTCTTCGGGTTCGGCTGAATTGACATTTGACATATTAAAGTTATTACTAAGCACACAGATGTCGCTCCAAGATCAGAGTACGTTCATAAATTCAGTAATGCATGATTGGTACACACCATGGATATGTAAAGAAGATGGTTCATACAGAATGTTATGAGGCAACATATCTGTGAATTCAGACTTCAGAGAAAGTATGGTTATGTTTTAGTTTGGTAATGATTAACACAATTTTTTAAATTTTCCTTCATCTTAATAGTACTGCTGTCTACCCCTATAAGAAAATTTCATTTCAAAAACGTTTCTGAAATGACAGCTTGAAATATTAGTTTCAATATATCATTTCCGGTTTCAGAAATGTGAAATGTCTTACCTCATATACGTCTATTTTGCATGATACAAATAAATAAGTGTGTTGTTGTATCATATGTCTATTTTGAAACATTTTAAAATATACCAAGCTTAGCATTTCCGAAACATTACCTAATGAATGTTTTAATATATTTTGAAAACATTTCAAAAGGTAGGTACCTATGTTTCATAAATAATAAATTTTATTAGACAAATTATAGGAATGTCTGTGCTACATTTATATTCGTTTCAGAAAAGTTTCGTACCTATGTGTTTTGTTACTGTGCATTTTCGAAACTTTTTATTAAAGCTGCATCTTTACCAGGGATATCCAAGATAAAACTATAAGGCACTCTCAACTTAGGTATAAAAGTTCTTACAATTTTATTACGGATACTGGTAAAAATGTAGCCTTAATTTCTGTCGATGCGGGAACCAAGAACAAAAACAAATTTATAATATATTGAATATCAAACAACTCTTAATATCAACACTGAATTAAAAAATTGGAAAATTAGAGAACCAAGACCCTCCTCCAAAATTTTACCAAAAATATAAACCGATATCAAATGCCGATATAAACTTACTACCAAATAGGTAGGTACCTACTAAAATTTTCTGATAGGATTTATGGTTACCAAGTAAAATGAAAGGTGCAAATTCGACATATATTTTACTATAAATAAAAGTTATTGACCATAACACACCAGCTTATTATTACTAGGAAAATACGATTAGTGCTCTTATCTCTAAACCGATGTCTTGCAAAAAAAAAATGTATAGAATTTGGTAGCAGGATTAGTTAAGTATTTTTCTTAAAAATATGCACTGGGCCCCTAATTTATAAAAAAAATCATGCTAACAAAGATACAGGGGTAGATGTAGGTACATGATCACAGATTAATTTATACATAGATGGTCAGCCGCTATACAACAAACAGTTCATCGCCCATGAATTTTATTTTTATTTAATTATTATCCAGGACGAATCTTCTTTTCAATGTTATTGCATATCCAACAAGTCAATACTATCCTGTATTCTACATGGTGCTTGAAATATTAATAACACTAATCTTTAGTAATCGTATATTTCTCTTCATACCTACATATTATTTCGTAACTAACCTTATTTATTTAAATAATATATTCACAATTATTGTCCTGAAACCCACCAACTAAAATATTACAAACACAGCCGAACAGAAGATTATTGGAGCATTCTTTCACTCTGTAGTTGTATAGATAGGTCCTCGAGTGTGTGTACAATCCCTTCCTCAAGCATCTGCACATAGATACTATAGGTAATGTAATACCTTGTACACAAGTACCTATACATATCGCCAGTTAGAATGCTCTGTACAACAAATGCTCCTATACAACATACTATTTACAAATTTTTCGATGCTTCACGTCTACCAGTGAATGCCAATTCGATGCCCCCCTAATTTGTCGTCACCTTCCATATTTTCTTCTTTCTGAACCGCATCTAAAAACATGGAAATGTGTTATTTTTTTTCTTTATGTTGTTTTGAATAACTCACCAATCTAATGGATTTTTTTATATTACCAATTACAAAGGTTTATAACCATAACCACAGGACAACCATAACGACAACTAGGATTACTATTTACTAGGAATAACCCACGATACAGAGAAATATAACCTATGTTCAGTCAGTGTCGCCACAGAATATATAAAGGAAGTGTCGCCGTCAACAAAAAACAGTAAACCACAGAACATAAACTAAAGGTACAGTAAACGACCAAATTACTCACGGAGTGGGCGACATCTATATTAATTGGCGTAATCTCTGTGATTTTTTAAGAGTCCGTCACACATGCAAACGATTTATAGAGACGCGCAATCGGGATAATCGAGAAACAATGCACAAATTCAAGTAATAAATTGCACACACAAATTATCAAATTTGTAGAGAATCGATATGTCCAGTGGGCGTTACCCAACAAAACAATAGCCCACTAAACATTTTAAAGGTTCCTAGACATTGCTGAAGTTTTCAACTATGAAGATCTTTAATAAAAATGTTGCATAAATGGTTCATTAATTATTTTAAAAATTATGTTTTTTATTTTTCATAAAACTTTTTTCAGAGCTATTAAGCAAAATTCTACATTATTGTACGATCAAAATAAATCAAATATAAACAGTGGTTATGTATATTCACCTTACGATGTCTTCACCATGTCCTATCTCGTTCGGAACCTACCTGCATATAGAAAAATACAAATTAGTAAGAATAATAATTGAATAATATAATAATACATGCCTTTATCTCCTTTCCCTAAAGCGGTTCGTCTCCATAGTACCATCACTCGCACGCGAAAACCAGAGCCTACTAACTGCTTTTCTGGGCTCTTACCCCCAGAAAATCCCCGAATACAGTTACAAGCCTTAACACTTGTAATATTCAAGCTATTTTAGAAATAACAAAGATATTGACAAGATACTCGTCGAGATCTCGGCTCTGGTTTGACGAAACCGGTCGTTCTCTCTACGATAGAGTGAACTAGATATGTCCAAATAAATGTAACTAGTGTCTGTTATATATAGGTAGTTATACGCCGTCTCCAGGTGCACTTTGTCGTCCATGGTATGGATGTCAAAACTACAACACGCTTGAATATCAGTTTCTTTCCCTAATAGTTCGTCCCTTGGCTTAATCTGAAAAAAGATTCCAGTGTTAAAAGCTTTTATCCAAATTATGACTTATGAGCTAGTAATAGAATCGTCTACTATAATTTAGTTGCCAATTGACAGAGATATTAATATTAATAGACCAGAAAAAATTTCGAGACCCTAGGTCTTTGGTAAGTGAAATGTTTTTTGTTAATTTTTGCATATTGTAATGTATAATTCTTACAATGTTCACGTTTTGCCTGTCAATATGGACTTAGTTATTGACGATGAAAATAGGGGGGCACAGCCTCCCTTGTTGCTTCTGATGGCTATAATCCACCTGAATCCGATCAGCAGTAGCTGGGATTCAGAAGAATCGTCATAGTTCGTCCAGACATGCAATAAAAATTTCCAAAATTTTTTTCAAGAATACATGCCTTCCTTACTTTTGGTGAAGAAGTATCAATATCTTTTTCATCAACTTAACCTGATATCCAAGAGAGAGGTTCGATTGTCCGATGAGGTAATATTTACCATTTTTTGTCAGAACATTATTAAATAAAAATTAATCATTTTACTCTTTTTATAGTTTAACTTAGGAGGGTGTAATTTTTTTGGTAATATATCCGGTTAAGAAGAGCTCCATATCCAAAAGAAAAAGATCCGGAGAGGGAAATATTTTTGGTAAATTTTGACCAAAAATAATTAATATTTCCCTCATCGGGCCTGTTGCTCTTGGCCATGGAGCTCTTAAACGACTCTAAAACGAGCCCAACTTTTTTTATTTCATTTTAATTTTTTTGACGATATAGATTTGAAAAATGGCATTTTTATTAAGTTGACAGAAATTTTGACAGCTGTCAAAGGTTACAACTTTATTTTAATATCAATTAGAAAGTTTTAAAACATTTTATGTATCTTTTTCTATGGAAATCAACGTTATTTTCAAAATTACGAAATATATACTTGTAAATTGTTAAATTTGACAGCAATTTTGGCAGCTACCAACAAACATAATAATTTTATAAACTTAATTTCCTATTCGGTACCTCCAAACCCTATAGAAAAATGTCTTTTTAAGTAGTAAAGTTATTTGTGGAAATAATTATTAAATGGCATTTTTAGTCAGTTGACAGAAAATTTGACAGCTGTCAAAAGTGACGTTACTTTAATTGCAATTCTAAAAATTAAAAAATTTAAAATACTTTATACCTATCTCTTCTTTTGTAAAAAATCACATTGTATTTACGGAAACCATACTTTTCAATTTTTAAATTTAAAAGTGATTTTGACAGCTATCAAGTTATATTTTGGCAGATTGCAGAAAATATAACGATATATTTTAGTAAAAAATCTATTTTAGATCCAAGTTACAAAAAATTATAGCTAAAAATCAAAAATCAAGAGATTGACGAAGAATTTAAAAATAAACATTTAAATACAAAACACACTGTCAAAACCTCGGACAAATTACTACAGCGCCAGCCATAGGCCACGCTTAAGTCAATGGAGTTGCGGCTCTTTGTATTTTTCACCAACGTATAAAATTTGAAATCTAAAATCTACACACTAAAAAGTACTTTCTTGCTCAAGCAACGTTTTAAAAATCAAAATTTACAATCGATTGGGTCCTGTTTCAAACACCTACATTTTGTTTGTTTTAATCAAACTCCTGGTAAAGGAAATTAGCTGTAAAAATTCTGCGTTCGAATTAGCATACTGTAGCACGAACACATTGTAATAAATAATACAGTTCCACTAACGCATATACAGGGTGAGTCACCAAGAGCGCCTCGGTCGATATCTCCTTTAATATTTACTATACAGAAAAAAAGTTTCAAATAAAAGTTGTAAGAGACCAAGAGTACCATATTTTAAAATTATTTCTAATCATACATGGTGTTTGATATTAACGTGGCATATCAAAAGTATGTTTTTTTAAATGGGACACCCTATATATTTTTACAAATTTTTATTCTTTCTTTAATTGCCTTTTCGAATATATCTGGTTTTTGAAATTCCGTTGCGGCGTTGTCGAATTATTCAACTTTTTTCAAAAAAATTGTTGCTTGCAGACCTAACTAATAAATTCTGCATGAGCGGTATTTTCACAGATTAAGCAAACTTTTTTTGTTAAGTGTTAGGCAATACCATGCCCTAGCCTCCAGATATTTTAAAGTTGAAATTATTTGCACAGGGTGTTTAGTACGATGATACAAAAATGGCTAACTTTAATCTATCATAACTTCATTTTTTTAAATGGAACACCCCGTATATTTTTACATATTTGCATGGAGTTTTTGTCGCTCTACAATTTTTATTAACCTATAGTTATGCCTAAAACCAACGGTTTCCAGTGAAACTGCATTCTAATAAAAACGTCAGGTAATTTCTAGAAATTCGAATATCATTGGAGGCATTGGCATGTGTTTCTTTTGTTTTTGCAAGAGGGAACTACGAACATGAAACAATTCATTTATAACAAAACGGTAAATACAATTTTTTTTAGTGGTATCTAGTTCATAAGAATTATAAATGACTTTATTTAGGCTTTATGCAAGCATAATAACAAAAAACATATCCAATTTGATATACCCACATTGATGTTTCATCTCTAAACATACAATTATTATTAAGTTTATTAGTAGAGCGACAAAAACTCTATCCAAATATGTAAAAATATACGGGGTGTTCCATTTAAAAAAATGAAGTTATTATAGATTAAAGTTAGCCATTTTTTTTATCATCGTAATAAACACCCTGTACAAACAATTTCAACTTTAAAATATCTGGAGGCCAGGGCATGGCATTGCCTAACATTTAACAAAAAAAGTTTGCTTAATCTGTGAAAATACCGCTCATGCAGAATTTATTAGCGAGGTTTGGAAGTGACAATTTTTTTGAAAAAAATTGACTAATTCGACAACGCCGTATCGGAATTTCAAAAACCAGATATGTTTGAAAAGGCAATTAAAGAAAGAATAAAAATTTGCAAAAATATATAGGGTGTCCCATTTAAAAAAACATACTTTTGATATGCCACTCTAATATCAAACATGTATGAATAGAAATAATATTAAAATATGGTACTTTTGGTTTCCTACAACTTTTATTTAAAACTTTTTTCTGTATAATAAATATTAAAGGAGATATCGACCGAGGCGCCCTTGGTCACTCACCCTGTATAGGTATATAAAAATTTTGCAATATTATATATCAGTTATATATCACTTAATAGAATTCCTATATTTTTTAACAAATAGGCACTATCTCTACCTACCAAACATAAGTAATCATAATAAAATGTTTAATTTAATAATAGTACTCAATAGGTACCTACTTGTATAAATTTAATGACTATTATTACTCCACCCTTGAAGGTTGAACGTCTCTCATCACACAACACACAATTCTTAGAAAATGCCACACACTTCATTAAATAGATTTAAATAATACATTACACGAAAACACAATACACTATGAGACCATTTTATGATTACATATTTAAATTATTTGTCCACGTTTAAAAACACGTCCGTCTGCAAGTACAGACGGCGTCCACTACTCTACTCAACTCAACCTTTGACTTGACTTCGGTTTTTAATTAGGTCAGCCGCTTCGGCCCGACCGCTGCCGAACGGAACCCTTCGAACTAACACGATTTTTTTGTTGCTGCTAAGTTGCCGAAATCCCGATTCCGCGAATTCACCAGGCAGAGCGTATGCGTCTGTCTTCCATTTGTTTATTCTGGGCTTTTTAGCTTTTTAGGTTATGTGTTATGTCATGTTGTACTTTTGTGCTGGTCGTTTATTATCTATGGCGTGTTTGTAAATATAAACGGTATTTAAATTTCGATTAATAAATATATGTGAATAGTGCATGTTTTGAAGCGATGCAGCTTGTGGTTCATTAGACAATACTTCTTGGGTTAATATTATTTAAGGAAGATAATTGTTGTTGAGGTTTATTATTAAAACCAAGAATATGGAAAGTCCCTATTCAGTCCTAAAATATGGTAAGTCGACATTTTAACATTTTATAACAGTGGCGAATTTTGATAGGGCATCTAGGCAAGAGATTAGCTGGTTACATAGTAATTTAAAATGGCTTTAAAAACCAACGATGAGGCGCCAGCACTTTGTGCCCCTGCTAAATTATTAAAACAATTTGTTTTTTAATATTTATACATCTATTGGCATCTTTCCATAAGTAGACCCGTCAGCTACCACAACAGGGAACAGTGGAAATAATAAGCTGTTCACAAATCTACTACAGGGTATATCGAGGGGTATATTAACAAGGTGTAACAATGATATACTAACAATAATTACATACTAGCTGTGCCTCCCGATGCTTAGTATCTATGTATTTATTATCTAAAATAAATGTAATAATTAAAAATTCCAGGGCTGGACTTTTTTCATTCAAGTTTTTTTATTTCTATATTGAGAATCACTCTGTATAATATTTTTTCAAATTATTTGGGAAATTATAAAAGTCCATAAATAACGTAAATAAAAGCATGTACCTAAACAGATTTTTTGTCATCACCTTTATTGATTTTCTTACAAGCGATTGAATTTGGCGAAATAGGGAAATGAAAAAATTATAATTTGCTTAACTAAAATATATCGTTGGAATCGTGATGAAAAATACTACTAAATTAAGGAGAAACAATATCAGGTCCGTATTTGAAAAAACAAAGTAGAGGGTGGCAACAAAAATGTAGAAAAGCTGACGGTTTTCATTTTGAAAATTAGCTGTAAATTATTGAAAGGAACTTTGTGTTAAAGATTTATTTTAGATAATAAATACATGGATACTGTCTATACACATTTATTTCTTATTTAGATAATTTAGTTAAGCAATTTTTATCTTTCATTCCCCATTTCACCAAATCCAATCGCTTGTAAAAAAATCAATAAAGGTGTAAACTGAGACAGGGGGTGTTGGTTTACCAGAAAGACTGAGTTCAAATAGGAGAAATTTATTTGATTTGAAAGTAATTCTAAAAAAAAATTCTATACTTTTTAAATAGGAAGTAATGGTGGTGGCCTACCCGTGGTACTCAGATGATAGAATTTATTATTTCAGGTAACGACCTGGCATTTGCAACCCGCAATACATTTAAAGGTATTAGATATTGCCGCAGGTGTACCCAGCACTGAAACACGTAAATATACTTACAAACAGAACCTGTTCACAAACAGAATCTGTTCACGCGCTTTTGTTTACTGATGTATGAACTTTTATAATTTCTCATATAATTGGAAAAAAATATTATACAGGGTGATTTTCTCTACAGAAATAAAAAAACTTGAATTAAAAAAGTCCGGTCTTGGAATTTTCAAATATTGAAAACGGCATTATATCAACTGTGATAAGTACACAAATTGTATAAAATTTGAACAAATTGTGATAAATAGTAAGGAAGTTGTGGCCAAAAGAATTATTGGCCATCAGTATTTGATCACCCTGTATCGCAGTAATTAAGCGCAACAGACAAATTTCTAATTTCTATACCCATTCATGAATAGTCAAGGGATCCTCTATCATCCTTAGAAGTTTGTACAGTTCGTCATGAAACACCCTGTATATTAATTAATCAACTGATTTATTTGAACAATTAATAGTATTCATAAACAAATAGCGTTGAGTTATAATCGTAAAAAGTCACAGGTGAATCTGTCCAATAGAAATTCTTTTCCGATACGGTGAAATAGAATATGGTCCATTATTATTTTGGGGGGAGGAAAGCGATTTGACATTTGAATAGTTTTGACGTTTAATTAAGTTAAGTAATAATTGTGCCAAAATAACGAATTTAGACTTGCAAAGGTTAGTATTTATTGTTATAATCGTAGATAAAGTATAGTATTCAACTCGTGGTAATACTTGATGAATTACAGCACTCGCCTTCGGCTCGTACTGGAAAATTCATCCGCGTAAGTTATTTAGTATATTACCACTTGTAGAATAATATACCATTATTCATCTTTTAATGCATTATTACCGACTGACGCTTGAAATGAAGAATTACGTTTTGTGGAGCGTTTTCATGTTCATCTCGGTTTCTATTTATCGTAGAGCGATGAGTTTAAGCTCATTTTACGCATAATTTGATATAGAATAAATGAATAAACATAAAAATATGTTTAACTTTAATTTCATATGTTTATAAGTGAATAACTGAAAGAAATCTCTGTTATACAGGGTGTTAAGAAAAAGTAGGTCATGCCTTTAACCACAGATTCTTTGGGCGAAAATAATGTGACTTTTATAATGTGATTTTTTATTTTGGAGCGTAGTTTTTTTTATACAGGGTGTTAAAGTTTACATTTTGAAAATTATTTTTATTAATAATTCTGTTACTGTTTAAGATTTTTACCCGAATTTTTGCACAGACTTTCATCTTATACAGATACACTTTTTGTGTAATTTTGGTCAAAAAAGTCAAAGCGCAAACGGGAAAAAGGGGGGTTGTGTTACCCATTAACCCCCTCAACTTTTTCATGCGTACGCCTATGGTCTCTAGATATTTATTTTTAGATTAAACACTTATTTCCCCAATTTTTTTTACTCCTACAAAATTTTTATTTAGGATTTGATTAACGAGATATTCCAGTAAATTCAGAATCATTTTCAATATTTCAGTTTCGGAATTTATTGTTTTACTATTGTTGTTCGTAGTAATCCTGGGTTTGCTTTAAATCGACTACTTTTAGACAAAAAATGCTAGAGACTTTTTTTGTTGTGCATAGTCAGAAAAGTTCAATAAAATGAAAATCTTAAAAAAAAAACAGTGGCGTACACATTTTTGCTTAGGAAACCTAAATTAATACTTAGTTATCTATGCCACTGAGGTAGGTAAAATAAGCAAATAGAAACACTAATTTAAAGAAAATACTATAAAAAATAAAACATTGCTGTGTTTAAAATTAAACTTTTCATATTATTTACTTTAATTATTTATTAATTTTTGAATAATTTATCCAACGGGCGAATCCAGTTATTGTACATATGGTAAATAAAGCAGACAGCAAAAATACAGAAAATACAATTATTACTAAAACAAAAAAGTCTCTAGCATTTTTTGTCTAAAAGTACCTAGTCGATTTATAGAAAACCCAGGATTACTACGAACAACAATAGTAAAAACAATAAATTCCGAAACTGAAATATTGAAAATGATTCTGAATTTACTGGAATATCTCGTTAATCAAGCCCTAAATCAAAATTTTGTAGGAGTAAAAAAAATTGGGGAAATAAGTGTTTAATCTAAAAATAAATATCTAGAGACCATAGGCGTACGCATGAAAAAGTTGGGGGGGTTAATGGGTAACACAACCCCCCTTTTTCCCGTTTGCGCTTTGACTTTTTTGACCAAAATTAAACAAAAAATGTATCTGTATAAGATGAAAGTCTGTGCAAAAATTCGGGTAAAAATCTTAAACAGTAACAGAATTATTAATAAAAATAATTTTCAAAATGTAAACTTTAACACTCTGTATAAAAAAAACTACGCTCCAAAATAAAAAATCACATTATAAAAGTCACATTATTTTCGCCCAAAGAATCTGTGGTTAAAGGCATGATCTACTTTTTCTTAACACCCTGTATAACTTTTCATGTATCGACCCCAAAACTACCACTGTGCAAAAATGCGTATCGAATTTTGTCATTAGCTAAATTTATCCGAACTAGATTAGTAAATCTTGTTATTTAGCTCTTCTGCACACAGTATTTTCATAAAAGAATCATCAACTAGTACTAGTATAAAAGTAAGTATAAAATACTTCAGCTCGGGTTATTTTCAAACGGTACCTATTCAATGAAAATATTTACGTACAGCGAATAAAATTATTAGTGCAGCCTAAAAAAAACATCAAAATGATTGTTTATACAGGTATATTTGGCCTCCTAAATCTAAAAATATGCTTCTTGTAAAATAGAAAACATCATATTTCCCCGAGTATAATTTTAAACAGCGAAGGTGTAAAAAATAATTTGTTTTGCCGTGCAAACATTTGAAGTTGGAGCTACACCTTGGTATTAACTCACTACAAGCGCCACACGTCTAATTAAAGATTTTTATTTCTTTAATTTTTCGCGTGTAAAAATAGTGCTCGCGAAAGATCAACCGCTAACAGCAATTAGCGTAAGGTGACCTGCTTCCTGATACAAGCCTGAGCGGTATACGAATATGAGTGCGCGATCGGTGGAGACTTTGAATAAAACCATAAACGATTTTTTGAAAAGGAAAAATATATTTTACGAAGACGCACCCTGGGAAATAAAACGGTCGACACTGGGAGACTTCGGCGTGTTTGCGAAACGCGATTTAGACGCAGGAGAGGTGATTTTTCTCGATTCTCCAGTGATTTTGGGGCCAAGATGCGCGTTGGACCCAGTTAAAATATGTGCAAAATGTTGCAACAAGAACAATCTCAAAAACTGTAAAAATAATTGCGGTCTACCGGTCTGCTCCGATACTTGCCAGGAATCGCACGAGCACCAGAGAGAATGCAAACTGATCAGACAAATGAAGACTAGGGGCTTCAACGAGGACGACTCCCTGAAATTGCTGAAATGCTTGACTCCGATCAGGTCGCTGTTGCTGAACAACGAGGACAAGGAGGTGGTGAGAAATTTAAAATCTCACAGGGGCAGGCATCATGGCTACGAAGTGGACGTTTTGGTGCAAGAATTATCGTTCGATATGAAGGAGGACGACGCCAGTTTCGTTAAATTTGTATGTTCCGTGCTGGATGCCAACGCTTTCGAGGTTATTACTGGCAATGAAGCAAACCAGTCAAGTTTGAGAGGTAAGTATTGGTTTTTTACTTATTTTAATCTACCAAAACAAGAGTTTATATCCCCAAATCATTTCGACCACTATTTTGCGTTTTCAGGTCTGTATCCGCTGGGCAGCTTGGCAAACCACCGCTGCTCCCCAAACACCCTTCACGTATTCGACGACAAGCAAAGAATGGTCACCAGAGCTGCGGTCTTCATACCAAGAGGCACGGAACTCTTCCACTCCTATTCGAGGATAATTTGGGGCACCACCACTAGACTGTTCCATTTATTGCGCACGAAACATTTTGTTTGCAAATGCGAGAGGTGCTCGGATCCTACAGAATTTCGCACGTACATGAGCGCTATTTACTGCGGCAAATGCAAGGGAAGAGTTATTCCTGTCGATGCGCTGAGGACGTCGGGAAATTGGAAATGCGAGGATTGCGAGGGCGAGGTTCCAGCCAAGGACGTGGGAAGAGTCGTGTCGCTTTTGGGATCGGTTCTGAGGGGATTCGATAGTACTGATTTTGAGATGATGTATAGATTTTTGAAGGGGAAGTTGTCGAGTTTGGTTCCAGAAAACAACCAAGTTGTTGTGGAGCTTAAATACAAAATCGTATGGATTTTGGGATACGAAAAGGGGTTTGCTTGGAAAGGTAGGTAAAAAGAGGTCATTCAGCATTCAATATACTTCGCGGTTTATATTAATAATATATATATTTTTTGTAGAACTGCCTGTAGAATTATTACGTATTAAAAAGAGCTTCTGCGAGGATATTCTGACGTTGTTGGAACAATTAAGAACTGGCCAGTGTAAAATGCGGGGCTTATTGTTGTACGAGTTGTACGAATGCTTGAAGGAAATGAAAACCAGAGAGGGGAAAATAATTAATGTAAGTATATTAAGCAATACTCAAGGTCACGTCATTTAAATATGAGTTTGTTGCGCATTATATGAGGTAAGATCAATACTTCGACGTAAAAGTGACGTGAATGTGACAGCAATATGACAGATTAAAGACGTCACATTACGTCACTAAGTTGTGACGTTCAACTATTTTTGTTTGTGACGTTATAGTAACGTTAAAGTATATTTGAAGAGGGGCGGCAAGATACTGAAAATGTACCAGAAATGGTATAGATTAATTCACGTGCAGGAGCCTTTATAAAACTGCTTTAGTTTTGATAATAAACCATTCTTTAAAAATATTATAAAAATGAAGTATTTTGCAATATTTATATTTACGTAAAATTAGTTACAATATTATAACAACTTTAAAATTTATTTTGTACTTGTCAAGGACTAATTTATATCGATTAGTATGTTAAACACGCTTACCAGAAATACCACTACATTGCATCATTTCAAAACAACTTATACAAATAATAATATACAAAATAAATGTGTATATATATTTATTTACCTCATTTAAACGATCGTAAAATTACGTCTTAAATGCGTAAAATGTGACGTCACGAAGACATCCGTGTTTCGAAAATGACGTTGCCAACGAATATATGCGTCAAAACGCCATTTAATTTTTGTTTTCTATTTTAGGCGGAGAATCCACAAATTGAGAAATACTTGGATGAGGCGTCAAATATTTTAAAATTCGATGTAAGCGTACCAGATATAATTAAGCAAAGGTGGCAAATATTGAAATAAGAATATCCATTTTCTTTGTATGTAATCTTCAGTTTTAAAATATATTATGTTGTTTTGCTTAACTTTTCTTTTTATATTGAGCTTTTTTATAACTATATATACATTGTAGTAGTATGGGGAGGCAGAAACGAGACAATTTCTTTCATTTATAAATTATCTAACTTTCATAGTATACCTAGGACAAAACATTTTTTAAAATACAAATAAAAAATATCAAGACAGAAATCTATTGGTGTATATACAGGGTGTCCCGATTTTAAACCGACAAACTTCGGGTACAGAAAGTTCACATGAAATTATGACATACCCCTTCTAACATTTCTTCTCTATCGAGCCTCCTAACGGAGATACAGGGTGTTGAAAATTCAATTTATTTTTTGTTTTTCTTTAATAACTTCCACAATATTAAAGATAGGGAAACCAAACTTGGTACACATAGTTAGGTTGTGAGGGTCCATCTTTGCTATGGTTCAGAGTTGAACTGAGGCGCGCCAGTGGCGTGCGGTGAGGTCACGTGAACATAATTTTAAGGAAAAAAGTATGTGCACTAATTTTTTTCGCAATTCTGATAAGATTTTCATAATTTACGGTTGATTTTCTAAAAAAACTTGCTCATTTAAAATTTTGACTGAGGCATTAGTTTTCGAAATATTTGCGTCTGAACAAAACGATGCACCAAAAACACAATTAATTAATTAAGATAGCCCTTTCAAAATTATTTTCAATCTGATTTTCGAAGGGATATACTGAACTGACCTGTCAATTTAATGCTTTCAATGTTTTTCTTCTTTTGAAATGAGGCGTTTTTAAGGCCTTTTGCAAGTCAATATTATTTCTGTCAAAAGAAAAATTTGTTTGTACCAAATTACATAAACAAATCAACATCCAAATATCAAAAAAATCAACACCCCGTATTTCCGTTAGGAATGGCTATAGAGAAATTTTAGAAGGGATATGTCGTGATTTCATCAGAACTATTCCCGACATGATAATTGTGTTTTTGGTGCATCGTTGTACAGACGCAAATATCTCGAAAACTAATGCCTTAGTCAAAATTTTACATGAGCAAGTTTTTTTAGAAAATTAACCGTAAATTATGAAAATTTGATCAGAATTGCGAAAAAAATTAGTGCACATACTTTTTTCCTTAAAATTATGTTGACGTGACCACACCGCACGCCACTGGCGCGCCTCAGTTCAACTCTGAACCATAGCAAAGATGGACCCTCACAACCTAACTATGTGTACCAAGTTTGGTTTCCCTATCTTTAATATTGAGGAAGTAATTAAAGAAAAAACAAAAAATAAATTGAAATTTCAACACCCTGTATCTCCGTTAGGAGGCTCGATAGAGAAAAAATGTTAAAAGGGGTATGTCATAATTTCATGAGAACTTTCTGTACAAGAAATTTGTCGGTTTAAAATCGGGACACCCTGTATATATATCTTAAGAAATAAAAAACATGAAAAATGAAAACAAAGTTTATTGGTAGAGGTATTTTATGAAATTGTTTTTACAGGAAAGTATCGTTTTTATTGTCCCTAAATATAAACATAACAAAAATAATCGTCTTCAGGAAGCACAGCGTACTTTTGTCTCAGTATTGCGTTTTCTTCGGTAAAAGTTCATTAAAGAAATATATATGTCTTAAACTAAGTAGTACAAAAGTGTGCGAAGACATGCCAACTTGAAATGCCAAAGAACCTCAAGTTAAGGAGGGTGTGCAGGAGAAGATGGCAATTACATGTTTAGCCTATAAGAGATAAAACCACCTTAAAAAAGTTTTATTTAACAGTCTCCAAGACACCCTGCATGTACACTACAGTAAGGAGTGTAAGGACCAAGAGACAGTAGTTACACCCTTTGTAATTTTTAAAGGAATTTATTTTGTAACTAAAGAGCCCATAAAAAAATTAACGGGGTACCTGCGTTTTGTATGAGGCGCCGTTTAAGACATTAGTATTACAAATATATATAATAATTTTTGAAATTTTTCATTAAATAAATTTATTTTGTTAAAATATTTATAAGTTTTATAAATATATATATCTTTGTAAAAATATATATATATTTTTACGAATATATAAATATTTTTTCACAAATATATATTATTTTTGCTAACATATATTTATATAGAAATAAGCTTTTATCGTCGTACGCTAGGTGGCGCCATGCTGATTAAATTTAGGTAAAATGCCCGTATTAAATTTAGCAACGTGTCTGTGTGAACTCTAATGAAAAAATATATATATTTCAATAATTATTATATATATTTGTAATACTAATAATGTCTTAAACGGTGCCTCATGGTTTTGTTCCTTCTATATATTTATATACAGTATCCCACTTAAAGCGTATATCTCAATTACTATAAGAGAGAATTAAAGAATGTATTTTTATATTAGATATGATTGTCTTATTGTGTTTAGTAACCACCTCTAAAATATTTTCGTTCGAAAGAAATAGAGGAGTCAACAATAAATCCTAGGGAACTCTATTATTACTTTTTATCTGTTTTTGCTTGTTCCAGTAGTTATGTTGTATCAAAAATATACTCAAAACTGTTTAATTAATAATCACCAGCGGATTGACCAGCAAGCAAGAGAAGCTAGAGCTTTTTTTCAATTATTTACTTTTAAATTTCAATTTCTGACGACTTCTTAACTGCTTCATATATTAGCTTTAATTGTGGGGCACGTATATACATAATTTGTTTCTAGCAAACAAAACTTACAAAATTAAAAGTAGCTATTTTAATAATTATAAGTATTTATCTGAGGTAAGTCTTGTGAGGTAAAATTACGAAATGTAAGAGAAATAAACACGCTTCTCAGAAAAATAAAATTTGGAACAGATAAATTGTGTTTCTTTACACCTAGTGATTCATTAGTTTTCTGCAAGTTTTTCTACAGTGATATTCACTGAGTTTGATTAATGTGTCTAAGTAGGATATGTACCATTGACTACAAAAATCATACAAAAAAAAAAGATAAATATTTTCTTGCGGTGAAGCAGAAAAAATGCAAAATTCTCTGTTCATACCTCAAAAAATCAACATTAGTTTCTAGGTACATTGGTTATATAGACACAATAATTAATAGATGTAGGTGCAGATTTTTATATAGACATGATTATGAATTAAAAATTCGCATATTTCCTATGGTAAAGTTCTATTACAGAAAATAAATAATTTCTTGAAGCTTTGCTTATTTTACAGTTAAACAAATCTCGATGGAATTGTTGGTTGTCGCTTATTCTTAGTATTATATATAACACAATAATGGCACATTTTACGAGATAAAATTAGTATCTTATCACAGCTACCTTCTTCTATGTTTGAATAACAAATATATGTCTACTCAAAATAACTATTTTTTGCCTCTGAACAAATACCTACGAAAAAATTTAATGAATTCGTTTTTGTTAAAGCATGTTATCTAAAAATACGAATATAGTATAGCTCTTCGAATTCTACTTTTTTCTCTATATCTCTTTTACTTAAGCAGCTCACTTAAATTTAATTACACTTTAATATAAACTCTATATATGTAAGATGACAAAGAGCTCATTAAGAGATATATATGTACCTAATTTGAGTTCCACAGGGTTAAATATTTGGTCCAGTATAGTATATACAGGGTGTTAAGAAAAAGTAGGTCATGCCTTTAACCACAGATTCTTTGGGCGAAAATAATGTGACTTTTATAATGTGATTTTTTATTTTGGAGCGTAGTTTTTTTATACAGGGTGTTAAAGTTTACATTTTGAAAATTATTTTTATTATTAATTCTGTTACTGTTTAAGATTTTTACCCGAATTTTTGCACAGACTTTCATCTTATACAGATACACTTTTTGTGTAATTTTGGTCAAAAAAGTCAAAGCGCAAACGGGAAAAGGGGGGGTTGTGTTACCCATTAACCCCCCCAACTTTTTCATGCGTTCGCCTATGGTCTCTAGATATTTATTTTTAGATTAAAAATTTATTTCCCCAATTTTTTTTACTCCTACAAAATTTTGATTTAGGACTTGATTAACGAGATATTCCAGTAAATTCAGAATCGTTTTCAATATTTCAGTTTCGGAATTTATTGTTTTTACTATTGTTGTTCGTAGTAATCCTGGGTTTTCTTTAAATCGACTACTTTTAGACAAAAAATGCTAGAGACTTTTTTTGTTTTAGTAATAATTGTATTTTCTGTATTTTTGCTGTCTGCTTTATTTACCATATGTACAATAACTGGATTCGCCCGTTGGATAAATTATTCAAAAATTAATAAATAATTAAAGTAAATAATATGAAAAGTTTAATTTTAAACACAGCAATGTTTTATTTTTTATAGTATTTTCTTTAAATTAGTATTTCTATTTGCTTATTTTACCTACCTCAGTGGTAACTAAGTATTAATTTAGGTTTCCTCTAAGCAAAAATGTGTACGCCACTGTTTTTTTTTAAGATTTTTATTTTATTGAACTTTTCTGACTATCCACAACAAAAAACGTCTCTAGCATTTTTTGCCTAAAAGTAGTCGATTTAAAGAAAACCCAGGATTAGTACGAACAACAATAATAAAAACAATAAATTCCGAAACTGAAATATTGAAAATGATTCTGAATTTACTGGAATATCTCGTTAATCATGTCCTAAATCAAAATTTTGTAGGAGTAAAAAAAATTGGGGAAATAAGTGTTTAATCTAAAAATAAATATCTAGAGACCATAGGCGTACGCATGAAAAAGTTGGGGGGGTTAATAGGCAACACAACCCCCCTTTTTCCCGTTTGCGCTTTGACTTTTTTGACCAAAATTACACAAAAAGTGTATCTGTATAAGATGAAAGTCTGTGCAAAAATTCGGGTAAAAAGCTTAAACAGTAACAGAATTATTAATAAAAATAATTTTCAACATGTAAACTTTAACACCCTGTATAAAAAAAACTACGCTCCAAAATAAAAAATCACATTATAAAAGTCACATTATTTTCGCCCAAAGAATCTGTGGTTAAAGGCATGACCTACTTTTTCTTAACACCCTGTATAAAAGAAAAACGTATCAATAAAAAAAACAAAAGAAAATGAATTTGAATAAGGACTGTACTTTTAATATGTAAAAGGGTGATTTCTTAACTATTTCTTTTGTTTGTTCTTCCACTTTTATTGCGACTGCCATATTTCAGAAACCCTAGATAATTACATGTTAAAAGTAAAGTTCCGTTTTCAAGAATACCCTGTATATTATATTATAATATCATTATTTAATGTATATTTTTATGTTCGTTTTTCTAACATAATACGACATACAAAGTAAAAAAATAAATAGCACATTTAAACGCTTATGAAATTCAAAAACAGGCGAGATTGAGGTGACAACTAGAGTTAGTCAAACCCAGAAGTAAAGAGCTGTTAGGTTACAAGACAACAAAATCACAGAAGAAATTCATTTGTTGTTTCTAGTCATAAGGCTTGAATTATTACTAATATTGATCGCGGGATCCACCGGTAATGGTCCGCGTCACATTAAAATTATGTTTAAACATTTTACATAAAACACCTTGTAAAGGTTTTATTATAAATATATACAACGTAGTAGAAATATTTTAAGCATTAGTTTTGTGTATTGGTCATACAAAATATTCCTTAAACTATTCATAAATACAAGAGGCCACGTAAGTCACCATACAAACCTCAGCATCCGCACATAATCCACTCACTCTCATTATAATTAGAACAAAAATCACAATTTGTAGACTTTACATCGATCTGCACTGCAGACAAAATAGATTTATATTTATGGCACACCACTTTTACAGTCTGAGAGACTGATATGTAATGATTAAAAATTTTAAACACTATTATAGCTCCTAACTTTACTCCCGCAAGGGATTAGTAATTGCTATATATCAGCCAATCCTTTTCTCTGAGATTTTCTAGCTTGCCACCTCTGGATGGGAGGAATGAAGAACAAAATTAACCCACTGAGTCCAATGGCGACGCCGGCTAAGCAGAATCCCGGATTGTAAGATCCTGTCAAGTCGAAAAGGCTCCCTGGAAAAATAAAAGTAGAATTATGCATTTTGACTATCACATAATTGTTTAAAACCCAAAAATTACTGATCCCATGACACAATCCTAAAAGATGCTCTAACTAATCGAGATATACACGAAGATGGGATATAAAGTCTCAGCAGTCATATCTGATACAAGTTCGGTGTGCATTGCCTTCGTTGACATACATATGAACAAGCAAATATAACCTTTGGTTACAATATGAACCCTTGCTCAACAGTGTAATTTTGGGCGTCACAATGACCGTTTATATATTGAACGGGCTAAACAATGTCTGTATATAACTCATATATGTATATATAATATAAAGAATAATCTATATTTGTAAAACGAATAAAGAAATTATTGACTTTTCCAGAGGATTCTCCTGGAGTTAAAAGATATGTTTAAGTATAGTAATGGCAAGAAACGGTATCGGCTGTTTATTTTCCAGAAAAATATCTTTTTATCAGATGTTTTTACATTGTATCCTATGGCCTTGTTTTCATTAGTCAGTAGGTGGTGGAAACAATTCTAATTATAGATTATCATAAATGGTAAATAATGTTTGCGAATAATCTTATCTTAATAACTAATTGATTACTTAATATATTTCTTGAAAAACTATTTATAAGTAGCAATAAATTTATCAAATCCATATCCAATCACTTAAATACAACGTGGGGGAGCAAAATTAAAAATATCGTACTGAATTTTTTGTAGTCTGCGAGTTTTTAAAACAATTCATATAAGATGGGAAAGACTTAATTCCCCCCCCCCCCCTATATATGTGAGGAAAAGTAAGTAAGCGTATCACCTAAAAATATTATTTGAACTTATATATAATAGCCTTTGGAGTTTCCAAAGAACGTTTCTGTTTATGAGGGTTACTAAAATAATTACAATTTTTTTTTTTATTTATTAAACACCATTGAATTACCTGCGATAGGTGGTCCAACAAGTGAAGCGATTCCTTGAAATAGAAGCAAAAGTCCAAAGGCGTTCGTTAGCTTCTCGAGTCCTAACAAATCTACGAGTATAACAGAGGTAAGTCCAACGTATGCACCAATGGTGAATCCAAATACGGTTCCATAAACAGCCAAAGAATAGAAACTACTACAGAAGGCACTAAGAAAAGTAGCTGAAACAAAATACGTAAATCATTACTTTGGGTTGGTATCAATAATGCTGGTTCCAAGATATAGATGGCGCTTTGACAACAAGAGCTGTCAAACGTTGTGTCAGTACGAAAGTGACTATTTTAACCAGATGCACTGACAACCTCTAAACTAATGCAGTAATAGCGCCATCTATATCTCGTAACCCACATTATTGTTGCGCTTCTTTATAATTCTTTCACCCAAAGCTGCTCGTAGAGGCGATATTAATTAGGGTTAAAATATGTTAAAAGTCTCAGTTATTATTTTATATAATTAATATTTAACATGGTGTTAATCCTCAAATATAGGAGAGAGAATTTGAAAAATCTTCAAATCCGTAAGATCGTCAAAGTGCACTTGGCATGGAAACAAAGTAAACAAAGCGTTCATGTTCATAGTTCAAGTCATGCATGTTGAATGTAATCTGATAACGAGACTGATAATGAGTGATAACGTGATATGTGATCTGTTAAAAACTAAGTACTAAGTAGTCATTTCCGTATTTGAAATTTGGAGGAAACCCGAAATAACCATAATTTTTATACCCACTCTAATAGTTTAATTACTTAATTTTAAGTCATGCCTGAGCAAATTATATTATTTAGTGGTCCTAGAGGTGTAGTTTTAAAGCTGGTAGTACTATGGTTGCGATATGGCTAAGTCATAAGTACAAAACGACACGGTGTTCCACAGGGTAATGTCTAATGGCCACCGTTATTTCCTTCTTATATTAATGACCATAGCAATTAGTCGTATTGGATAATCTTTGAGAAAGAACGGAGAACGTGATTAAGCTGTAACTTACCTATTCCACAAATAGTAAGACACCAATTGTATATATGCAGCCTGTTGATCCAGGGCTTATCCGATATATACCCCAAGACTATCCTCCCTATCGTATTTGCTGCGCCAATAATAGATATAAGCATCCCAGCCTTTTCAATCGTCATCCCCAGGTCCTTCGCTTTCGGTACTATATACACGTAAGGTATGTTGAACCCGATGCTGGTTAACAAGTTGCTCATCGAAAATACAATGAAAATGAGATCTTTGAACAGCGAAAAATCCAGCATCTCCTTGAGCGTATCTTTGGTCTCCTGGGAGCAGGGGACGATGCCACACACCGTGGTTACCTCTTCTGGTTCTTCGGCATGCCGCTTTCTGTAACTGTACGTGGAATGGCGCCTCTCCGTGAGCGACCCCTCCTCGCCCCTTTTCAAATCCAACCTCGACCTGTACGAAGGTATATTCATCAGGCTTCCTTGGTAGAAGACGTCCGGTCGGTCGATGGGACCGTGTCTTCGCAAATTCTGGCTTCCGTAGTGGTGGTGTCGGTAGTGAGTTTCGGATTGCGTCAACATCGGCTGACTCAAGGCTAATCGAGCTACGTCATTCCCTTTTATTTTTTCGTTTGGGATGTTGCCGTTTGGTTCGTGTTTCAGCACCCTGGGTATGGAGAAATGCCCCATGCTATGCGGCCTGTGCATGTTGTTACCGTTTGGTTGCATGGTGGTGAACTTATGCAAGTCGTGGTCTGACACGTGGATGTCGATTTTCGCCTCAGAAGCTCTCAGATTTTTGTGCGCCTTCACCTCCTGCTTCTCCTCGAGCGGCCGGAATAGCGCGCCGAATATGATACACTCGAGGACTATGCCCGCTATTATTAGTATCGACCCTCGCCAGCCGTATTCCGTCAGAAGCTTCGATATGATCGGAGCAAATATGAAGGTACCAAAGCCCGATCCACATACGGCTATGCCGGTGGCTAGAGATCTCTTTTTTTCAAAGTACGTCGTCACGCTTACTATTGCTGGAAGGTAAATGAGACCGAAGCCTGTTCCGGTGCCGATGCCTATGGTGAGGCATAACGTGAGGACGTTCTGTGCCCAGAAGGACAGCACGAGGCATGCCGATGCTAATATAGCACCGGCGATCGTGACCGCCCTGCATCCCCATCTGTTTACGAATGAGCTCGATATAGGTCCTGGAAAGAACAACAAATGTATAATGCATTCGATTAAGGGTCTTCGACTATATCTATCCATCATCCAACTTCACACCAACTAAAGTAAAACTTGATATATACCGGGTGTAACTGGATCATGGTACTTACGCCCCCCTTTTTTTATTTTAGTTTTGAATATAAATGACTGAAATTTGGAACAACCTCTAGACTGAATAAACGTTATATTTTGACATATAAATGATTTTTTTTCCACTTCCGGTTTTACCGAAACTGACTCTAACTTTTGATTTTAAGCGTAGTACCCTATATATTATTGCATTTTTGAATTCTGCATAATTTTCTGAATCCAACGATACCACATAAGTGACATTTCAAATGTCAATTTTTATTTTAATTCAATTTTTATTTTTCGAATTAAGTGTGCCATGACTGTTCCGATTTATTATAATTGATTCGTATAATGCTAGAATATACTGAATAAACGTCACTTTTTGACGTATAAATGATTTTTTTTCCACTTCCGGTTTTACCGAAACTAACTCTAACTTTTGATTTTCAATCGGAGCACCCTGTATATTATTGCATTTTTGAATTCTGCATAATTTTCTGAATCCAACGATACCACATAAGTGACATTTCAAACGTCAATTTTTATTTTAATTCAATTTTTATTTTTCGAATTAAGTGTGCCATGACTGTTCCGATTTATTATAATTGATTCGTATAATGCTAGAATATACTGAATAAACGTCACTTTTTGACGTATAAATGATTTTTTTTCCACTTCCGGTTTTACCGAAACTGACTCTAACTTTTGATTTTAAGCGTAGCATCCTATATATTATTGCATTTTTGAATTCTGCATAATTTTCTGAATCCAACGATACCACATAAGTGACATTTCAAATGTCAATTTTTATTTTAATTCAATTTTTATTTTTCGAATTAAGTGTGCCATGACTGTTCCGATTTATTATAATTGATTCGTATAATGCTAGAATATACTGAATAAACGTCACTTTTTGACGTATAAATGATTTTTTTTCCACTTCCGGTTTTACCGAAACTAACTCTAACTTTTGATTTTCAATCGGAGCACCCTGTATATTATTGCATTTTTGAATTCTGCATAATTTTCTGAATCCAACGATACCACATAAGTGACATTTCAAACGTCAATTTTTATTTTAATTCAATTTTTATTTTTCGAATTAAGTGTGCCATGACTGTTCCGATTTATTATAATTGATTCGTATAATGCTAGAATATACTGAATAAACGTCACTTTTTGACGTATAAATGATTTTTTTTCCACTTCCGGTTTTACCGAAACTGACTCTAACTTTTGATTTTAAGCGTAGCATCCTATATATTATTGCATTTTTGAATTCTGCATAATTTTCTGAATCCAACGATACCACATAAGTGACATTTCAAATGTCAATTTTTATTTTAATTCAATTTTTATTTTTCGAATTAAGTGTGCCATGACTGTTCCGATTTATTATAATTGATTCGTATAATGCTAGAATATACTGAATAAACGTCACTTTTTGACGTATAAAGGATTTTTTTTCCACTTCCGGTTTTACCGAAACTGACTCTAACTTTTGATTTTCAATCGGAGCACCCTGTATATTATTGCATTTTTGAATTCTGCATAATTTTCTGAATCCAACGATACCACATAAGTGACATTTCAAACGTCAATTTTTATTTTAATTCAATTTTTATTTTTCGAATTAAGTGTGCCATGACTGTTCCGATTTATTATAATTGATTCGTATAATGCTAGAATATACTGAATAAACGTCACTTTTTGACGTATAAAGGATTTTTTTTCCACTTCCGGTTTTACCGAAACTGACACTAACTTTTGATTTTCAAGCGGAGCACCCTATATATTATTGCATTTTTGAATTCTGCATAATTTTCTGAATCCAACGATACCACATAAGTGACATTTCAAACGTCAATTTTTATTTTAATTCAATTTTTATTTTTCGAATTAAGTGTGCCATGACTGTTCCGATTTATTATAATTGATTCGTATAATGCTAGAATATACTGAATAAACGACACTTTTTGACATATAAACGATTTTTTTCCACTTCCGGTTTTACCGAAACTGACACTAACTTTTGATTTCAAGTGGAGCACCCTATATATTATTGCATTTTTGAATTCTGCATAATTTTCTGAATCCAACGATACCACATAAGTGACATTTCAAACGTCAATTTTTATTTTAATTCAATTTTTATTTTTCGAATTAAGTGTGCCATGACTGTTCCGATTTATTATAATTGATTCGTATAATGCTAGAATATACTGAATAAACGTCACTTTTTGACGTATAAAGGATGTTTTTTCCACTTCCGGTTTCACCGAAACTGACACTAACTTTTCCGGAAACTAAAAATTAAATTAAATTAAACATTGACGTTTGAAATGTCACTTATGCGGTATCGTTGGATTCAGAAAATTATGCAGAATTCAAAAATGCATTAATATACAGGGTGTTCCGCTTGAAATCTAAAGTTAGTGTCACTTTCGGTGAAACCGGAAGTGGAAAAAAAAAACTACTTGTATGTCAAAAAGTGACGTTTATTAAGTATATAAGACGTTCCAAATTTCAATCATTTATCTTCAAAACTAACGGAAAAAAGGGGTATACCATGAACCTGTTACGCCTGTTATGACTTGGAAATATTTAAAATTTGGAATCCGGTCCTGTTTCCTTGAATACTCACTTACAAGGAAGTGCCGTAATGTGGTTGTTTCTGTTGTGGAATTCAAGTTGTGAGTTGAGCTGTGATTGTGTGTTTATACGTTTTTGAAATCGGAAAAAAAATATGTAATGCAAGTAATAAAAAGTTAAAATTTTTCTTAAATGGATTATTTAAGCATTTTTACTTACCCGAACATAAAGTTACCCCCACGAGAATCGATAGGATCCACGATGTTAAACCTTTTCCTTCTTTAAAATAATCCAAAAATTCATCATAGAAAATTCCAAAAGAATAAGTTACTCCGTCCGCTGAAAAGAAAAAGAAAAATGTAATAATTAACTAGTTTTATTTTCTTTCCACTTATACATACAGGGTGAATACCAATAACTCATTTTAATTTTAAGAGGGGGTTTCTGTTGATATTTATAACACAAATTACCAATAAAAAAAGTTGAAAAACTGACCTACCCTACGTAAAATTCTGGTAAACTTACTGACCCACTTATGGGGTGAACAACATGTCTTGTATCCAAGTTCTAACGTAAAAAACGTGACAAATAACGTCTAATGAAGTTAAGCCGCGTTCGACGGTCTTTCATATTCGACCACTTGCAATTATAAATCGGAAACAAGTTAATTAACAGTGACAGCAAAAACTAGTGAATTTGATTGCAAAAAACAAGGTGAATGCCAGAGGCAAAGACCTATCCTGATTTATTTTTTGTTGAGATAGGTAAGTTACGAAGTTCTGAAAATGTTGACGTATTTCAATTTATTTTCTTTCTCGAAAACTACAGGGTGTATATTTTTTTTGGTATATGGCCTTACCATTAAGGGACCTACCATCCCTTAAAATTAAAATGACTTATTGGTATTCACCCTGTATTTGTGCATTGGCTTAAAATTTACAAATTGTGTGAACTTTGAACTTGAACCGAATCAGATTATAAACCTGCCCCACATAATAATATACTTTAGATTAGAATAAATCCTTATTATCATAAGGTGTTGCATAAATACATTCTGATAAGGCTTAACAAGTATAATCTTAAATTTCAATGCGCTTACAGATCTGGTGTTGCCAAGGTTTGCGTTTGAAAAAAAAAACACAGGAAAATGGAGGATATTATTAAGTTGGTGTTCATTAGTACCTAATTTTTTTTCATCTCCAGACAATGCCAACTTTGTTGAGGCGTCGACCTGTGTCATTTGCTTACGCCTGTGATGGACGTGATAGTAATTCTCTCCCTGCGCCTGCGCGTACGTTCGGTAAGGAAATAGCCCCGAAATAAAATGGCCGGATTAGGGTTGCCATTCAACAAATTTTTTATTATTTGGTTTTCTGTCTATATTAGGATGCAGAAATCATAAATTATGCAAATAATTGAAGATTGTGTAAAAATAGTATGTTTATGATGAAATGTTTGTTAATTTCGAAACAATTCGGATAGGTACTCAAAATAGAGGTGCAGCTTCCTGATTCTAGAGCAGTGCCGAGGGCCGTGCAGCGGTCTCGAAATATCTACAAACGCCCACACGTGTGATAATTCTCAAGTCCCAAGTCAAAATTCGAACTTAGACCGTCTCTATTAAAAGGTGAAAACACTTTAAGTGGGGGGTAAATTCCATTGTATTCTAATAATTGTCTGTAGCCTATTATCAGCAGGAATTTTATTTACTTAAACAAACAGCATTATTGGTTCTTAGCATTATCTACCCCACATGAAAGGTATATTGACTATCGAGTACAATAAATTTAACGATAACACTAAAAGCTTTATACAGTTTTGTCGGAAAATGCTTCGTTTTAAAAATACAGGGTGATATACCTGCTGGTAACTGGACAAGATTTTAAATACAATAAGGCTGGGATAGCTACAGTGGAGAAACGGTCTTGCCCAGGGGTCTGGTGGATGACTCTGACGTATGCTTTGGTCACGGTGGGTTTACCGATTGAACTTAGACAAGTACCTCGGGCTAGATAGTATATGTTTCATACCAAGCCCTAGCGCGTTGCATAATTTACAACAGTAACTCGTTACATCTGAAAACGGAAATAGGTTGCTCGCAATTTTTAAGCTATATTGTAAAAAGCACCGGGTTAAAACAGACACGAATTAATGTTTTAACAATTTTCGGTTACCCATTTTCAAAACACCCAACCTCTAGTATTTTATTAACAAAAACGTGCAATGCGATCATTTTTTCTACGCCACTGCATCGTTGCATTACGTTTAAAATATTGTCCAGTTATCGGTAGCTTTCCTCAGTCTACCTGTTTAACGATTTGGCTAAATAGCTGATCTGCCAGTAGACATTATAACGCCCTGTGTTTAAAAAAATTTATAGCACTTATAATATTAATTCAGTTTATTGCATCATCTTCAAGTTACATCAGCGACTAGGGCACCAGAGATAAATAAAAAAAATGTATTCATAAATTTAATCTTTGATAACTTTATCTGCTATTTTTTTTGTCAGTTTAAAATTGTGTTATAAGGATTAGCCTCAGTTTTACTTTGTCATTATAAAGTAATCTATGTCGCATTTTAAACAGCTTAGTTCATCCTTAATTGCCTTAATAATTTAAAATAAGCTGATCTAATTCGAATTTTATAAAATTCCAAGAGATCGAGTGTAGTTTGGGACTTTTGGAAAATTGATTTTTTCTAAATTTGCAGTAAATAAAAATAACCCTAATCATTCTTCCCTTGAGTCCAGCAATCCAGTAATCATCTAATCATCAGTTAGGTGCGCTCTCCATCATTTCTGGTGTACCACAAGGATCCGTTTTAGGGCTCACTCGGGTTCTCCTTCATATTAACGACTTATATCGATTTAAAAATTAACCATGTGCTCAGTTGTTTATTATTATTATTAATGGGTTAAAAACGATGATGTCGATTTAAAAAAAGTCTTTTAATTTTTATTGTTTTCACTACTAAACAGATTGTAAAAATGAAAGAGCAAAAACTGCATTTCCCAAAAAAACAATCGTTACGATTTTGCTGATTGTGGACACTGGCTAAATTTTTTAAAGTCGAAAAATAGAGATTTATGGCAAAATTTTTTTTAAAAATATATAGGGTTTAATGAATGTTGCTTCCTTATTGGGTAAAACTAGACAAATGGCAATGAATAATGAGCATACAATATAAGGAAACCTAGAATGTGCGGCGTGTGACATTTGTGACAAAGTCATGCCGGTGGAAATACAAAACAATGAAACAATTTAGAACTTAGGAACTTTAGGAAGTGGATAATTACTTAAAATTATTTTAAAGTAGTTCTATGAGAACAAAACCGCTTTTGTCACCGCTAATCAAATAATAATTCGAGCAATTTTAGTTGGAAGTTAAAAAAAGTTAAAAAATAAAAAATAGCCATCCTAATAATAGTTTAATTGATCAAAACGTGTTTAGAATGGAACACAAACAATGTGCGTTTTGTTGTCAATGATTCACCAGAATTTCGACAGATTTTCATCGCCGCATGTTTTGCAACGTTTGCTCTCAAATTTAAATATCACGGTCTGCAAGGTGTAGCACAAAATGTATAGAGGACAAACAGATAATAGATCTGCCAAAACAGTTTTTTTTATCCTTGAGAGCTGTCAAAATCACTGTCAAATTTAAAATTTGAGAACAATATGTGATTTTTCATAAAACAAGAAATAAAAAGTATTTTGGTTTTTTATTTTTATAATTGAAATTAAAATAACGTTTTCACTTTTGACAGCTGTCAAATTTTCTGTCAACTGAATAAAAATGCCATTTAATAATTATAATTATTTTCACAAATGGCTTTACTCGTAATACTTAAAAAGACATTAATCTATAGGTTTTTGATGTGCTGAATACGAAATTAATTTCATAAAATTTATGTTTGTTGGTAGCTGTCAAAATTGCTGTCAAATTTAAAACTATGCAAGTTTGTCTTCCATAATTTTATAAACAATGTGAATTTCCATAGAGGGGAAATCAAGTGTTTCTTTAAATTTGCTAGTTCCATAATTGATATTAAAATACAGTTTTACTTTTGACAGCTGTCAAAATTTCTGGCAACTTAATAAAAATGCCATTTTAATATTATATCAAGAAATTAAAGTACCAAGCAGACATTTCTTTATCGGCCTTGGAGGAACTGAATGCGAAATTGTAAAAAAATATATTATATTTGTTGGTAGCTGCCAAAACTGCTGTCAAATTAAAAAAAAATGCAAAAGTGCCTTTCGTAATTTAGAAAATAACGTGATTTCCCATAGAAGAAGTGCTGTTAAGTGTTTTGAAATTTGCTAGTTCCATAATAGATAATAAAATAAAGTTTCCATTTTTGGCAGCTGTCAAAATATTTCAACCCAATGAAAATGACACTTAATAATTATTTAAACAAATAAACGTACTTAACAAACATTTTTTTATAAGTTTTGGAGGTAATGAATACGAAATTGATGTCGAAAAAATATTATGTTAGTTGACAGATGCCAAAATTGCTGTCAAATTTAAAAATTTACACGTATTTCTTTCGTAATGAAAATAATATTGATTTCCATAGAAGAAGGTACATAAACGGTTTTAATTGAAAATTGATATTAAAATAAAGTTGTAACCTTTGACAGCTGTCAAAACTTCTGTCAACTTAATAAAAATGCCATTTTACTATTATTTCAACAAATTAAAGTACTTAACAAACTTTTTTCTATAGGTTTTGAAGGTACTGAATACTAAAATAATACGAAAAAGATATATGAATTTGGCAGCAGTTTTGACAGCTACCAAAAAACATGATATGTTTTTGACAGCAATTTCGTATTTAGTACCTGCAAAACCTATAAAAAATTGTCTGCTTGGTCTTTCAGTTTGTTGAAATAATTATTAAATGACATTTTCATTAAGCTGCCAAAAATTTTGACAGCTGTCAAATGTAAAAATTATTTTAAAATCAATTATGGAAATAGCAAATAAAAAAAACACTTGATTTTTCCTTCTATGGAAATTTACATTGTTTATAAAGTTATGGAAGACAAACTGACAGTTTTAAATTCGACAGCAATTTTGACAGCCACCAACAAACATAATAATTCTATGCAATTAATTTCGTATTCAGTATCTCCAAAACCGTCGTTTGTGGAAATAATTATTAAATGACATTTTCATTCACTTGACAGAAAATTTGACAGCTGTCAAAAGTGAAAACGTTATTTTAGTATCAATTATAAAAATAGAAAAATTTAAAATTATGTACAATATCTGATTCTCTTCTTTTATGAAAAATCCAAAATAGAAATCTAACTGATTTTTAGGTTATTTTGAAGAATGATATTTCTCAAAGTAGGCCACCAATTTCAAACTAGCACCATTGGTGCTGGTATTTGGATTAGAGGATTCATTTAATTAGTATACTTGCTTATAAATAGTTCCGTCTGCGTTATGCTATCCTAATGCAACGGCTATTTTAACTTTCCTATTTAGAGACAGAACACTGATCTCGCGATCTCTACTCGCGTTACTTTTCCCAGAATTTTAACAGATATTTTATTAAATATATAAGTCCTTTCCTCCAACCCCCTAAGCTTTAGAGGGTTATAACTTTCCTGCTTTCAGAAGCAGTCACGTACATACCGAATTGGTATTGCACTCGCAGCACATCATTGATTGCGATAAGTTCGCAGTGAGGGATTTATTTTTAATTATAGGAAACTATGAGTGGCGTATTTTTTCCATATCAATGCAAGTGTTGTAATAATTACAAAATAAGTATATTTTGTACATTTTTGTCTACATATAATATTAGAAACTGGGATAAAGAGTTTAAGTTTGATGCACGTACTATCTAGTAGGTATTAAGTATTAATTGTTATCTTAGAAAACTAATAAAATATTATCTATAATTTAGATAACAAAAAATGTTGTTTTGAAAGATTATTGCTTGATGTGTTAAATAAATATACTTATGAGATTAAAATGCACATTAAATCGTCACGAAATAGTTGGTGGGTTGGTTCTTACATTCGAAATATTTTCTACTTCTAAGCGTTGAGTGAAAAATCCATAGAGCCGCAACATCTATTATCTTAAGCGTGCCCTTTGCAAGCCGTGAGATAATTTTGATTGAATTTTCTGGTAACACTGCCACATTTTTTTATCAACTGATCTCTTTCAATAAATATTTTCCTATATAATTTCTCTATTCTCTAGTGCACATTCTGATAAGGTAGGTAATCGAACAAAAATAAGTTAAAGGTTACTAAATATTCCACTATTGATTTGTTACACTTCAGCTATCTCATTTATCAGCTAAGCATTAGTGGCATAGTCGTAGATCTGTCGGTTAAATTCCGGAGGTACAACCTTGGGTTAATGGGAATAGCAGCTTTAAGGGCCTAGATTTTCAGAGACGTTTGATACCTTATCCTTAATATCCTAGCTAGGGGCTTTTATCAGCTAATCGATCTGGTCATTAGATAGGTGATGAATATTCAGCTTGCTGGAAATGATGTCCGATTCTAAATTCGAAAACGAAATTTAAAACAAAAATTTAGAAATTCTTAAAAAATGTGTGCTAGCGTTCCAAATATATGGCCGCCATAACCGTCGATGCTACTTGCAAAATCTTAATCACGATTTTTAATGTGCCAATTGTAGTGCTTCATTTGGGTATAATAACCATTGGTACTAATTACGACACCTAAAGTTTCATTTAGCTCCCATTTATCCCCTACAAATAGATAAAAAGGGCAGATGCTGATTGTCTTGACAAATTTTTATTTTTTATTATTTTGGTGCTAACTTCACCTCATTTTTGTGCTAATTATTGTATATCTTTTATAATGATTTAGCACCTTTTTGTACAAAAGTAAATTGTGATAATGCTCACAACAGGAATTTATTTTACTCATTTTCTTCAATAATTAAATTACATAAGGCGCTTTGCATGGTAATGCCCATATTCCTTCAGCAGATCACATTAAATTTATAGGAAAATAAATTGTGAGACACTTCACAACAGGGATTTGATTCATTTTCTCCAGTAACTAAATTATATGAGGAGCTTCGCATGGTAATGCCATATTTCTTTAACAAGTCACATTAAATTAATAGGAAAGGAAATTGTGATTTTGCTAACGACAAGGATTTTATTGCCTCATTGTCCATTAATTGAAGTAGATAAGAAGCTTTACGCGACAATTTCAAACTTCCCAACAAATCTAATTAAATTTATAGGAAAATAAACTGATGCTGCTCACAACAGGGATTTCTTTATCTAACTGTCCATCAAATGAAGTGTATAAGGAGCTTTACGTAGTAATTCCAAATTTCCCCAACAAATCTAATTAAATTTATAGGAAAGTAAATTGTGGTACTGCTCACAACAGGAATTTGTTTTTCTCATTTTCTTCAATAATTAAAGTATATAAGGCGCTTTGCATGGTAATGCCATATTCCTTCAGCAAGTCACATTAAATTTATAGGAAAATAAATTGTGATACAGTTCACAACAGGGATTTGATTCATTTTCTCCAGTAACTAAAGTATATAAGGAGCTTCGCATGACAACGCCACATTTCTTTAACAAGTCACATTAAATTAATAGGAAAGGAAATTGTGATATTGCTAACGACAAGGATTTTATTGCCTCATTGTCCATTAATTGAAGTAGATAAGAAGCTTTACACGACAATTTCAAACTTCCCAACAAATTTATAGGAAAATAAACTGTGATGCTGCTCACAACAGGGATTTCTTTATCTAACTGTCCATCAAATAAAGTGTGTGTGAGCTTTACGTAGTAATTCCAAATTTCCCCAACAAATCTAATTAAATTTATAGGAAAGTAAATTGTGATACTGCTCACAATAGGAATTTATTTGATTCGTTCTCTTCAATAATTAAAGTATATAAGGCGCTTTCCATGGTAATGCCATATTCCTTAAACAGGTCACATTAAATTTATAGGAAAATAAATTGTGATACTGCCTACAACAGGGAACATAATAACTAACATTTTTCTTCTACTATGGGTTCCCAAAACTATACATATTTAAAACATGGTTAACTATTGTAGGTCGAGATTAAATAGGTCGCTACAGTGAATGCATAAACTAATATCTAGCGTAAACAAAGTGGTCATAAATAAACACAGAAATGATTGGCCGGTGCCTCGGTATCAGTTATTTGAGGAACGGAAATGAAGGCAGCGACAAAATAAATAAATATCTTGTTCGTCTTGTAAATAATAATATAATGAGATGTTTAATTTAAAAATTCCGGCATTTTACCCAGCACAAAAGAAATATCAACCCCTATATTTATTTAAAAACAGAATGAGATAAATTTAATGTTTACTCTGTCATTTAATTGTAAACCATTCTTCCTTACATACATTGTCACAGTCTGAATACTTTCCCTAAGGGCTTTTTGGTCAAATTCTCTCTCCTCGGGTGTAACAAAACATAAAATATTTTACTGTTTTGAGTAATTATTTTTCATTTTGTAAGTATGGGTTATGGGTTCAACACGACGCACGTTAGTCTTATTTACTGTTATATTATGCGTAGATACACAAGTGACGCATGTTAAACTATTATAGTAAATATTCAATTAGCTGTTTGTAATTTTGCGTCCTTGATCATCACCATATAATATTAATTGATTTTATGTTTTATTGGAAAAGTTTGTGATAATCATTTCACTTGTACAATAAAACTATAGATTTGATAATATAAAGCAATAAATCTATATCATTTCCACATAAAGGGCGCCATACTGGTAATTTTAATAATTAAACCTAATGGAAAACCAATTATTGATTGCCAAATATGCCGGCAGTGAATGATTTATTTTTAATATCACGAACTCTCATGCCAGGGGAGTGCGAAACACTTTCCGTGTGCCGGTTTTTGGCTGTTTGCCATCATCAGCACGGCACAGGTGGTTGCACATAGACACTGCAATTCTAGTTGCTCAAGCTAACGTCGATCAGATTAGGTTAGTGTCTTACTAGCAACTCAAAGTTGGATAACAGGGTCCAGACTGGCGTGTCATAGGTTAAAAATTTTAGAATGGTTCCTTTCGTTAAATATTTGTAAATTTCTAACCTATCGTAATTTAGAATTATTTTAATATGCATCTGGATTTTTTATTGCAAATTACTGAATTATGAGACAAAAAATCTCTGTTGTGAGGAAAAACAATTCATTTTCCTATAAATTTAATTAGATTTGTTGAAGAAATATGGAATTACCATATGAAGTTTCAGAAGTAGCTTTATATTGCAAATCTAACTTTCCACTAAATAATTTTATAGGAAAATAAATTGTGATACTGGTCACAATAAGGATTTCATTGTCTCATTGTAGTAACTCCAAATTTCTTCAACAAGTCTATTTTCCTATAAATTTAATGAGACTTGTTGGAGAAATTTAAAATTACTACGTAGAGCTCTTTATATACTTCAATTGCTAGACAATGGGGTAAAGAAATCCCTGTTCTGAGCAGTATCACAATTTATTTTCCTATAAATTTAATCAAATTGTGACGCTGCTCGCAACAGGGTTTTCCTTAACTCATTGTTCAGCAATTGAAGTATATAAAGAGCTTTACGTAGCAAATTTCCTTAACAAGTTTAATTAAAATTATAGGAAAATAAATTGTGATGCTGTATACAACAAGGGTTTTTCTGTCTCATTGTCCAGTAATTAAAGTAGATAGTGGGCTTCACGCAGTAATTCCAAATTCCGCAACAAGTTTAGTTGAAATTCCTTATAGGAAAATAAATTGTGATACTGCTCACAACAGGGATCTCTTCACGTGATAATTCCATATTTCTTCAACAAATCTTAGTAAATATATAGGAAGATGAATGTTGATACAACTCACAACAGGGATATATTTACCACATTATCCAGTAATTAAAGCATATATGAAACTTCACGTGGTAATTTAATATATCTTTAATGAGTGTAATTAAATTTATAGGAAAATAAAATGTGATACTGCTCACAACAGGGATTCATTTTCCGTAGTAATTAAAGTAATGGTTACGTCATATTTCTTCAACAAGGCACACGAAATTAATAGGAAAATAAATTGTGACACTGCCCACAATAAGGATTTTTTTATCTCACTGGTCAGTAATTGATGAATATAATGCAATTTACGTAGTAATTCCAAACGGCCCTAACAAATCTAATTAAATATAGGAAAATGAATTGTGATACTACCCACAACAAGGATTTTATAGTCTCATTGTTCAGTAATTGAAGTATATAAGGAGCTTCAGGTGGTAATTCCATATTTCTTTAACAAGTCTAGTTAAGTTTATAGGAAAATAAATTGTGATATCGCTCACATCAGGGACTTCTTTAACTTATTGTCCAGTAGTTGAAGACATTGAAGTATATAAGAAGCTTTACGTGGTAATTTAGTACTTCTTCAACGAGCTTAATTAAATTTATAGGAAAATAAAATGTGATACTGCTCACAACAGTAATTGCATTATATAAAGAGTTCTATATAGTAATTCCAAATTTTCCGAACGAGTCTTAATTAAATTGATAGGAAAATAAATTGTGATCCAACAGGGATTTCTATACTTTATTGTCCAGTAATTGAAGGTACACAAGAAGTCTTACGTAGTAATTTCAAATTTCCTCATTGAGTCTAATTAAATTTATAGGAACATAAATTGTGATACTGCTCACAAAAGGAATTGTTTTGTCTTCACGTGGTAATTTCAACATTCATTTAATTAAATGAAAAATAAATTGTGCTCACAACAGTGATTCTTTACCTCACTGACCAGTAAAGTTACGAAGTAATTCCACATTTCCCAACAAGCATAATTAAATTTATAAGAAAATAAATTGTGATACAGGTCACAATAGGGATTTCTTTGATTCATTGTCCCCAGAAATTAAAGTATATAAAGAGCCATATTGCCTCAAGGAGTCACATTAAATTTATAGGAAAGTAAATCGTGATACTGAGCTCACAACAAGAATTTTATTGTCTCATTGTGCAGTCATTGAAGTATGATAAGGTGTTTTACGTGACAATTCTAAAATCCCCCAACAAATTGTAAATAAATTTATAAGAAAATAAACTGTGATACCGCCCGCAACAGGGATTCCTTTACCTCATTGTCCAGCAATTGGAAGTATATAAGGAGCTTTACGTAGTAATTCCAAATTTCCACAACAAGTCTAATTAAATTTATAGGAAAGCAAATTGTGATACTGCTCACAACAAGGATTTTATTGTCTCATTGTCTAGTAATTGAAGTAGATGAGAAGCTTTACGTGACAATTCCAAACTTCCCCAAATTTCCCTAGCCTAAATTTATTTATAGGAAAATAAACTGTGATACTGCTCACAACAGAGATTTCTTTAACTTATTTTCTACAGTAATTAAAGTATAGAAAGCTTGGTGACGCCATATTTCTTCAACACGTCTATTCAATTTATAGGAAATATATTGTGATACTGCTCACAATAAGAATTTTATTTTCTCATTGTCCAGTAATTGAAGTAGAAAAGGAGCTTCACGTGACAATTCCGAACTTCCTCAACAAGTCACATTAAATTTATAGGAAAATAAATTGTGATACTGCCCACAACACTGATTTCTTTGTCTCATTGTCCAGTAATTGAAATACATAAGTTTTACGTAGTAATTCCAAAGTCGTTCAATACAATTTCTTATATTGTGTATATCCTACTCTTTGTTTATACCGAGGTTTATACATTTTTTTGATATCACGCCAACACTAAATAAAAATAAATACTATTATTATTTGTGACATACAACCAATTATTAAATAAATAAGTTAAACATTGTAAAAAACATGTTTTTTATCTTTGTAAACACGCTATTGATTTCGACATTTATTGGCTTATTACCGAACGTCCAAAAATATTTATAGGAACAAATGTCAACGTATTAAATATCAAGGTTACTACCACAATTTTATTTCTAATATGAATTATTATTACAAACCAACAATGAAAGATACTACACATAATAATTATATGTATATGCACTGTTATCAAAGGCGCTCATATTTGCCATATTGAGTGTTATCACTTTGTTCCATAACATAATTTCTTTGTGGCAAGTTATCAACTAAATTACGAGACTTTGAAAGCAGTAATTATGTACTAATTATAACAGAACAAATATATTACTCCATAGAAAAACTCAAATCACAACCGAACTATACGAACACGATAATGAGGCTCCTACAAAAAAAAGACAATTCTGAAGTTGTTGGCAAAAAAATACAATAATAATAATAAGAATTTTTGTCGTTAAGGTGGTTGTGTTAATTAACAAAAATAATGTTAATACCCCCACCCCCTAGAGAATTTAATGGTGTGTGTATTTATAGTTTGTAATAACAAATTTTATCTATGGCAGCGTTGCAATTAAAAACTTTTTATCATTTTGTTAACAATGATACATGGGCGGTTTGGATATTATGTTATAATTCTTATTAGAGTTTGATCTTCAATTGTTTAATTTCATTATTATGAGTATTAAGACATATAATAATAAAAGAAGATACTGAGTTGCGCATTTGGTTACTTATGTTGAAATGTAGATTTTTAATTAATTATAAATACGTTATCGGTGCAAAGTTTACAACAGTAACATTTGTTGAAATCACATAAATATAAATAAGTTTGAAGTACAACGTTAATCGTCTTTTTATATGTATATCTGTTTTTATTTTAGTAGTCTTATTTGTATATAATCATTAATCCAACGTCGATTGTACTGCGTAAAATCAAATTCTTCACACCGTTTGCGGCTGACGTCTCTGTATTCGCACTATTGTATGCACCTACGAAGCGGAACCTGCTGGACGTGGCCCGACGCCACGTTGCCACTATCAAATATCAGTTCCATTGTGTATTCGTATTCTATTCGTATAAATAGTGAAGTTTCCTAGTATTTAGCATCATTTACGTATATGCAACTAATAGCATTCATTGTAGATTGTAGTGAACTGAATCTGAACCTCCAATGATACCAAAACAAGATTAAAACATTGGAAGGTGTACAATTAAGTAGGTATATTTTTAAAACTGTATTGCCCGGCAATGGCAATTAATTTAAAGATCTCTGCCAAATTTTATACTTACTTGCATTGTGCATCAAACTTTGTGGCCAATTAAGTTGCAATAAAAAATAAGTAAAGGTGATAAAATTGTACATAGTAATTTTGCAAACAAATTTGTGGGTGGTGCTAACATATTGAGTCACCACGGAAAAATCCTTGATTCGATTATGTATTTAAATTTAATATGTATGAAGGTAAATTAAACAAAATCGTGTTATTAATATATCCGCGAGTATACTAACAAACACTACACAGTACCTGCTGCTAGTTTTAAACCTAAACTTAAAGGTTCTTTATTTTATAAGCTGTAGATTTTCTTAATGTCCTAAAAATCAATGCAATAAACCTGTTGTTTCTACTTTTGGATGGATTAATGTAAACATTGCACTTCTTATGGCATTTTTATGTATGAAGAGAAATAAAAAAAAATGTGGATGAACTTAAAAAATCACTTCAGAGAGCAACCGTTCAATCATACTTCTAGAAGTTGCTTCCCAGTTTGCCCAAAATTTTGACAATTTTGCTCTACAATGGTTTTTAAAAAAATACTCTCATATCCAAGATCGGTGAAAGTTTTTTCTTCTTCATGGCATTTATTTTTAAGGACGTTCCAAGTTTAATCGCTGTATTTGTTCTTATTCTGATATTCTACTTCAGTTTTTTGTAAGCGAAAAAGAGTTACAAGTTACAATTTTTTCTATTCCACTTTAACGAATACCTAGTTTAACTTAAAATCGTCCTCGTTTTGTTTCGAAACATTTTATGGAAAATACTTTGAAAGTCACACCACAACTGATTATTAATCCAAAGACTTTTGACCTTAACTAACGACGAAGTGTTTGATTTGAATTAAGGCGAATTATGATATTTATTTTTAACTGTGTTAGTAGTCCTATTATCATTTTTTTCCTAAATTCTTATTTACTTTAATATTATGTTTATTTTTTTTTAAGTGTAATAAACGATAAGTCTAATCAAGGCAAATATGCGTGGCATTATAAAAAGTAGGTAATTGGCACGGATACGTACAAACATTTTTGTACTGTTTACAAAATCACTTCTGTGACATTTTCCCATGTCATGCACAGTTTCCAAGGTATCTGATATCTGAAACCGTAGAGACGCCGTTGCTACGAACATACGACCCACCCTACAGGAAGCCTACGCTATTTGTATAGTGGTGCTCTTTGACCTACGTCCTAAGTTCATGAACCCAACAATAAGAACTGTGACTGTGGACGCCACTTGCAATTTTACTAACTCAAAACAACTCGTTCCACCTTTCAGTTAAAACCGACACAAAAGCTCAATAATAGCGATAAGTGACGTTGACAAATCCGCAATAAAAAATATTCCAGTACGTCAAAAATAACGCACTGTCACAAGCGGGCGGGCAATAAAAACGTGCAAATACTCACTTATAACGTGTATCATGAAAGAACCAAAAACCACCATCCAACCCCATCCCCCGTCCGGGGGCGGAGGCGAGTCACTCTCCTCTTCATCTTCTCTCCGCTTGGTTGTGTGTCCCACAGACATGTCGCACTAAAAAACACGCGAGCACGTGGTGATCAACGTGATGGTCTCGCGAACGACAGTGTGCTCTACACGACGGCACCGACGCCGATACGTTACTGGGACTGGCATTTCTATAGATAACTAAATCATATCTTGGTTCCCCCTACAGCATTTTCTTATCTGAAACAGATTATTTTTTGTTTTACTACAGAATCATTGGGTGTGTCGTTGGGGTAAGTTTTATCAGTTTTATCAATGTCAATATAGCCGCTGGGGGTCTTCGCGTGGCGTTTGCTCAATTTTATTGCAGAGCTAATTACCGAGCGGGGCTTAAATTATGAAGGTCCTTAGTGTATCCATGGTTTTTGATGATTACCTAATGAATAAAAATGGTAATCAAAATTGCTTCTGTGAAACGTTTCGTTATATCTAGCGTATCTTAGAGGACAAGTTTGTTTAAATTTCACATTAGCTTATATTTCTAGTCCGTTTTTCATGGATTTCAGCCTGAAAAAACTCGCTAAGGGATAACATAGAACAGGATTCTCAGGGTTCTGATTTTGTCTTAAAAATTGGTAAATAATGGGAATGGCATTTTTACTTAATGTTTCTTATATGTTTTATCCTTCATAGATGTCGGAATCGCCTCTTTTCGTTCACTCCTCCTGAGCCAAAAACCGAAGCGGGACCCCGCAATTTACGATGTTGGACCCTCTGCCTTAGATTTTTTATTAGAACGTTTTTCGTTTGGAAATAGTATCTGAAGTTCTAATGGAGGGAAATTAGTCAAAATAATTGATGAAAAGTGATGTAATCGAGAAGTTGAACTTTTTTCTTTGTTTTCTTTTTATATGCAAATGAGTCGAAAACCGAAAAAATTAGCAAAATCGGGCTGGGGCTTCGCGAGAAAAGCGCATAAAAGTGCATTTTTGATGCATTTCGAATTCATCGCTACACTATTTTTTAAAAATCTCCGGTCGTAGAAAAATTAAAAAAAAAACCAAAATACTCGTAAATGAATAATCTATCAAACTGTTGCGGTATAGTTACATTAAAAGTACAGGGTGTTTCCTATAAAACTATACCCCCCCTTATTTTGGTCAATTACCACCGATTTCAATTTTTCAAAAACAGGTCTAACACAGAATTTTTCGTAGATTTTGAGTATGCTCTCGAGTATGCTATTACTTTTTTTCCTACTTCAACCGTATACGAGGGGTAAAAAAAAGTATGGTTTTTTTAAATGGAACACCCTATATATTTTTATATATTTGGATTGATTACAAATATATATGACACTTATATATTTGCTATAAAAATGGCGTAAATATTTGAATTTAAACTTAGGGTGTTTCCTTCAAAACTATACCCCCCCCTTATTTCGGTCAATTATTAACGATTCAAAAATTTCAAAACCTGCACATAGAATTTTTCGTAGATTTCATATATGCTATTACTTTTTTTCTTCCTGAATATTTTCTTTTTCTCTATACCCCGAGACTCTGCTCTGCTCTTCCTGAAAAACTGTATTTTTGTAACACCATAACCTAAAACGTCGTTTTTTTGCAGTTTTGGTGAATCAAAACAATGTCATGATTTTTTTTCACAGTATGAAATAAAAACTTAATTTTAATATTTTAACACTATTTTATTATTTGTCTCTATGGATCACGACGTATGGTAATTATTATTATAATTTGTCAATTTGTCGTATTTAAAAAATTTATAATATTGGATTTCTGTAAATTCGAATGACGGTACAAAAAATGTTGTATGTAACACATGACTAAAAGGTGTTTTTTTACTAGCATGGTTTAGCACTCGCCTGCGGCTCGCACTATAAATCCCACACTCGTAAAAATACACCTTTTTAGCCACGTGTTATACAGTGTGGAACAGCCAAATGGAATAAATTCAGTATCTCAATTATTGTGCATATTTTTAAAAAATCCCGAGACACGTCGATTTTGGATTCTGAAATAACATCCTGCAACGTACAAATTTTATCCCTAAATTCAACCCCCTTCGAGTGGCAACTGCAACCCCTAAATTTTTAAATGGGAAGTAGGGGATTGTGATACCTCATTTGAAAGGTCTTTTCATTCTCTATTCAAAAATGCTATGGTTTTAATATTTATTGCAAAAATTAACAGTAAAATTAATTCAGGTACTTGACGTAATTCGCTACAGCAAACTAAAAAAAAAAAAATTTCATTGTAAGAAATGTTTAAAATGAGTTTCTTGAATGTCTTGGCAGCATCCGAATCGTAAAAAAATGTTTTCTAAAACGTTTTCCAACATTTGAGGCGTGACCGACCTAACTAGTTTCATCAAGCAGAACGTTCATTTTTGCAGTAAATGTTAAAACCATAGAATTTTTAAACAGAGAATGGAAATACCTTTCAAATGAGGTATTACAAGCCCCTACTTCCCATTTAAAAATTTAGGGGTTGCAACTGCCACTCGAAGGGGGTTGAATTTAAAGATAAAATTTGTACGTTGCAGGATGTCATTTCAGAATCCAAAATCGACGTATCTCGGGATTTTTTAAAAATATGCACAGTAATTGAGATACTGAATTTATTCCATTTGGCTGTTCCACACTGTATAAGTGGCTAAATAGGTATTTTTTCACGAGTTTGAAGTTTACAGTACGAGCCGAAGGCGAGTGCTATAACCACACAAGTAAAAAAAATCACCTTTTAGTCACGTGTTATATACAAAATTTTTTGTATTGCCATGCCAAATTACAGAAATCCAATTTTATACTTTTTTAAAATACGACAATTTGACAAATTATAATAATTACCACGTCGTGATACTATATTCTATTGTTGTTTCCATAGAAACAAATAATAAAATAGTATCAAGATTTCTATGAATTTCTATACTTGTATTTATGTTTCACCTCTAAACATGCTATTATTAAATTCATTGGACTTTCTTTAATACATTATGAATATTGGATTAAAAATTATAAAATTCAAAACGTCTAACAACAAATTATTAAAAACATTTTTTTTTAACTCACCACAAAATTAATTCATTATGGTCACCAATTAAAAAACGAAGTCCACAAGAAGATGTACATATTCTTTCGCTATTAGTAGCTCATCAGGTGGACGATTAATCTCGCAAAACAAAGTTACTTGAATTTGTTTTTAGAAGTTTTGAATTTTATAATTTTTAATCCAATATTCATAATGTATTAAAGAAAGTCCAATGAATTTAATAATAGCATGTTTAGAGATGAAACAAATATAAGCATATCAATTTGGATATGTTGTTTGCTTGTATAAAGCCTAAACAAAGTCATTTATAAATAATGCATTACGGGCAGCGAGTGGAGGACTGACTTGACTCACTTCATAGCGATATGAAGTTAAGCAACAGCTACCGCGTTTAGTACTTGGATGGGGACTATCCACGGAAAGACGCGGTCTCGTTTCCCTACTTCTAGCGGCTTGTATATCAGCTATATCGCAGAAGCAATATAACTGTAGGCGAGAGGTGTATTGAGGATATACCATCCTTCGGAGGGGATGTAAAGCAGTCGGTCCCTTGTCTATTAAATGTTAGGCAAGTAAAAAATCCCTACTCTTAGTAAGATAAGAGGTTCGGCAAAATTTCCAGGTTGGGGGTTGCTCGTCTCCTGGCGTCGGTGATTGGCCTTGGTAGCGGAAATAGGCCGACGTTAAATAAGTGATTAAAAAAAAAAATTAATAATGCATATCAAGCAAAGAAAGAGAATTGTAAAATAATTTTTTATAGCACTCGCCTGCGGCTCGCACTATAAATTCCACACTCGTAAAAAACACCTTTTTAGCCACATGTTATATAAAATACTATTCCCCAATTAAAAAATAAATAATAAAATTAGTTATTAGTTTCAGACCAATTGAAAAATGAGGAAATTACGAAAAAAAAAAGGGTCTTGGCATTATTTTCATAGCTGTACTAGTACTATGTAACTTTTCTGCTTAGAAACATCGATTAGTTAATAATGATAATGAGCCTTCCCCTGCTTATAATTTGTATATTTCTTTATATATTTTTCTACTAATGAAGGGGTTAACGGAAATAAATAATCATAAAAATGGGAAATAATGCAATATATTCCAAAAAAGAAGCATGATGCGAGACGGACACGTGTTTCGGAGTAGTTGCTCCTCATCAGCGTAGCAGAAATATAAGAATTATCAAACGAAAATAAAACTTAAAACAGTAATTTTAGAATAAGTTCCACAAGGCTCAATATTGGGTCCTGTACTATTTGTACTGTATGTTAATGAACTTGAAATCACGTCAATGGTACGAAAACGAATATAAAACTAGAGAATTGTGGAATAATCTCAAGCAGCATCTAGATTATGCTAAAAGATATATCTGCAGGTATATAAGGGCCAAGATAGTCTACTGCAAATAGTAGTTGAATATTGGAAAGTGAACTGATCACAACAGAAATAGGACAGTGACTAGTAGTGAATACTAGTGGTTAAAAGGAGTAATTGGTGTTACCATTTAAGTGACTAATTAATTTATTATTTTATTATTTATTTATTATTAATTATTCTATTCGCATATAATGGCTATTATTTACGACACTCGCCTGCGGCTCGTGCCGTAAACTCTCGCCCTCGTGAATAATATATAGCATTATATGCTCGTTGAATAATATACTGTCAATGTATTATTTTAACTATTATTTTCACTTAGAACGGAAAAAGCAACAATTTTTATTGTCTTCATTGAATCTCCAAAATACATAATTTTCAAGAAATGCCATTTTGTCCACATTATTGACAATTTTCAGATTGAATCTGGTACGTTACCTCTGCAAGAAAGAGGCACCCAACTCATTGTTAATTAATGTTATACTGAAATAAACAAAAACATTTTGAAAATACTTTGTTCAAACCTCTAGCTCCTAGAATAGCCCCACACGACGCAGTAGAGGCATATTTTAAAAGTATTCTTGGACCATTTCTAACCACTTTACGTCAATTATTAATACAGACACCTATTTAGTTAACTTTACGATCTTAATTATTCGCAGTTGGCAGTTGGCTGCACTGCAGTTTAAATTGAAATCGATTTTTTGTTGGACACACCTCATCGTTCTTCACTTGTTAATGCGTTGCGAGCCATGCTCCAAAATTACATGACATTAATGTATAGTAATTTTCATCCATCTTGGCGTCTGTCTTTAGTCCTTAAATAAGTTATATTTTAATTTAATATTTGGCTGGGAACTTTTGACTAATCAAAACACCTTATTTTCCAAAATGTTCTTCCAAAATTCTTATTTTAAATAAAAATTCACAGTCCTTCGCAAAGATGCAATTGGAGAGACATTGATTAATTTTTTACTTTTTTATTAACTTTTTACTTTTTTATTAATTTTTTTTCCTAATTTTACGTTTGTTTCCTTCATTTTCTGCTTGTGAATATATTCTGCAAACTGGAAAAAGTATATAACCATTGTATAAGTGAGGATTTTCGAGTAGATTAAAATTTATATTAGTATATTGAATGAAACATACTTTCTATCTAAAGAAGATCGGAATCGATAGCATCCGTCTCCTGGGCGAAATTAGTTTCCGCATTCTCGTCGATTGCATCTAAATCTTCTGCCTCGTTTAGATCCTCGATAATTTTATCCATGTATGAATTTAGAAATTGTACTCCCTGACGATTTCCGTAAATTTGTGAGCATCCTAAACCTGTTTTTCTGTTGCGGTTGCAGGAGATAAGCTGCAATATTAATTCTGGTGTTGGCACAGGTTGTAAGGGGCCGTTATTTTGGACTTGATATCTCAAAATATAGTAGTCATACAATATTTTTAAAAGATGGCGAAGACGACTAGGTAGCCGAAAACGACTATATGGATAATCACAATTGAAATATGAATTAGATCATGTTTGCCAAAAACCACCTACATGACAATCAAACGGTTATAGTTCCCAGACTTTGTATCACATTGTAACAAATAAAAATCAAGTCTGGGAGTAATTTTGGAAACGAATATTTTTAAGATATTTTGCACAATAAATTTAACTATGCTTCAGTTACTGAACACACGGAGGACTGAAATATGTAAATCAAAATAGCAATAGTTCAGTGGTGGGTGACTTCACTTGAAAAATTAATAACTTTTCATATCGGGGTATCAAAAATCTTGGTCAAAGAATAGAAATATCCTGTTTTCAGTGTAATAGGCACACGCTAGTGTTTCTTGCCAGATTGTTTGTTCTGCTAGTGCTGTGCGGTGGTATATATTTTATATTTATAGCGCAAAACCGAGGCACGCGACTTATTTGCAATGCGAGAGAAAAGGGAAACGTGTCACGATATCTTTAGCAGCTGTAATTTCATTACTTTTTTTATATGCTGTCCTGTCTTAACTTCATACGATTTTTCATTAAGTGGTCACAGGAAATGATTTATAAATTTAATACTGGTTACACAATGTTTTATTACTTCGGGTGTTTCCACTGGGAAAATGTCATCTCCTTTGGATGGCCATCGAACTTTATTTGGCGTGGAGCTTTTGCTTATATTTTAAACAATTTCTTGCTTCAATTACAATGTCTTTGTAGTCCATATTTGGAGCAACCAGTTCATTTTACTTTGTATTAGTTTATAGAAATCCAGTTCATTCTAAATATGTTATCATGTGTTGTTGTTTTGTATCTACTGTATTATCCTGCCTGATCAAGAGTATTTATAATCATTTTAGATTGACGGGAGGAGATTAGGAAATATTAACTGATGTATTTATACACTTCTCGAAAAATGAATGTAATAATAAAGTTGCAATGATAGATATATTGTCTGTCAGCCTACAGGATTAATTATATCAGTATCTAAACATTACCTACTTATCATTTTAACGTTGATAGGAAAAGGACTTTTTTCTACTACAGTCTATATAAGTGAACTTTGTACCCCTGGCAACACGCGTGATAACGAAAGTAAACATTCGAGTTACCTGGTTGCTAGCTACGAAAGTTAAACTTTCGCAGCCAGGACAGAAAAGTAAAAAAAAAACTTCCGACCTTTCAAGGAAGTACGCCAACATTACATTTTCGCCGATTTCCGCATCATGTTTGTCGGCACACCATTTTAAAAACACAATCTATATTGGCAGCTTCTTATATCCCATTTTCATCGCCACAAACATATTTGTTTATTTCAGTTTGACACTACCACAAATTAAAATGTTTGACATAAACCTCGATGACAGATAGCAATTGAACGTTGCCATGGAAACAATTTTCATAAACAGCCTCCTAAACTATAAAATTTATTAAAAACGTCATATTATAATTTCATTAAATAAATAGTTTTAAGTTATGAAATACCATAATATCTTTCGGTAGTAGAAAAAATATAATACATTACACGATGCGAAAGCTCTTTCAGGTGCTCGGTGTTTTTTGAAAGCTCTCGGCTTCGCCTCGACCTTTCAAAAATCACCTCGCACCTAAAAGTAAACTTTCGCATCTAGTAATGTAAATAACTATTTAGAAAAAGACTGAAATAAAAAACTGGTGCCAAGTTTTATGAAAGGCTTTGACAAACCATATTTGTCGAAGTCGCTTGTAGTTCTCCAGGGAAGTAACAAATTACAATGCGATTATTTGCGGTTGTCAACTTCCATCTGCAATATTTACTTATTTTGCGGTTTGCCGGCTTAACAAAAACAAATCTGCGTAAACCGCGATTTGATTCAGTAAATAATCCAATATTAGCGCGTAGCGCGTGCTGGGTAGTAAATATTGAGGTTGTTCCCACTTTAAATATTAAAATATGTGCGAAACACCACAATTTTGTGTTGAACAGGGCGATTGGTTATGGATTGTGGGATTTGAACACTTGCAAACCGTTCGAGATGGTGAAAATATTAAAAATATCTTTAAAAAATTTGTTATGCATGGTCACGAGTTTGTTTTCCTTAAATTAATTGAAATATGTACAGGGGGATTCCTATAACGTTCTCACCCCAATTTTTTGGTTTATCTTTGGAAATAAAATAAAAATATTTAACCTAACTTATAGTATCTTTTCCAAGGAATGCGAAAATTTCAACAAAAAAACAATTGAAAGTCAAAAAAAAGTGGAAAAAAACCGTGTCGGAGCGATTTGTAAAATTTGTTAAATTAAAAAGAGATACGAGACCAATAGCCGCCGGATGCGCGCGCAGAACCCTCCAATACTTAAAAATTACAACGTCAACGTCAAAGTGCCGCCTTTAGGTTATCTCGAAATCTACAGTGCGTCGCGATAAAAGTTTGAGGTTATGGTCCGAATTTGACGTTTCCTTAAGTAGATAGCGCCCCCTCCCTCTCTTCACTTTGACATTGAAACGTCACTTTGACAGTTTTTTGACAGCTGTCACATAATTTTTTTTGACGGAAACGTCACTTTGACAGCTGTCATAAGTTTTTTTTAAGAAAACGTCACTTTGACAGCTGTCACAAAAATGTTTTTTCGAGAAAACCTCACTTTCTTACAATTCTCTTTCTTTGCTTGATATGTATTGTTTATAAATGACTTTATTTAGGCTTTATACAAGCATAGTAACAAAAAACATATCCAATCTGATATACTCACATTGATGTTTCATATCTAAACATACAATTATTAAGTTTATTGGATCTTCTTTAATGCATGATAAAAAAACGTCACTTTGACAGCTGTCACCGAAAAGTCTAAAAAAAATTTTTCTCCCTCTTTCTATAAAAATTCATATTGTTTTCAAAATTCCAAAAAACACACTTGTAAAATTTTGAATTTGACAGTAATTTTGACAGCTGTCAAGAATAAAAAAAGAAATGAAAATCCTATTTTGACAGATTAATTTATTTTAAAGTAAAGATTTAAAAATAAATTGGGCGATCTTTATATATGTATTTGTGACTAATAATTTTAATTGAAAAAAAGTATATTTTTTAACAAAAAAATCAATTTTGGACCTAAATTACAACTTAAAATAAAAAATCCGACTCGAAGAATTGATGAAAAATTTAAAAACGAACATTTAAATAACATAAGATGATTCAATAAATTCTGAGGTCTACAGCGACGTTTGGCCGGTATTTTTTTAAGAAAACGTCACTTTGACAGCTGTCAATTTTTTTTCGAAAAAAACGGCACTTTGACAGCTGTCACCGAAAAGTCTAAAACAAATTTTTCTCTTTCTATAAAAATTCTCATTGTTTTCAAAATTCAAAAAAACACTTGTAAAATTTTGAATTTGACACAAATTTTGACAGCTGTCAAGAATAAAAAATGAAATGAATATCCTATTTTGAAAGATTTATTTATTTTAAAGTTAAGATTTAAAACTAAATTGGGCGATCTTTATATATTTGTGACTAATTTTAATTGAAAAAAAGCATATTTTTTAATAAAAAATTAATTTTGGACCTAAATTACAACTTAAAATCAAAAATCCGACTCGAAGAATTGATGAAAAATTTAAAAACTGAGGTCTACAGCGACGTTTGACCGGTATTTTTTTAAGAAAACGTCACTTTGACAGCTGTCAATTTTTTTTTCGAAAAAAACGGCACTTTGACAGCTGTCACCGAAAAGTCTAAAACAAATTTTTCTCTTTCTATAAAAATTCTCATTGTTTTCAAAATTCAAAAAAACACTTGTAAAATTTTGAATTTGACACAAATTTTGACAGCTGTCAAGAATAAAAAATGAAATGAATATCCTATTTTGAAAGATTTATTTATTTTAAAGTTAAGATTTAAAACTAAATTGGGCGATCTTTATATATTTGTGACTAATTTTAATTGAAAAAAAGCATATTTTTTAATAAAAAATTAATTTTGGACCTAAATTACAACTTAAAATCAAAAATCCGACTCGAAGAATTGATGAAAAATTTAAAAACTGAGGTCTACAGCGACGTTTGACCGGTATTTTTTAAGAAAACGTCACTTTGACAGCTGTCATAAAAAAATTTTTCGAAAAAACGTCACTTTGACAGCTGTCACCGAAAAGTCTAAAATAATGTCGCTTAACTAATCCGGTAGCCAGCCCCGTAGGGGCTGGGTCGTCTGGAACCTATTCATCCGGTAGCTAGCCCCGTAGGAGCTGGATCGTCTAGAACCTATTCATCCGATAGCCAGCCCCCTAAGGGGGGTGGATCGTCTAGAACCTATTCATCCGGTAGCCAGTATTTATTTTACAATTTTGAAAAAAGATTTAAATTCCATTTAAAAAATACATTGCCATGTTTCTTTACTTTTATTTGATTCTCAATTGTTTTTTTGTTGAAATTTTCGAAATCCTTGGAAAAAATACTATAAGTTACGTTATTAATATTTTTATTTTATTTCCAAAGACGAACCAAAAAATTGGGGTGAGAACGTGATTGGAATCACCCTGCACCATTTTCTTGATCTTAACGTCAGAATATTCTTCGGGATAAAACAGATGGTCATTTAATTTACCATCCAAAAAAATGCAACAGTTTCTTAACATGAGGTAAATTTGACCACATTCGCCATTTTGGATTTTTGAACCATGACAATTTTTGACATTAAAATTTAGTAAAAGACTTTCAAACTACTAAAAGAATTAAAATTGGTAAAGAATCAAAAATATTATAGACAAAAATAATTTCATTTTCTTTTAAACCCTTTATATTATAAGCGTTTTGCACTTGTTTCTCGCAGAGTAAAATAAACTGGTTTTGAATAGAAGAAACAAATTTAAGAAACAAATATTAAGAAACAAAATAAGAGCATTGTCAAAAAATCAGCGCACTGTACCAGTGAAACAATTTTAATAAAATTTATAACGCGACGGAATGAGGAAGCGTTCAAAAATAGGCGCAGGTATTTTGAAAACTGTTATCATAGTAGTCACGTTTTCGAACACATTTAAATCTGTTATAAAAATAAATCCGCTTTGTTTTGGTTTTGATTTCTGTCCCAAACACATATTTGTCCAATGTCAATAGAATATTTATATTTACAAATTTTTAAACAATATCCAGTTGCGGTTTGTGATGTAGAATTCAAGGTTTACGCACTATATAACTGAAAGTTGTTATTTATATACTTCTATATTTATAAACACATACAAGTTTCTTCTATGAGCCCTGCATTAGTTTCGTTTAAAATCAAGTAGGTATATTAGCACACATACGATCATATGTTATAGCCAGGACGCTCACCAGATCTAAGTCTATTTGGTTTGAGTCTCAGAATTTTTTGGATAATCTTATTTTTATTTTAAATGTTCGTTTTTAAATTCTTCATCAATCCTTCGAGTCAAATTTTTGATTTTAAGTTGTAATTTTTTTAAATTTAGGTCCAAAATTGATTTTTTATTAAAAAATATCCTTTTTTTTAATTAAAATCAGTCACAAATATATAAAGATCGCCAAATTTAGCATTAAATCTTTACTTTAAAAATAGATATAAATCTGTCAAAATAGAATTTTCATTTTTTTTTATTTTTGACAGCTGTCAAAATTAGTATCAAATTTAAAATTTCTTGTTTTTTGGAATTTTGAAAACAATGTGAATTTTTATAGAATGAGAGATATAAAATTTTTTAAATCTAAATCTTTCTGTTTTTATAATTAATATTAAAATAATGATAATAATAATGTTTTTGCTTTTGGCAGCTGTCAAATTTTCTGTCAACTTAATAAAAATGCCATCTAATATTTATTTGAACAAATGAAGGTACAAAGCAGACATTTTTCGATAGGTGCCGGAAATATTGAATACGAAATTAAAAGAAAAAGAATACGAAAAAAATATTATGTTTGTTGGTAGCTGTCAAATTTAAAAATATTCAAATTTGTCTTCCTTAACTTTGGAAACAATGAAATTTTCCATTGTCCATTGAAGAAAGAATATAAGGTGTTTCTTTAAATTTGCTAGTTCCATAATTGATATTAAAAATACCTTTCTTACTTTTGACAGCTGTCAATGCTTCTGTCAACCTAATAAAAATGCCATTTAATAATAATTTTAACAAATTGAATTACCGAGCAGACGATTTTCTACAGGTTTCGCAGGTACTAAATACGAAATTGATGTCAAAAATGTCTTTTGGTAGCTGCCAAAACTGCTGCTAAATTCAAAAATAGGCAACTATATCTTTTTCGTATTATTTTCGTATTTAGTACCTCCAAAATCTATAGAAAAATGTTTGTTTAGTACTTTAATTTTGTTGAAATAATAATAAAATGGCATTTTTATTAAGTTGACAGAAATTTTGACAGCTGACAAAGGTTAAAATTTTAAATATCAATTACTGAACTAGAAAGTTTTAAACATTTTATGTATCTTTTTCTATGAAAATCAACATTATTTTCAAAATTACGAAAGATACTTGTAAATTTTTAAATTTGACAACAATTTTGACAACTGCCAACCAACATAATATTTTCTGACATCAATTTTGTACTCAGTATCTCCAAAACTTATAAAGTGCGTTTATTTGTTTAAATGATTATAAAATGTCATTTTCCTTAAATTGAAAAATTTTGACAGCTGCCAAAAGTGAAAACTTTTTGTTATTATCTATTATAAAACTAGCAAATTTCAAAACACTTAATAGCACTTCTTCTCACGTTATTTTCAAAATTACGAAAGGCACTATTGCATTTTTTAAAATTTGACAGCAGTTTTGACAGCTACCAAAAATATAATATTTTGTTTACAATAATTTCGTATTCAGTTCCTCCAAAGCTTGACTGGTACTTTAATTTTTTGAAATAATTATTAAATGGCATATTCATTAAGTTGCCAGAAATTTGGACAGTTGCCAAAAGTAAAAACTGTATTTTATTATTAATTATGGAACTAGCAAATTAAAAAAACATTTCATTTCTCTTATATGGAAATCTACGTTGTTTATAAAATTATGGAAGACTAGCTTGCATAGTTTTAAATTTGACAGCAATTTTGACAGCCACCAGCAAACATAATAATTTTATGAAATTAATGTCATATTCAGTACCTCTTTTTAAGCACTAAACTCATTTGTGGAAATAATTATTAAATGTCATATTTATTCAGTTGACAGAAAATTTGACAGCTGTCAAAAGTGAAAACGTTATTTTAATTTCAATTATAAAAATAGAAAAATTTAAAATACTTTATATCTCTTCTTTTATGAGAAATTACATTGTTTTCAAAATTACGAAAGACACTTTCAATTTTTAAATTTGACAATGATTTTGGCAGCTATCAAGAATAAAAAGAAATTACAGTTATATTTTGAGAGATTTTTAATCTATATGTATCCATGACCTGTAGATTTATTTTAATTGAAAACAACATTATTTTTAGTAAAAAATAAATTTTAGATCTAAGCTGTAATTACAGCTAAAATTCAAGAAAGATTGACGAAAAATTTCAAAAAGAACATTTAAATGAAAAAAATAAGATGATCCAATAAATTCTGATGTCTACATCGATTTTTGAACGGCAAATTTTTTCCACCCCAAATGTGGCGCTGCGGCCGGCCCTGGATAAGTCCTTTTAATTCATTGATGACGGCATCAACGACGCAACTTTCATTGAGCAACCTCCATTAAAATAATGGCAAAAAACGCTAATGTTCCAAACGACTAAGTAAACTTGTGCAAGCAGTAGCGATTAATTAAAATCTTTAACCTCGAAAAGGTCTGGTGTATCAATTATTTACAAAATGTTATCTCGGAAGGTAAATATTTGTTAACTTCGATAATTAATTAAGCTAAATAGATTTTAACGAGTATTGGGAAATAATCTGTTTTGAGTGTTTTGACATAAGACCCAACGCAAACATTGTTTCGTATCACAAATAATATAATCTCGGAGAGATTGGTGTAGTAATTTCCCATATTTTACTTCGATTCAAGTACGTGAATCTGTATCTGCGTAAGAGCACACAAATTAAATAATAATAATGTATAATTACTGCAAATTGAAATTATGGGGACATTTTTGAATGGATATGAATGGATTGAATTTTGGATCGCCCTGTATATATACGTATATATATGGCGTACCGAATAATTTTACCTAGCCCCCTACCAACAAAACTCATATTATTTTTGTGCCATCCTAATCGTATAACTTTGCAACTTTTGCACGCCCTATATCAAATTTTGCACACGCCCATATGGGCGTCCACGGCGTCCCAAATAATTTTCCCCAGCACCTCTCACTAATGAAAATCCCATATTTCTGCGCCCTCTTAATCGCTAGAATTTGCACAATTTTGCACGCCCTATTTTAAATTTTGCACACTGCACTGCACCCCCACTGACAAAATTTCTACTATTTCCTTATTTATATCAAAATACAGTACCTAATTCGTTTTATGCACAACCGGGCGTTAAAGTGCACTCTAACGCCGACCGGGCGTTAAAGTGTACTTTAACGCCCAGTTTTGCGGGCGTTAAGTGCAACTTTATGGCCTGCGGGCTCTTATTATTGCCCCGGGCGGTAAAAGTAATTTTATAGCCCGGTATTTAAATATAGCGACCACGAGATTGGCTTTGTTTGATCGTTGCTAGGTAACGACTAAGTACGAATTGTTTGATTGAAACAGTTCAAGCAACAGTTATTTATATGTAAATCAAAACTTAGATTAAGTTTGTAACTGAGTCTATAAGCCGTTCGTGCATACATTTTTTATACATCAAGGGCGTAAAGCTAGCGTTTACGCCCTTGGCGTGTAATTGCCCTCGGCTAAAGCCTCGTGTTATTATCTTCATGCCGGCCGCGGGCCATAAACGTTTACTTTACGCCCTTGATACATAAATAACTATTGTTGTTCTCTGTTGGTAGGTTTTTATGAATCAAGGGCGTAAAGCTAGCGTTTACGCCCTTGGCGTGTAATAGCCCTCGGCTAAAGCCTCGTGTTATTTTGTTCACGCCGGCCGCGGGTCATAAACGTTTACTTTACGCCCTTGACACATAAATAACTATTGTTGTTCACCCCCACTGACAAAATTTCTATTATTTCCTTATTTATATCAAAATATATTACCTAATTCATTTTATGCAGAACCGGGCGCCCAAGTGTACTTTAACGCCCAGTTTTGCATTCGTTAAGTGCAACTTTACGGCTTGCGGGCTCTATTATTGCCCCGGGCGGTAAAAGTAATTTTATAGCCCGGTATTTAAATATAGCGACAACAAGCTTGGCTTTGTTTGACCGTTGCTAGGTAACGACTACGAATTGTTTGATTGAATCAGTTCAAGCAACAGTTATTTATATGTAAATCAAAACTTAGATTAAATTTGTTACTGACCATATAAACCGTTCGTGCATAAAAAATTTATGTATCAAGGGCGTAAAGCTAGTGTTTATGCCCTTGGCGTGTAAATAGCCCTCGGCTAAAGCCTCGCGTTATTATCTTCACGCCGGCCGCGGGCCATAAACGTTTACTTTACGCCCTTGATACATAAATAACTAATTGTTGTTCTTTTTTGAGAGGTTTTACTTCTGAGGTTTCATTTCTTTGTTTTATTGTTTTATTTTTTTAACATTTACATTTTTAATAGAATCGTGTGGTTCCAGAGGTACCTTTCCTTGAACCTATTTGGTTCCTATCAATTTTTACGAAAATTTCGCCATTTAAATTTGAAATTTGAAATAGGAAACTTGCCTGATTAAAATAGCACAAAATAATAGAAATTTTGTTAGTGGAGGGAGTGCGCAAAATTTGAAATAGGGCGTGCAAAATTGTGCAAAGTCAAGCGATTAAGGTGAGATAAAAATAATGTGTTTATATATTTCTATTAGAGATCAACAAACTTACACGCAAATCTTTAAATTCTGTTAAGTCATTGAAATAGTTAAATTTCCTTTTATTTACATTAGCATTAATGGACAATACGCACAAACAAAATGTAAACAAATACAGTTTAGTTTTAAATATCTTACTTATGACCTCAGTACTTTGGACAAGGTTTTTATGTAAAGTGGTTTGTGCCAGTTCGCGACTTGAGCTTGATCTAGTTTGTAAAAAATTCTTTGCTTATCTGCCAATTTTGTTTTATTTTTGCACAGTATCACAAAAAATCGCATTCGTACATTTATAAACATTCGATGCAAGCGCACATGATATATACAGTGTCCATTAAAAATCCCGACAAAATCGAAGTTGTAGTTGAAGATTGTAAGAATAAAAATATACGGTGTATGAATTATATTATGTTTTTCATGCCAGGGTTACTAAATGCATTATAATTTCAATAATATTCCAAATTTTGCACAGGCGTAACCCTTCCCGAGATACGTTGCTTCTATTTGCGGGTCAATATCTAAAATGTGATTGAATTGGAACAGGGGGTCGTTGCGTGTTACGTAAATTGTAATAAGCAGGAAGTCGATATTTCATTATCTGCCGTAACAAATTCGACGAAATGTTCTTTGATTTATTTTCTTTAATTATTTTTGTGCATTTATTATGAATGCGGTACATATTAAGTAGACAAAAAAATTATCGAAAACATGTAGGTACGAAACAAAAAAAAAAAATAATTAATCAAAATTTTATTAAATTCGGTTTAATATCGCAGCAATATAAAATAAATCATTCCCACTTCCTTTTTCTTTTTGGGTCCACTGTATATACAGTTTATTTCACAAGCAAGCTGTCAGTAAATGCTCACGGTAAATGAGGTATGAATTTAAGCATCAAAAAGTTAAATCTACTGCGAACGATTCCATCGGGACTTAATATAATATTTTATGATCCAACAAAATTGTTTACAGCCGGCTTTGCAGAAGTAAGGGGTAAATTCGCATTTCTAAATCGGTGATTTTTTTGAACTGGTCCTCATTTAAGAAGGATGATCGATTTTATTATCAATGAGAAATGTCATGGAATTCCCTTAGGTGAGTCAATCTTGGAGTACCAAAAAACCTACCGATTGAATTAAGAATTTCCGTCATTTTACAAATGAATTTGTACCATTTGCTTTTAGAAACTGACAAGAATCTTCTATCTTTTAAATAAGAGTTTCAATGTCATAACAACTGGCGACTTTTTTCCTCGGTTCAAGTTACAAATACTGCAGATTTTCTACAGAATAAACTTAACTTAGTATGAATGGTAACCTAGTGGAGCTCTAAAAAGGCCACACCCTTGCAGGTATTTTAAAAAGCTTCCTAACTGCTGCATTATCGTAAACTGGTAATTTACTGGGCCACTAGTGACTCAGCAATATGTCAAAAATCAGGATCGAATGTTGTTTGTTTTACATTACCACGATAGGTATTATCTATATAAGGTCAATATTGTGATAAAACTACCAGCCACTGCATATGCAAAAAGAAAATATTGAAACCACTTTAGAACGCAATTATTGTCGAATCCATTTAAAACATCTACTTCTTATAATTATATGTATGTAATTCAATGTTTTATAACATATAGTTATGAAAAGTAGTTGTCTTTACCAGATTCAACAAAAATTGCACTTTAAAGCGGTTTAATGATTTTTACACTTAAACACCCTGTATAGCAAATATATGAAGTTGTTGTTATTATTATCATTTGTAATTAATCTCACGTTAGTGATTTTCTATTGCAATGAATTTTGCATGCTGTAGAAAAATTTTTGTTTATTCATATGGCTTATTTTCGAATAAGGCGATAGAGATTAAGATTAAAATTATGTTTAATTTAATTATATTTCCCCGAGCATTCGCCAGATAAATTATTTTTCCTAGTTAAGTACTATTTGCCTAGATAACTTCATAATCAATAAATATATCTGCATGTAATGTAATGTAAGATTAGGATAGGAAAATATTACGAAATATTTTATATTTTGATTATGCAATAATGGCAACTATATAATTAGAAATCTTATAAAATAATCTTATATTGCAATCGTTCTAAATAAAAAATATAAAGTACATCTATAATCAAGTTCAAATATTTGTTTTGATTTTTTCGTATCTTTGAAAATAAAAATAAAATCCACTCGAGTGACATTTCATTTTATTAATCCGTTGCGACGATAAAAAAGATCTTAGAAAATAGAAATGCGATACGGTGAAATAGAATGGACCATTATTATTGAGGGGAGGAAAGTGGTTTGACATTTGAATAGTTTTGACGTTTATTTAAGTTAAGTCATAATTGTGCCAAACATGATGAATTCGGACTTGCAAAGGTTAATTTATTGTTATAATCGTAGATTATTTGATGAGTGGTAATGTAGTGAATAACTCACGCAGATGAAGTTTTGCAACACGAGCCGAAGGCGAGTGCTGTAATTCATCAAGTGAGTTATTTACTATTACCACGAGTTGAATACTATACTAGTATTTAATTCGTGAAAATGGTAAATAAATAACTTACAGCACTCGCCTGCGGCTCGTACCGCAAAATTCATCTGCGTCAAATAATATGCTACATATTACTAAACAGAATCTTAACTAAATGTCAACTAAATTTTATCTCTCCCATTAACCCACCATCAAGTCTTATGCTGAATCTTAGTACAGAGATTTTCTCAGTTGAATATGGTTTCGATAAACCTTTTGCTTTTCTCGACGAAATTCATTTTAGTACAGAAAATGTAATTGAAGAGAAAAAAAAGTAATCCAGGCTTTTCAATTATAATCCTTTTAATTTATTATTATTAATATTTCCCTGATGATGGCTGTGTAGCCGAAACAAGTTGCGTTTTTTTTAAATATTTTGTACAGAAATAAAAAGGATTCCAATTGACAAGTTTATTTTTTTTTCTCTCTTCAACCCTTTGTTTTACTAAACCCCACAAATAATAGTAATGTAATGTAAGATTATGATAGGAAAATATTACGAAATATTTTATATTTTGATTGTGCAATAATGGCAACTATATAATTAGAAATCTTATAAAATAATCTTATATTGCAATCGTTCTAAATAAAAAATATAAAGTACATCTATAATCAAGTTCAAATATTTGTTTTGATTTTTTCGTATCTTTGAAAATAAAAATAAAATCCACTCGAGTGACATTTCATTTTATTAATTCGTTGCGACGATAAAAAAGATCTTAGAAAATAGAAATGCGATACGGTGAAATAGAATGGACCATTATTATTGAGGGGAGGAAAGTGGTTTGACATTTGAATAGTTTTGACGTTTATTTAAGTTAAGTAATAATTGTGCCAAAAATTATGAATTCGGACTTGCAAAGGTTAATTTATTGTTATAATCGTAGATAATAGTATATTATTTGATGAGTGGTAATGTTGTGAATAACTCACGCAGATGAAGTTTTGCAACACGAGCCGAAGGCGAGTGCTGTAATTCATCAACTGAGTTATTTACTATTACCACGAGTTGAATACTATACTAGTATTTAATTCGTGAAAATGGTAAATAAATAACTTGATGACTTACAGCACTCGCCTGCGGCTCGTACCGCAAAATTCATCTGCGTCAAATAATATGCTACAGATTACTAAACAGAATCTTAACTAAATGTCAACTAAATTTTATCTCTCCCCATTAACCCACCATCAAGTCTTATGCTGAATCTTAGTACAGAGATTTTCTCAGTTGAATATGGTTTCGATAAACCTTTTGCTTTTCTCGACGAAATTCATTTTAGTACAGAAAATGTAATTGAAGAGAAAAAAAAGTAATCCAGACTTTTCAATTATAATCCTTTTAATTTATTATTATTAATATTTCCCTGATGATGGCTGTGTAGCCGAAACAAGTTGCGTTTTTTTTTAATATTTTGTACAGAAATAAAAAGGATTCCAATTGACAAGTTTTTTTTTTTTCTCTCTTCAACCTTTTGTTTTACTAAACCCCACAAATAATAGTAATGTAATGTAAGATTATGATAGGAAAATATTACGAAATATTTTATATTTTGATTGTGCAATAATGGCAACTATATAATTAGAAATCTTATAAAATAATCTTATATTGCAATCGTTCTAAATAAAAAATATAAAGTACACATCTATAATCAAGTTCAAATATTTGTTTTGATTTTTTCGTATCTTTGAAAATAAAAATAAAATCCACTCGAGTGACATTTCATTTTATTAATTCGTTGCGACGATAAAAAAGATCTTAGAAAATAGAAATGCGATATGGTGAAATAGAATGGACCATTATTATTGAGGGGAGGAAAGTGGTTTGACATTTGAATAGTTTTGACGTTTATTTAAGTTAAGTAATAATTGTGCCAAACATGATGAATTCGGACTTGCAAAGATTAATTTATTGTTATAATCGTAGATAATAGTATATTATTTGATGAGTGGTAATGCAGTGAATAACTCACGCAGATGAAGTTTTGCAACACGAGCCGAAGGCGAGTGCTGTAATTCATCAACTGAGTTATTTACTATTACCACGAGTTGAATACTATACTAGTATTTAATTCGTGAAAATGGTAAATAAATAACTTACAGCACTCGCCTGCGGCTCGTACCGCAAAATTCATCTGCGTCAAATAATATGCTACATATTACTAAACAGAATCTTAACTAAATGTCAACTAAATTTTATCTCTCCCCATTAACCCGCCATCAAGTCTTATGCTGAATCTTAGTACAGAGATTTTCTCAGTTGAATATGGTTTCGATAAACCTTTTGCTTTTCTCGACGAAATTCATTTTAGTACAGAAAATGTAATTGAAGAGAAAAAAAAGTAATCCAGGCTTTTCAATTATAATCCTTTTAATTTATTATTATTAATATTTCCCTGATGATGGCTGTGTAGCCGAAACAAGTTGCGTTTTTTTTAAATATTTTGTACAGAAATAAAAAGGATTCCAATTGACAAGTTTATTTTTTTTTCTCTCTTCAACCCTTTGTTTTACTAAACCCCACAAATAATAGTAATGTAATGTAAGATTATGATAGGAAAATATTACGAAATATTTTATATTTTGATTGTGCAATAATGGCAACTATATAATTAGAAATCTTATAAAATAATCTTATATTGCAATCGTTCTAAATAAAAAATATAAAGTACATCTATAATCAAGTTCAAATATTTGTTTTGATTTTTTCGTATCTTTGAAAATAAAAATAAAATCCACTCGAGTGACATTTCATTTTATTAATTCGTTGCGACGATAAAAAAGATCTTAGAAAATAGAAATGCGATACGGTGAAATAGAATGGACCATTATTATTGAGGGGAGGAAAGTGGTTTGACATTTGAATAGTTTTGACGTTTATTTAAGTTAAGTAATAATTGTGCCAAAAATTATGAATTCGGACTTGCAAAGGTTAATTTATTGTTATAATCGTAGATAATAGTATATTATTTGATGAGTGGTAATGTTGTGAATAACTCACGCAGATGAAGTTTTGCAACACGAGCCGAAGGCGAGTGCTGTAATTCATCAACTGAGTTATTTACTATTACCACGAGTTGAATACTATACTAGTATTTAATTCGTGAAAATGGTAAATAAATAACTTGATGACTTACAGCACTCGCCTGCGGCTCGTACCGCAAAATTCATCTGCGTCAAATAATATGCTACAGATTACTAAACAGAATCTTAACTAAATGTCAACTAAATTTTATCTCTCCCCATTAACCCACCATCAAGTCTTATGCTGAATCTTAGTACAGAGATTTTCTCAGTTGAATATGGTTTCGATAAACCTTTTGCTTTTCTCGACGAAATTCATTTTAGTACAGAAAATGTAATTGAAGAGAAAAAAAAGTAATCCAGACTTTTCAATTATAATCCTTTTAATTTATTATTATTAATATTTCCCTGATGATGGCTGTGTAGCCGAAACAAGTTGCGTTTTTTTTTAATATTTTGTACAGAAATAAAAAGGATTCCAATTGACAAGTTTTTTTTTTTCTCTCTTCAACCTTTTGTTTTACTAAACCCCACAAATAATAGTAATGTAATGTAAGATTATGATAGGAAAATATTACGAAATATTTTATATTTTGATTGTGCAATAATGGCAACTATATAATTAGAAATCTTATAAAATAATCTTATATTGCAATCGTTCTAAATAAAAAATATAAAGTACATCTATAATCAAGTTCAAATATTTGTTTTGATTTTTTCGTATCTTTGAAAATAAAAATAAAATCCACTCGAGTGACATTTCATTTTATTAATTCGTTGCGACGATAAAAAAGATCTTAGAAAATAGAAATGCGATACGGTGAAATAGAATGGACCATTATTATTGAGGGGAGGAAAGTGGTTTGACATTTGAATAGTTTTGACGTTTATTTAAGTTAAGTAATAATTGTGCCAAAAATTATGAATTCGGACTTGCAAAGGTTAATTTATTGTTATAATCGTAGATAATAGTATATTATTTGATGAGTGGTAATGTTGTGAATAACTCACGCAGATGAAGTTTTGCAACACGAGCCGAAGGCGAGTGCTGTAATTCATCAACTGAGTTATTTACTATTACCACGAGTTGAATACTATACTAGTATTTAATTCGTGAAAATGGTAAATAAATAACTTGATGACTTACAGCACTCGCCTGCGGCTCGTACCGCAAAATTCATCTGCGTCAAATAATATGCTACAGATTACTAAACAGAATCTTAACTAAATGTCAACTAAATTTTATCTCTCCCCATTAACCCACCATCAAGTCTTATGCTGAATCTTAGTACAGAGATTTTCTCAGTTGAATATGGTTTCGATAAACCTTTTGCTTTTCTCGACGAAATTCATTTTAGTACAGAAAATGTAATTGAAGAGAAAAAAAAGTAATCCAGACTTTTCAATTATAATCCTTTTAATTTATTATTATTAATATTTCCCTGATGATGGCTGTGTAGCCGAAACAAGTTGCGTTTTTTTTAAATATTTTGTACAGAAATAAAAAGGATTCCAATTGACAAGTTTTTTTTTTTCTCTCTTCAACCTTTTGTTTTACTAAACCCCACAAATAATAGTAATGTAATGTAAGATTATGATAGGAAAATATTACGAAATATTTTATATTTTGATTGTGCAATAATGGCAACTATATAATTAGAAATCTTATAAAATAATCTTATATTGCAATCGTTCTAAATAAAAAATATAAAGTACACATCTATAATCAAGTTCAAATATTTGTTTTGATTTTTTCGTATCTTTGAAAATAAAAATAAAATCCACTCGAGTGACATTTCATTTTATTAATTCATTGCGACGATAAAAAAGATCTTAGAAAATAGAAATGCGATACGGTGAAATAGAATGGACCATTATTATTGAGGGGAGGAAAGTGATTTGACATTTGAATAGTTTTGACGTTTATTTAAGTCAAGTAATAATTGTACCGAAAATTATGAATTCGGACTTGCAAAGGTTAATTTATTGTTGTAATCGTAGATAATGGTATATTATTTGATGAGTGGTAATGTAGTAAATAACTCACGCAGATGAAGTTTTACAACACGAGCCGAAGGCGAGTGCTGCAATTGTTACTTACCATTACCACGAGTTGAATACTATACTTTATCTACGATTATAAAAATAAATACTAACCATTGCAAGCCCGAAATCATCATTTTTGGCACGCGCGTGACTTTTTACGAATATAACTCACGTTATTTGTTTATGGATACTATTAATTGTTCAAAAGCAGTTCATTAATTAATATATAATCTAATAAGAGTAGAGTATAGTATTCAACTCGTGATAATGGTAAATGGAATTACAGCACTCGCCTGCGGCTCGTGCTGCAAAATTCATCTGCGTCAAATAATATGATACATATTACTAAACAGAATCTTATCTAAATGTCAACTAAATTTTATCCCTCCCCATTAACCTACCATCAAGTATTATGCATCTTTCTATTCGATTTCTGTTATTAATGTCAACGTTCGGTAATTCCTTTTAATTTCTTATTATTAATATTCCCCCGATGATGGCTGTGTAGCCGTATCTAGTTGTGTTTTTTTTTAAATTTTGTACAGAAATAAAAAGGATTATAATTATTGAAAAGTTTACATTTTTCTCTCTTCAACCTTTTGTTTTACTAAACTTCGCAAATAATAGTCCAATGACGTTAAGTCGGGCGATCTGGGTGGCCAGAAAATTAAATGGCAGGAAATTTTTAATCAAACAATCACGAACAGCATTATGAACCGGGGAGCCATTTAATTGCAGTTACAAATTATTTCTTTGTAATAGTAGGTATTGCGATGTATTTACACCGCTTCACAGGGGTCTGAAGAAGCAGAAACAAATTAGAAAACAAGTGGAATGTGGAATCTTCCAGATTCTAGAGGAACACCTGGATTATTCTAGAAGGCATATTTTTAAGTATATAAAGACCGGGATGGTTTACTAGTCAGTTGAATATTGGAAAGTAAACACAACAGAAGAAGAGGAACAGCGACTAGTACAGTGAAGTAGCGAATAAAATTAAATTTAAATTTGGACTAGGTAATACTTTAGTAGGTTTAAATAACTTTGTCTTTGATAGTCCCATCGGCCCCACACACATATAAATCTGGCATAATTTTGATTTTTTTTCCATTGTAATTCTTGCCTCGTCAATAATTTATCTCTTTCACAATTTCCTATGAATCAGTTACAAAATTCAAGCCCTCTTATTGCCTCACCAGGATGACACTCGTGAATTTATCGAAAAGGAAACTGTTTATTTTGATATCTCTTGAGAATTGTATACTTTTCATCTTGGCTTACAAAAAGAATGAAAGTTCTGGAAAGTTTATCTAACTTTGGTTTTTCTTTGGTTAGTATCTAATTTTATATTAATTTAAATATGCGAGTCTCGAATTTCCATTGCTCTCCATAATACATGAACCATATAACTTTGCGCTGGTATTAAATATTCTCTTAATCTTCTAGTCTAACTTAAATCAATAGTCTATTTGAGTGTTCAACCGATTTAATTTGATATTCATTACAAACTCTTGTTCCCAAAGCAATTTGTGTTATCAAACAAAAAAAGAACCAATCAAACAATCTAAATAGTTAATATTTGCGTTGAAATGTCCAGTTTTCAATATTTAAATGTTCTTAAAAAACTAAAATTTTAAGGCCCGCCAGAGAATTCAAATCGTCTTTCCACCATTTTTTTAATCAGTAACAATTTTTACAACGAAAATGTTTATATTTTCGTAAAAATTACAGTTTTATAAAGCTAATTACGGGTTTCATTCAAAAATTTTGAATTTTAGTGAATAATATTTAAGGATCTTAATTTAATACACAAATTGGTGCAACTCGTCAATGCTCACTAATATGGGACACCTGGTATAGTGCTGTCTTGTGTTTTTGTCAAGCAGTACATATTAAAAGTCATAAATTTACTTATTATGAACAATACGTTGCCTAAATTCGTTATATTTATTTATTTATTCAGATATATTTCGTTTTAGAATCGGCGCCTTCGCCAAAATATAGAATATTTAAAATCTTCTCTAAAGAGGACAATAAATACTTACTGAAAATTAGTATTACTTCAAAGACTTCATTCTGCAAACCTTGAATCTAGACAGTGCCCCATCGATCAGAAATCTTTCCAGAATTTCACTTGGCCAAGGATCAAAACGAAATTCAAAAACCATGACATCCTTATGCTTTTAAAACTTTATTATCCCCAAGCTCCATCAGCGCTCTCACGTATTAAATATTTACATTGTTTACACGTAAAATCTATAAATTCTATTCTTCTAGGGAATATTTTGCGTTTGCCTTAATTTAATAAAAATCGCTGTGTCGCCTCTAATAATCACATCTTTAACATTAACACGGTTTTGATTTTGAAATCAAACTTAATCTGTCCTTCAAAATGGATGGTATCCTAATAACTAGGTCAGTTCTAATACTACGAAGTAATTCATATTTAATTAATATGGCAGAGGGTATAACTACAAGCTATTTACGTAATAAAATTTGCCGACTAGAAACTTGCATAAACAAACAATTTTAGCAAAGATAACAATTTCAAATTTAAATTCTCACTGGTTGGCGAGGTAGGTAAATCATCAATTACATACATAAATTTTAAACGTACCTGAAATTAAACAAGCCAAATTATTTTAAAAACATCGATAACCACTAGACCTTTGTTGATTTGGATTCGCGTTCCAGCAGCCATTCCTGCTATTGCAGGAACTTTCTGGTAACTGACTTCTGCCTAAAACAACACGGCGATTTTCCACCATTAGAGATGGGGCGAACCGTGGAAAGTTCTAGTGAAAAATTCAAACTCTATTAAAACACAATAGGGACAAGTTGTTTACTTCACGGCCGATTCGAACGGCGCTCCCACCGCCCTTAAGGGAATATCACGATTTTATGAGTAGTGCATAAAAATTAACCGGAATTTTCCCGACCCATCTCTACATTTCACCCATATAAACATTAGGATATCGCTGTGCGCATCTGATTCTCCTTCTCTATCTAAACATCAATTTAAAGCCACAGCTGATGTTGCTCTGCTTTTCAATGTTTTCGTGCGCATGCGCCCTGCTCGCGGACGGCCTAACGCGATTATGTCAATTGAGTCTTAAGATTTCCACGCGATTTGCCGCGTTGTGGATGGGATTTTATGTGACTTTATGGACGATTTATTAGACGACTTTATTGGAAGTGGCCTTTTGTGGGAGGGTCGACGATGCGATGGGATATTTATTGTTTCCATATACAACTAGAAAATGATGCAAAGCAATATTTACTCTGGACCTAAAAAATAGCAATTGTAAAATAAGCTTTTTTGTCGTTCGAAACAGTTTATAAGATTTGGAAATCCAGTCATTATTTGGAATTTCTTATAAAGATGCACATAGTCGATTCCGGATTGTTAGATTTGAATAGGACTGTAGTTATTTCTTCGGAAGAGGAACTAAAATTGGCGTACCTCGTGAGAAGGATATTATTACGACCATATTTATTTCTTTAGAAAAAATTATTCAGAACGGGGTAATCTAAATTTAAGCTAGAAGTAATTTTTTTGCTAATGAGAAAACCATTTGCTTTATAGGGTTTTTGCAGTTACGTTTTTATCACCAAGTCTATTTGACAGCTGCTAAAAATTTATTTTTCGAAAAACGTCATTTTGACAGCTGCCAAAATTTTTTTTTCGAAAAACGTCATTTTGACAGCTGTCAAATTTTTTTTCAAAAAAACGTAATTTTGACAGCTGTCAAAAAAAATTATTAGTTATTTCAGGTACCCCTCCCCCATATCATCTCCCTATTATAACCTGATTGAAATAAACGTATTAAACCAGAAACATCGAGGGTGGTTTTTAATAAACGCGGTGTATAAAACTGTCGGCTGATTGTTATTGAATTTATAATCCGTGCATCCACATGAGGGTAAATTGCGCACTTGTCGGATAAACAGACGTGCCTAACACAATTAATCTCGGGTTTAACCACCACTTGAGTGTCTGCGAATAGGGGTGTGATTCCGTACACAGATGATGTAGTATATTTGTTAAAGGAGAATTGGATTAGGTATCAGGCCAAGATAACACGTTTTTATTTTTTTATCGTTAGAGCTTGGTTACAACTACCCTTAAAATAGTAAAATAAATAACAATTTTTAATACACAAAGAATTTCTTAGATAGTTTAGGGTTTAATTCTGCATGGTGAGCTTTAGAGTTTCATATGCTAATATACAGGGTGTTATGAAAAAAACAGGCCAAGCCGTTAACCACAGATTTTTAGACAAAAATAATGCGACTGTTTCCGGCTTTTTAGTTATTTCGGGCGTCCGGGGAATCCGAACACTCGGTATAATAGTCGAGAGAGCCGCTCGGAGACGCCCTCTACCGATCTTCCATCGAAAACCGCGAGTAAATCGCATCAAAATTAGCTAATTTAACGAAAAGCTTCTCATTGGTGCAATCGAATTTTTTTTTTATCAAACTTCAAAATCGATTTCGGAAGGAAAGGTCCGATCGAAAATCTAAAAACAATTTCGGGATCCTGAAGTCGCCCCGAGTCCGAAAATGTAATGGGATCAAAAATAAAAAATAATAATTTGGCCCACTTTTTACTATAAATATTTTGATTGCATAGCATTCCGCCCTTTATTCATAATTATTCCTAAGAACAATGTGTTTAAAAAATTCACACCTCGGCCGCGGATGGATATTAAGCAACGAAATTTTCAGGGATCTGAGAGGAAGGTTGGTTCTAGCTCCTCTGAAAGTGTGGTCGAAAAAATCCTCCGGGGAAAGGGGCAAGGGCCCCCGGAAAAGTACCTTTTTTCGGCAAAATCGACCTTTTTAAAAAATTCATATCTTGGCTAAAATCTGAGTTGGACGAAAAACAAAAAAAGGGGTTTTTCGTTTTTTTCCTTTTTTTTACCCGCCATCTGGGTGCGGATTCTCTAGATCCAAAGGGAAAGGCTGTGGCGCGTTTCCAAAGGGTGCATGTCAGGTAAATCGCTAAAATCCGACAAAATCGCCCACTTTCAAAAAATCATATTTTTCCTTAGGAAGCAAAATCGAGAAAAACGATTATCCTGGGATTTTATAAATTTCATCTAGTTTTCAAAAAAAAATATGCCGCCGGTCCATCTCGAAGGAGCCGCCAGTTATTAAGCTCAGAAGGGGGACGTGTCTTAGAAATTTCATGAAATTGAAAAAAATTGGGAAAACACGAAAATTTCAAATACTTTTTCCAAACGAGAACACGCCACAGGGTCGCCGTTCTGGCAAGAAATCCAAGGCAGAGGGTCCAAGTTAGAACTACATCATGAATTGCACGGTCCTGCTGCGATTTTCGAGGCAGCAGGAGCGAACTAAAAAGTGGAATTTTGACTATTTGACGAAAATTTTGAAGTTGGGCTAAAATTTAGAAATTTCCTGAACTACGCCATTTCTAATTGCATAAATTTTTTAAGTAGCAAATTAATTTCTTTTGCTTCTCGTTATCGGTTCCAAATGAGGATTTAATGCTGTTTGGAGCAAACTAAAGTGACCCCCATGGTGGGATCTCCTAGCAATGGTTGTAACTTGTAACAGTGACGATTGAAAATATGCTGACTGAAATTCATCATTTCATCATAAAATCTTCTTCCTTTCATTGCCCAGTCGGATGTAGTTAACCATCATTGGAGAAGTGACTATACCACTTACACAAATTAACCAACTAAGAAATCTTCTTCGCAGGTTTCGAGATTTTATTGTATTTTTTTTGCCATTAGCTTCAGGATTGTTACAAATCCTTTCCCGTAGCTACAGTGCTAAAGCTATTGGTAAAAATATACAATCTCGAAACCTGCTCGATTACGCCTCTTTATATTATTCCTTTACTCAATGGCAAGAGGCAATGCTTGCGCTTGTTCCTCAGGTACGTGGGCCAAGTATTTAAATTTTCTGAGTAACTGCTCCCACGTTTCCAGATAATTGAACTCTTATGTCACGAGCAGAGAGAATTCCAGGTTGATTGCTAATTACCACGTAACTGAAGCTTCAACTTGAACTGACTCTGTTAATAGCTCCTACAACCCTTCCGAGCTTCTTCGTAACAGATGATACCAACTTTATCCAGTACTTTCCTGTACATTTGTTTTCAGTGGAGATTAATGTGTTCGATGTTGGTGTTAGCTCAGTTTGACATCTCACCATGTGGAGGACCCCGTTGGTAATGTGGTCCACCACAGGAACCCTATCGAGCTACCCTCCTCCTGACGTCTTTGCAGCTTAAGAGTGACCAACAAAGATAATTCTGATTGCCCAAGTCTCTATTAATGTGAACCTCAGATGATTGCATCACTTCCATGTATTTGGTCTTCTGACTTGATATGGAAACAGAAGCAGCACTGATTTAACTGACCCCATTTAATAGCTTTTACAACCTTTCTATGGGTTCTGGATCGCCCGCTTAAAGGATGAACTTCTTCCAGTACCTCCCTTTGTATCTATCTAACATATTTCCACTAGTTCTGAGAGTTGGTCATCCACCTGTAGCATTGCCTTCTGTTTTTGGTATTGGTTGCTGATGATCTGCATCAGCTTCTTAGCTAAAAAACACCCCACGTGCTCATATTTGGAAAATGCACCGACATTCCCAGTATAAGAGCTGGGGATTGAACCAGGTCCAAGACAGGCATTGTCACCTGCGTTATCACGTAGGTAAAAAATCAATACCAACAACGTAAATAGGCACCTGTATATTCGGGTAGGTAGTATCCTTCTGGCAAGGTAGTCAGTTCGTGTCGAGGAAGGGATCTGTTGTGCCTCTAGCGATCGTCCAACAGCTGGCGCTCTCCCTCCGTACTAACGGGGAAGCTCGTCGCGAACTGCGCGAGCTTTGAAAGCTTTTATTTTAAGCTGCGAAGCATTTCAGTAGAGCACGCGAAATCAAACCGCAACGATGGCCTGCTCTGGGCTTCTCCTGCTGGCTTTCGCGGCTTTAATAAGTCTCTCTTCTGCACGAGCGGTATGTATTACAAACTAATTACTAATTATTGCTTAACGATTTCGCTTCTTTGCGTGGATATTTACGCTTATTTATTTCTGACTGAATAATTTAGCCGTTATCCTTGTGAATTATTAAGATGGCATAAAAAGAGTTGAGATAAACTTGTCTTTTCGATTCGATTTGTCTGCTTAATAATTTACTTACGTATAGCATGCTCGTATACAAGCGCTGGCTCGGCTCATACATATTTTAAGTAATGTTGAAATATGTATGCGGGTCGGCACAAAGGGGAATGTTCCGGAGGTGTTTTCTCTGGGAATTCCGTATTCGACCAACGAAGAGAGGTGCATGGAGCTGTTACGTAACTGTTATGGGATCGGATGCGGGTCATTACGGAGTTGCATTGGCGATTCGTGATTGGTTTTTGTTTGGAAAAGCAGAAGTGGGATTAGAACTTGTGGGTTTGTTAATTTCGCGATTTAGGTGATTTTCTTGCGGGTTATTAACGTTGTACAGAAGCAGCCGGCCAAAAAGTGGCTTCTAAAGAGTTTCTATTAAAAGATATGTAATATTTGCAAATTATTTTCTTGAAAAGGTGTAACTTTACATGAAAGCAAAATTTCTTCGTAATATATGACCTTTATTGCTCAATTTTTCTACCGCTTTTGGAAAAAACTGGTTTGCAAATATTTTACAAATATTTCAAAATTTAATTTTTTTTTTGAAAATTCAAAAAAAATTTTTTTTTTATTTCTCACAATAATTATTTGATTGTACCATAAAAATGCATTTTCTTCTTTCAAAATAGAATCAGTAAAAGATAGAAAGTCACATTTATATCAGTTTTAAGATGATTTAAAAACCTTCCTATTTTACTCGTTTTTTTTTATCAAAAATAAATCATCAATTTATGTTATATTAGGTATGTTAAATAAGCTTTATATATAAAAAAAAAAAAAACTTTGCTTGAAGGAAATCCTACATGCAGATTTGAAACCGCTTACAAAAGAGTGCCGTATTCCGTTTCCGGTTCTACTACGCTCACTAATAAAACCAAGTAGGTACAATAATTGATTATTAGCATCTGCAGCAGACTTTCCGGAACCTCATGCCCCCGTACACATCCAGAACTTCTGACTTTTATTTGCTGGAAGTGTAAACATAATAAATCTTGACAAGAAAAGCAGTAAAGAGAGAAGGAACAGAACAGAACAAGTATATAGCATCCCACCAATTTTGCGGAATTCGGACGTCCGACTTTGAGTGCTACCATAAGAATCCTGACGTTTCTCTGGGGATGTACCCGTCGTGGCCACTTAGAAAATTCATTTCGTGCTCTCGGCTAATGCCTCTCGGCATAACTAACATGGGAATTAATCATTTATTATGTTCCTTTTGAAAATGCCAGTCCGGTCGGGTTTTTTCAGTTGAATAAGTGATGCGCTTTTTTTAATTTTTTTTTGTATTCTTTAAGGTTATCCAGGAAAGGGTAACACGTTTAGAAAAATATAGAAACACACCCAGTGTCGAAGCTGGAGGCTAAACCCAAGTCAGGGCAAGCTCGTCGCCGTGACTTGGGTTTAGCAAAATGCTGTGGTGGAAATTTGGAAAATTCCGAATACTTTCGGAAATATCCGGAAAAAACCGAAATTTCATAAAATCTTTTTCTGACATTATTTGAAAACAAATTTTAAAAGGAATAACACTTTGTTTTGCGACTTTTTATCATCTATAAGATGGCGCTGTCAAATTTTAAATCCGACGTTTCGTCTTGCAGAAACCATCAACTTATTTTTTTTAATACGGACCTGGCTTTTTTTATTTTATTTTTTGTTACCTTTGAACTCCCTACAAGTTATGTTAGTGCAATGTGTCCGTCATAGCTTTTAGGGAGTCCAAAAGTAACAAAAAATAAAAAAAATAATCCAGGTCCGTATTTAAAAAAAATAAATTGATGGTCTGGAAATTTGACAGCGCCATCTTGTAGAGGATAAAAAGTGACAAAAGACAAAAGTGTTATTCGTTTTAAAATTTGCTTTCAAATAACGTCAGAAAAAAATAAAAATGATTTTATAAAATTTCGTTTTTTTCCGGATATTTCCAAAAGAATTCCAAATTGCATTCTGATAAGCATCGAATTGTGCAACTTTGCCATAACAACTTAACCGACCCTGCTGGTTTTTGAGATATTTGAAAAAAAAATTTTTGAGTTTTCATTTTTGCTTTTTTTTTCTAGGTTTGTTTGAAGAGATTTCAAAACGGAAAGAACTTCTTCGTTGCAATTTTTCCAGCTCTACAATAGAGTCAAAATATTTTGAATCGACGTTTCGCCAGACCGCGGCCACTTGCTTTTGTTTTTTCAAATACGGTCCTGACATTGTTTCTCCTAAATTCATTAGTAATTTTCATCCTGATTCCAATGATATATGGCACTCGTTGATTTGAACAATATTTTCAGTTCTAAAACTTAAATTAAGTAAAAAAACAAAAATAATAATGAATTAAGGAAAAATAATATCAGGTCTGTATTTGAAAAAACATTGAGGATGGCCCCGATCCTAATCAAGATATTGTAACTCTATTGTAGAGCTGGCAAAGTCGCAATGAAGAAGTTCTTTCAGTTTTTTGATATCTCTTACAACAGAGCTAGAAAAAAAAATAAAAATGAAAACTCAAAATTTTGTATTTTTGCAAATATTTCAAAAACCAAACAAGATATTCATCACGGCGTATTATTGGATATAAAATTGTGCAACTTCGTCCAAATTTAATCAACTCTTTATCTCTTACCTTTTAGTTCGAAAAAAAAATTGCAAAACAATTTTTTGGGTACAGCGGCCCGGCCCCTTCGGGGCTGTCAAAAAAATTTCAAAGTGACGTTTGGGAATTGGTACGGCCCCTTCGGGGCCGCCTGCGTTAAATTTTACGAATTTTCGGTGATTTTTCAAAAAACTGTCAAAAGTGACGTTTAAATGTCAAAGTGAAGGAAGGGTCCTATCGAGAAACAGAAAATGGTTTCGGGGTTCTGAAGTCGTCCGGATTCCAAAACTGTAATCAGTTCTGTCCTAGGACCGTTATAAAAAAAAATGTTCGCTGTAATCTATAAATTTCAAGATAAAAATTTGGCGAAATTTCGACAAATCTCGGTTCGCTAAAAAATTAATTGACCGGACGCGTTTGGACATTAAGGGTTAAAATTTGGAGGAACCCGAGAGGAAGGATGGTTTCAGCGCTCCGAAAGTCTGGTTGAAAAACTCCTCCGGGGAAAGGAGGAAGGGCCCCCGGAACAGTAGCTTTTTTCACAAAATCGATCTTTTTAAAAAATTAATATCTCGGCTAATATCGGAGATGGACGAAAAAACAAAAAAGGAGTTCTTCATTTTTCCTTTCTCTTGCCCGCCGCCCAGGTCCGGATCCTCTAGAGGGAAAGGCTGTGGCGCGTTTCTAAAGGGTACAGTTCTAAACCTTAAATTAATTAAAAAAACAAAAATAATGATGAATTAAGGAAAAACAATATCAGGTCCGTATTTGAAAAAACTTTGAGGGTGGCCCCGATCTGACGAAACGTCCTAATCGAAATACTGTATCTATCTTGTAGAGCTGGCAAAGTCGCAATGAAGAATTTCTCTCAGTTTTTTTATATCTCTTAAAACAAAGCTAGAAAAAAATAAAAATGAAAACTCAAAATTTTTTTGCAAATATCTCAAAAGCCTAACAAGATTTTTTCATGGCATATTATTGGATATAAAATTGTGCAACTTCACCATCATTTAAACAACTCTTTATCTCTTATCGTTTCCGAGATACCAATGGTGAGCATCGAATTTGACTTACACCCTGTACAGGGAGAATGAACAATGTTTAACATTATCCATAATTTTTAGCGAATAATTAACAAAAGACTAAAGAAATCTCCTGTTAGATTGGCATAAACTTTAGACAACTTTACAACATAAATCAATCGAGGATAAATCTGGCAATCGTGCTGGCCATTTCTTTAAATTGCTAGATATTATATTTCTAACTTTTCTACTGCATTATTTCTAAAAGTAAATTAAATAACTACGACATCATCTTGGTTTCAGCACCTGTTCCATAATTAACGTCCGAATTATCGACCGCGTGAGCCCATAGGTAGCGCAGTGGCTTCGAGCATGTTGTAGCGGTCATACTTGGTCAGTTGCCAGGTTGAACCACGTGAAAAAAATGCGTTTTGTTTAATTTCCGGGTTTGATACCATTAAGTTTGGCCTTTAATTCTGGTGTATTTTCAAAAAAAATTTAAGCTCCCTATGACGTTTTCTGTGTCATTTAGACCTCAACCTATTACGACTTTTTCATTCCCTCACACAATTAATAAAATTAAGTTACATGCGCTTTATCCGTACACACTTTTATTTCTCTTTTAACATGAACTTACAATTCGAGCTAAATCGTGAATTCTTGATAATGAATTACTTAATAGGGAGAAAAGTTAAAAGCTAGCGATAAATGGGGGCATAATGTAAAGGAAGAAAATTAATAGAAAATCCTGGAGCGCACAAGCGGCACGAAAGGCGGACAGAAGATTTCTGGTGGGTAAAACGGGAGCAATAAAAAGAAACTTTGGGCTATTTAACGAATCGTGTTGGAACCAAAGAGAACGCGATGATTTAAAGTTGCTCTTAGAGGGCGATCTGAAGTGAAATGTAAAGCTTTCCTAGTTTGCAAGATGTTTTTATTTTATTTATCAATTTATGTACATTTTTTTAGACGACTGACTGTAAAAAAATATTCTACTTTCTTTGCTTGACACGTATTGTTTTGGATTGCTATAATTTCTGTTATTTAATTCAATGTTTTATAACATACAATCATGAAAAGTAGTTGTTTTAACAGATTCTATATTTGTATGTTCAGAAGTAAACCTTCAGATTTAATATTTTTGATATTGTTATGCTTGTATAAAAGCTAAATAAAGTTGTAAAATTTTGGTTGGCAAAAACACGTATTTTTACCTTCTTGATTTCTTTTAGTTCACAAGATTTTCAAGGCGAGAATTATCCATCTAGCTGTTCTTCAAAAACACTTTCGTCGCCTTTGTACTCGGGCAACAAAAATTCTCAATACCACACAAGCAAAATAATTTCTGCACGAGGAAAACGGTCTTTGATGTATTGCTCTGCCATGTTCTATGCCGGCGTTTCACAATTCACGCGTGAAACAACTCTTATTTAAGAGGTAGAAATTTTTAATTCGCAAATTAAAATTACAATTAACTTTGCGAAAATTAGAATTTTCGGGTTGAGTAATTTCTCCAGGGCCATTGCCAGTCTTGAACTTTAATAATTAATTTAACTGTTTCCCAAAGAAACAAGTCCCGACAACTGCGCTACAGAGACTAATGATGAGAACTCGATAGACAAACACGTTTCGCAATGATAAATTTTAGACAATTGCGTTAACGAATTACGCCTGCAGTAATAACGCTTGAACACTGCTCGGATACGTTTAACAATAACTCATCGATTTCGCCTTAAAATCTGGGATGAGAAAAAATGTCAGGTGTGGGATTCGAAGCCACGCTCCTATTACGGAATCAAATCTTAAGTTTGACGCCTTAACCACTCGGCCAACCTGACTTATTCTTTGATTCAATAAAACTCTATACATTAAATGTATACCCCCTCTCCCTCATCAATAATAGAATATAAATTCATAACAATTTAAAAAAACAATAGTGTGTGTATTACGATGATAGCTTCACAATTCATAGCTTTACAAGCAATTTTTCAAAGTTTTCTTTTTATACAATACCCTCACAGCGCAATAGAAGTGTTTATAAACAATATACAATATTATTTTTAAACCAATAGTCACAAACTAAAATAGAAAATTGATTGATATTTTTGAGAAAATGCTCTTTGAAATATACTAAATTGGTGCTTGTGTAAAAAACACCCTATAAAATATAATCAATATTTGGTGATTGTGTAGTTTAAGCACATCCATTTGTTACAAAGCTGCAAAATACATTTTACTAATTCATAGTAATACTCACACAGGGAATTAATTTGTTAAATTCTGTCCCGACCAAAATTTTCGCATTTTCCCGAGTAACTCGGCAACGCCGCATCAAAATTCAAAAAACCTTACGTCGTTGGAAAGAGAATTATATGCTGGTTTCAAAAATGTCAAAATATACAGCGTGTTCCATTAAAAAAAATGTATGTGACAAACTTATGCGCAACCCTGTATAAACAGAAATAACTTTATTTTGTAGTTCTTAACAGTCCCTACAACTTTTGTATTAAACATTTTTTTCCAACTCCCATAATGACCGAGTTATTGTACTTGAATGTACTGTTGGACTACCCTGTATATATTCTTTGTACAATGTTCCATTAAGTCTGTATCGTGTATATTATATATATAGAGTTATAAACAGACATTGTTGAGCCCGTTCTTTATATAAACCGTCATTGTGGAGCCCAAAATGACATTGTTGAGCCCGTTTAATATAATCGGTCATTGTGGAGCCCAAAATGACGCTGTTGAGGCGTTGAGCCCGGGTTCGGGCTCAACAACGTGCTGATCCCATCTTCGTGTATATCTCGCGTACGCGTAATGGCCTTGAATACTGTTTAAAGAAGATCAAAACTGCGATAAAATTTACTCATCTTTCTTGGTTCTAAAGGGCGGGATCAACAGCGACCTATTGATCTATCGGACTCAGCAATGTACCACCGTTTATAAGTGTATATTTACTTGTATATTTCCTGCAACTATATTCTTATATAAATAACGATTCCAGTTTCTTTAATATAATAACTCGTTGCTATTGATTCTTATAAATGATAGCATAATTATCCTAAACCTACGACCAAACTGATATTGATCCAGAGACGACCCGTAAGTCGAACCTTAGATTATTACATCTGAAAATATAGTCAGTCTAATGTAATATTTATTGTTAAATTCAGTGGGTCGATGCGAGTCCTAATGCCTCCACTATGTCTTACGTACAGTTTATCGACACCCCCATTTATCCAACGGAATGTCATGAGATTTCCTTTCCGTATAAAAACTTCACTATGGAGAGACAGTGTTGTATGGTGTGGTGCAAATCTGTTTGGCTTTAATGTTATTTGGGCAGATTTTGTTCTATGCTCAATTTATCTTGTACCTTTTTAGTTTTTATTGTCGGTGATTTATGTGCTTTTAGTTGTATTTATTTTGCAGGGAAGTTGGTTGGTTATCGACGATGTTTTCTGGGAATCAAGATATATTTTTTAGTTTTTCAGAAGAGTCTCATAATTTAAATGAAAGGCAATAACTGATTCAACGTTACTATTAGATTTACCTTTTGATCCCCTTGAATTTAAAACAATTTTAAGCTGATTAGACTGAGCTTATCATAAATCGTTATTTGTTCTATCCGGAAGTAAACTAATATAATAACAAAGAACACTGGATACATGAGCATTTTCCTAACTTTTAACCAAAATCGAAAAAAAAAATTTTTGGCAAAAATTTTTTTTTGGTGGGCAAAAATCGAAAAAACCATAAAAAAATTTTTTGGGTACAGCCCCTCTTAGGGGCTGTCAAAAAATGTCAAAATAACGTTTGGGAATTGGTACGGCCGTCCGGGGCCGCCTGCGGTTGATTTTTACGAATTTTCGGCGATTTTCCAAAAAACTGTCAAAGTGACGTTTAAATGTCAAAGTGAAGGAAGGGTCCTATCGAGAAACCGAAAATGGTTTCGGGATTCTGAAGTCGTCCGGATTCCGAAACTGTAATTGTTTCTAGGACCTTTTCCAGAAAACTCTCAAAGTGACGTTTAAATGTCAAAGTGAAGGAAGGGTCCTATCGAGAAACCGAAAATGGTTTCGGGGTTATGAAGTCGTCCGGATTCCGAAACTGTAATCGGTTCTGTTCTAGGACCTTTTCCAAAAAACTGTCAAAGTGACGTTTAAATGACAAAGTGAAGGAAGGATCCTATCGAGAAACCAAAAATGGTTTCGGGGTTCTGAAGTCGTCCGGATTCCGAAACTGAAATCGGTTCTGGTCTAGGACCTTTTCCAAAAAACTGTCAAACTGACGTTTAAATGTCAAAGTGAAGGAAGGGTCCTATCGAGAAACCTATCGAGAAACCGAAAATGGTTTCGGGGTTCTGAAGTCGTCCGGATTCCGAAACTGTAATCGGTTCTGGTCTAGGACCCTTTCCAAAAAACTGTCAAAGTGACGTTTAAATGTCAAAGTGAAGGAAGGGTCCTATCGAGAAACCGAAAATGGTTTCGGGGTTCTGAAGTCGTCCGGATTCCGAAACTGTAATCGGTTCTGGTCTAGGACCTTTTCCAAAAAACTGTCAAAGTGACGTTTAAATGACAAAGTGAAGGAAGGGTCCTATCGAGAAACCGAAAATGGTTTCGGGGTTCTGAAGTCGTCCGGATTCCGAAACTGTAATCGGTTCTGGTCTAGGACCTTTTCCAAAAAACTGTCAAAGTGACGTTTAAATGTCAAAGTGAAGGAAGGGTCCTATCGAAAGACCGAAAATGGTTTCTGGGTTCTGAAGTCGTCCGGATTCCGAAACTGTAATCGGTTCTGGACTAGGACCTTTTCCAAAAAACTGTCAAAGTGACGTTTAAATGTCAAAGTGAAGGAAGGGTCCTATCGAGAAACCGAAAATGGTTTCGGGGTTCTGAAGTCGTCCGGATTCCGAAAAAACTGTCAAAGTGACGTTTAAATGTCAAAGTGAAGGAAGGGTCCTATCGAGAAACCGAAAATGGTTTCGGGGTTATGAAGTCGTCCGGATTCCGAAACTGTAATCGGTTCTGTTCTAGGACCTTTTCCAAAAAACTGTCAAAGTGACGTTTAAATGTCAAAGTGAAGGAAGGGTCCTATCGAGAAACCGAAAATGGTTTCGGGGTACTGAAGTCGTCCGGATTCCGAAACTGTAATCGGTTCTGGTCTAGGACCCTTTCCAAAAAACTGTCAAAGTGACGTTTAAATGTCAAAGTGAAGGAAGGGTCCTATCGAGAAACCGAAAATGGTTTCGGGGTTCTGAAGTCGTCCGGATTCCGAAACTGTAATCGGTTCTGGTCTAGGACCTTTTCCAAAAAACTGTCAAAGTGACGTTTAAATGTCAAAGTGAAGGAAGGGTCCTATCGAGAAACCAAAAATGGTTTCGGGGTTCTGAAGTCGTCCGGATTCCGAAATTATAATCGGTTCTGTCCTAGGACTGATACAAAAATATTCGCCGGATAGACTATAAACTGTAATCTATTAATTTCAAGATAGAAATTTCAACAAATCTCGGTTCGCTAAATAATTAATAGACAAGACGCGATTGGATATTAAGGGTCAAAATTTGGAGGGACCCGAGAGGAAGGATGGTTCTAGCGCTCCTGAAAATCTGGTCGAAAATATCCTCCGGGGAAAGGAGCAAGGGCCCCCGGAAAAGTAGCGTTTTTCGCAAATTTAAAAAATTCATATCCCGGCTAATATCGGCGATGGACGAAAAAACAAAAAAGGAGTTTTTTCATTTTTCCTTTTTCTTGCCCGCCGTAAGGGTTCGGACCATCTACATCCAAAGGGAAAAGCTGTGGCGCGTTTCTAAAATCGTCTCTTTTAAAAAAATCATAACTTTCTTAGGAGGCAAAATCGAGAAAAGCGCTTGCCCTCGGATTTTCCAAATTTCATCTAGTTTTCAGAAAAAAATATTTCGTCGGTCCATCTCGAAGGAGCCCGGAGTTATTAAGCTCGAACCCGCGTATTTGGAGAAATTAGAAAAATTTAAAAAATTGCCAAACGCGAAATATCTTTAAATATATTGATTTAATATTTGTTTATTAATTCCAGGTAAACATCAGCAACACGTGGATGCTTCCCGAAGAGGGTTTTCCAGTATTCTACCGCTATTTCCGGGATCGCATATCGTGGTATGAGGCCGATGCGGTGTGTCAGTTCCATCACGCAAACCTGGTAACCGGTAAGTTGATGATATGATTAGTGTGTAATATAGCTTAGCATTTCCATCAATTTCTGGTTCCGCAATCAAACCGCTCCGATTAAGTATTCGTCAGCAGTAGCATTTTTGTTGCAGACTAGTCAGAATTTTAATAAAAGAGTATATATCGGGTGGTCCAAAAAAAACCGAAGTATTTTTTTATGCGCCATTGCATTGCATTAGAATCTTGCTTATTTTGAGAGCTACAATCGGCTGCGCCAGACAATTTTTACCTCGAATATTACGCCACAGAATATTTCGCTTTTGAAATCGTAAAACTTGTAGGTTATAACTGCACAACCCCCGTACACGCCAGTGTATCTTCGTCGAGTAATATATTTATTTTATCCGCGGCGTTTCCTTTAATTAAACGCGATTCAATTATTCGCAAGCTGGTGTGCCGGATTCCACCATATTATGCGTTTTATAAATATCCCTGGGGTCCGGACGAGGGAGAACGGGAAAACAAATGTTGCTGGACATGTGGTGAACCGGGAGGAGAAATAATAGGGTTGTTAGGTATTTGAAATGTGGATCCTGCGGGATACGGAACGGGATGATAGAAAAAATATATCCGCCATCTGAATACAAATCGTTAATAAAAGATGGGTCGTGTCGGATTTTGTTTTACGCGTATTCTTCGAAATAAGGAGAGTAAGTATGGTATTATTTCACACGAAGTAAAACTAAGATTGTACAATGAATTCCATAACTTTTATGTTTGTGATACTATGTCATTTCTGCTGAGTAAACTGACCATGAAGTAGACTTGGGTATAACCCTGTATAATCAATTAAATGAAACAATATAAAATCGTACGAAAGAAAATTACAAATACGTAATTACTTACTTTCATGGTGCGCCCGAAAATAGATCGTGATTGAAAGTTGAAAAGCCCTTAATTGCAACGCCAACGCAGAGTTAATAACCAGTCCACCATATCTATACGTATGTTGGAAGTTGGGGGCAAATTGCTTTTGGGGAATATGTCGGCGGATTTCACTAAGTGGTGTGCCATATTCTTCATTAACTGTAATTACTTAGGGGCACTAAATTCAATCCATTATATGAAAACGTCCTTCCCTAAATAATTATTATTGGAGATTTCGTGACTGCGCGATCCATCTTATATAAGGTCGTAAAAGACGTTTTCTAAGCAACAAAAAGTAAGCGCCACTAGCGATATATAAAATCACTCTTCGAGATTGTATCAATTCACATTGAAAAAAATATATAAGATACTCGTCCAAGTAGCTGAGGAACCTTTGAAGTGGTCTATAGTTTATACTGAAGTTCGAACCTCTTCCTCAGGCTAATTTTTAATTGAAAACAACTTAAATTTGCACTTATATTTTCCAATTTTCTCACTGAAAATACAGAACGACAAAAATAAATAAAATTATACTAAATAAACATGCCGGTAAAAGGATAATATATAAATGCAAATAGGGTATTTTAAGACTGTTACTCTTTAAAACCCTATATGAAACGAATTTCTGACTAAATATAGTTAATTATTCAGGCGCATAAATTAAATATACACCCTCATCCCTCACGTTATTAAAAAAGGTTCAGGCCAAAGAAAAATATGAAAATAAAATCTTTGATTAAACAGAATTACGTAAAAAATTTAATAATGGGTGGATTTAATAAGTGGATCAAAACCGTACGGGCTGAGGCTGATGCCAGAGTTGCAGGTCATCTCATTGCGGAATTAATTCCCGCTACCAAGGGAAAATCAACAAAATTTTTGTAGAGTAGTAGAGTAAGTCTATATAAACATGAAATGGAATAACGTACAGCATATTTAATGAATTAGTTATGTTTGCAAAATATCTACAACATCGCACAGTATATTTACTAAGTATTACTGAATGATTTGGAACGTTCCAACATTGTTATCATGTACAGCAAAGTAATGGAATTTATTAACCATGTTGTTTAAGGTGTTTTTAAAATTGTCCTATGTTAGGCGTAATTTAATTGGAATTTTCTAATAAGAAATATTTATAATCAATTTAAAGTGATTTTGACAATTTTTAAAATTGACTAATTTTAATGCACAAAATTTATCTTTATTCAAAGTTACCTGAACTGATATCCCTCGACTTCTGTAACTAACCGATATTAGAAGCTTATCCTCTATTGTCAAGAGGTCAAGGTGTGATTTAATTGAAGTCTTCTAAACACAAAAATAATATCAATTTTAAGCGATCTTGACAATTTTTAAAATTGCACAATTTTAATGCACACAATTTATAAGTATTCCAAGTTATTTGAATTGGTATTCTTTGACTGCTATACCCAATCCATATTAAAAGCTTGTCCTCTATTGTAATTGGAGGCCAAAGCGTGATTTGATTGGAGTCTTCGAATGAAAAAATATATAATCAATTTAAAGCGATATTCACAAATTTTAACATTGACTAATTTTAGCGCACTTAGAGGACAAGGCGTGGTTTAATTGGAATCTTTTAATAAAAAAATATATAATCAATTTCAAGCGATATTGACAATTTTTAACATTGACCAATTTTAACTAATACTAGAAGCTTATCCTCCTGTTGTAATTGGAGGTCAAGGTGATATTTAATTGAAGTCTTTTAAACAAAAAAATATATCAATTTCAAGCGATATTGACAATTTTTAAAATTGATCAATTTTAATGCACACAATTTATATTTATTCCAAGTTATTTGAACTGATATTCCTCGACCTCTATACCTAACCCATATTAAAAGTTCGTCCTTTATTGTAATTGGAGGACAACGCGTGATTTAATTAGAGTTTTCTAAACAAAAAAATATGGAATCAATTTCAAGCGATATTGTCAATTTTTAACATTGACCAATTTTAATGCACCAAATACATATTTATTCCAGTTTTTTGGACTGATATTCCTCGACTTTTATAACTAACCAATATTAGAAGCTTATCCCCTTTTAAACAAAAAAAAAAAATATTATCAATTTCAAGCTATATTGATACCTAATTTTTAAATTTGATCAATTTTAATGCACAGAATTTATATTTATTTCTCTATTTGTAATTGGAGGCCGAGGCGTGATTTAATTGCAGTCTTCTAAATGAAAAAATATATAATCAATTTCAAGCGATATTGTCAATTTTTTAACATTGACCAATTTTAATGCACCAAATACATATTTATTCAAGTTTTTTGGGCTGATATTCCTCGACTTTTATAACTAACCAATATTAGAAGCTTTTCCCCTTTTAGACAAAAAAAAATATATATATTATCCATTTCAAGCTATATTGATAATTTTTAAAATTGATCAATTTTAATGCACACAATTTATATTTATTTCTCTATTTGTAATTGGAGGCCGAGGCGTGATTTAATTCAGACTTCTAATTGAAAAAATATATAATCAATTACAAACGATATTGTCAATTTTTAACATTGACCAATTTTAATGCACAAAATACATATTTATTCCAGTTTTTTGGGCTGATATTCCTCGACTTTTATAACTAACCAATATTAGAAGCTTATCCCCTTTTAAACAAAAAAAAAATATTATCAATTTCAAGCTATATTGATAATTTTTAAAATTGATCAATTTTAATGCACACAATTTATATTTATTTCTCTATTTGTAATTGGAGGCCGAGGCGTGATTTAATTGCAGTCTTCTAAATGAAAAAATATATAATCAATTTCAAGCGATATTGTCAATTTTTAAAATTGACCAATTTTAATGCACAAAATACATATTTATTCCAGTTTTTTGGGCTGATATTCCTCGACTTTTATAACTAACCAATATTAGAAGCTTATCCCCCTTTAAACAAAAAAAAAATATTATCAATTTCAAGCTATATTGATAATTTTTAAAATTGATCAATTTTAATGCACACAATTTATATTTATTTCTCTATTTGTAATTGGAGGCCGAGGCGTGATTTAATTGCAGTCTTCTAAATGAAAAAATATATAATCAATTTCAAGCGATATTGTCAATTTTTAAAATTGACCAATTTTAATGCACAAAATACATATTTATTCCAGTTTTTTGGACTGATATTCCTCGACTTTTATAACTAACCAATATTAGAAGCTTATCCCCTTTTAAACAAAAAAAAATATATTATCAATTTCAAGCTATATTGATAATTTTTAAAATTGATCAATTTTATTGCTCAGAATTTATATTTATTTCTCTATTTGTAATTGGAGGCCGAGGCGTGATTTAATTGCAGTCTTCTAAATGAAAAAATATATAATCAATTACAAGCAATATTGTCAATTTTTAACATTGACCAATTTTAATGCACAAAATATATATTTATTCCAGTTTTTTCTTCGACTTTTATAACTAACCAATATTAGAAGCTTATCCCCTTTTAAACAAAAAAAATATATTATCAATTTCAAGCTATATTGATAATTTTTAAAATTGATCAATTTTAATGCACACAATTTATATTTATTTCTCTATTTGTAATTGGAGGCCGAGGCGTGATTTAATTGCAGTCTTCTAAATGAAAAAATATATAATCAATTTCAAGCGATATTGTCAATTTTTAAAATTGACCAATTTTAATGCACAAAATACATATTTATTCCAGTTTTTTGGGCTGATATTCCTCGACTTTTATAACTAACCAATATTAGAAGCTTATCCCCCTTTAAACAAAAAAAAAATATTATCAATTTCAAGCTATATTGATAATTTTTAAAATTGATCAATTTTAATGCTCAGAATTTATATTTATTTCTCTATTTGTAATTGGAGGCCGAGGCGTGATTTAATTGCAGTCTTCTAAATGAAAAAATATATAATCAATTACAAACGATATTGTCAATTTTTAACATTGACCAATTTTAATGCACAAAATACATATTTATTCCAGTTTTTTGGGCTGATATTCCTCGACTTTTATAACTAACCAATATTAGAAGCTTATCCCCTTTTAAACAAAAAAAAAATATTATCAATTTCAAGCTATATTGATAATTTTTAAAATTGATCAATTTTAATGCTCAGAATTTATATTTATTTCTCTATTTGTAATTGGAGGCCGAGGCGTGATTTAATTGCAGTCTTCTAAATGAAAAAATATATAATCAATTTCAAGCGATATTGTCAATTTTTAAAATTGACCAATTTTAATGCACAAAATACATATTTATTCCAGTTTTTTGGACTAATATTCCTCGACTTTTATAACTAACCAATATTAGAAGCTTATCCCCTTTTAAACAAAAAAAAAAAAATTATCAATTTCAAGCTATATTGATAATTTTTAAAATTGATCAATTTTAATGCACACAATTTATATTTATTTCTCTATTTGTAATTGGAGGCCGAGGCGTGATTTAATTGCAGTCTTCTAAATGAAAAAATATATAATCAATTTCAAGCGATATTGTCAATTTTTAAAATTGACCAATTTTAATGCACAAAATACATATTTATTCCAGTTTTTTGGACTGATATTCCTCGACTTTTATAACTAACCAATATTAGAAGCTTATCCCCTTTTAAACAAAAAAAATATATATTATCAATTTCAAGCTATATTGATAATTTTTAAAATTGATCAATTTTAATGCATACAATTTATATTTATTTCTCTATTTGTAATTGGAGGCCGAGGCGTGATTTAATTGCAGTCTTCTAATTGAAAAAATATATAATCAATTTCAAACGGTATTGACAATTTTTAACATTGACCAAATTTAATGCACACAATTTATATTTATTCCAAGTTATTTGAACTGATACCTCTATACCTAATTCATATTAGAAGCTCGTCCTCTATTGTAATTGGAGAACAACGCGTAATTTAATGGAGTCTTCCAAACAAAAAAATATGTAATCAATTTTAAACGATATTGACAATTTTCAAAATTGACAATTTTTAAGGCACTCAATTTATATTTATTCCAGGTTCTTAAAACTTATATTCCCTAATGAAAAAATATATAGTCAATTTCAAGAGATATTGACAATTTTTAAAATTGACCAAATTTAATGCACGCAATTTATATTTATTTCAAGTTATTTGAACTGATATTCCTCAACCTCTATACCTAACTCATATTAGAAGCTCGTCCTCTATTGTAATTGGAGAACAACGCGTAATTTAATGGAACAAACAAATACATATATAATCAATTTTAAGGCATGCAATTTATATTTATTCCAGGTGATTAAAACTAATATTCTTGGACGTGATTTGATTGAAGTCTTATTAACAAACAAATATATAATCAATTTCAAGATATATTCAAGTTTTTTAACATTGACCTTTCTTAACGCATGCAAAGTATTTTTTTAATATTTTCAACAACTAGCCCATAGTGGAAGCTTGTCTTTTATTATAATTGGAGGCCAGGATGCGACATAATACGAGACTTATAAAAAAAAAAATTATAATTGAGATTTGATGCAATGACCATACAATTTATTTTTCCATATGCCTGCATTCAAATTTTTACTGTCTCTTAATGCGACAAACAAAGTAAACTAAAAAGCGTTATCGTTCACAATCTCCAGTGGAACACCCTTTCTTTGCACCGTTACAATTCCATTCTTCCCCAAATATAATTTTAGATAATAAACATTTTGTTTTGCGGAACATAATGATAACGTGTTCCTTGCTGAAAGGATGTTGATAAAGAAAATACATGACGTGAAGGGTTCCATCTTATCGCCTTTATTCAGTTTCTTGAACCGTTTCCACACAAGGGAGAACGACTTTTTTCATGACAAATGGTTTTTAGATTTTGTGTCATAATTGTGGGTATTTTATGCCGGCGCCGCAGCGCCCAGATATCCCAGAAATATACTTCCAACACTTTGTTGTATAGGAAATAGGAAATAACATTATTTGCTTCCTTGATAGCAAAGAAATTATATTATTTCACGCTGGTCGGAGTTGGCGTAACTTAATTATCACTCTCTACCGTTGATCAATGTACCATAAACTTGCTTAATTTGTCATGAGAGGTGACGGCTAAAGTCCCACGCCTTTCTCTAGAGAAATTGCTTGTAGAAAAGCATATAAAAATTGTGATGTTTAGGTGGGCCACCCTGTAATTATCTCCCTTTGGGGTCCATCGAGCCATGTAGCACATGTAACAGGGAACGTTCTCTCCCAGGAAATTCAAATTATGTTATTTATCACTTAACAAATTTTTTTTCGTAATAACCTGAACCGGATTATGAGTACTCGGATTTTAATGAGATTTCGCTCCAGCCTAACCCTCCGCGGTTCTCTTTCTGGAAGTTATTAAACTAAATATGCGATTAAAGTTTGTAATTATAAAACCTTTGTTTAAAAACTTTAACAACAATTTGGTCCCTAATCTAGATGAATGAGCATTTACTTTAACTAATTGAGTAGATGGAACAAAGGGCGCTAAATTAATAAACTTATTAAGCAAGATCCATTATTGCCATTGTGGATGGCAATTTACTTTGTATCCGAATTATTTTATTCGAGGAGGGCTGTAAGTTGGATACTTTCTATTATATCAAATTTTATCCAACGTTGGGCGCCAAAATTTAAGAAATCGACTATTATGGGTATCAGATGTTCATGTTTTTACAATTTGACAGTATTTTCAATTAATCGACAAAACTTTACTGACAAAGCAGTAAACTATAAAACTCTAAATAATCCATTTTGGTAAATCTTGATGCCCCTCGTTGGGCGCCAAAATGCAACAAAATTACTTTTCTGTTTGTTCCAAATATATTTTGTGCACCTTTGTTTTCTAATTCACATGCATATCGCGGAAAAATTATACGCAGAACTTAACCCCTCTATCAGGAAAAAATGCCGGCTTGGAGTGGGGCGTTCCATTAAGCTTTCATATCGGCAAAGAAACAAACCGGGATCGTGTAACGCTATTGATTAAAATTAATTATGTTTTGGGCTGCCATTAACAACAGAACGGGGATCAAAACATGTGCTTCCGTGTTAGAAATTTTAATTAGTTAAAATGGCATATTGTGTACTTTGTGATATTTTCAAGTCTTTGTAAACGGAAGGGCGGGCTAAAAGAATGATGGATAATACGAAATTCATAGAGGACTAGAAGTGTGTAAGCGTAAAGCGTTGACGTTGCATGTACGAAATTTTATAGGGGTATCAAAGGGCGGTGTTAAATATTTTGTTAATTAAAAATTGTGTGACTCACCTTCGGTTCGTATTGTAAACTTCAGACCACTTATAATATAAACAGTTATTAATATATTTTATCCACGACTACTAAATAATGTATACATTATGCATGTACTTCCTCAAGCATAATGCTATCCATTACTTCCTGCAGTGAATAATGATTTCATTATTCACTGCAGTGAATAATGTTTTCATTATTCACTGCAGTGAATAATATTTTCATTATTCGCTATAAATAATAGAAAATAAGTTTCTACTCGCCTTCGGCTCGTGCCGTAAACTTTCACCCTCGTGAATAATATAGGGAATTATATGCTTGAGGAATAAACTACTATTAATGGCCCCCCCTTATTGATCAATCAAAGTAACAGTAATAATATTGTATATTATAAGATTGGCTGTCAACATTGAATGCACAATACCGGCCGGCGGCGGTGAAAAAGGCACTATAGGTTTGTATGGAGCATAGGGGAGGTCAATGGCATAATGACTTTGATTTGTACATTCATATTTTCCATATCGATTTATATAAATACACTTCGTGTAAGATTACTTTTTGTTCAATAAAACGCTTTTGTTTCCTCCTACTTACAGCTAAATATGATGATGATAATTTATGATGAGATGAATGTAGATAGAATACTAAAAAAGAATCCCCACTAATCAACTATCTTAATCCAAATTATTATAATTTGGAATTGAAACGTATACATCTAAATTATATAAAAAATGGGATCTAAAGAAACTCACCCTTGCCCAATTCGAAAATATATCTGGGCTTACGCAACGTTAACACTTAACTTTAACACAAACTTCACAGTACACAGACCCTAAAGTGAATGCAGGTACTGAAAGGAACGTTAAGGGGATAGGCTCATCTTCGAATATTTTGTATAGTATACCTAAGATTGGGTCTATATTGTTAGGTGTCGACGTACAGTTTGCCCTTGTTTCATAAAAACTAAATCCCTGGGTAGAAATATTTCAAAAAGCCAATATCTATTGTTTAAATATTAAATGTGGTATTTGATTATTCTTTTTCACTTTTCTTTTTTGGGATTTATTACTACTTTTCTTGAAATTCCTACCAAAAAAAGTTGGAGATTCTTTGATTTTTCTTTTTTTGCTGTCTACTTCTTCTTTCTTCTTCCTACTTCCTTCTTCCTCCTTCCTTCTTTCTTTCTTTTTTATTTTTTCTTTCTTTTTCGTTTTTATTTTTTCTTCTTTCTTTTTTATTTTTTCTTCTTACTTTTCTTTTTTATTTTTTCTTCGTTCTTTTTTATTTTTTCTTCTTTCTTCTTTCTTCCTTCTCCTTTCTCCTTTCTTTCTTCTTCTTTCTTCTTCTTTCTTTTTTATTTTTTCTTTTATTTTCATTTATATTTTTTCTACTTTCTCTTTTTCTTTTTTCTTTCTTCTTTTTTTCTTTCTTCTTTCTTCCTTCTCCTTTCTTTCTTCTTTCTTTTTTATATGTTCTTCTATCTTTCTCTTTTATATTCTTTCTTCTTTCTTCTTTCTTCTTTCTTCTTTCTTCTTTCTTCTTTCTTCTTTCTTCTTTCTTCTTTCTTCTTTCTTCTTTCTTCTTTCTTCTTTCTTCTTTCTTCTTTCTTCTTTCTTCTTTCTTCTTTCTTCTTTCTTCTTTCTTCTTCTTTCTTCTTTCTTCTTTCTTCTTTCTTCTCTCTTCTTTCTTCTTCTTCTTTCTTCTTTCTTCTGTCTTCTGTCTTCTTTCTACCTTCTCCTTTCTTCTTTTTTCTTCATTCTTCTTTCCTTCTTTCAAATGGCATTTTTAAAATCGAATTCTAAACATAAAACAAACAATGACTTTTTTCATATTGGGCTTCGTTTAAGAAAAATTTCAAAAAATGTAAAAACTAAGACAGCTACTTGTTTAAATGAAGAAAACGGTGACGTTATTTATGTTTATGGGTAATGTGATGGTAACACGAGAGATGCGTGCAAGGAATACAATGTAAGATATCCAAATAGACTGTAACCTCGTCGTAAAGTTTTTTCTAATGCATTTCGAAGGCATCGTGAATGTGGAATTATGGAACGTCGTAGTGGAGGTCCACATCGGCAGCACACTGTTGCACAAGAAATTGCCATTATTGATGCAGTAGTTGAGGATTCAACGACCAGTACTAGAAGAATTTCCACACAGTTACAATTTCTGCTCACAGTTGCGAGTTATCTGTGTATTAAAGTAGCCAAATAGTCCGCCTACTGGAGCCTCACAACCTGAGCTTATACAATAAGGCAGAGCTAAATTGTAATTGAACGACTATTGTTTTGTAATGATGTTGCCAATTAAATTGTGCTTATATTCACTTAGGTTTCTTGCTTTTACGTAACCAAACGTCGCTCAAAAATATTATTACCCATACACTTGTATATAAGAAAATATTATCATGTATTTTAAACCAAAACCCCATTAATAAATTTATAAAAAAAAAAATTCAATTCAAACCAGGGTAAAATGAAAATTCCTCCTAATAAAACTAGAACGAGAAACTTACGTATAGTATACTCATGAAATAAATACAAGTTCAAAAAGGATATAATATCTTAAAACCATTTGCTAAATCAGCTGTGAGACATACGCTAAAACAAACCAATAATAAACAAATTAAAGGCGTAAATGAAATAAAAACATCGTACTATGTTTCTTTAAAATAATCAATGACTTAACAACTGCCAGGTGCATGTTTTAAACAGAGGTTGAACGATTGTCAACTACAGTTAAACAAAGATGGACTTTATTTATGTGAATTAGAATAAAATTTGTGATTAATTAATTTAAAACAAACCTGTAAAACCTCCAGTCTAGTCAAATGACCAGACACAATGTGAATTAGTTCCTAAGAAGTGAGTGAAGTGAGATTCGATACGGTTATGTAATCCCTCGTACGAGCCAACGGCAGATCTAAAATTTATCTCACGTAATGTCGACACATGGGTATCCAAGGATTCATCTTCGAATAAGGAAGCTAAAAATACCATAATTTCATAGTAAAAATACATAATAAAGTGAAAAGAACGAAAATACCAACCTTCATGACAGTTGAAAATCTAGAAATCCATGATTTGGCAAATTTTCTGCTTGTCCTTAGAAACGAAACAAAAAAGAGAGTTGTTATTGGGTCGTAAAAGAAGCAACCCCACGTCCAGATCGCTCCTGAAATACATAAAGAAATACGAAATTAAAAACGAAGATTTATATTTCCAGTACATTTGAATTCAAGGCCAAATACAATAAGGTACCAGAAAACAACATCAACTTACCAGCAATAAAGGTAAAATGTATCCTAAATAATAAGCAGCCACCTGATCGGTCGAAATCCGTTTGGGCATCCAAGGCCTATTTAGTTTATGCAGATCCAGTAAATAGGGCACTAAAGTGTAAAACTGCCAGCTACCATATCTGGACCACAAACCACAAGTGTCAAAACTTAAAACAGGTCTGCCAATTTAAAGTAAATATCGCGACACGATAACTTTAGTGTGCCGGGAGTACTTTGAACTAAAATTCGAAACTTTAACTTTATTAAATTTGTCACTACTCATAAGGACACTGTCCAAATATTTGTTGTAGATTAAGTTAGTTTAAGTTAGACCAGGGACATAGTTTAAGGAACGTTTCACTTTGAATTGTTTCATATGGGTAATAAATACGACTTGTTGTTCCATCTATGTTTAATTGATACAACTAAAGCATACAAATCCATCTCAGCTGGATATCTATACTACAGCAAAAGCAGAGACATCTAGCTGTCTAATGACAAAATTATATTCATTCTGATAAAGATCTCTAGCATTTCAAGATCATTACCAATACAATAAAAAATAAAACCAGCCCAAAATTTAAATAATCTTTATTCAGAAGGTGTACAGCAACTGATTAACAGGTAAGACATTTCTTCGCTAGTAGAAGGGAACCCCCTTAGGCCCTGAAAGGTAAAAGAGTAATTATAGCAAACCTATAGTAAGTCTCACGTTCAATTATCTTAAAATCATACGCACTGTCGCTAATTGTTTAAACTGTTGGAAAATCTTAAATTTTAATAAAAGTAACTTTGTAATAATAAATCAAAAATAGAATTTCAAAAATAAAAAATAATTGTGTTTCCCCAAAAGTCACCTATCATAACAATATATCTAGTTATAATACACGAAGAGTAAACTATTAGTAAACATTTTTGAGTCCAACTAGGTCGGCAACTGAACGGAACTGGTAAGTCCTTTAAGCCATCTCAGGCAGCTGTTACTCCTGTTATCATTCACTTGAAATTTAATATCTGGAAAATAAGGGAATAAAAGAATTTTGTGACGAACAGTTTTGCCTCCTCACGTTCTGAAAAATAACCAATTTTCGTTTCATAAATAATATTCTAAAAACAAACATCGCACGTAATTACCTGCATTTTCAACGCACAGCATAAATTATGTGAAATTACCAAGTTGCCGGGACGCTTTTCCAACTTATATATACTATAAGTATATCCGCGAGACTTTCATTTCCTTAATAAATGACAGCCATTAAACAAGCGAAATAACTGATTGCCGAGTTGACACCATTTTATAATCTGGATTATTTTGACGAGGACTTTGATCCTGTTTCATAAATTACGCCACTCCGCGAAACTTTGGAAAAGGTAATAAATGATTCTCAGATATTTTAATTAATACTTATCACAGCTACCGTCGAAAGTTACACATTTGACAGTCGATGTATTGGATTTATTATACATATAGGAGCCTCTTGGTAGAATTGGTAAACAGCTCTGTCCCCAATTCCTTTAATTTTTTAAAATTAATTGCGACATTGTTTTACATCAAGTAGTTGAAGAAAAAATAGAGCAACATCATCTGATAATACCAACTTGCTTCAAACATTGCCACTCAATCCAGGATAATTTTCCTGACAAAAATGATCCTTAATTTTTTGTTTGTCTTCTGATTTTTTCCAAAGCAATATATTCTTGCTCTAGCTATCCTGACTAAGATACCAAATCCATTAAAAGCAGTAAAACTGGTATTGCCTCTCATTCGAATAAAAAATTAAGTACCTCACGATTAATGGTTTCGAAATATCCAATTTTCAGTTAGTAGATTTGCTTTTTCAAAGAGAAAAGTCGATCTTGTAAAACCTGCAAATTAAATTCAGGTGATTCGAGTCAATGGAGAGAAAAATATGAACGCTGGATAAAAACCTTATGTTTTTATGTTTCTTCGCTTACGACTACATACACAAAATGGCCGATAAGTTGGATTTGTACCTCTAAAATATTTATGCAACACGACAATCAGTCAATTCGTCCCTTGTAAAGAATTAAAAAGAATTAAGTTGTTTTGTACACTTTTTTATTTATGAGTAAAGTTTAGACGCGCAGAGATTTCCACTGGATACTCCATCAAGAGAATTGTGTGAGAACTCGCTTGTGAATGACAGCGGCGGAGTTACCCAGGGAAGAGGTTTGATTTTTATGTTTCGTTGAAGTTAGAATATCTACTTGGTGTTGAATTTTTTTAAGTTGTATTTATTGTAGTTTGGTGCTTCATGATTTTAGATTAAATTAATTGAATTATCCACTCTACTGTTCTGGTCAAAATGGACTTTTAAGTATAATAAGGATAGCTTTATTCTCTAAGCTAACATTTTCAATTTCTTTGGCAAATTTCACCTGTAAGCTAAAGAATTCGAAAGGTAAGTTTCTAAGAAAGATCCCAAGGAGACCCTGAAAAAGAAAACAGGAATTACAGAAACCTGAAAGTAAGTTATTCGCTACGCGCAGTACACACGGTCGTTTATCAACGCAGTAGACTGGTCGCTGTGTAGCAGGCGCAGGTATTAGTATTTTGCATTAGTAGTACGGGTGGACCAAGTCAAAAAAGGTCACAAATCTAATAAACTAGTAAAGAAATTCTAAAATTAAATTAAATCACTATATTTCTTAAATATAATTAATACTAAAGACATGCTGTTAAAAATATTCTTAAAACTAACATGCAATAAATATTAAATTAATAAATACCACCTACCTTTTCAATATCTTAAAATAATCAAATCAGCAAACAAATAATAATTCAATAAATAAAATAAATAAAAAAATAAATATAATTAATTTCTTCTACCATAACAAATAAATTGGCGCCCAACGTGGGGCCAGCACAAATAAATTGGCGCCCAACGTGGGGCCATAACAAATAAATTGGCGCTCAACGTGGTGCCATCACAGCATGTACAGAATTTAAGATTCTATTTTCTAATTGCTCAATAGTATTAATTGGCTCAGCATAAACGAATTGTTTTAAGTGACCCCATAAGTAAAGGTCTAGAGGGTTAAGGTCCGGTGACCTTGCAGGTCAATGAACGGGACCTCGCCTCCCTATCACTTCATAAAACACTAACAAAAAGTCATGCAACGTAGAGAAAAATAATGTTGATGACAAGCTGTCAAATAATAAACAAAATTTTATTTTCATAGCTATTTTAATTTTTATATTTTTGAAATATTTCTTAAAGTTATTCTTTGTTTTATGCTTAAAACTCGATTTTACAAATGACATTTCATTTTGGCAATCCAGTTACCAGACACCCTGTATAACGAAGTGATTTTTCGTTACGATTTTAAATTGTGGTGAGGCGGGGTCAAGCATTAAGGCTTCTAAGTAATAAATTTTAATCAAAAAACGGAATCGAAATTGATTTCCTGCTTTATCAATTTTTGTTACGCACAAGAACGTTATGCTTGTGGGCGTGCTCGAACAGTGCGGATGTAGTGGTTTAAATTCTGTCATTTAATTCAATATTTTATAACATGTAGTTATGAAAAGTAGTTGTTTTAATAACAGATCCGGTTTCCAATTGATGATTTAAGTCTGTTGCAATATACAGTTTCAGCAATTCACTTTTATTAGTACACATTCATAAAAATTCCCTCAGGTTTTACAAAAACAATAACAGTGGAATGGTCTGTCGGGAAGCACATACGCGTATTCCTGCGAGTGACAGCAATTTATTTTAACGTTATCGATTTTACATTTTTTTGTTTGTCCCAACAAAATAGGCCGGCATGGAAAGGCAGGCCCGCTTTACATACGGTTATTTTTTTGATAACATAATATTGCGGATCAAAGGGGCGAGGATGGAGCGAAAAAGGATGAGTCGTATTTGCCATTGGGATCGTTGGATATATGGAATCCAGATACAAACAGACGCCAGTAGACACGGGGCATTAAGAACGCTAGACCAAACAAAGGGGTGTGTAACTCTGTCGGTAAATAGGTATCCTTACGATCAATAGCTTTTAGTTTAGTCAGTGGACGAGGTGAACCAATTGATTGTGTACATCAATAATGTAGTACTATTGTCTTAGCCTTCTTAACTAATGACGAAGAGAAGAATATAACCATTGACGTTTTCATTGTGTACCTATAGCTTAATGAAACTATTTTCAGTAATATACTCGCATTGTGAAGTTTAATGGTCTGTTGATTTATTCTGCTCGTAAATATTTAAATTATTCTCGTGTGTCGCCTAAAAAATATATTTCTACACTTAGATGCTCGTTCAAGGCAATGTTTCCAAATATTCTGTGCAAAATCCGGATCTGGCTTCAGAATTTACTCATCACGTCGGGATTTTAAAATATTTGAGGTTAAATGACCAAACAATTGCTTTCTTTGGCTATATTTGAGGTTATGTATAGAAAATAAGCCTGTTTTTGCTAGTTGCATCGTCTACTACTACTTGTCCCCGTCAAAATGAATATTCGATTGTCTATCTTGCTCTAAGGCAGTGGTCCCCAAACTTTTTCCTGTGGCGCCCCCTTTTTGTGCCATGAAAGGCTTACGCCTCCCCGGTGAGTAAGACAAGAGCTTTACTGCAATACCATTTATTTATTTATTTAACAAAAAAATCAAAATACAAAATTATTACAATTTGAAAACTCAGTTTGAAGAGAAAAGGTAGGCTAAACGATGTAGACAACATAAATGAGCTGAAAATTATTTTATTTCCTATACATAACCTCAAATATGGTCAGAAAGGCAATTTCTTGGCCATTTAACAAAAAAACCAAAATACAGAATCATTAATATTAGAAAACTCATTTTGAAGAGAAAAGGTTAGTGTTAGACGATGTAAACAGCAGAAATGAGCTGAAAATTATTTTATTTCCTATACATAACCTCAAATATGGTCAAAAAGGCAAGTTCTTGGCCATTTAACCTCAAATATCTCGATATCCTGACATGATGGATACATTCTGAGAATAACATTTATTTATTTATTTACTTAACAAAAAAATCAACTTGGAAATATTTTCTACGAAAGCAATAATAATAATAATAATAATGTCTTTATTAGAGCAAAGAAATTACATTTTCTTACTCTAAAAGGCGAAGTTTAGCTTAAAGCTAATCTGACACTTAAACCTTCCTACCTAAATCTAATCTAAACTTAACCTAAACTTAATCTAAGTAGCAGAAATCCTTATATATCTAAAGTATTTATTACATTTTTCCTACATAATGCTAATACATATAAATAAAATAAGGAAGAATGAGTACCGTATACACTAATAAATTTATATAAGCATTTAGAATTGTATACTAAGGTAGTAAGTAATGTTTTGCGTAGAATCCTAATCTGGCTTCAAAACTTACCTGTCACGTCATGATTTTGAAATATTTGAGGTTAAATGACCAAACAATTGCTTTCTTTGACTTTATTTGAGGTTATGTATAGAAAATAACAAATTTTCAGCCTATTTCTGCTAGTTGCATCGTCTACTACTACTTGTCCGCTTCAAATAGAATATTCGATTGTCAATCTTGCTCTAAGGCAGTGGTCCCCAAACTTTTTCCTGTGGCGCCCCCTTTTTATGCCATGAAAGGCTTACGCCTCCCCGGTGAGTAAGACAAGAGCTTGACTGCAATAACATTTATTTATTTATTTAACAAAAAAATCAAAATACAAAATCATTAAAATTTGAAAACTCAGTTTGAAGAGAAAAGGTAGTGCTAAACGATGTAGACAGCATAAATGAGCTGAAAATTATTTTATTTCCTATACATAACCTCAAATATCGTCAAAAATGCAATTTTTTGGCCACTTAATCTCAAAAATTTCAATATTTTGACATGATGGATAAATTCTGAGAATAACATTTATTTATTTGTTTAACAAAAAAATCAACTTGGAAATATTTTCTACGTCATGTTTTGCATAATATCCTAATCTGACCTCAAAATTTGCCTGTCACGTCATGATTTTGAAATATTTGAGGTTAAATTACCAAACAATTGTTTTTTTGGGCTTTGGCTATATTTGAGGTTATGTATAGAAAGTAAAAAAATTTCAGCTTATTTCTGCTAGTTGCATTGTCTACTGCTACTTGTGCCCTTCAAAATGAATTTTAGACAGCCCTTCTTTAAGGCAGTGGTTCCCTAACTTTTTCCCGTGGCGCCCACTTTTTATGCCATGAAATGCTCACGTCTCCCTGATGATTAAGACAAGAACTTTACTGCAACAACATTTATTTATTTAGTTCACAAAAAAATCAAAATGCAAAATCATTAAAATTTGAAAACTCATTTTGAAGAGAACAGGTAGTGCTAAACTATGTAGACAGCACAAATGAGCTAAAAATTATTTTATTTCTTATACATAACCTCAAATATGGTCAAAAAAGCAATTTCATTTACTTATTTATTTAACAAAAAAATCATTAAAATTCATTTTGAAGAGAAAAGGTAGTGGTGGACGATGTAAACAGCAGAAATAAGCTGAAAATTATTTTGTTTCCTATGCATAACCTCAAATATGGTCAAAAAGGCAATTGGCCATTTAACCTCAAATATCTCAATATCCTGACATGGTGGATACATTCTGAGAATAACATTTATTTATTTATTTAACAAATAAATTAACTTGGAAATATTTTCTACGTAATGTGTGGCCTCAAAACTTACTTGTCACGTCATGATTTTGAAATATTTGATGTTAAATTACCAAACAATTGCTTTTTTGGCTATATTTGAGGTTATGTATAGAAAATAAAAAAAATTCAGCTTATTTTTGCTAGTTGCATTGTCTACTACTACTTGTGCCCTTCAAAATGAATTTTAGATTGCCTCTCTTTAAGGCAGTGGTTCTCAAACTTTTTCCTGTGGCGCCCCCGTTTTATGCCATGAAATGCTCACGTCTCCCTGATGATTAAGACAAGAACTTTACTGCAATAACGTTTATTTATTTATTTCACAAAGAAATCAAAATGCAAAATCATTAAAATTTGAAAACTCATTTTGAAGAGAAAAGGTAGTGCTAGACGATGTAAACAGCAGAACTGAGCTGAAAATTGTTTTATTTGATATACATAACCTCAAATATGGTCAAAAAGCAATTTCTTGGCCATTTAACCTCAAAAATTTCAATATCCTGACATGATGGATAAATTCTGAAAATAGCATTTATTTATTTATTTATTTAACAAAAAAATCAACTTTCTGGCCTCAAAACTTATCTGTCACGTCATAATTTTGAAATATTTGAGGTTAATTTACTAAATAATTGCTTTTTTGGCTATATTTGAGGTTATGTATAAAAATAAAAAATTTTCAGCTTATTTCTGCTAGTTGCATCGTCTGCTACTTAACTTGTGACCTTCAAAATGAATTTTCGATTGCCCACTTTGCTCTAAGGCAGTGGTTCCCAAACTTTTTCCTGTGACGCCCCCTTTTTATGCCATGAAATGCTCTACGGAATGCTTTGCATAGAATCCTAATCTGGCCTCAAACCTTCGTCATGATTTTGAAATATTAGAGGTTAATTTACCAAATAATTTTTTGGCTATATTTGAGGTTATGTTCAGCTTATTTCTGCTAGTTGCATCGTTAAGTACTACTTGTCCCCGGCCATCAAAATGAATATTCGATTGCCTATCTTGCTCTAAGGCAGTGGCTCCCAAACTTTTTCCTGTGGCGCCCTCTTTTTATGCCATGAAATGCTCACGCCTCCCTCATGATTAAGACAAGAACTTTACTGCAGTAACATTTATTTATTTATTTAAGAAATCAAAATACACGATCACTAAAATTCGAAAACTCATTTTGAAGACAAAAGGTAGTGCTAAACGATGTAGACAGCACAAATGAGCTAAAAATTATTTTATTTCTTATACATAACCTCAAATATGATCAAAAAAGCAATTTCATTTACTTATTTATTTAACAAAGAAATTCAAAAAGTCATTTTGTAGAGAAAAGGTAGTGATAGACGATGTAAACAGCAGAAATAAGCTGAAAATTATTTTGTTTTCTATACATAACCTCAAATATGGTCAAAGAAGCAATTTCTTGGCCATATAACCTCAAATATCTCAATATCCTGACATGACAGGTAAATTCTGAGGCCAAAACTATTCTCTTTGGACTAGTGTGCCTAGATCCCGTTCCTAATTAATAAATAACTTTTTGAGTCATTTGATAACATTCATGGAGCATTTCTATTAAATTTCCAATAATCGTACCCATTAGTGTCTTACTTTGATGTAAAAACCATAAAAAAGCTCATATAAAAATTCAGGTGTTAAGAACAAGAAGTCACAGGTACCAAAAGTTGTGTGGGAAGCCTCATTACCTCAAGGACGTCTCCATGACTTCCATGACACGGCACGCCTATTGCAGGACGAAAACTGATATCACTCGAGTTTACATCTGCATTGTTTGAAGTACACGTAGATTATTATAAGTATCGTCTTTGTGCGCAACAAAAGTTAACAAAGCAGCAAATCGATTTTAATTTCGTTCTTTGATTAAAATTTATCACAAAACCCTAAGAACCTCCTTCCAGATCCGGATAATCTATCCGGCGTGCGTCGTCGTTAAGAATTTCCGCGCCACTCTCTCGCCTCTTGTTTATTTAATAATTACGTGAGCAAACGTGTAACAAATGATGCCACGTAATCGTTGTTAGCTTTGATTTAATGTTGACTGATAATTGCATTACGCACCAAACGCGAACTAAATGAACTACTAGTAAACAGGATAAATTGCAGCCAAATAGACGTTACGTTTGCTTGTAAACAACCGACTCTAATATCTCTTATATACAGGGTTATTGGTAATTCGATACATTTTTTGATAGTAGACCCATTTAGAAAAATTTTGAACCAAAATGTCTATTATCCAAAAGCCGTTAGTTTTTGAGATTTTGAGTCGCCCGATATCATTAGCAGGTAAAATATTTCGACATTATTTAATTATACTATTAAATCACCTCTTGAGCAATTTGATATTCACCGATTAAATTTAAACCGACTAATTTCGTTTGAAAACAATCGTACCCAGTAATGATCTGATTTAATATAGAAATCATAAAACAACTCAAAGGACTCTCTTATAAAACGCAAGCGTTTAAGAATAAAAAGTCTCCGGCACCAAACTCTATGTGGAAAGCTTCATTACTTCAAGGACGTCTCCATGACTTCCTTGACACGCCTATTGCGAATCCACGAAAAAAATTGATATCACCCGAGTCCTTCCATCCACGCTGTTCGAAGTACACCTGGATTATTAAATATAACGTTTTTGTGTCCAACAAAAGCTGATAAAGCAGCAAATCGATTCCGATTCCCTCTTTTGATTAAAATTTATTACAAAAAGCTTAAGAGCCTCTTTCCAGATCTGGATAATCTTTCCGTTGTTAAGGATTTCCCCACTGCTCTCTCGCTCCTAGTTTATTAAAAAATAATTACGTAAGTAAATATTGTCATCTCTTGAACATACCAAAATATAAAACAAATGAGTCTAGTTTGCCATGAAAGGCCGAAATTTCACCTGGTTACCTGGTAACCAGCAACAAAACAGTCAGCGAGTGCTCTTTTTCCAAGCTAAAGTATCTACGACACGTGTAGCTCCTAGAAAGTTACAGAGAATTATTGGAAATTTTGAATTTAACCGTTGAATTTTTCCCAGGTCCAGAATTCGTAGGTGATTAAGTAGCTTCTGATTACTATTACCAAAAATTACTCCTGGAGTCGTTTGAGCGTAAAAGTAAAAACACAAAGTTTGTATACATACAGAAAAATTATAATCGTTCTAATGAGTCGTAATTACTTTAATTATTATTTATTACAAACTCATTTATCTTCTCTTTCAAACTCTTGATGGCATAGGAAAATGCTTAATCATTAATCAATAATTGGGAAGTGAACTTGTTATGACATTAATTACCGCCCCATAATTAAATATTAACGTATCGAACGCAGTTTTTTATGTCCAAGGAAAGATGACTATCTGACTTTATTGGGTAAATTTGTAAATTAAAATGGCGTCGCGTGATTAATTGTTTGAATGCATCTGTCTATATGATGGGATTGGTCTTCTATAGAACCCTGCGTGGCTGTTATTTTCAAAAACAATGCGTTTTTAATAATTTTGCCTGAAAGGTATGCAACCCATTTAACGAAAAGTGAGAATTAAGCTAGAACGTATATTAATAACGTTACAAATTCCCCCCTTACTTTTAAAGAGAATTTCTTAAGAAATACGTTACAGTTGGATCCGGTAGTCAGGTATGAGGAGCTTCGCGTATTTTCGTTGGTTTCCCCGGTTAGTTAATTGTTGATAAAGAAATATTGGGAGGTATGATTTTTGTAAATATTTACCAAATATGTACACACTGACTGTTGCATTTTAATATTTGACACCAGGTCAGGTGACGCCAGCCCCTACGGGTCTGGCTACCTCTGCGAGAGAATTTTTTTTTTTAGATATCGGGTAAAAAGCCCCACAAAGTTTCGGAGTACAGAGAGATAAAGAAAATATAGGATTCTTTCTTTAAATTAAAAAAAAAATTAGAGTGACATCTCTAATTGGGTACAGCACCTGCGGGGCTGTTATTTTGAGAAAAAATTGAAGGATTAAAGGAGACTGTGGACTAGATTTAGTTTTATATGAATTAGGTAATTCGGCTTCATTAGTTGTGCGACTGTAGCTAGCAGTAGCCATCTTCTTCCTTTTCCCAGGAAACAATCCACCAATAGGATTAAATCGGCCAGAAGCCTCTGAAGTCGCGTAGCCTAAGCGTAGGTAACCAACTATACACCTGCGTCCGCTTGGATTGTCTAAGTTAGCCGCGCAAAGAATGGCTAATTATTAATTTTACCCAAAGGTATGCAACCCATTTAACGAAAAGTGCGAATTGAGCTAGAACGTAGAATTACAACGTTACAAACTCCCCCCTTACTTCAAAGAGAATTTCTTAAGAAATAGGTACGTTACAGTTGGATCCGGTTTAAAGATTTCGGGTAAAATGTAGAGTCTGGCGGAAAGATCGTATTTGATGTGCGGTGGTATATTAGAAATATATGTAACCGAGAGGATTAAATTTCACCTTAATCCATTAATGTTGGCCACAGCTGCAGTGTCAACCCTAAGTCCTAAAGATTACCTGATGTCAAATTATACGACACCCAAACGCAAGTTAACTTCATCTACCCAGGTGGCTCAGGCGCCCCCGTAATTAAGATACTGGCTAGTTCCTGTGCAACTTTAAACCTACACGGGTATAAGAGCTCCTAATTGCGAAACTAGCCAACTCTTTACCGGGAACGTTTTGTATTTATTGAATGATTGCATGTTCTGATAAGTTTGTTTACCAGCTCTTAATATTAATACTTGTTGCTTGTTTAGTCATTCCGCTTTGCAAATTGAAACTCATAAGCCTGCAGCACTCATTAAGGAAAGTAAAGGCATGTATAGAGTGCAAGTGTAACGACACCCACGCCCCTAATATCCCTAGATTGGAGCAGGATATCGCATGCGATAAAACAGGGAGGAAGTAGAGCTTTTCTGTGAAATCCTCAGTGCCACTCACCTGTCCGGTCGCCCTACTTATATTTCAAATAAGAACCAAAATATTCTAAACGAACAAAGGCTTCCAACGACTACTGAATACACTTCAGGATATAACGAGATTAAAAAACGAATTTAAATTTGTGGTCTTTGAAGAAGTTGGTAGCTACTCACGTAATGAAACTCAAAGGCCCATCTCCCAAACGCAGCGGTTGCTTCAATTAAAGTTGGCTTCCTCCACTTCAGTTGGACTTAACACTTAACCCCCCCTTTACTTTTGTAGACTTTGAGAATTCAAACAATTTATTTGGGCCGTTGTGACATCGTGATGGCCCTCATAAAAGTGTCTCTTTTTACAAAAGGTATGAAATCTCGGATATAAGTCGGATACAAAAATTGTGTGAGCAATGTAATCCTATAGAGAAGATTGACGAAACACAAAAACTCGAGCGGGTAATCTCGTGTATCGCATCTTTTCAGCATGTACATACGCAGATTCAGCGTAATTGATTGGGGAAACCACCTCCACTTGTCTCTGCTAGATGGATTCTCATCTTGGATATGAGGGTCGGTCAGACATAAGTTGCTGCAAACTATATTGTACGAAACTTGATTATCCCTTCATCTTGTGTCGCTGATGAATAATTTAATTTCGCGAAGGCGAAATATCGGCTGATTGGCTAAAGGGAATACCAGAGTTATAAGAGAAAACAATATAGCACGCAAGACTAAGTGTCACCATATTCGGTTGATGGAAAACCTGTCCGCTCTGATTTTAGAAACGCAAGAAGCAAAGGATTTAACAAACAATTTGTGCGGAGGCATGTGATGACGTCCACAGGGTATAGTATGAACGGCAGTCGGTTAGCTATAGATATTCTTGTCTATACAGAGGGTTTTACAATACGGCGAACTACTGCCACAAACGTAGAGCTATTTACTAATGACTATAAACTTTATACACTGAAGCCTCAAAGATTGCCCGAGCGAACAAATCTAATCAGCCGATGCATATTTTATGAAACAAAAGACAAATGGAGGAATTACTAATAAGCGAAGGAAATTACCAAAATCGGGCTGGGGCTTCGTGAGAAAAGCGCATAGAAGTGCATTTTTGATGCATTTCGAGTGCATCGCTACACTGTTTTTCAAAAAATTCAACATCCCGATTACATAACTTTTCATCAATTATTTTGACTAATTCCCCTCCACTAAAATAACATAATTAAAAACATATCGGCTCCGTCAGTACGAGCAAACAGAATAATATATTTTTCATCACCCCTGCAACAACCGACGCCGACGCTCCAATTTAATATTTATGAAGACATAAAAAGGGGATTATTTATTGCACAGAACGTCAGTGTTCATACCGAACAATACGAATAAAATATTCAGCGGTATATCTCCAGGGTGATTTGAAATGTGTAACGTTTCCATATTATGTACATTCGTTGTATATAGACAGAAACATTTGTGTGAAAATAAATTAAATATATGAAACATTAATTATTGTAATGATTTTCCGCGTGACATTATTAGTTAATTAACAAATTAAATATTCAGGAAATGTGTATCGCTAGCTGTACATTGTTTTGTGGAATACAATGTCTGGTGATCCATGCTACAATTTCAAATAATAACACAATAAAATCGAGTTCAAAACACTTACCATTGCATGTTAACTGTTTCTGGGACTTTTCATGGCTCTTGGCTAAAGTTGTAGTCTATCATGTCGCTGGAGTGGCATTGAGTCATCGGAAAAAGTTGATCTCTGGTACATCCATCCATACCAAAACTCTCCACACAATCTAGAAATAATTTGGATACAATCAGTTTAGAAAAAGTGTAAGAATACTGAGGATAATGAGTAAATATTTTTCGAAGCGGCAATAGCATCAAGTCGAGTTATGCCGAGGCGTCGTTCTCATCCAATGCTTATTGATTGGCGAGGCAAATGAACTAATTATAGATGATTCTCTTTATCAAGTGAGAAGTTACTAATAATTTTGTTCTGTTTCGAACTCTTACTTTATGCCTTTATTACTTCCAAAGTTAATTCGCCTCTCGTAGATTACAGTGCAGAGACAATTTATCAATATTGATTTGATGAAAGTGGCTAGGGGTCACGTAACGTAGAAAGTTAAGGCCTCCAGCAACAACGTCCTGCGAGCGTCTCAAGGGGGGACTTTATGCCAAAAACACTTAGTTCTGGTCTTTACTTTGCTATTAAACTTTAGCTAATAGCCTTTACGTCGATATTCGTTGAATACTTTGCTGGCGAACGCACGAAGACTGGAAAAGACGTTGACGTTACAAAAACTTCCCTAACAAGGTCCGGTTTTAACACACCCGACTATGATGAAGTGGTAATTAATTAATTTTTCGTCCCAGCGGATAGAATGTAAGCAAGTAGACGAATTAATAATAACAATGATAATAGGAAAAGTTCCTTGAAACAAGCAACCTTGTGGAGATATGTTGTGACGCTCTTTCTTACTTTGCTGGGCTGTTTGCAATTTACTACAGTACCTTCTAGAGTAGTGTAAGATATAGGTTCTGGCTGCCCCCACTCTACCTGTACAAAAAAGAAAGGCTGCCTCTGATTGGTCGGTCTTTAAGTCGGTATAACTTTCGAGCGGGAAGAGATATTTGAATTTTTTAAACAGATATTTTCTTGGCCCAGCAAATTTAAAAGAGAAAGGTAGTCTCTAATTGATGCATAGTTGATTATTTAATAATAAATAGCTGACCTCGTTATATAAATCATGCCAATATTTTATTTATTATTATGGTTATAATATCATAGACTTTCGAATCAGATTTATTTAAAACATTTTCGGATTTTAAAAGTAACTTTGATGTATTCATTTTGAATAGTCTGTTAAAACTATATAATATTCTTTCTTAGGAAATAACGTTGGCCTAACCCTTCTTCTCCTACCTTTCTTTCAAATACAGATATAAACTGAAGTAAACAAATAAAAAACAGGGTAGGCTTTAAATATTTTTAAAATTTATATATTTTAATTAATGCAATATCTTCCCCTCTCCTCTCATAAGAATATAAGCAGAATGTAACTCGTGAAAAGAATCAGTCCATTACGAAATGAATACGAACGAGCAAATTATTGTAAACAAGGTGTGGAGTGCTATTCTCTCTCAAAAATGGATCAATCAATTTGTAAAACCTTTTTTTTAGAACAAAATCTCAGTGGAGAAACGGACGTTTACAGTGGTCTAGAGGTTAAATGCCAATTTTAGCGGTCTGGGCAATTTCCCATATGGATCTAATTAGTTTTACACACTCTAAATAATATTTTCAGTACTTTAGGACTAAATTTATACGAGTATAGAGGCGGTGTGTCAAACGGACTGGTACTGGTGAGCTCGGCGACTAGACAAAAAATTTCCCTTTAATGATCGCTCCCGGTGAATTTATACAAATTGCTTCTGACGTTGAGGTTGCCGATTGGATAGTCCAAGCGCGTTACATAATTTATGATAGATATTCGACATTCGATAGATAGACAATATGGCAATCTTACAGATTTCATTGCGATCTACTTGTTATATTTTTGTTATGACTGACAGGTAGTGCGTTTGGGCCCTTGCTGTGCAGTATAGATTCTCGATTATCCCCAAAAACTCGCTTAATTCCGCTTCATCTGTCGCGAGACGTACGACGCAAATGAATAGACTCCTTATCAGAATATATTATTTCACATGACACCTTAGAAATCACATCTAGCGGCTTGTAATCCTTTCTCCGATATTATACAGCTCCCTTAACTCTAACTAATAGACAATATCTCGGCGAGCTCGAACGTTGTCATTTATCACGGTCTTACAAAGCTGTGCCTGCTGGGATGTCTTCAGTTATTGCGCTCCTCAAATAATGCTTATGGTCCCCGAGATAACTTACTTTCCCCGCTGACATTCTAATCTCTACCCAACAATTCCACTAATGCCAGAATTAGGTGAGGTTCAAAATTATAATACATCTAATATGTGAGCGTTATTTATTGCGCGTACAGGTTTCCGTAAACATGGCAGGATACTAGGGGAAAGCCCTGAACGACGTTCGTTACTATTTATCTGCGTTGTAAGGGAGTGGCTTATCTTGAACTGTTTAAAACTTGACGCTCTTATCAAAAATTATCCAGTGCAAGAGGGCATACCCGAGTTGCTCAGCTCCATCAAGGGTGGCAATGCAGCAAACACTTGAGCCAACCTTACCTTGCGACAAGCTGGTGCCATATGCAAAATGTCAGGCATCAGTCAGAGATTTTTTGAACAGTGCCTATATTTCTTTGGCGTTGACATCGAAATCGTGTTCGAATATAAAATATGCTACCCGTATATACTACAGTCGACCACATGAGTAACCGGCATACATAAGACGATATTTACTGACGCTTTCACTGGTCTAGCATGGGACGTAGGTGTTACGGGTCGTCAAAAAAAAGGCCGGTCGCCTTATGAACAGAGAGCAGTATAGTGGAGGGAAATGAGTCAAACTAATTGAATAAAAGTGATGTAATCGGGAAATTGACCTTGACCTTGAGCCACAGATGGATATACCCTCCCGGTATCCTTAATAAAAAGTAAATAATTCCCTGCCAGCGTACTGCAACCAATAAATTTATTTGAGAACTGGAATAGTACTTATTGCTATTTTTAATATCAAAAAATTATAATTAATTGAATGGGCGCACGTCAAATGCTAACATAGCACTCAGCAACACGCGATAAGGACGAATTCGACCAGTTTTCGCTTTCCGCAGGGTAAACACTTACCGCGAGTCTCCTTTCCTGAAGAGGCCGTCTTGAACTCGTGAGTGAGTAAACTAGGCCTGAATCAATATCAGCCAGCAAATTTTATGGAAATAAATATTTCTCTCGGTCTTGCGGCTCAACATCGATGCTAACAGAAATGTGGCGCTGAGGGGTGTGTCAACATAAACATCAAAGACGGATATGGCACATCGTTTAAGGAGGTATCATTTACGTCAAAAAAGTTCCCCGTCTCGAATTATGGTTCTTTAGGAATGTAATGTCCTCCCATTATGGCTTACTTTACGACGAACTTTCCAGAGTCCTGAATTGAAAAATCAATTCTAATAAAAGCTAATGTAATGAATTAACTTACAAAGGGGGACCGAAATTAAAGAAGTTCAAAACTAAATCAGTGCGAAGACAATTCACGTATGCTGGGTGTTTTTAAACCTTTCATATATTTATTATTCTTCCATATTATCCTATAATAATAACACAAGATATACCTAGAAGAAAATATCAAGCGCATAAAAACGATAACGATGATATAAGCACACTTCACGTCCATAAACGGCAGCTAATGATAACAAACTTAGACCAGGTCCCAGACAATTTTTTTGTTAAATTTGCGTCCCTCGCACATAATCCCGGTAGATGAAAGCAGCCGCAGCAAATGGCTAAAACAATGGCTACGTAATGTCTTTTTGGCTGGAGCAATAAATATACTGCAACCCCACATTTATAGAACTTACCCGCTAGGGTCATTGGGTTTAACTATTATGTTAGAGACAGGAGTAATAGCCATTTACGTGTCTCCTCAAGTAAGGGTAATTAATTACGAGTATAAGTTTCGAGAATTTTATTGCCACTAGAAAATTTAATGGATCTCAGGCGGAGCTAATCTCGCACAAAGTTATTGTTAATAATTTGAAATTGCCAACAGTATGTAAGGGTTTCCTCTATGTCAGATTAATTCACAAATTAATGCAGAATATTGCAACGATCTTAACACTTTCTCACTCTCAGGACCGTCTGTTGCAAGGACGAGTGCAATTGGCTGGGACGATCGACGTTTTATTGTTAAAACATTAATCCGCGTCCATTTAATTTGGCAATATAGTTTTCAGATATACCGAGTAACCGTTGTAAATTATGTAACGCGCTAGAGTTAGAGCTTGGTAGGAAACATATCTAGCCCGAGGTAATTGTCTAAGTTCAAGTTCTAGTGCTCTCGTTAGGGGGATAGAATTTTCTCGAAGTATATACGTTTGATCAATGACGTTTGTTTCAGAAGGGACGTAACTACCCCTGTAGAGCTACCTTGAAGTGATAATAAGTGATAATTGTCATATCCGCCCTGAGAAACTTAATGTTGCAGGTTTTCAATTTTTTTTTAATGTGTTTGGGATGATTTAAAGGATACTAAATTTAAATTGGTACTGGTAAATGGCCGGCCGACAACAAAATCGAATTGTAGTCAATTAAAAACCCATAAATTTAAATGATACCATACGATGGTTTATCGCGTCCAAATCTAATAAATTTCGAATTTTAATGTTTATCGGAAAACAATTAGATTCGAGGCTTCCATTACACGCTCCAGTTAATTTTTATAAACCTTCCTGCAAATATTAGTTTTGTTGAACATTGCGTTAATATTGTAATCCCTCACGATATCGTTGCAGAATAATTTACCTAATTGTTTGGCAAGATGTCCCGATACAAATTTTCAATATAACCTATAAGCTGCCATTAATTACTCTAACTGAGTGGGTTAGGACGCCAGTGATGTGTTTGAAGCCATTAAATATTCATGGTATCATTACACGATCATCTATATGAAGTCTTTAATATAGGGAGCGTGACGCTAACGTTCAGGAATTGCCGAGGAATTTACCCTGTTCCTAAACGTAACCCTAAGCTCTGGCTGGCTTACAAAATAGTGCAATTACTTACTTTGGCACAGTTATTTGTTCTCTCATTATTTGCGATAAGTGCTAAAGCTTCATTAGGGAATTCGGTGGGGGCTTGAGCTGCGTAGGCGTTATAATGCTAGAAAATATTTCATTCTTATGCGTACAAAAGTATATTTATTCCAGTTTGTTTGAGGGCTCGGCCGTCCATGTTGCTTTTCGATTAGTGATTGCAAAGAAATAGGGAGAAGAAATTGGCATAGCTATAGGGGTTCTTTTGGAGACGATCCAAATTTAGGAAAAAAAAGAAATAATCAAAAGCGTCGGTTACTTTCGAAGCAGGAGTCATGTGTCATGTGGGGTTTACCAGGGACTGACACAAAAAATCCTGCCTGTGAACATGATCACAATTTACTTTCCTATAAATTTAATCAAATTTGTTGAACACATTTTGAATTACTGCGTCAAGCTCCTTATATACCCCAATTACTGGACAATGAACCAAAAAAATCCCCAGTGTAAGCAGTATCACAATTTATTTTCCTATAAATTTAATGACTTATTGGAGAAAGTTGGAATCACTACGTAAATCTCTCTATATCCTCAACTAATGGACTTAAAGATAAAAAAATCCCTGTTGTGAGCTGTATCACAATTTACTTTCCTATAAGTTTAATTAGATTCGTTGGAGAAAGTTGAAAGTTGACTACGTACAGCTCATTGTGTCTTCAGTTACAACAAGGCAAAAAATTTCCTATTGGAAACAGTATCACAATTTATTTTCCTATAAATTTAATAAGACTTGAAAACATTTGAAACTACTTGTTGAAAAATTTTTGAAATAACACGTGAAGCTTCTTTTATAATTCAATTACTGGACAATGAGGTAAAGAAATCCCTGTTGCTAGAAGTATCACAATTTATTTTCCTGTAAGTTTAATTCGATCTGTTGAGGAAAGTTGGAATTACTACGTAAAGTTCCTTATATACTTTAATTACTGGACAAGACAAAAAAATCTCTATTGGGAGCAGTATCACAATTTATTTTCCAATAAATTTAATTAGACTCGTTGAAGAAATATCAAATTACCATGTATATATTTTAATTTCTAGACAATCAGACAAAAAATCCCTGTTGTGAGCTGTATCACAATTTATTTTCCTATAAATTTAATTAAAAGTGTTGAAGAAATATGAAGTTGCCACGTGAATTAATACTCCAGTCTCTAGAGAATGAGACAAAAAAATCCCCGTTGTAAGTAGTATCACAATTTTCCAAGTTTAATTAGAATTATTGAGGACAATTGGAATTACGCATAAGCTCCTTATGGACTTCAATTACTGGACAATGAGCAGCTTCACAATTTATTTTCTTTGAAATATAATTAGACTTGATAAAGAAATTATAAATTACTACGTAAAATTGCTTATATACTGCAATAACTGGACCTTAAGCCAAAATAATCCGTTGTGAACAGTACTTATCACAATTTATTTCTCATGAATTCGATTAAACTTGTTAAAAAACTAAATGAAATTACCACGTATAGCTCCTTATATCAATTACTAGATAAGACAAAAGAATCCCTATTGTGAGTGTATCACAATTTATTTTCCTATAAGTCTAATTGCATTTTTGTTGAGGAAAGTTGGAATTACTACGTAGAGCGTCTTATGTACTTCAATTACTGGACAATAAGACAAAAAACCCTATTGAAAGCAGTTGAGTATCACAATTTATTTTCCCATGAATTTAATTACATGTTGAAAAAATATGAAATTACCACGTAAAGCTACTTATATATTTTAATTACTTAGACAATGAGACAAAACACTTTTGTTGTGAGCAGTATCACAATTTATTTGCCTATAAATTTAATGAAACTTAGAAATACTACGTAAAGTTCCCTATATACTTCATTTACCGGACAATGAAGTAAAGAAATCCCTGTATATGAGCTGTATCACAATTTATTTTCCAATAAATTTATTTATACTTGTGGAGGAAGTCTACAATTACTTCGTAAAGGTCTTTATGTACTTTAATTACTGGAAAATGAGGTAAGGAAATCACAATTTTGAGTAGTGTCACAATATACTTTTCTATAAATTTATGAAAACTGGTTGGAAAGAGTTGGAATTACCATTGCCATGTGAAACTCCTTATATTTATGCTTCAATTACTGGACAATGGGCAGTATCGCAATTTATTTTCCTTTAAATTTAGACTCGTTAAAGTAATTTGGAATTACTACGTAGAGCTCCTTACCTATATACTTCAATTACTGGACAATAAGACAAAAAAATTTCTATTTGGAGCATTATCACAATTTATTTTCCCATAAACTTAATTAGACTTGTTGAAAAAATATGAAATTGCCACGTGATGTTCCATATCTACTTTAACTACTAGATAATGAGCCAAAAAATGTTTGTTGTGAGCAGTATCACAATTTATTTTCCTATAAGTTTAATTAAATTTGTTGAGGAAAGTTATAATTGCTATGTAAAGCCCTTATATACTTCAATTACTGGATAATGAGACAAAAATTTCTCTATTGTGAGCAGTATCACAATTTATTTTCCAATTAATTTAATTAAAATTGTTGAAAAAATATGAAATTACGACATGAAGCTCCTTATAGGCAGTAATTGCTAGACAACGAGACAAACAATTTTTGTTGTGAGTAGTCACAATTTATTTTCCTATAAATTTAATGAAACTTGGAAATACTACGTAAAGTTCCCTATATACTTCATTTACCGGACAATGAAGTATAGAAATCCCTGTATATGAGCTGTATCACAATTTATTTTCCCATAAATTTAATTATACTTGTAGAGGAAGTATGCAATTACTTCGTAAAAGTCCTTATTTATTTCAACTACTCGACAATGAGGTAAAGAAATCACTATTGTGAGCAGTTTCACAATTTATAATAATAATAATAATAATAAATAATAAATGGCTTTTATTGGCACAGTATAAGAATACAAAGAACAAAACAAATATATATATGTAGAGAAGAATATGCCAAAGGGCAGAGTTTGGAGCAAGTCCATTCTTACACTCAACCCGATTTTCTTATAAATTTGTGGAAACTGGTTGGAGAGAGTTGGGATTACCATTACCACGTAAATCTCCTTATATACTTTAATTTGTGGACAATGGTCAGTATCACAATTTATTTTCCTTTAAATTTAGACTCGTTAAAGAAATTTGGAATTACTACGTAGAGCTCCTTACCTTCATACTTCAATTACTGGACAATAAGTCAAAGAAATCCCTATTTGTAGCAGTATCACAATTTATTTTCCAATAAATTTAATTAGACTTGTTGAAAAAATATGAAATTACCACGTGATGCTCCTTATATACATTAATTACTAGACAATGAGACAAAAAATATTTGTTGTGGGCAGTATCACAATTTATTTTCTTATAATAAATCAGATTTATTGAGGAATTGCTTTGTAAAGCTCCTTATATACTTCAATTATTGGATAATGAGACAAAAATATCAGTATCACAATTTATTTTCCTATAAATTTAATGAAACTTGGAAATACTACGTAAAGCTCCCTATATACTTCAATGAAGTAAAGAAATCCTTGTATGTGAGCTGTATTACAATTTATTTTCTCATAAATTTAATTATACTTGTGGAGGAAGTCTGCAATTACTTCGTAAAGGTCTTTATATGTACTTTAATTATTGGAAAATGAGGTAAAGAAATCACAATCTTGAGCAGTGTCACAATTTATTTTTCTATAAATTTATGGAAACTGGTTGGAAAGAGTTGGAATTACCATTGCCATCTGAAACTCCTTATATTTATGCTTCAATTACTGGACAATGGGCAGTATTACAATTTATTTTCCTTTAAATTCAGACTCCTTAAAGTAATTTGGAATTACTGAACAAGACGAAAAATTCGTATTGGGAGCAGAATCACAAATTATTTTCCCATAATTAGACTTGTTTTGAATAAATCACGTGAAGCTCCTTATTTACTAGACAATGAAACAAAACATTTTTGTTGTGAGCAGTATCACAATTTATTTTCCTATAAATTTAATGAAACTTATTAAAGAAAGTTGGAATTACTACCTACGTGAAGCTGCCTATAAAATTCTTACTGAACAGTAAGGTAAATAATTCGCTGTTGTGAGCAGTATCACAATTTATTTTCCTATAAATTTATGGAAACTGTTTGGAGAAGAAAGTTGAAATTAGTATAGTGAGGCAACTAGCAGTAACAATTGGACGTCAGGAAGTCATACAACACTGGAAAACAATCGGTAGAAGAACTGCTAGTACGTAAAGATCTTTTGCATTGAACGGGAGCACCAGGAATGAAGTAAACATGCACGTACATTGGCGAACCCAAATCAAAGATCAACGGAATTGCAGAAATGTGTATTGGGAATACTGGCAGGACACTGTATATCAAATAAATACTTAGCCAAGGTAAGGAAGGAGGATGATCGGATGTGTGGAGTAGAGGACTAAACCCCTTTTACGTCATTGCAGAACATTATTACATAGGTTTCAATAAAGTCGCTTGAATAGTTTCGTGATTTTCTGCACGAGGAAACTGAATTTACTTCAGTTGAAATACAATTTTCTAGGCAAGCGAAATCTAGCCATTAATCGCGGCGCATTCGCCATTTCTGTAAAATAATTAAAACATCCACAGAGATACGCGCTTATAAATCTGGTGGAACAACACGACGGTGCCATATATCTCGAACTGAGAAAATATTGGTTTAGACACAGTTTGCATTGCATATGCTAATATAAAGATCCCCGAGGACAAACATACTCTAGACCGGGGAATCAGTATCGAGCTGTAGCCGGGCAAATCCTATCTATAACGCTATCGAAACTCAATTTGTTGCAGATTGTTTGATTTAACCGTCCTATGCCTTCTTCTGACTGATGCCTTGGAATCGAAGAAAGTTCAGTAGATAAATCCCACCGTATATATAAACTTACTAACTGGAGGCTGTGCTATATTATTGATTATATTAACTTAAAAATCTGCGGTGCCGCTGTACAGGAAGGCCCCAGGTTACTGAAACTTTATGAAAAAAGCTACTCTTATTAGGCCTGTAGAATTAGACGATGTGAACGGGAATCTGTAACTAATTCGTTTCAGATAGCCGTAGGTAAAAACAGGTGTATTTAGTTATAAGGAATATACCTCTGCGATTCCTCCCAAATCAAATAAACAGAACATTGTTTAAAAGTCACTTTTATGTGAAAAAATCATAAAATTTGGAGTTTTTTAAAAGTTGCAGTAAGATTGCAGTAGATTAATTTTTTTGAATGTTTCTGTTTACTAGGTAATTCCAAACCGGTTAATTTAAGCCCCGGTTGATTTCATTTCATTGATTATTTATTTAAATAATTGCCGAAAACCATCGAAATTTTCGAAAATTTCAAGCATTTTTTACTCTGAAAGGAAAAATGCTAGACTCTTGAAACTTTGGTGGAATAGGTGTCTCATTACCCTCAACTTACAAAAAAAATTTCTTTTCCAAATGTTTATTAGTGTTCGAAAAATTCTATTTGTTTATTAAAAACGTCCCAAATGTTTAATGAAAAATTGACCTATTAACGTTATCAAAAATAATTCAACCACAGCTCATTTTTTTCGTCAAGACGTCAATTTTATGAATCTGTTATGGGCGTATCGATTTTCAATAATTTTGACCGTCAAAATGGCGTTAACAACATTGCTACTTTTCGGAGCAGCGTTTTTTGCAAATAACTTTACAACAAATGAACGTATCTGCACAAATCTTTCATATTTGAGTTGCTGGTATTTTTCTACAAATTTATAAAAAAAAATTGTTGCTCTGGGACATGTAGGAGCCGAGATAATTTTTTTAAATTGTTTAATGCGCCAAACGTTTATTTATTAATATTTATGGCCAAAATTGAAACTGGTTGTTAATAGGATCTTGAATTTTGTGAATTCATCAAGTCCTATTGAAAACGGGCCCTTTTTGAGGTCAAAATATAATTTTTAATAATTAGTGATTTTAGAGCGTCTTCAATTTGTTTGGTTCAAGGGACAGCTGAATTTTTGATCAAACGAGATTCAAATTGGGGTAGCGAGAAAAATTTGTCATATCTCCGTTATTTTCCGGCCAATTTCGACGTTTTTTTTTTTAATTTGGGGAAGCTCACGAAAATAATAACAATGGGCACATTTGCAATATCTAAATAATAAACATATAATTGTTATAAACAATTTTTTTTTTAATTTTTTCTTTTTTGGGCTTATGCAACTTATAATGTGCTAATGTATTAAATATAAATTTATAAAGATTATACAATGTATGCACAAACTATTTCTCCATCAAACAATATACGATTTTACAGCATTGTTACCATTATATAATCTTTATAAATTTATATTTAATACATTAGCACATTATAAGTTGCATAAGCCCAAAAAAGAAAAAATAAAAAAAAAAAAGCTTATAACAATTATATGTTTATTATTTGGATATTGCAAATGTGCCCATTGTTATTATTTTCGTGAGCTACCCCAAATTAAAAAAAAAAAAACGTCGAAATTGGCCGGAAAATAACGGATATGACGAATTTCTCTTGCTACCCCAATTTGAAACTCTTTTGATCAAAAATTCAGCTGTCCCTTGAACTAAACAAATTGAAGACGCTCTAAAATCACTAATTATTAAAAATTATATTTTGACCTCAAAAAGGGCCCGTTTTCAATAGGACTTGATGAATTCACAAAATTCAAGATCTTATTAACAACCAGTTTCAATTTTGGCCATAAATATTAATAAATAAACGTTTGGCGCATTAAACAATATAAAAAATTATCTCGGCTCCTACATGTCCCAGAGCAACAATTTTTTTATATAAATTTGTAGAAAACTACCAGCAACTCAAATATGAAAGATTTGTGCAGATACGTTCATTTGTTGTAAAGTTATTTGCAAAAAACGCTGTTCCGAAAAGTAGCAATGTTGTTAACGCCATTGTGACGGTCAAAATTATTGAAAATCGATACGCCCATAACAGATTCGTAAAATTGACGTCTTGACGAAAAAAATGAGCTGTGGTTGAATTATTTCTGATAACGTTAATAGGTCAATTTTTCATTAAACATTTGGGACGTTTTTAATAAACAAATAGAATTTCTCGAAAAGTAATAAACATTTTGAAACGAAATTTTTTTTTGTAAGTTGAGGGTAAAGAGACACATATTCCACCACAGTTTCAAGAGTCTAGCATTTTTCCTTTCAGAGTAAAAAATGCTTGAAATATTTCGAAAATTTGGATGGTTTTCGGCAATTATCTAAATAAATAATCAATGAAATGAAATCAACCGGGGCTTAAATTAACCGGTTTGGAATTACCTAGTAAACAGAAACATTCAAACAAATTAATCTACTGCAGTCTTACTGCAATTTTTAAAAAACTCCAAATTTCATGATTTTTTCACATAAAAGTGACTTTTAAACAATGTTCTGTTTATTTGATTTGGGAGGAATCGCAGAGGTTTATTCCTTATAACTAAATACACCTGTTTTTACCTACGGCTATCTGAAACGAATTAGTTACACCGTTTTTTCTATTTCTGCAGGCCTATATATCTGATGAAGAAACAAGTTGTCGAGGGATTAAATTTAGGAAAGTTATGGTGAATCAAAGGGCGCACTTAGTTCTGGAAAGAAAATTTTGGGCTAAATTAAAAAGTATAATAAAACATATAGGAAAATACACAAAAAAATCCGAATGCTTTTAATAAGGCCGACATTGGGCTTTGGCGTATTATTGGGGCACCCTGTATGTTATGAATCGCTATAAAAAGACAATTTTGTACGAAATTATTTTTTAATACGTATGCTCTTTCATTTGACTGATGTAACCTACTTTTAAAAAATGTTGAGTCCGCGTTTTTCTGACAGCAACTTTTATTTCCGGCAGGCGCCCAGCCGAGCAGCCAGCGAGAAATAAGACTCCATTGTAACACATATTGTGTATTTGGATCACGAACCCTTGCTTTACCTTTTCCACGTGCACACAGAATGATTGTAACTTTGAATCCTCGTGCATTACTGACATGCACAGAATAACAAACAATCGGGGTGTGTAAGTGATAATACAGCACGTTTTTCTAAGCGACCCGACAGGGCGCGAATATACGTCAACATCTAAAAGGCGCACTTAAAGTTTCCCTTGCTAGTATTTTACGTTGGGAACTATTGTGCATTGCAGGGGTGGCGGAATTTTTTTATAAAAGGGCTGGAGTTTGAAAACAATTTTATGTGCTAAATAGGATGGCAAGAAACAACTACTCAGCGGGCAAATATCCCGACCTGTATTGAATTATGCCTGCAAACATAGATCGGTTTAGGTAGTAGGAATGTAAAAATATTGCAAATAGTCGGTTATGCAAAACAGAAACCAAATACTTGCCGCATATCACTTGTACGTTCATTTAAAATTAAATTAATTTCCTTTCCGACAACAGATATAGGGCAACTAAATATAGACCACATTAATATTCATGAACCCAATTTTCCAGTAAAATTGAAATAACTGACAGTCCTGAGTCCTGAGTAGTTAGGAGTGAATATCGATAATACATTAAAAATGGACGATCGCTTGGGAAATACAAGTAGTAGAAGTAGTTAGAAAACTTTTCGTAAGGATATTGAAATACAAATATAAAACCGATCAGTGTAATGAAGAAAAACCCCATTTAATATTGTTACGAAATTTGTTTAGATATCCGGATTTTTGAATGTTAACATAATAAGTTGTTACACAGTTGAAATTCTAGCACTCTCGCTCTCGCTCGGGAGATTGACCAACACTTCTTGCGCATCCTCTGGTCATTCAAGATGGCCGCTCATAAATAAATAATAAATTGTGCATAGTACCGATTAAGAACCGTATATTTTGTATGGCCTTTTAAAGGCAACCCGTTTTCACTTCTTCTGTGTACAACTAATCAGACGCGTATGGTAAATTGTCCACCAGTCCGTTAAAAAACGACAGTCATCTACCAGACCCCTGGACAAGACCGTTTCTTCACTGTAGCTATCCCAGCCTTTCTCGAAACCGCCGAGAAACAAAGTGCTGTTTTTTGCACCGTAAAATAAGGAACTGCAGCCCGAGATTCTGTTTAAAAAGTGTTAAAAAGGTGACAGGGACTGTTTGTAGGTAGTAAGTTGCAAACAGGCGTTTTGAAAATTCTGGAATTAGTTTTATGTGTCCGGAAATATTTCGATTGCGGCTTTTTATGAAATTAGATTTACTCGCCTCAACTTTCGGAATATCCGGAGAATATCTAATTGGGGAAATTAAATAAAACAATATATTTCGCTAAAAGTTTATGTAACTTCAGGCTGTGGAATATTTTAATTATGTTTAGTGACGATTTTATCAAAACTTTTCGACATAGATAATTGCTTTAAGATAAATTAAATTTCCCACCGGGTCTTTCATTCGGCATCTTGTCATCGCCATCCCTACAAAAGTCGTTTTTATTCCCAGTCATTTTGATTTCATTAGAGCTGCGTATATACAAATATCCTACAAGCAATTTTAAAATTAATATTTATTATTTTTGTTTTATTCATATCTCTTCAAATAAGGAAGAATCTAACCTTAAAGCGATTAGTTCTGGAGAAGACATAATTTCTCCTCTCTGCTTTTACTTATTTGAAATTATGCGCTAGTAATCGTTGGAGGCTTAGCATAAAGTTAAACATGGAGTTATACCAAATATAGTGTGTGATTAAGTTCAAGCGTGCTGGATGAGCTTGTAAAGTTAAATAAGCGACTGGATTTAGTCACAACATGTAAAGGTCTGCAAATTTGCATTTACATGGAAATATATTCCTAGATTGCTAATAAATCGTTGTACAATCATTGACACCACTTAAGGCCGCAATTATTGTCGAATCAGTCAAACAACTACTTTCCCGACTGTACGTTATAAAACAGTGGAATTAAACAACAGAATCCATAGCGAGCCCTTAACGCGTTGAAAAGCAATCGTTAAAATTCGCAGCAGCTTTACAGGTATTACAACTTTGGCAAAAAAGTCCGAATTCAAGTCTGTAGCGGCTTTCACTCAGTCTCGCCATATTTCACCCTTATTCCCCTGAAGAACAGTGTTTATACGACAATAATTAATGTTGTATTAAGCTCTGAGCAAAGAGGACCCGCTACCGCCGAAGCACATAACCGAAAATAACAAAAAGGAAAATGACCTAAACATAAAAGAAGTACTTATAAAACATTCATGTTGCGGATATTTAAGGCCCACCTCGTTTTATGCCAGAACAGAGCTTAGAGTACCTCAGGGAAAATACAATATTTAAAGTAAAGCGCTGCCCCAGTATTTATTCTACATGAAATAATACGGTTTGTTTAAAGCGAACTGCCATATATTATTCAGAAATACTTTTAAAGGCCGGTTGCGTCACGTCCGGAACGGGGGGACCACAGTCGGATTTATTTACTTAGTTTAATAGCTTCTGCAATGCCTTGTACTCGAATAATTGGGTGTAGGTCGCATTTGTAACGAGCTTTACTGGAAAAGAATTGTCTTAGGAAAGGCGTTTTTGGCTATTTTGAATAATACAAGTCTTGTAGTGGGTGAGCGTTTTCCTGAGAGGGTGAAAGCCCGGATATTTGCACGTTTTGCTGCGAGCCGCCGAGAGGTGCGGTTGACTATGGTGCCAAGTCGATTTTGATTTAGTAGCAAGGCTGCGGAAACAGTGTTTCATGCTGAATAGTTATACGAGTGATAAAATCGTTATACGCAGGGACTCTTTTAGTCAAGTTATAAGCGAAATAAAATAATTCTTTCTCATAGTATTTTTAACTTTCGAAAGTGAATTTTCTGCGACAGTCGATTGCTATTAACATTTTAGTAGATAAGCAAAGAGAGTTCTAGACCAGAAGCGACTTCGGATAGCAATTGACACTTCATTGCGTGAAAACGATTGGAGTCTCAACGATCCAGCCGACAGTACATATTAGAAGAAGTTACACTTCATTGCGTGAAAACGATTGGAGCGTCACCGATCCGTCCGAGGTAAAAATAAATTAAATACGTATTTTTCATAGTATCACTCTAGTTTGAAGCCACAGAGAGTCTATCATTATTAGTTAATAAAATCTCGCTAGTATTTTTGACTGCCCGTCGAAGGGAAATAAAATACCTGAAACCCGCTAGGCACTGAAACCAAGATCCACCAGAGAAGTTGCATTCCATGTTTACCATAGTAGTGCACGAACTTACGTTTCAGTTACTTCCCCTGCAAAGGGTGCGAATTTTCATCTCCCTAATGACTCTGTTTATTAAAAACTGCCATAAAGTTCGCTTCTCGCCTTTTTCTAGCATGCGCCTTCAAACAAAAGTTTTACGAGGAGTTAGATAAAACGAGCAACTCCTTATTTTACTGTTATTGACATTGTTGCCTATTATTGCGAGTACAGCCAGTGTACCTACAGAAAAGAATCATTCGAAATGTTGCAGAATGCGCAAACAATTTTACTGCTTTAAAATGTACAATGTCAAACTAGGGGCGACATTGTTATTCACAAGTGAGCTAGGGTTGCACTGGATGTTTAAAAAAATCTAGCGTCAACAAAAATATCTCTGTGAGAGGAGCATAAAGGGGGTGACTCATATACGACCCACCTTGTACATTTTCCATCCAGCGTTGAAATTAAAAGTAATCGTTTAGCGCAGAAGTAATCAATACCGCAATGATCCTTTTCTGTTTGTGTAAAGGATTATTCATTGTCTCGTATAACCGTATTATTCGAGTAATTAAAGGTTCAATTACCAATCTTTGTAAATCTTAGCAAACAGTTTGCTGGATAGTTTCATTAATTAAGGCGGCAAAAATTACAGTGAATTTTTATTCTCGAGAGGCTTATAACAAAACCGGGTATTTCCACCGATTAGGATTTACCTCGACATTCCTACTGCGGCATTCGTTTCTAATAATGAATACGCTTTTTAATTCGAAGCGCCTTTGTTGCTTTGATGGGTGAAATTGGTTTTAATTCTACATGTACGTTCTCCTTTAGATGAGTACAGGGCAAGTCTTAAGTGCTCTAATTTGAACATACGAGTGATAAAATCGTTATACAGGGACTCCTTTAGTCAAATCATAAGCGAAACAAAATCATTATTTCTTATAATATTCTTAAAAAAAGAGTTCTAGACCGGAAGTGACTTCGGATGGCATATGTCCATCGAGAGCGGCGATCCAACCACACGATATGCAACTAACCATAATAAAGCCATTTTATATGTCCAAATTCTCGTAATTCCGCACAAAACACGCACCCACGAATAAATACGATCCTTGTAAATCGTATAACACAAAAGCCAATGGTCAATGGCCAGAGGGTGTACAAGAAGTCTTGAAGAGATCGTATAACACACTTAATCCTAAATAAATCGACAGGTACACAGCTGACAGTTGGCTAGATTGACCTGAATGTAAAATTTACAGGAAACGTCGCACTAAGTGCCACTGGCAAAAATAAAACGTTCATCACACGTATAAGCAAACTGATGGGCCAAAATATGCAATATACTAAAACTTGTACAAAATCAGTACATATTAGGAGAATGTACACTTCATTGCGTGAAAACGATTGGAGTCTCAACGATCCAGCCGAGATTATATAACAGGAGAGTTGACCCTTCATTGCGTGAAAACGATTGGAGCGTCCGAGGTAAAAATAAATTAAATACGTATTTTTCATAGTATCACTCTAGTTTCTTACATCTTTCAAACAGTTCGTCCACTGTATATATTTTCCATCTTTACAAGTAAACATATTTTTTTTAAATATCTGGTATATAAATTTTATGGGCGTCGTTACTGTTGCTGTTTCACTCTTCCCCAGGCCGAATTTAATTCCGTGGTAGAGGCTCTTGGAGAAATAAATGTTATGTGATTACTGTATCTTAATGAAGTAACGGCGTGATCTGTTTCTGTTAAAGAAATAAATTTGAGACATTAACCAGTTTCTCTTTCAGAGGAAACGTTGATATTAATCAAACTATGAAAAAGGCTGTAGTTTCATAAGTGGAGAAGGAAGGGTTGTTGTGCTGCTTTAATTGGTTAATTTACTGTTTGAATAAATAAAAACTACAACGATCAATTGTTAATTGCTTTATTGGATAATACTTGTTTGGTTCTCCGAGGGGAGAACGTTTAGGGGTAGCTAACAGATGGAGATGCGGTTATTTGTCCGGGGTCTTAAGATGATTGTCTTGTTAACAGGACTTGGACGGGAATTTATTCATTTTGTGGATTTCAAAAGTATCCAATTTTTCTCCAAATAAAGCTCCAAGTTGCGTGGGCTACGCCGCATATAATTGTCTGTGGCTATACTTACGAATTCCGTTACGTCCTATTCACATTGGATTTTGAATAAGGCCTTTGTTTCATCTCCTAACGGTGAAATTACACAAAGGTAATTAATCTAAAATATTTCATATACTTTAGCAAGGAGCGATTTTTTAAACAATATTACATCTTCGTGCGTCCCATTTTGTGTCACGAAAATAATCGCATAATGGTTGTCAGTGTGTAATTAAAAATACTCCATTGTCGATGTGAAAGGCTCGAAAAATACGAAATTCCGTTGTCAGATTTCTTTTTACATAGAAATACCGGCGTATATATGTGTATTGTATGTTTTGAGTTCCGAAGCCATTTATTATAATTTATGACGTCGTTTTGCAGCTATTCCCGCTTCTCTTTTCTGACTAGATACAATATTTTTGCTCACTCCGCTTGGCAGAACTACGTGATACATCGAAAGGATCCAATATTGCAAATATTTGTATCGACGATTCCTTGACGCATCTATGCACTCTCTGAGGTGTTCTTTTTCTGAATTCAGATGCACAACAAAAGCTGCTGTAACTATTTGAATATATCTACTTACGTCCGAGGGAAGAACGTTTAGGGGTAGCTAACAGACGGAGATACGGTTATATGTCCGGGGTCTTAAGATGATTGTCTTGTCAACTGGACTTGGACAATTTCTCAAACGGGTTAATTAGAAATAAATAACTGAAATAATAACTCGTGAATTTTACCTATGTATACCAACGTATTTATTTATAAAAAATAATAATGAATAAATCAATAAACAGGATATTTCAGCGACTTTGCAGTCGAGTGTGTACAAATTTGATAACAAGAAATATGCTGGCTGGCAATCAAGAGTATATACGCGTGAATACGATTTTATTTCGGAAGACGGTGAGTTTGGATAACCGGTGTCTGTTTTCGCGACTGAAACTATTTCGGACGGCAAGCAAACGGAATTTCCAACAGGATATAGTATGAACGGCGGGCAGTCGATTAGCTATAGATGTTCTTGTATATATAGAGGGTTTTACAATACGGCGAACTACTGCCACAAACGTGTAAGCTAAGTTTTCCGGTAAAACTTTATGCATTGAAGCTTTAAAGATTGCCCGAGCGAGCAAATCTAACCAGCCAATGCATATTTTATGAAACAAAAGACCAACGGAGGAATTACTAATTAGCTCTAGTATATTTACTTAAGAAATTTAATGCTAGTTAACAAACTTCCACTGCCTTATTTACGCAGATACTAAAAAAAATTAAATAAAACGCCCTGTACTGTTACACACATAAACTCCCAAAATACCTACCCTTCTCGACTTGCGGTGGCATAAAAACTAAACGACGCGACGCTTGAATCCATCCCTGCCTTCTTGTTTATTAGTCCCTGGTAATAAAGTGTTCAGATTTAATAATCCTAAAAAAGTGTTCCGAGGAGAATAGCGCACATCATTAACCCTATTTTACCGAGGCAACGCTATAAGGGTGAACGCGGCTGATTCACCATCCCGCGATGTAGTACGCGTCGTCTTGTTGTTCGCAAGATCCTACAAGTATTATGTGCGATGTATATGGAACGCAAAGAAGCGGTAAAAGACTGTGTAGGTGGGATACAATTTTCCATCGGTACAAGATGTTGTTAGAGGTAATTTATATTAGCACCAAAGATTAGCGAAGAAAAGACACTAGGGAGAGAAGTTCGTTTTGGCAACGGCGATAGATTCACGCTGAGTTAAAAGGATGTATTCAGAGCCGAACACCGACCACCATTATTTTATTATTATAAACTTAAATTTTTAGATCAAAAGAGTGTAAAGTGTAGCATAGAAATGATTTGCTAAAATACTACTAGTAAATGAAAAGCCTATCAAACTGTTGGAGTAGAGTTACATTAAAAGTGCATCCTAACCTCAAAAAAATTCAAGTTTCTCAGTTTATTTTTTTTTACTAATAGTGCAATAAGTGGCGTAAAAATCTTCTGATCTGTAACGAAGTGATTTTTTCGTTACTAATTCCTGTTCAATATAACGTTATTCGACACACCTCGTATATAAATAAGTTATTGTTTCCCGCATTTTGATATTATTATCACCTGTAACCAGTTAATTACTTTGTTTTATAATAGAAACTGTCCTGTTATTATTAAGTTGTGGTGCGCGATTTTTATGACTCCGCCACTGTAGAGTCAAAACAGTGGGGAGAGTAGACTGAAGCGACAAGTGCGCGCATCAGCAAGTGAGGAGAGCCAGATGGAGGACCGTGAAGTAAGGTCGGTACAGGTTGCTGGTGTGTTTTTGAAAGAGTTATAGTGGTTTTACCTGGGGCCCCAGAGCTGTTAATGTTAGCAGGAAGTTATATGAACAATCAAGGAAAGTGTGAGTACTGTTTATTATTTTGATTAACCCGTGATTAGTATGTATTATGTAAACCGACCCCTGACAAAGAAACAGAGCATCTCAAAGTAATCAATAAATCCGTAATTAATATAAGCACAAACAAATAATATACCGCGCTGATATCGTCCCTCCCCGGCAACACCTATGAGTGAAAAGTGTATCCGCATTCCGCGCCGAAGTCAGTCCGGCCGCAACAACCAGCGAATGTAGACGTGTCGATGCAGCGCTCCAGCAGTTAGAACGCTGCCCTACGTCAGAGCCTCGCCGGGGCGCATTTATTCACTGCGCTTATCCCTACCACTCCGCTATTTTATAGAAGATTAATATTCCGAATCCGGGGCACCTTAAGGAGTCGAGTCTTTTCAGATTGCCGAATTTATATGTATGCGATTACAATATCGGCGTGATGTGCATAAGTATCGATTTTATTACCCCGGAGTTATACATTTAGAGGGGGGCGAGTTTAATGGGTAAAAGCAAAAAATTATTTAGTTGTTTCATAATTTTTCGCTAAAATGGCTGTTGGAAATGCGTGAATTGGCACAAGTGTGGTGGTTCAGCAATCGTCCTAGAGATGGCGCCAATGTTATGGAAACAAATTATGGAACTAGATAATTGTGGAATGATCTAATATTTAGTTATAAATTGACCACCTCGCGCACCGGTAAAAATAAATACCGAGGTAAAAGCACAGACGATTTTACACAATGAACATGTTTTTATTTCCAGCCCTGAACGCTTCAGAGTTGAAATTTAAGAGACGCTTCATAATATCCGACACAAAAGAAAATTTAATGATGCAGTAAAATTTTCCAATTAATGCCGGAGCCGAGTCAAGGGTCCTTCAAAAGTCCTAGTTTAATATCTGATATTTATTTGACTCTAATGAAAAAAACGCTTTCCAATAGCATCGAGCTGGAGTGCTCTTATGTTTATGGCACAAAATATACGACTACAAGATACCATTATTACAAGGTACCGGGATGCACCAGAAATATTATTTTTAGTTCACGAACTAAAAGCTGAAACAGTTTTGATTGCTATTAAACAGACTTAAATTAGTATCTACTGGGGTCTTATTAACCAATTTAATGAAAATAAACTGTATAAATATGTGTACGTTTGAATTCTGACTTATTAACCTTCATCAGTGCAGAACAGGCAAGTTTCGTAATCTACTGAAATCCTCCTAACCAATTTAACGGAAATAAACTTTACAAATTAAACATTTGAATTTCACTATTTTGCATGCTGAAAAAAAGGTCAATATTTACCGTCAGTCGTGTTTCTATTGACACGAATCAACTGTGATATTTATATTTAAACTAGCAAACGCTAAAAAACTGACTGGGTAAAAGCGAAATCCTGTAAATCTAAACATATCGATCCTAAATACCAAACAGATAGATGACTCATTAGTTTCAACTGGCTATTAAAATATTATTGATGAAGGTTCATCATTTCACAGCGCTGTAAATTCATTTCCTATCGGTGCGCGGTGGATTTTTACGACAAAAACATCAACTTGGTCATATTTTATTTTACGAATTTTGCAATTAGAAGTACAAAAAGTCTCTGGAGAGCTGCCAGAATAATGTTGCCTTTAGTTTACCCTTACTAACATTACATAAAGAGATATTAAAGCACAAATTTACAGCAAAACTTTATTTAAGCCCCCAGATAATCCTTATTTAAATTCCTTATCTTTTACTCCCTAAACTATATAAGAGAAGTATTGTAATTATGAAGAAAATCGAAACTGAGATGCAATGCAATCATTTCGAACTTATTCCATTTAGAGAAGTTTTCAAAAACAGACTAGACACGGTATTTATTTTTCCTACGAGCGTGCGGAAAATACCACTTTTCCGCGCGCATGTTAGTTTCTAAAGTTGCACTTTTCCGCACTAGTGCGGAAAAACGTATTTTTTCGCACTAGTGCGGAAAAGTGCAACTTTCGAAACTAACATGCGTGCGGAAAAGTAATTATAATTTTATTTGCGTTTTTGGGTAAGTTATAATTACATTTTGAAAATGTGATCACGCTCCTAGGAAAAATATTGTTCCTAACACATGCGGAAACTGACTTTTCCGCACTCGACTGCTTGACCGAACTCCGCTTCGCGTCGTTCGGTCAACGGCAGTCGTGTACGGAAAAGTACCACTTTCCGCACTTGTTAGGAAAATAACTATTTTGTATCACCAAATTGCTTGTTAAAATTAAAATTTCCCGTGAGGTGTGCCACTGCTTATAAAGAGAACTGCTTATAAAGCGAATTGTTACATTGAGGCTTACTAAATTTTTTGTTTCAGCTGACAGCACATCCCAGTATGACGCAATCCGGGCTTACTTAAAAGAACTGGATATAACGGACAACGTATGGATTGGTCTATCTAAAACGTCCGAGAAGCCTAAATTCACCTGGACGTAAGTTTATTTTTATTAAAAATATAACACTAAAAAAATTACACAAATTGAGCCATCGAATTAAAACAAGAACTGAGTTTATGTAGAAAAGTTTTCCCCAACTACTAGAGCTTCCGTTTACTTCTACTTTTTTCTCAAATACTGCTCAGTGCACAGTTTACAAAATTCAGAATAAATAGTCCGACGTATTTGGCAATTTACTCGGCGAACTTCTTCGTTAATGCCTCAAAAGGATTTATCAACGATAAAAGTAAATCCTCTGTTTAAAAGAACTCCGAATTAAAGTGAGAGCTTTAAAGTGGCTTAATTAATTCCTTGATTAATTCTTTTCTTACGCCGAACTCGGACTGACTACGACCTGGGACGTAATTAAAATATAAAAAGCTCACGGTGTCACACAAAAACCAACCAACGGCGTTATCGGCATTATTTCTAAAACGCCTTATTTCATATTATTAATATTAGGGATAATTAATTAAATCTACAAATAAGTACAAAAGGAGAGATGACGAAATTATTATTTATGTTGAAATATACAGGAAGTCTCATATATTTGAAAGTTAAACATATAAACCGTTTTATTTGACATCAAATAATAAAACACCCCGTATATATCCATAAATAAAATCCACTATTACCACCAAAAAGCCAATCGAAGCAAAAGAAAAAAAAAATGAATCAGTCAAACTCTGAAATTTAATTTGAAATTTTACAACGCCGGTCCTGTGCACATGCATACAGAACCGTACTCCATATATTTGAATTTTTTATATGTGGATTTTGAAATTTTTTTTAAATTTCTTATCACTTTTCAAATTGAATAACAATGTTAAAAATAAAGTGCCACTTTCCCAAGCACCCTATACTGCCTTGAATGCCACGAGCCGTCACTGGCTATTTTAAAGCTTGATATAGATTTATGTCTTTCCTTGCAGGGACTTTCGGCCATTGAACGGAGACGGGCATTGGCAAGAGGCTATTCCTAAGGTAAACGATCCTCTATGCGTTGCCATGGACCCAGCTGCAGATTTCTTATGGAAATCGTTGGCGTGTGGTGGACCGGAAGTTGCTTCTTTCATATGCGAGCTACCGAGTAAGTATAGCAATTAATTGTTTGCGGCGCAAAACTGTTTTCTCCACACAAATTAAGGAAAAATCAGTGTACCAGGTTAAATGATCCACCCTACGCCTAAGTTATAATGCCTAGTAATTATTGCTGTGTCTCTAAAGTTTAGCATGATAATTTATTTTCGTGCCTCCTCAGTGTGAACATCGTCGACTCGTATCTGAACTGTTCCAAGGAGATTTCGCCCCTGGTGTTTATACAAAGTTTCAGGCTGTTTGCATAAAAGTGTACAACGTTAAAATGCAAATTTCAGGCGAATTTTTGACGAAACTTATAACAGTGTGACATCGGTAGGAACGGCACACGCAATTAATTTGCAATCTTGCATTAAGCAGAGAAGTTTTATCTATATAAGAAGCTATTTGTAAGTTCTTGTGGTGAATGTTAGGGAGAAGTTTTTATGGGTTTTGATTTGTGTAAAGTATAAGTATAAATAAATATGAAGTCTATAAGTAGCTATTCGGAATTAATATGTGAAGTCTATAAAGATTTATTAGTAAATATTTGCAGTAAGTTGGCAAGCAAAGTTTTTATAGGTTTTTGAAATGTGAAATATTTTTGGATTTCGAATTTCGATGTGTAAGTATAATTAAAATATTACGTTTTTAATGTAAACTCTCCATATGAACGTATACGTGAACTCTATAAGTATTTATTTGTAAATTATTGCGGTGAATGTCACTGCGAGGTTTTTATGGGTTTTGATTTGTGTATTTTACGTGTCTTTTTAATGTAAATTCCCTGTATGAATAAATATGAAGTCTATAAGTAGCTATTTGGAAATAATATATGAAGTCTATAAAGATCTATTAGTAAATATTTGCAGTAAGTTAGCAAGCAAAGTTTTTATAGGTTTTTGAAATGTGAAATATTTTTGGATTTCGAATTTCGATGTGTATAATTGAAATATTACGTTTTTAATGTAAACTCTCCATATAAACGTATACGTGAACTCTATAAGTATCTATGTGTAAATTATTGCGGCGAATATCACTGCGAGGTTTTTATGGGTTTTGATTTGTGTATTTTAAGCGTGTTTTTAATGTAAATTCGCTGTATGAATAAATATAAAGTCTATAAGTAGCTATTTGGAATTAATATATGAAGTCTATAAAGATCTATTAGTAAATATTTGCAATAAGTTGGCAAGCAAAGTTTTTATAAGTTTTTGAAATGTGAATGGTAAGTTTTTATAGGTTTTTGAAATATGAGTTCTATTAATGGTGAACGTATCTAGAAATTTTTTATGGGTTTCGATGTGTGTATTTGAAATATGGGTTTAATGTAAACTCTCCATATGAACGAATGTAGGAAGTCTAAGAGTATCTATTTGTGGTGAATGTCAGTGTGAAGTTTTTAAGGGTTCTGATTTGTGTATTTGAAATCTTTTTAATGTAAATTCCCAGTATGAATAAATATGAAGTCTATATATAGCTATCCGGAATTAATATATGAAGTCTATAAGTATCAATTAGTAAATATTTGCAGTAAATTGGGACGCAAGGTTTTTATGGGTTTTTGAAATATGAAGTCTATTAATGGTAAACGTAAATACGGAATTTTTATAGGTTTCGATGTGTGTATTTGAGTGTTTCAAATATGTTTTCAATGTAAACTCTCCATATGAACGAATACATGAAGTCTATAAGTATCTATTTGTAAGTGTTTGGGTTGAATGCGAGTGCGAAGTTTTTATGGGTTCTGATTTTTGTATTTGAAATGTGTTCTTAATGTAAATTACCTATATGAATAAATATGAAGTCTATAAAATAGCTATTTGGAATTAATATATGAATTCTATAAAGATATATTTGTAAACATTTGCAATAAATTAGCACGCAAAGATTTTATAGGTTTTTGAAATATGAAGTCTATTAATGGTAAAAATGCGAAATTTTCATGGGTTTCAATGTGTGTATTATTTGAAATGTTTTTAATGTAAACTCTTTATATTAACTAATACCTACATAAACTCTATAAGTATCTATTTGTAAATTATTGCGGTGAATGTCACTGCGAGGTTTTTATGGGTTTTGATTTGTGTATTTTAAGTATGTTTTTAATGTATATTCCCTGTATGAATAAATATGAAGTCTATAAGTAGCTATTTGGAATTAATATATGAAGTCTATAAAGATCTAATAGTAAATATTTGCAGTAAGTTGGCGAGCAAAGTTTTTATAGGTTTTTGAAATGTGAAGTCTATTAATGGTAAACGTAAACGCGAAATTTTTATGGATTACGAATTTCGATGTGTATAATTGAAAATATTATGTTTTTAATGTAAACTCTCCATATGAACGTATACCTGAACTCTATAAGTATCTATGTGTAAATAATTGCGGCGAATATCACTGCGAGGTTTTTATGGGTTTTGATTTGTGTATTTTAAGCGTGTTTTTAATGTAAATTCCCTTTATGAATAAATATGAAGTCTATAAGTATCTACATATTTGGAATAAATATATGAAGTCGATGAAGATATATTAGTAAATAATTGCAGTAAGTTGGCGTAAGTTTTTATAAGTTTTTGAAATATGAAGTCTATTAATGGTGAACGTATATAGACATTTTTTATGGGTTTCGATGTGTGTATTTGAATTTTGAAATATGATTTTGTATGTAAACTCTTCTATGAACGAATGTATGAAGTTTTTATGGGTTCTAATTTGTGTATTTGAAATCTTTTTAATGTAAATTCCCTGTATGAATAAATATGAAGTCTATATATAGCTATCCGGAATTAATATATGAAGTCTATTAGTATCTATTAGTAAATATTTGCAGTTAATTGAGACGCAAAGTTTTTATAGGTTTTTGAAATATGAAGTCTATTAATGGTAAACGTAAATACGGAATTTTTATAGGTTTCGATGTGTGTATTTGAGTGTTTCAAATATGTTTTCAATGTAAATTCTCCATATGAACGATGACATGAAGTCTATAAGTATCTATTTGTGTTTGGGTTGAATGTGAGTGCGAAGTTTTTATGGGTTCTGATTTTTGTATTTGAAATGTGTTCTTAATGTAAATTACCTATATGAATAAATATGAAGTCTATAAAATAGCTATTTGGAATTAATATATGAATTCTATAAAGATATATTTGTAAACATTTGCAATAAATTAGCACGCAAAGATTTTATAGGTTTTTGAAATATGAAGTCTATTAATGGTAAAAATGCGAAATTTTCATGGGTTTCAATGTGTGTATTATTTGAAATGTTTTTAATGTAAACTCTTTATATTAACAAATACCTATATGTAGTCTATAATTATCTATTTGAAAGTATTTTTGGTAAATGTAAGTGTAAGAAGTTTTTGATGTTTTATTTGAAATGTTTTTAATGTGAAATCCTGACATGAATAAATATAAAATGTATAAGTAGCTATCCAGAATTAATATATGAAGTCTATAAGTATCTATCAGTAAATGGGGACTTAAAGTTTTTATGGGTTTTTGAAAGATATATGCGAAATTTTTATGGGTTTCGATGTGTATAATTGTAATACCTTTTTAATGTAAACTCTCCGTATGAACGTACACGTGAAGTCTATAAGTAATTAATTGTTTTTAAGGTGAATGTCGCTGCGCAATTTTTATGGATTTTAATTTGTGTATTTTAAATGTGTTTTTAATGTAAATTCCCTGTATGAATAAATACGAAGTCTATAAATAGTTATTTGGAATTAACATATGAAGTCTATAAGGATCCATTAGTAAATATTTGCAGTAAATTGGCACGCAAAGTTTTTATAGGTTTTTGAAAGATGAAGTTATTAATGGTAAACGTAAGTGCGAAGGTTTTTATGGGTTTCAATGTGTGTATTTGATTTTATGGGTTTTGATTTGTGTATTTGAAATGTGTTTTTAATGCATAATCTCTCTCTTTTTAAATGTTTTTTGAATGTAAACTCCCCATATAACCTGATGAAGTCTATAAATATTGGTAAATCTGGTAAATTTAAATTCACAGTTTTTATGGGTTGTAATGTGTACACGGAAATATATTTTTGTGTACCTATATAAATTTCACATCAACGTTACTTGTGTACCTGCTTGCCTAATACAGAATGGCACTTTCAGTTCCGTCATGGGCTTTGGGTCCCCGTGGATGTCTTCTGACCGAACTCCCATCTTTAACCGTACTGTACATCCCAGAGCAGTCGGCACTTGAACTTACATCTGACTGTGGTCTGGATGGCACAAAAAGAATAGCGTGCAAAGGAAATGCGGTAAGTGTAAATTTCAGTGTCTACTTTAAGCTTTTCCTGGCTGTGGGGCACATCAAAGGCTACTTACCATTAAGTTTTGACGGTACAGAATGCATGAATATATTTTCCCAGAATAACATAGTGGGTTAAATGCGGCGGATGCACGAGTTAGATGACTTCCTTGGAGAGTCTGAACTGGAAATATTTTACAAAAATCCTTTGCAAAAATTGAGATGAAATATACGAGATTATTATAGCGGATTCTTTGATTCTCACTCCACCAGACACGCTTTAAGATTAATTGTGTCGCATCAAAAGACACCTGATACAAAAATAAATCCCTTTGACAAGATATAAAGGTAAAAGCGTCTGCTGTAGCGACTGTGAATATTATTTTTAACTTCATTAAGGATTCCGTAACTATTTTTACACATTCCGTTTGATTAAAACTTTCCGTGCAAATAGAGAAACGTGGGTATTTCAAAGTTTCCTTTCTGTTGCAGGATAGAGAAGAGATTTTAAAGCAGCTAACTTGTGCAATATCGCATGAGGACTTTGATGAAAAAACGACAAAGACTCCGATAGCATCCAGTACCGTTTACGAGACGTCCTCGGATGAAAATTCTTTTAACAGCAAAACAACAAAAACCTGGATTTGGACCTCCAACACGGTTGATATCGATTACGGCATGCCAACGAGGCACAGGCGAGAGACCGAAGACACTCTTAGCCCAATTTCAACTAAAAGCACCGCCGGTTTATCTACGGCAAATGGGTCTTTTCGAAAGAAATTAACCACCCCGGAAAGTTTTACGACTCCGGCCACCAACTATGATACGGAGGTCACTACGAGCAGCCTGGAAAACGACTCGACGTTGGATTCGAGCGTGTCTAAAAGTTCTGACAAATCCGCCGGATTTAACGAAACCAGGGACGGTTCAACCACACAAGACATTAATACCCGCCCGGAAGAACAAGCTGAAATGATCTCGACGGCGACCGCGGCCACCGCTGAATCCAAAATGACGGAAACCGTGGAGGAGACCGCCGCGGAGTATCCGAGCGCCATTAATCAGGGACAGCTATTCAGCATCATAGAAAATGGTAAGGTATATTTTTCGCGGGTAAACATTTCTTTCCAGTTTCCGGTCACTAAAAAGGCTGAAATAAAATAAAGCCAATAACATCGCATATACACTGCTCAAAAACGTATATTAAGAAGTTTTTCCAAATTAAGAGTTTAGGAGTTCTCTTTCGCATTGAATATATTGAATTGATGTTTCAGAATCAGAATCTGAAAAACTGTTTAAAAAAAATGACATGACATTTTTATAACAAATTTTCTGACAAAAAAAAACTGAATTTTTTGACAAAAAAAAAACTACATTTTTATTATATAGTGTCACAAACAACACATAAAACAAATTTCAAGTTTTAAACACAATTTAAACTCAACAGGCCAGTCTGCGGAAACTACCACCAGATTTAACTATAATTTAAATCCGCTACTACTTATTTCTGTTGTAGGTACCATGTTTGACATCATTGAACTAAATGAATCCAATTCAGACCCAAATTTGAGAAAACCGCAAGAAGACACATCCACACAAGAAAACGTATTAAATACAGTTACGGCAAAAGACACACAAAAGCCTGTGGCGACTGTTAAAAACGATGAGACACAAACCGACACAATATTAAGTACTAAAAGCTCAGCAAAGCTAGAAAAACCAACCAAGAAAGACCTTCACAAATACGCCAGCCCTAAAAAAGGATCTAGGCAAAAAGAGTCCATCAAACTAGAAGACAAACAAACCGACGACATACTTACCAAGGAAGTTGAATTATACCCCATTATTAAAGATCCATCTATAAAACTGAACAGAACGTTTAGGAAAGATTTACCCCCCATGTCGGATGAAAACACCCAACAAGACGAAGATACATTCGGCAGATCCAAGCTGATAAATTTGTCAATAAACAACGACTTATCCAATACAGTAGGTGAACATGTAGAAATCAAGCTGAGCGGACAAGGCGCAGATAACATCACAGGCACTTTATTTGTTACAACACAGAAGCACTCCGAAAAATCAAAAGAGAGCGCAGATCCAAACGATTCCGTTGTAGCAAATAACATTGGGGCGTTGAAAGACACTGAGAGACAAGAGATCGACCCAAAGCTCGAGGTTTTAAATATGAATTTAACAAAAAGTAACGACAGCGAGACAATTGAAACCGAAAAGCTTCAGGAAATATCAGAATCGATAATGAAAAAGCAGTTCTTGCCAAAATCCTTGCTGGGTGAAATCGAAACTACCGACAGCACCGCAGATTACGACGGACCTAGAGCGTCAAAAGATCCCTTAGAAACCGAACCGGCGGAGCAACCGAGGCCAAATCGCCAGCGGCAGCTGACTCGTCCGCAAAGAAGGTCGTTCTACCCATACTTCTTCAGTAGAGTTTTAGGATGAATTTATTTGGTCCTGAATGTGTAAGATATCTTTAAACATCCGAAGTGGTTCGTTTTAAGCACCTAGATGTTCGTACGCTTAAAGAATATATTATTGAAATTGGAAATGTTTAAAATTTGTGTGATAAATTGTCAATGACAGGTGTACCTAATTTTTTTAGAAATTGGTTATCGAAAAACTTATTTGTATTTGTTGATTATATTAAAATGTTTAATGTGTTTTATAGGTGATTAGTCTAGCATTCCTTAGATAAGTTTAACTGTTAAAGTAATTAGGGATTGAAGCTTTATGTAAATTACTAACTAGTAGGTAGGTAGTTAATTTTAAGCCACCACGAAGAGCTAATTTCACGAGAAGCTGTTGTGCACCGTCCTGCTTTCCCGTCCTCAATTTAAAAAAAAAATCTTTAAATTGCAACGTCACAGCTAACTAACAATGCACAAACGTTATAATATACGCGTTTTTGTAAATATTACTCTAATTGTAATTTGGTTGTACTAATAAAATTATAACAAGAAAATGCTTGGCCGTTTTTTTTAGTCGCTTCAGTCATCAGTTGGTTAATACAGGGTGTGGAGTATTTAAGAGGAACAGAAATTCAAAGAATAATTGAAAAATCTGTTTATTGAAAATAAATAACATTTTATTACTTAAGCTATTATAGAACAAATATTTATGTTCATGATTAGGCTCTTTCACCTTAGGAACGATGGTGTTTCTATGCCCCCAATTTTGTGTTGAATTATTTTTCCATACCCTCCTCGTCCTGAATCATAATCTGTTCTATACTCATCTCGAACCTAAAATTACAGAGAATTACAGTAATTTTTTTTAGTGCTAGTTCATTATTTAATCGCAACTTTCTAATTTAAATAAAATAAACAAAACATTTAATATAGAATAACTATTATATGTATAATAAAACATAATTAAATATAATTCTGAAATGATAATTTTATGCCTACCTGCCCTCCAGTTTTTCCACGACCATATTGTCTTCCCTCTATAAATCCTGCGTCCCAATCAGTTCTGACAATTCTATCATCTAGACGTGTACCGTTCACATATCTAAAACATTTGTTAAATAAAAACTGGCCCGGCAGAAAAAATAACTGTTCTAATGCGATTTTTTTCAAAATAAGTCTTTGTTCTTACATTTATATCTGGAAAACGATTTTAATGGGACTGCTCAGATTTCAACACCAAAACAGCGTGGTGTCAAGAAGTGCCGTTTATAAAAAACAAGATTTGTTAAATTAATTCGAAACCATTAAAATAAATCTTATTAAGAAAAATGGTTGTATAATTATAATAACGCACTTGCTTATTTAAGAATAATCTGTGAAACATTTGGCTTGACCTGTTGTCTGCAAATATTTAAGTTTTTTTTCAACAAATTTTCAAATAATATATAAATACAAATTCCCTTGTTCTTAAAAAGACTTCCCCACAGTCATACATATTTTACTTACCATAATTAAATCTGCATTTGTTCTAGTTAGGTGGGTAGATATAATTGATTCATTACGATATTTGTTATACTAAAAAAAATAATATTTGTATGGCACTGTTTATATCTGTATATATTCCTAAAGATACATAGATTTACTTCAATTCATTGGCACTGACTTATATGAGAAACGATTTTAAATGTACGTTAAAAAGTATAAAGTAAAATATCACATTATTTATGACGATTAGTTATTCCGTAAATTTATTTAATTTACATTAAAATCAAGCGTTAAATTTTAAGAATTTCGTTCATACGTCCAGATCGTTTGTAAGTCTATTCTCTAATATGTATATATATGCATTTATTATACATTTTTCTATACCTCTCATTTAAATCAAAGTCGCTGAAAGTTTCTATAATGAAAATCGATAGAATTAAGTGCAGTTCAATGGTTGTTTATGTAAACTTGAAAATAATGAACCTCCTTACCGCTATTACGTTTCAAATACTCAAACCTCCTAAGCACCTTCTAATAAAAATTAAAATCTCATTCCTTTACGTAATAAACATACACCTACCTTAGGCAATTTTCTGCATCTGCTCTAGTGTAATATTCTACGAAGCAAAATCCGCAAGGAGTTTTCTTATATTTGTCTAAACCCATAATAATTCTACGGATATCTCCACATTTTGAAAACAACTCGAAAATTTGCTCTTCTGTAGTGTAGAAAGACAAGTTTCCTACATACAAAGTAGTGGAAAGACTTAAAAGATTATCTTGTTCTGCTCTTGTACCCTAGGGTAAATATTGAGTATTACTTTGCTGTTTTAATATTAACAATAGTTCTAGCGTACCTTAAAGTGCTGGTCTCTATAAGAACTTAACTCTACTGATGGAGAAGTTATCATTGACATTGTTTGAGGGTAAATCAAGGACTAAATTTAAATTTTTGCTCGGCCTAAGCCAGTAAGCATACAACGTCAACAAAGTCATACATTAACTGTCAACAGTGTCAAAAATCAAAACACAGCCCTGTGTCTTCTGTCAAATTCAAAATTTAGAACTTTTCGATTCATCGACAATTCTGTTGATCTGTGCAGTGAATACTACTTGTCTTGTTCATTTGTGCTGACTAGTTTCGTAGGTTTTCGACTTTCGGCGGATTCAAATTCGAGGCTAGCGAGCAGTTGAAGATTAATTCCATTAATACCATGAATATTGAGTTCAACGAAAGACCCAAACAAAACCTGTCGTGGCTTAGCATTTTACATAATTTAACAAAAATCATATTTTCTGGCTCTACACGGATTACCAAACTCAAATTACGGCACAACTGAATCGTGGAATATGTAGGGTAAAACTCAAAATACCACACTAAATTAAAATTAGTAGATGTAAGTGGGACTAGTGGAAGTGGAAGAGAGATAATGAAACTGTTTGGTATCCTCCACTGTTGCAACATATTTATGTCTATCCTTTATTACCTAAATATGTTAATAAAGGATAACATGATGCTCAGTGTATAGTGTACACTTTTGAGGCATACCAAACACAGCTAGTTGTTCGAGGAGGTGTTGGAGAAGACAAATGAACAAACCACTGTCACCACATCTGTCACTGTCAAAACTCAAACCTGTGATCTGTCAGATGTCAGATTTATCATAGTCAAATAGATTTTTGTTTAAATTGTAGATGTTTATATTCAAAAAAGAAAATAATTATTGTACGTGTATTATATTCGGTTTGTGTAAGAATGACTTAAGCTGTCTTGTGTATTGAGTTATCGATAATTATTTGATCGAATTGCTTTGAAAAAATATATAGTAAGTTTCTGAATACATTACAGCTGTGACCTTATTTATTTTCTATTTTGCAGGCACGGTACTACAGTGGGGCCAGGGTGGAAATTCACTAGTCACTTAGCGATAATTTATCTCTTCACCTTTTACTTCTTGAACGAGCTGAATCCGTACATGTCTATTGGAAGTTGTACGTTTCATTCCCAAAAAACTAGAAAGTAGTTAAATACGAACAATCTAATATTCCAATACATTTAAACTGTACCAAAGTAGAAAAACTTAGCCACATTCCTCTGGGAATTAAACAATTGAAAACACAGAATTTACCCGTTACAGATATAAGTATTTGATTCTAAAAGAATTGTCGAAGAAAAGTTGAACAATCCGGAGAGTGAAAACTCATCTGGGTTGTCAATGCTTAAGGGCATATATAATATTTTTATTTAGGTTTATTATAACTAATACTAAAAATATGTCGGTTTTTCTCTTATAACCCAACTAAATAAATTTTAATACTACTTTGGCCCACCTAAATTTGAGGTTCTAGTTCCGTGCCTGCTGTTTTACATCTCCAACTATGTTTTATTTTTTTAAATTACTATTTTTTAGATAATGTCAATGGTAACTTCCCCATCAATTGAACTAAGTTCTTACAGAGACCAACATTTTAAGGTACCTATAATTTATTTATTACAATTTAATTGTGAAGTTAATTTCTTTTTGTATAGGGTACTCGAGCAGAACAAGATCAGCTATTAAGACTTTCAACTACTTTGTATGTAGGAAATTTATCTTTTTACACGACTGAAGAACAAATTTATGAGTTATTTTCAAGATGTGGGGATATTCGGAGAATTATAATGGGTTTGGATAAATATAAGAAAACGCCATGTGGTTTCTGTTTTGTAGAATATTATACTCGTGCAGATGCAGAAAATTGTCTACAGTAAGTACATATTAGTTATAAGTGATACTTTATTAAACCAGAACTGAATAAAAAGCCTAATACAAAAAATTTACTAGAGTGGCAGTACGATTTATTTGTCATTTATTGGCTGGATAACATAATAGTTATATATTTATATATCAAGGACGTAAGGTAAGTGTTTATGATCCTTTGCGTGAAAATAATATTACACGCCAAGGTCGTCGAGGACTATAAACACTTATTACGCCTGTGATACGCAAAATATTCACGAATGGAAGCAATTCGTAGCCGTTACCTAGCAATTGTCAAATAAAGTATGTCAGTCTCGTTGTCCCCATTCCATCCACATATATATCTATAGATGGCGGGATATAAAGTTACTTTATCACCCGAGGGCGACAATAGGGCCCATGGGTCATAAGGTCAGATATATAAGTTAACAATGTTTTAAATAAATAATATAATACATATATTCCCATCAGTACGATAAAAGGTACAATAAAGCATGTCTGTATGAATGAATATATTTAATTCTCTTCTATATCCAGTTGTTGAATTGTAATGAAATATAACAGCTCGCCTATGAATTCAAAGGTGATTAAATCAAAGTACAATGTTTTTAGAATCGTTCTAAATAGCGATATTTTCAGGTACATAAATGGTACGCGCCTAGATGACAGAATTGTAAGAACTGACTGGGATGCAGGTTTTGTAGAAGGAAGACAATATGGTCGTGGCAAAACTGGAGCGCAGGTCAGTTTAAATTGTATTAAATGAATATTTTTCTTCCAGGAGTTAAACTTGTATTTGTCAAATAAATTAAGGGAAATAGATAAGTGATTTGTTTTACTAATGCTTTATTACTTAGTGAGGAAATGTGTAAAACGATTATTTTCCGTTGTAAAGAATGATGTCAGGTTATGTGGTTTAATTTGTTGTTGAGGGTGAGACAATCATATAGTTATTAATTTTATTATAAATTGAGAAAATATATAGATTTGAAATATGTCGACAAGACCTAATATGATTGTGATTTTAGGTACGAGATGAGTATAGGACAGATTACGATGCCGGAAGGGGAGGGTATGGAAAAATTATCCAACAAAAAATTGGAGGTATAGAAACACCAGGATTTCTCAGACAGAGTTTGAAATGATTTAGTTTTCCTAAAGAATTTTTGATGATTTTTTGTTTAAATATTGTAATTATTGTATTTTTAAATAAATGTCGTAATGCGATGATTTAAACATGTTTTTTAATGGCATTGATAATATCTTGAAAAATGAGTAAATTTCTTCAGAATTGGTAAATTTTTGGATATTTCTTCGGTTTAAATTGAATGAGAATTTCGAAAACTGAGAATTAAAAAGAATCCAAGCAACGGTCAGTAATTTAAAGAGTAACTTATTTTGTGACAATTTTAACATCGGCTTTGCTACCCTCACAGATGGCCCCAAAGTGTTTGATTTATAAAAATTCAAAATCGTTGAGGTATTCAACATTAATTATTACTACTACTTCTACAATGATCTGTTCATTGCAATAATTTACAGTGTGTTTTGCTTTTTACGTTACATATCTATTGGATTTATAAAGAAATCAAAATATTAATATTGACATGTATCAGTCCATATTTCAAATTATTTCTATGGTGCTAAATGGAATCTGCAGAGTTATATCGTCGAACATCGGTGAAATGCAAAACTGTAATAAAAATATTGGCTACGAGATATAGATGGCGCTTCCACGTCATTGTATAGAGATTGTCAATGTGGCTAAAATTATCACATACATACGGACAACGATGTTACCACCTCCATTTATCACATTTAGTTTGTCGAGTATGTGTGACGACAATTTGTAACCACACTGAAAATCTCTGAAATAATGCTGCGGATGCGCCATCTATATGTAGCAACCAGAATTATTAAGTCATCACGAGGTTTCATAATTCTTTCTCATCAACGATCCAAGTAAATTCAAACCTTTCGCCCGTGACATCTATGATGTCAGGTGGTTTAATAACATTTATGCTCTATCCCATCAAAGTTACAGAATTCGCCTTATTTCAGTGAAGTTTCAATGATAAATTTAGATATCTGTCAAATAGATGTCATGGCAGTCTGGGCGCTAAAGAAATTATTCGACACAACTCTTAGAGTGAATTTTGGAACGCACTACTACTTTCTTTTAGAGATTGTTACAGTGATGCCACGTGCTACGAGATTTTAACCAAATGAGTTTTCCACATTAAATTTTACTTTACTTTTAAATTTCTACAACTAAGTATACAGATACTACAAATGAAACTTTAATAATGATTTTCTCATGTATTTTTTTATTACTGTGGCGCCTTTCAAGAGAAATATATATCGAATATAGCCTACAATCACAACTGAACAGAGGAATGCATGTTAAAAATAACCAACACAGTGTAAATTTCTAATTTTTTAAAATCAGTTTCACACCTTAACCTTTAATTTCATGTAAAAGACTTTAGAAAAATATTTATTATCTATCGGAGTTTGTCTTGGCACAAAGAAACTGCAAAGAATAAACCTGTGTCCTGAGCTGAGGTGTCGGAAATGAAATCGCTGTAACATTCAAATTTCGTTCCACTATGAACAATTTTCTTGTTGGTGACGTCAGTTGGGCTGATCCAATGACAAGACTTGGTGGCCAGAAAATGGGATTGACGTGGCAACATTGTAAATAATTCCATTGTGCATTCTGTCATTTCCTTTCCCCCCCCTCTTTAATTGTTTAGTTCAATTTTCAGTTGGGTTGGGGCTGCTGTCGTTCATTTATTAGCTGGCGGGTGACTGACAGCGCGGCGGTTGCTAGTTTCCGAATTTTACATAAATTTAGTTAGTTTTAGTCGTGAAGATGAAAATTTGGACAAGTGAACACACATTCAAGTAATAAAAAATTCAGCCATTTTATTCAAGTCGATAAATAATAGCTTATATTTCAGCCATCCCTGGGAAACAGTAGCGACAGCAGCTTGGAGAAAATACCCCAACCCCCACAATACGGCTGTGATAGGGACCGATGTGGTTGAAAGAGAAGTCGTCAATGGTGTTTTACATACTCACAGACTAGTTAGTTCGATCTGGTATTTTCCCAAATGGGCCCAAGCTGTAAGTATATCTCAATAATTTTAGATTGCAGCATTATTGCATAATGTAAAACGTGTTTGCAAATTACGACACGGTGTTTGACAATGGCTTAAATCCAAAAACTTGGCAATACGCGGGTTTGTAGTTTTTTTAGGTTAACTTATCTGTCAGTGTATGCTTTGTGACGTCCTTTTAAGATTGTTCAAAAATGTGAAATAGATAACAGCATGATGTCTAGACGCTTTATACGATGGAGGACGGTATCTGTTAAAATGCGGAAAAAACGCTACAACGCTACACATCTTTGTCATGATAATTATTGTTGACCTTCAGAAACACAGATCGCGTTCATTTAATTCACTTTCATATGTTGAACTTTGTGCTTTGTGCTCGCACGAGTCGCACGACGCACGTGAAAATATTTGACGTATGAATTGGAGAGTTGAAGTTATTTTAACACGCACCAAAATGCTGCTGTATTTATTGTATTTTTAGATTAACTAGCGTTAAAGGCACTTATATAAGTATACATAAATGTCCACAGTAGGTATCTAATAAAAAATAAATATTATTTATTCATAAATGTATAATGCCTTGTAATTAGCCCAGGGATCTTCATATTGATTATTGACAAAGTTAATATTCTCGTTAATATTTAAACATCATTAAGTGGGTAGATACCCCGGTAGATACTTTGTTTTATTTTTTCTGTTTCCATTAAATTTTCAAAGAAAATCAATTGTGTGTTGGTTGTAGATAAATATTTAATTCGTAGTAAAAATAGTTAAGTAATGAGTCACTACTTATTGCATTTTGAACTGAATTAATTTTAAGGAAATTATCTAGTGTCTAGTTATTAAAATATTGTGTTGTATTTCCGGAAGTAGAATTATCTTTTGTAAATTTCCAACACGGAAATTTCACTTGACCTTGGGAAGATTATTGTTAAGGTATTGCTCCGAGTAGGTAAATAATTAATGAAACGTGTTTATTTGTTTTCAACCTCTCTTTAAAATGTCCCAATATATTGTTTCTTTCCTAAAATAGGAGAGTTATTAGGTTTCCCGAAGGAATTCAACTTTAATTTTAACTTCATTTCGCGTTGTAAAAATTAAAAAAGTGTTCCAGAAAACAATACGAATTAGGAATAAAGTATATCTTCTAAAAAGCTAGCAAATCATTGCTTACATAAGAAAAATGTAATTTTAAATTTGCACAATTGGAAAGTTGTCTTCCTGCATTTAGCAATATGTAATATTTTATGTTTATTTTCGAAATGTTGGTTATTTTCATATATTTTTTATACAACATAGCTTATAAACAATTAAATGTAGAAAAACTAACCATATGTGTTATATACATATGTTCTGATTTTTAAAAATGTCTTTTCATGTTTTCAGATCATTGGCTCTGCAAAAATCTGTTATGCCAGTGAACAGTCTGAAGTAAATCCAAAATCTCGTCACATGATCTTAAAAACAATAAATTTGACTTTCTGTCGAAACATAGCCGTAGATGAAACATTAAAATACATACCTCATCCGTCTGACCCAAGTAAAACCTTGCTGAAACAAGAGGCAGTTGTTACCGTAAAAGGAGTACCCCTTACAAATTATATGGAAGATATGCTAACTAGTAAAATTTCAAACAACGCGGGGAAGGGGCGTCAAGCCATGGAATGGGTTATTAACAAAATAAACGAGGAAGTAAAAGACTTAACCAGGAGTACGGATGATCTCCTTAGTCAGACCAAAAGATCCCTGGATGACATTGCCTGTAGTGCGAAAAAATCGATGGATGATATTTCTCAGAAAGCCAAAAAGAGCCTCGATGACATACAAAATCTAAGTCTAAGTTAATTTATTGTTAGCACAATTATTTTTTATACCACGTCCTGCACGAAAATTGCAAATAATTTGAAAAATGACATGTGATACGATCGTCTGAAATTTTGATAGCCATAATTTTTAAAGTATTTGCATTTTTTAGTATAAAACACCCTGTACCTTTCATAGTTTTCGTGACAAGTATTAGCATTTAATTTAATTCACCTCTGATTTTGTTAATAAATTACGTAAATTATTATATACTTGAGTTAATTACGTCAGGCTGGCCCTGCGCGAGAATGTGATTATATTAATTATGTACATAAGTGTAAGAATATTATTTATTGAACATTCCCTCTAATGAATGTTAGGTGTAAATAATTGTTAATAAAACGTATTTGTGATTTTAGAATATTTATTAGTGTCCATGCAGATGGAAATCCCTATAAAGCGTATGTACCACTTTTTTTCTATAAATATTTTACTGATTCTGCTTGCCTAGCTCATTAATAATTTATGGTTCAGTCCGTAGATAGTTTCGATTGAAAAACTTTCAGGCAACGTTTTTTTCCATAAAATGGCAATGTTGTGGAGTAAGAGACCATAATCGGGAGGGTCAAGAGAAAAATTATAGAAATTTCGACTATGGAAGATTCAATTTTGCTGACAAATATGAGGTGAAGACGTCCCAAAACCGTAAAATTGCACTGTTAGATAATAATTTCTATATAATTACCAAATTTTTTGCAACATTTTTACTCTTGACTAATTATTCACCTTTTAAATAGGTAGATATGCAACTTTTTTCTATACAACACAGTTTATTAAAGATTCAGATTCAAGTATTATTTATCGAATGAAAAAGAACTAAATATTTGGAAGCTAAAAGAAAAAATAATTATACTTAATTTAAAAAATAACTGCGTTTGGTAGATTTAACGTTCATAGAACCTCTTGATAGGAGAATTCAACAGTTTTTGATTTTACTTGCACTGAAATCAGTTCACCCCGCTCCCATGTATTTGTCGAGGGCCGCCTTACTATTAATAGCCCACGGGCGCCAAATATCTAAATGACGGCCCTGGGGTTGCTAAATGCAGAGAATTATTTTGTCATGGATGCAAGTTTTAGTAGGCGCTAAATTTCAAATCAAAATAGGTATTTTTCACACCAAATAAAGAAATACCTTGCGTTCTTTTTTACACCGGTGGATCCACCTGGGTGTAAAAAAGAACGCAAGGATAGGTAGGATGTACAAAAAGTTCTCATCACGGAATATTCTCAGTTTTGTAGTTTCCGATTTTTGAACTTCAAAGCGATCAAAACACATTCTATTCTATGTTCTACGTTCTATTTCTGGCACCAGTTTTATCTACTGTCTTTATTCAACTCACGCTTTCGTGTATCTTGATCGCTTGCAAAAGTGGGACAGGTAGCCGGATCGTGTGTGCAATAAAACGCACTCAACCCCAAAACATTTGAAGGAACGGAAGACGGAAGGTAGATAATCGAATTGACTTTTCGAAGCCTGCTTCTGCTTGTTTCTATCTATTGTAATCTAATCTTTGGTTTATTTTGTGCTCGACTTTTTATATCTAAATTAAAAGAGATAATTCATGATTAAGGCAGAGGTTGAACGTTGAACTGAATTTATGATTAATGTGTGAATTTATGTGTGACTATACATTAGTTCGTAGTTGAAGTTTTAAAAGTAAAGAAATTGAAATTGAAAAATGTCTGAACATGATGGAATACGCAAAAGAGCCCAAAGTGTTACTAGGGCTGAGGAAATTCAAGCTGTCGAGCAGAAAGCTAGAAAAAATCAACCAGATAAGCCGTAAGTATAATTATTATCGTTTTGTGGAAAAAAATCGTTAAAGAAGTTGACCTAACCTAAGTTATTTTTTGTCACTGTTTTTTGTTTTTATGGGTAGTCGTAGCTAAAAACAATAACTAGGTAAATGATTTTTTGGGCATAAATAGATTTTCCAAAATAATAATATAATAAATTAGGGTGGGGCCACCTTGAAAAATATGATTTGAACATTGGACATTTGGACAGATGTTTTCTGGAACTAACCTTGCTTACCTTGTACAGAAATATAATTAAAACTTAATTAAACCAAAGGACAATTTGCAAGAAAAATATAAACAAACATGGTACGTCAATCCAATGAAAGCTCATTTTAGAAACGAAGCAATATTCCTATTTATTTATTTTATATGCTATCGGTATTGTCGATGTGCCTAAGTACAGAAATTTTAATTTCTATGCAGGATGATGTGACCAACTACTTATGGATCCAGTAGCGCATAAAACAAAAACAGGAGAAATAAACATAGGCCATATTTATCCATTTTATTTTATATTTATTATTAGCTACGTTCTTAAATTCGCTCGATTGGCTCTTTTAAATCCTTTGTCGTTCTTTTATCACATAGAGAGCAGAAAGAGTAAATCTGGCCGTGTTCTTTTTTAATCTCGGCGATGCCTTCGAGCTAAATCTTTTTGCTCCGAGCAACAATGCCGAGCTCGGAGAGTTCATCTTAAGGAGGATAATCTCATTGGCTACAAGACGGATAAAATACTCCTTGGGTTGCTCTCACAGAATTTATTTATTTAGGTCTGTGGTTGCTCTGATTGTCTACCCTCACTTTTGCTGTATTTAGAATTTTCAACTTTCCTACTTACTTAAATAAAAGATGGATAGACTGGAAATACAATTAGTGACCATGACCCATCCGAGTGGTGTAGAATTTAGAGTCATTTTAACAAATTATGAGTTAAATAGGGCTCAAAAAGGTAAATAAAAGAATTGTAACATTTTTATGTGTAAAACCTCATTGTTTTGATAAGGTACAAGGTGCAACAAATATACAAAGTTAGGTTAAGTTCAAATTCAAATTCTCTTATTCCCAAACAAGTCGTCTAGCCCTAGTCTAGTCATCAATCCCCGTTCTTTTATTTAATCCGCCGATTCGGAACTCGAGTACCACGTGACCCAAAATCTGCTCTCGCTCTGCTCTCATCTCGGAGCGAATTTAGGAACCTAGCTAATATGTCATGAAGTTATACTATTCTATCCTCAGATTTATTTACTGGTTTGTTTTGTACCAACCATGGATATATACAGGGTGTTTCATTTTTAAATGTCGTCCTTTAAGGAGGTGATAGAGCATCGAAAAATAAGTCGACCTCAGTTTTAATCATCTCCCGATGATGCCAACTTGGTTGGCGAAACGCGCGTCGAGTGTGTGCAAAAGTGTTTTGGTGTGTGTGGAAAAACTACTCCAAGTGTAAGTCGACCTGCCCAAAAAAAAAAATATCCAGTGGCGTGGGAAATCGGGTGAGAAATAGAGGGCGTCACCCCAGTATCTACGCCACTGGTGATTTTTGACATGAGTTATTCTTATAGGATTGTAGGTATGTAGTTCAGTACTGCCTGTGCAAAATTTGGTTAAAATCGGTCGTATGGTCTAGAAGTTATGACAAAAAAACGATTTTTTTATTCCAACTTTGAAGGCCTGTAACTTCGTTATTATGCATTTTTGATATAGGTTTTTTGGGCAGGTCCCCTTATTTTTCGATGCTCTAATACCTCCTTAAAGGACGACATTTAAAAATGAAACACCCTGTATAAATCCATTACTGACTGTATTTACCTATGTAGATTCGTATGTGCATATTTTTAAATAAAATTACTACCATTGAACTGTTTTATTTTAGGGTCCACAAACCAAGAGATTCTCTTTTTTCGTGGAACTCGAATTTCGACAACTTTACAGGATTTGTCAATTGGGGGTTTCTTCTATTATCAATAGGAGGAATTAGGCTTCTCCTAGAAAACTTTATTAAGTAAGCTGTTTTTTTAAATAAACTTTAAATCATAAGATATTAATATAAGGATGAGTAATCGACACAAGGTTTTTCGTGGTATTTACCTTGCTATGTACTATTCTGGCTGAAAAAAGTAATCGATTGTTTATCAAGCAGTCTATTATCAAAAATGTTTCTTCTTTTAAGTGGGACTTGGGACTACAGAGGCATTACGGGACAGTGACGACAATAGAGCCAAAGTCGCCCACCCGGGCTAAATCTATCAGGACTAACAACCTTGAATTTTTAGTTTTGCAAATTTATTTTCAATTTTCATTTTAATATTTGTAGTTCTAGCTTGGATCTAAATGTAACATTTAAAAACTCTCTCAGACAGCAGATTTATAAAATTTCAGTATTGCAGATTATTTAAAATAGACTGGTAATTAACTATAGGTTAGAATTCCAACCAACAAAAAGCATTTTGACTTGGTTCTCTTTAGCCTACTATTGAAACACTCGTATTATGATTCTATGTTATTTTTTGCAACAAATCGTTGGTATTTATTTTTTTTAAATTTTCTTAAATATATCAAAACATCTTCAAACATTTATAAGTTAGGGCTTTCTTTGCGATGGCGCAGTTAAAACGCTCTTTCTCTCTAGTGCAATCACCACGTTTTTTCCTATTACCACTTCTGTTGATTTCGAGCTGGGATGTACCAAAATGTGAAATTTTTTTAACGTATTTGTTATTTTAGATATGGAATCAGAGTGGACCCCATACAGTGGTTCTATATCTTAACGGGCCAGGATGAATCAGGATCAGAACATCCGTCGCTAATTTTAATAGTTTGTAAGTATTTTCTCACTTTAAACTAACCAAAAAATAAATTTGACCTGTTTTATTATGGCTTATTAATGACAAATATTGGAGCTGAAATTGATAATATAGGGATTTGCTTCTGATGTCCTATATCTAACAATTTTCCCTGTGTATTTTAGATTCTGTTGTGCCCGTAGTATTGTGCCTTCTAACGGAAAAGGGTCTAGCTATAGTAAGTTATTATTTATTTATAATTAGGAATGTGATTGTTTAAATGTGTTTGCTTTTCGCTTAACCTACTAAAACCAACTCTAGAAAAGTTTAATCAATTTGATAAGTTAACAGCCTTAAAATCTGCCCTGATTTTTTTATATTGATTTTTTACTAAAAAATTGAACAATAAACACCGATAACTTTGTAGATGCAAAAAATAAGACCAATCCGTGGGGTGATATATGAGGTCCATTTTTATTTATATCTTACCGCAACCTTGCATGTTTTTTCCTTTCCGATCGAAATGTCGGTATGACTGAATTTTATGTGACGAAAGTAATTAAAAGTTAAATATGATTTTATTTCATCACGTCAATGCTGTTTTTTTGTTTCTAGGAAGTAATACCAACAGGACCAGGAATGTTGGTCCATATAATAAATTTGTTGGTTTTGATACTATTGCCTATGGTCATAATTCATGTTAAAGATGGATTTAGTTTAGGTAATTTTGATTCCCGAAAATGTTTATTATTTATGTTAACCAATTTATATATGTTTTAGTGGGTGCCTCGGCGGTTACTACGCTGTATAGCATTTTGTTCCTAAAATTATGGTCCTACGTCCAAGTCAATATGTGGTGCCGCACGGTTCGTCACAATAATAAGGGCACTTTGAGAAGGCAGTCTTTATCATATAGCAATCTAAGGTCAAGTAAGTAAATTAGTAGTTTGTATATCTTCTTGAAATTGTGTCACGAGTTATATTTATTCGAAAATATAAATTTGTTCCAGATAGTAAAGACACTAAAAATGAGGTCAAAAATTCAAACGAGGACCTGAAGGATTCAACGGTGCAGTTAGTCCAATATCCTGACAATTTAACCTTAAGGGACCTTTACTACTTTCTGTTTGCTCCAACGTTGTGCTATGAGTTAAATTTCCCCAGAACTGATCGTATCCGGAAAAGATTTTTAATTAAAAGGATATTCGAGGTGCTGGCGGGAACCCAAATTATACTTTGTGTGATACAGCAGTGGATGATCCCATCCGTCAAGAATTCTCTCATTCCGTTTAGTAACATGGACTTTACTAAAGCCTCAGAACGACTGTTGAAATTAGCTGTAAGTTAAAAATATTAGAACGTTTCAGGTAGTACAGTTGTGGCAAAATAAAGGTTTCCAACATGAACAAACAATTTAATTAATAAGTTTCCCATACTTGAGTGGTTAGCACGTTTGAGTTAAAAACTTATTTCACCACAACTGTAATCGTTGGACAAATGTAGTGAGTTGAAATGGTGATAAATTTTATTATTATTGTTATATTAAAATTTAGTTGCGTTGTCCGCATATTTGATATGTTTTAAATTATTTATCTGGCGTATTGCAGATTCCTAACCACTTGGCGTGGTTATGTATGTTCTATATTATGTTCCACTCTTGGCTTAACCTGTTGGGGGAAATCCTACATTTTGCTGATCGGAGTTTTTATAACGATTGGTGGAATGCCAACAATATTGATGTATTTTGGCGAAATTGGAATCTGCCTGTTCATAGATGGGCGTTAAGACATCTTTATTTTCCTATGGTAGAAATGGGCTATAGTAAATATACCGCAGGTGTCACAGTGTTCTTTATTAGTGCCTTTTTCCATGAATATATGGTAAGTAGTGACGATTGTATGTTTCAAAACACAAAACACAAAACGTTGTGTATGTATAATTTTTCTATTATAACTTACTTTTTTTTTTCATGCGTAGAAGTAGTGGAAATGATACACAATTAATAATTAATTAATTGCAAAATAAAAATTACAAACGCTACTTTATTATTACTAATAATATTATTTGTAGGTGAGTGTTCCTTTAAAAACGTATAAAATATGGGCCTTTATGGGAATGATGGGCCAAATTCCGTTGTCACATATTTCGAAGTTTATGGAACGCACTTATGGACCAAGATTTGGAAATTTGGTAGTATGGGCGTCGATAATAATTGGCCAACCTTTATGTATCATGATGTACTACCATGATTACATTGTTATACATTACGGAGAATCATTACTTGAGGATTATTCTCATGTTTAGTAAAAATAAGTCTAAAGTGATGTATTCATTAAAATATTAGGGAAGTTGAAATACCGCAAATTTACCCATTCGCTGTGTGACAATATTAAAAAAAATATGAACAATTAAGTTTATTCTTTGGTATTTCAACTTTTAACTAAGAAATTGAACAAGATCAAAATATATGTAGATATTAACGATTTGCAAGCCAGACATTAGAAGAGAAGTTACTGTTACGATGTCACGTATTCTCAGCAGTATCGCACGATTTTAGCAGATACTGTATGCAGAATTTCCTGTGCAAGCTTATCTTTCAAAAAATATAAATGTATAGTAGTTTTTTCCTAAACCACGCTTGTAGCCTAATCTACTTTAGCAATATAATATATCTGCATGTATTTTAATTATGTAACATGTTCCCTTTCCAAATCAATATATTTACATCACTTAATTTTAGGTAGCATAATTTCTGCTTAAATTAAGTAAACTATTTTTCTACTAAACATTTTTATTGAAGCATTTACAAGTAGGATTTAAGACTGTTACATTTTTTATATACCTAAGAATTTGATGTATGGTGTGTAAATGGTTCTTTGTAATTTTTGTCTGCACAAGCAAATGTTGAATGGCATTTATTAGTCAGTAAGAAAAAAATATTTTTATCGTGGATATCGTAGTAAAAATTCGCATTGTTAGGAGTTGTAGGTATCGGTGGCAAACACCCATCCCGGGATAATAAAAGGGTGTTTTCCGCCGTTTATCTTTAACAGGTGGGTGTTGTAGATATCGTCAGGCCTGAAGTGCCACTTTTACTACTTCGGCATTGAAGTGTAAAATCGATAGTTTAGCGCCTGTCAAGTATCTATATAATCAAATTTTGAACGTCAATCAACGAAAATTAGTATATTTTGTTAATATAATGTTGATTCTAAATGATCACCTGAAAACTTATATCTTCGTGGCAAAAATATAGCTTTACTGCCTTGGCTAAGTTCAACATCATTTTTTGTTCACTTGTTTTCAAGTTTTTACTGCCGAAAGCACTTCTGCAATATTTTATATATTACATGTTCTATTTTTAATGTGTATTTTAGATCAATTGATTGATTAAGTGATTAAGTTACCAGTTCATTACTTACCTTATATTTTTAGTGCATTCTAGTATCTAGTAACGATTAATTATTTAATTAATATCTCTAGTAAAAAAACAATTACTGCAATTTTTACAAAACTAAAATATAATATCAATGGTAATGATAATAATAATATTGTTTTGGTAAATACCAAATTGCTCAAAATCCTTCATAGTCGAGTTTTTTGGTAGTTTTCACTGGAAAAAGATCAGGCGGCATTTTTTCGTACAATTATAGTTTTGTGTCTTGCGAAAGGCGCGGCATAAGCATCTACTTATTTTTTTCCATATGATCCTTTGCCTGTGTGAGAATTATTAAATATTTTTAATTTATCTGCCTGTTTAATAAATTGCAATGAAAAAGGATAAGTGGTCATTTTGGATGCCTTTCAAGGAGTTTTGAAAATTATGTAAATATTTATTGATTGCTAATAGCGACTCCTTTTAAAAGTAACATAAACAAATCTGGACTCTAAACACTGCTTCTTATCATAGTTCATGAAGATAGTAATTATTTGTTCTTTAAACTTGGAGATTCATGTCGCAAGTTGCTTGCCATTTTATTATTGTCTAGGTAGATCGCAATTGTACTTGTCAACTCATTTCTGATCAATACAAAGGTTGTGATTCTTACATAATTTTCAAATACCCCTTATCTAATACCTCAATATCCTTTGTGTATTATTGGGTTATATTAAATTAGGCTCGTTTTAATAAAATTTATATTTGTTATGTAAGTTTTTTTTTATATAATATTGTTTTTATTTTTATATGCATTATATATGTGTGGAAATTTATTAAATGTTATTCTAAAACGATATTAAGTTGGTTTTATTTTGCTGGAAGGATGCCTAAAGTGTGATCACTAGGTATTGGATAATCTGGGCTTCGCCAGAAATCTCCCTTGTGCAACATAAAAATAGATTACATATACTTAAAACGGTTCCTAATGCGGCTACAGCTATTCAAGTTTGTTTGGAAAATTATTTTTAACCATTAAATTGTTAAAATTAGGTACATTTATCAGAATATAAAAAATAATCAAATACTTTAATTATCTATTCGATCGTTTTATTTATATAAAGAAATATAAAGTGCAGGTTTTGTGCTATTAAATCAAACGGAAGCTGCAACAAGATACTAATACCCCACTTCTGTAAACCATGGTCAGTAATATGTCGTTGTACTGATTTAATATTATACCAACAGCTGCGCCAAATTGTGTGATACGTTTATTTAGTTTTCATCATTTGTCTTTGATATAGGTATTGTCATCAGTTGCCTTTTTTCATAGAAATAATTACAAATTGTTACTAAAACAAAGTTAACAGAGCTGAAACCTAATACCTATAACATGTATGATCTAGTTTCTGCAGTTATCATACCTAGATGGTAGTATTTTAAATTTTATCATAGAGTGTTATTGTTTCGATACCCTCAATTTTTTATGGTTATAACTGATTTGATCTAATGTTTCCTATCTGTAAGTATCTCTTACAGCTTATATGAAGATTTGAAAAATACTATTATTGGAACACTTTGTGCTTAATACAACCCTGTTCAATAAAAATGAAAACAAACTTTTGCCACATATTGTCCAACCAACAAACGCAAAGCAGGCTTTGCAAAAAACAAATGCTAAAATAGTTCACATAATTTCCGTCTCGGTAGTTCTTGATTAAATAGTTTAAATTGGTGAAGACGCGTCGTGTTCCTACATCCTGCATTTTTGTTATTTCGTTGTGATTTTTTTGTGTTAATTGCAATATATTATAGACTCGGTACCTACTCTAATAAAGTGATTGTGTTGAAGTGGCTACCATTTGAGAATGAGACGATGGACAAACAGTTTTTAAAAGTTGTAAGTTGTTGTGCAATAATTATTACCTATTTTATTTTCTGTAGGTCCGTCCCTATCTACTTGTATTTATACTACTGTTGCTCTATTACTGATTTGAAAGGCGTTTGTGATTATTCATGGCCTATATCGTAGATCTATTATGTGATTTTGTAGCTATCAATACTTTTTTTATTAGGTTAGGGTTAGGCGGTAGGCTGCACTTATGCAGCAAGGGTTGGTCGAGATTTTTAAAGCCCTGTTAATGTCTCCCATAGTCTTTTAATGGGCCACAAGGGGGGCAGCAAAATATGTAAGGTTCCAAAAGTAGACATATTTTAAATGATTTTTACATAGGTACCTAGGTATATCAAAACCTTAGCGATATAAGTACCTAGATGACAACAAACGCTAGATCAATGTTTCAATCTGTTCAATTCTAATTTATGAAGCCAAGACACGATCACGTCCTATCCATGCTCTGATGTCGCCTCTTCCATTTTTGATAAATTTGTTACTTTTGCCAGTCCAACAGAATTTGAAATAAGTAGTTAATAAATTTCGTATGACTTAAGTACCTATACTTTTTTTACAAAAAACCGAGAAAAATACAAAATAAAAAATTTCTATGTGTAGGTATAAAAAATACTATTTGATAAACGATAGGATTTTCGGAAATTTTTTTCGCAAATGGTTTTTCAATTTTGATCCCAAATGAAACCTCTTATAATTTGGTATAAGTCCCCATGTCTCTAAATTGAAATACCGAACATTGAAAATTCATCAGCCGCCACTCATATCAACTTTCCATTTAAATTGACTTGATTACTCTTTAGCAATACAGTGGCTTTTTCTGATAAACATTTTATTAATGGGGACTAAAAAATGTATTTTGAGTTAACTGAATTTGATCAAATTTTAGTATTTTAGGCTTATCCCGAGGCTTATTATCCATTATTTAATTGTATATTCCAAATATGAAAAAAATTCTTTACGTCATTTCCGAAATAATTAAAAAAAAAACTTTGTGCCATCTTGAGGTGCCTCCAGCTCCCTTAGAGTTGATTCCGGATATCTGTTTATAGAAAATTTTTGCCATATTTTTAAGTAAGGAAAATGTGGTTCAGAGATTTGCATGTGATTTAGAAACACCCTGTATAGGTACAGGATGATTCCTATAACATTCTCACCCCAATTTTTTTGTTTGTCTGGAAATAAAATAAAAATATTAGCGTAATTTATAGTATTTTTTCCAAGAATTTCGACAATATAGGTATCATCAATAAAACAATTGAAAGTCAAATAAAAGTGAGAAAAAACAAAGATTGGTTTTCTTAAATGGAAAGCCCCGTATATTTTTACAATTTTGAAAAAAGGTTTAGATTCTTTTTCCAAAAATGTATCACAACATATAATCGAGCATATTATAATATTTACCTATACATATTTAGTAAAATACTGATTTTATCTCGGATTTTATAATTAAAATCATAATGATAATATAATTATCAGCATTTTGCTAAATATGAAGGTATATAAATATGTTAGGTATATGTTATATTTTTGGAAAGAGAATTTAAACCTTTTTTCAAAATTGTAAAAATATACAAGGAATTCCATTTAAAAAAAATACGGCTATGGTTTTTCTGACTTTTATTTGACATCCAATCACCCGTACAAGATATACAGAGTGTCCCGAATTGTACAGACCAAACTTTACGGTATTATAGAACTTCACAAAATATGAAGAAAAGTTGTCTCCTAAAAAACGCCACAAGCCATAACTCCGTTATTTATAGTCTGATTTAAAACAAAACAAAAATTCAAATGAAATGGATTTAAATACACTTAGAGGAAGCCTACCGCAGTACTCTTAACCACTTTTTTTTTTTGAAAAGCGATAGGCAACTTTTTTTAAATGAAAATTTTTTTTATTTACTATTGTGCATATTTCTTTTCTGAATCCAATGATGTATAACAAATTAACTTTTGTGAAACATTTATCACAGAAAACGAGTCAAAATGTTTACCGATACCGCACTAGCCTATATCGATAACATTCTTTTTCTATGATACCTAATAAAATGTTTCACAAAAGTCAATTTGTTATACATCGGTAGGATTCAGAAAAGATATCTGCTCAATAGTAGATAAATAAAAAAATAACCCTTATATGTATAACTACCACGATAATAACCAAATTTTTTTATGTTACAAAATAAAATAGGTAGCAGAAAAATCATAAATCTTCTAAACCCTCAAAAACAAATACGATTTTGACAATCTTTTTTTAAATGTCTGTTATATTTAATTACCTATTCAAAATTAGAAATATGAACCCCAAATATAAAATTTTTCAAAAATTTTTCGAAAATTTAAGGTTTATATACCTACAGGGTGTTTCATGACGAACTGAACATACTTCTAAGGATGATAGAGGATCCATTGACTATTCACGAATGGGTATAGAAATTTGTCTGTTGTGCTTAATTACTGAAATACAGGGTGATAAACTATATGTTGTCAATATTTGGTTTTGGCTAGAACTTCCTTACTATTTATCACCATTTGTTAAAATTTTATACAATTTGTGTACTTCATCACAGTTGATATAATGCCGTTTTTACTTTTTTAATTCAAGTTTTTTTATTTCTGTAGAGAAAATCACCCTGTATAATATTTCTTTCAAATTATATGGGAAATTATAAAAGTCCATACATCAGTAAACAAAAGCAAGTGAACAGATTTTTTGTCGCACCTTCATTGATTTTTTTAAAGCGATTGAATTTGGCGAAATGGGGATATGAAAGATAAAAAAGTATACTTTGCCTAACTAAATTATCTAAATAAGAAATACATGTGTATAGACTTAGTACCTTTGTATTTATTATCTAAAATAAATCTTTAACACAAGTTCCTTTTAATAATTTACAAATATTTACAGCAAATTTTCAAAACGAAATCCGCCAGCTTCTCTACATTTTTAATGCCACCCTGTACTTTGTTTTTTTAAATACGGACCTGATATTGTTTTTCCTTAATTTATTAGTATATTTCATCATGATTCCAACAATATATTTTAGTTAAGAGGGGCACTTCTTACACGTGCAAACTAGATGGCGACACTAGTAATTTTGTTCAAAAATACTAATAAATTCAGAGAAATTAATTTCATAGCTGATATCACGTTGCAAGGGTCTAGCATTTGCTGACGCTCCTAATGATTTAATTTGGTTACAAAATATTTGATAATTAACGAGTAATCACGGCTTTCTTCAGTAACGGTTTACCTTTAAAATTGCATTTTACAAAATAAGAATATCGTTTAAAACTTGTCATTAGGTGCCGAAAGGTTTTTTAAAGGTTCACAGCAAACTTCAATGCTCATCATTATTTAGTATTGAAATGTAGTATTTTTGATTAAACCCTTGCAAATTACAAAATTTCACCGAGATGACATACGCACAGCTGATTACAGTTTTATGATAGAAATTGTGCTAAAAGTATGGCTACTGTATAAGAGATGGAGTCAGTTTAGCGAGTTTTATTTACAGTGGCTTTATAGAGACAGGGGCGACAATAGGTTGTCATGCTTTGATTGGTAGTAGTATTCACGTGGTATAAAATGAGGTTAAATTTTTTTAAATAGATCATGTGCATGTCATATGACTAACATAACCTTACATTTTTAGTTTTTGTAAATTGTAAATTTTGTCAACAGCTTTATTTTAAATCGCCCTTGTTTTTATTATCGGTATTGATAGGTAATTAGGTTTCTCAATTCCAAAAGGCCGCTTTAAATATTTAAAAAAATTAAATATTATACAGGGTAAGAACAAGAGTGGTCACAACTTTAAATTCAGAAACATCAAAATATATCCTCCATTTTTCAAATAGAAACCCCAATTTTAAAAAAATGGATAGTTTACATTTACTTCCCTATACCTAACTACAACGGTCAATTAACTTAAATCAAATCAAAAATCAAATCAAATCTTTGAATTGCAAAAATTTTTTAAAGTATAAGAGTGCTCTTCAAAACGTAGATCGTGTAAAGAAATTTTAATTGCGAACTTATATTCGTCTCATTTTTTAATTTGGTAATAATAACGAAATATGATATCATTTAAAAATGTAAATCGAACACCGAGTCCAACATTAATAGGGTTTTTCATACCTTTGGCAAACAAATTGAAGTACTTAACAAACATTTTTCTATAGAGCTTGGAGGTACCTACCTACTGAATATCGAAATAGATATTTAAGATACAAGTGTAAAAAGTCATTGTTTATTGCACGAACGGCTAGGTTAAAAACACGACCAAAGCGAGTGTTTTTAAAAGCCATGATTGCGATAAAAGGACTTTTTACACGTGTGTTTTACAACGTTTTATCTTCGATCGTGCGCCAATTATTGTAAAAAACAATTTTTATGAATATTTGTAAAACTTACTTATATTCTCTTGTAAACGTCACTTTGACGGTTAGAATTATAAATGTTACTTTTTGGTCGTAACTGATGATGGTAACTATGGAAACGACATTATTAAGAAACTGCCGTAGTTGAAGCGTGCAATAAAAATTTTTATTGCACAGTCTCTCATAAAAGGCTACTTTTTACACTGGAAATGATGTAAAAAATAAGTAGTTACTTTTTACACGATCGTAGATAAAAGATATAGGTTGCGTATTTTTAAATTTAGCAGCAGGTTTGGCAGCTACCAAAAAACAATATTTATGTGACATCAGTTTCGTATTTACTACCTGCAAAACCTATGGAAAATTGCCAAATTATTCAAAGTACTCGAACAAGATTAAAATCATACTATGAAAGATACATTTTTCAAATCTATCGCCAAAAAAAATTAAAATGAAATAAAACAAAGTTAGGCTCGTTTAAGAGCTCCATCTCCAAGAGAAACAGGTCCGCGCGACGAGGGAAATATTAATTATTTATGGTCAAATTTACCAAAAATAGTTAATATTTCCTTCTCCGGAT